>JARKIB010000048.1:0-599349 GCA_029378385.1 Mycena metata | reverse complement strand
TTGCTGGGACATTGCAATAGATTTTTCCATTGCCTATCCCTCGTCAGGCACCCAATCTGTCGTAAATAGCTGATCTTCGTCCGCATCGTTCATTATTATGTTGTTCATGGTGCAGAAAGTTTCCGTGAGGTTTGCTCAATGAGTATGAAAATGAGAAGGAAATTTTGTTTATTGGGTGGCACAAACTAATTACATTGTTCATCCAATGTGTCTCACTGGGGAGCGCTGAGGCCACCTCGCAAAATTTTACCCCTTCCGGTAATTGTCGGGACTTTGGCTTACACCTCAACCGGAGGCCTGCCCATTGTCGGGACTTCGACTCAGACATATTTGGAGGTCGGGCCAATTTGTCGGGACTTCGGCTCACACCTTGGCCGCCGAAATCAAAATTTTTGTCGGGACTTTGGATCTGACCTACGCGCGGTAATCATCGGTCCTGGCCCGGCTAGCGCTTGCAGTCTGAGTCGGAGGACTGTAAACGTGGAATAAGAGCACAAAAGATTTAGGGAAATCAAACACGACACGGTCGGGTACATATAGCACAAACAAATGAATTTTCCAATGTTTTTTACCATCCACCGCTGTGTACCCCGAATTATGTGATTATACTTGAGCATAGGAAATCATGGGTCCTCGTCCTCTGCACCATCGCCCCCTCCTCCATCATGCCGACCTCGTACTCGCCGCAGACGTCCCACCGCGAACCCTCGGCGGACGCCGATACATACTTGACGAATCGCATCACGCGCTCGTCTCGCAGAACGAGCAACAGCCGATTAAATCCCGGCTGCACCGTCAGTAGGGTGCTGTCCTCCTCCTCATCTTCGTCTCTCCTCTGCCGGCTCGCCCTCCATCGACGCATCCCCATCCACGTCAGACTCCTCCGTGGATGCATGGCCGTTGGATACATGGCCATTGCCATTGGCCTTCCCATTTGGACTTTTGGACGATGAAGCGCCGTTTGAGTCGGCCGTCGTCTCCGGGGCTGTTTTTTTAATGGTCCCGGCACGATAAACAGCCGGATCGTCCTCCTCGTTGTGCGGCGCCATGTAGCACTGCAAAAATCGTGAGCAAGCCATCAAGAAAAAAGGTATTAACACGAACCTCCCAGCCGCCCCACTCGGCCGCCTGCCACCCGCGCGGCTTCACCTCCGCCGACTTGGGCGTGCGTTTTCTACCCCCCTCCGCCACCTCCGCCTCGTCGCGCGCACATCCGGCGTCAACCCCAGCACCACATCCAACCTGGCCTCCTTCTCCTCGCTCGTCGCGAGCGTATAGTCCAACCCCGGCCGGAACCGCCGCGCCTCAACACTATGTCGTGTCGGCAGCAGCCGCGACATGATCGCGAGCCACGCGCGGAAGGCGGGTGACGAGAAGAGCTCGTCCTGCAGGCCCCGGATGATCTCGTCGCACGACGCCGCCGCGCGGGGGGTGACGGCTTGTGCGCGCGCACCGGTGGTGTGGGGCGCGAGGACGCAGTAGCGCCATTTATGCGGCGGGCCACGGACGGTCCAGACGCTGCCCTCGCTAATGCCGCTGGTATGCGGGGGCACGCGCCCCGCGCGATCTTCGCCGAGTCCGTCCTTTGCGTCGAGCTCACGCAGGCGGGGCTCGAGTGCGGAGGCGAGGTCATGGGAGAGGAAGGAGTGCAGCTCGAGGGAGGACTCTTCGACGAATTGCGCGGAGAGGGATTTCATGGTTCGCGGCTGGAGGTAAACGGGATTGAGGAATTCGGAGAGGAAGGCGGTGTGTTCTTCCGAGAGTGTTTCTTCTGGGCGGGGCGTCTATTTCGGTCGGGTAGGATTTAAACTCGGTCGAGGTCATGGTCTGCTAGCGGAGTTAGTCGGGGGCGGAGAAGCGAGTAAAGCGACTACTGACGAGCTGCTCTCTGGAGCTCTTGGACTGGGTGGGCGGCTCGGGGACGTAGCCCTCCTCGCCCTCCTGCGCGGCGTGAAACCACCCGCTAATGCTGAGACGCGCACGGCCGTCCTCGCCCTCGCCGCCGACCACGACCTCCTCGACGGAGTGAAAGCTAAGGCCCGGCTGCACCTCGAAAAATATAAACTGGTTCCAGCTCGGGGAGATACTTTTGCTCGGTACGGCTACGGGCTCCCGCTCGCCGTCCGGGCCAACAATGGTCGGATAGAGCTCCAGCGCGCCGCCCCAGTCCTTTTGCCAAAACTGAAAATGCGGGAGCGGCATGTAGAGAATATAAGAGACGCGGCGAGAGCCGATCACGTCGTCGTGGTTGAGGAGATGGCAGCCGCGGGTATATGAGTTGACGGACATGTCCTGCTTGGTGCCAGAGAGTGGCCCACATCCCGTTACGGCGCGCAAAAAATTGCGGAATACCGGGGAGTAGAGGGCGTCGCGAAGAGTGAGCAAGTTCGGTAACAGCGAGATCTGCGAGGAGGGTAGATAATTTAACGAAGCCAGGTCGCCCGTTTGGTTGACCTTGGGCCTTGAATGAGTGTTTCGCGGAATATAACGTACGACATACCTTGTATATATCCGTCTCTTTTTCGGTGAAACTGAGCTCGTTCATGCACTCGTCCTTGACCTTTTGAAGCAAGTCATCCTGGAAGAGCTTCTCGACCACCGCATACTTGAAGGGCTCACTCGACGCGTATCCCGCGTTCAGCTGAGCGATACTCGTATGATCAAGTACACCGTCTGCAAACCGCTGCGTTGGGTCCGCTGCTACACCGTTAACATGGCCGTTTGTTGGGCCCTCCGGTGACGATACATGGGAGGACTTGAGCTTCTTGATCAGCGTCAAGGAATCGCTGGCGCCTGGTGAAGAATCCCGTCGATGTGTTCGTGCCATGAAACCTTTAACCTGGCTTATGTTCACCGGCGTTTCCGTAAGATTCAGGGGAGGAAGATAGGACGCAGGCGAGGATATTATAAGGCTAAGAACGAGGCGGAGGTCTCGACACGACGGGTGCAGAAGGAAACAGATTTTATTCTCAAACGGTCTCGACCTATAGTCGAGATCGCTCGGCAATCATATTGATCTTGTGCTCCGCTTCTGGTCCTGCCGCCATGATCCTCGTCTTTGAAACTCGTACGCAGAAGGGACAAATCCAATATGCACTGGCTCTAGAACCTTCAAATTCACCCGGCATGAGGGCTAGGATCCTCAAGAAAATCCAGTTCTGCAACTATTCTAGGTGTCAAAAAGACCTGGCCCATCTTTGCCAGAGATTCTAGGTCAAGGAATGGCCTGTGTGTCCCATGCGCAGCGATAGTGGCGGAGTCTAGATGGGACCAATGGAACGAGCCAATCGGAAAAGGCCCCAACGGGCATCCGGCGTTATTTACGGGCCAGAGTACGACGTCGATGCTGAATGTCGAACGAACGGGTGCTTCCGCTTAGTGTAACTGGTCTCTTCTTGGTTCGAGACGGCCGTTTCCAGTTTGCCCAATTGCAAGCCACGCTGAAGGCGGGAAATCCAAGAGAGAGACAAAAAAACCTCGTCAAATTCGGATGACTCAGATAAACGAGACAAGTCCACCGGCGTGGGCAGTAGCTCGGCATTTACAGCCGTTAACGACGAGCGTCCTACTAGATTCAACAAATTCCTGGCCCTGACAGGCTTCAGAAAACAGTTTAGCGTATTGCAAGTGTTGGTCGCGGACCGACTCGGATGCGCATTCGTATTCCAGGGGACAAAACTTCGCACCTAGGCCAATATCCTCGTAATTTCCAGTGGTATCGCTCATTTCTACCGATCCAGAGTGCTCGTAAATCTTCCGCGTAAAAAGAAATCCCAATTCTATCAAACAACCACATCCAGCAGCTTCCTGAAATCTGGGGTGCCGAGCCCGGTTGCCGGGTCCCAGCCTTGCGTAGCCTGTAAGCAATTCAGCGCTGCCCAGAATGAAGAAAAATCACGTACATTGAACCCCGATGTCCCGCATCTACCCCGAGTTATCTATCAGCAACGGTACAAACCCAACCATGCGTACTCACCCCGGATTACTGCCAACCACGATATCATTAAGCGCGTGCGCACCATGCTTGTAAAGCATCGGGTTGAGGAACCCGAGCGCGGGCCGCCCCGCAGCGAGCCGCGCGTCGTTCAGGAGCGCAACAAGCCCCGCGAACGCCGGCGTCGACGCGGACGTCCCTCCAATCAAGATACGCTCGCCCTGCCACACGATCTGGAACCTGCGTGACTGCGCACTGACGTCCGGAATTCCCTAGTTTATATAAGCAAGTAAGAATGAGTGAGAAAGAGAAGCGCGACGTACGCGGCCGGCGCGGTTGAAGAGGCCGTCGTACGTCTTGTGGGGGAGCTTATCGAGGTATGCGCTGACCGCCTTGTGTTGGTATGCGGGTCTGCCGTCCGTGCCCCCGTGAGTCGCGGCTCGTAGGCTCAGTCAAAGCCGGCATCACCTTGCAAAGTAGTCGCTGAAACCGCCGCCGCTGAAGCTGGCACTGATCTCGGGAATGTTCGTGGTACCGCCCACGGCTGTTACGCTATATTTCGCGGTGAGCATAAAGGGGAATTGCAGGGCGGGCCGCGTACTAGGGGCAAGAACTGGAGGTCGATAGAGCGATGAGCGAGTCGGATATATCTACGGGTAAAGTGTGCGTACGCTGGAAATCCTGGGATGAATCTAGGTCGAGGATTGAGCCGGCGGGACTCGGAGAACGATTGGAATATAAAATACCTTCTGGTGTGTTTCCCGTCGTTGGTGTAGCATTGTTGCGCAGGCTCCGAATCGCCGTCGCCTACGCCACCGTCCCCGCTCGCGAAAAGCACGGAGACCCCTGCAGCCTGGAATAAAGTTAGGAGTGGAAGAGAGTGACTGTGAGGTATTCGGTAACGCACCAAGCTCGCAAACCGTTGGCATACGCGTCGAGCGTACGTGAAGGGAACTACAATCAATGAATAGGTGTCACAACGCTGGGAGATTGAGCTGTGTCGCACCAGTCTGTTCGTCATCGCCGTACGACGTCGAGATTGTTTGCGGTATTTGGTGGGAGTTGAGGATATAGTCGAGCCACTGCGAAAGTTGTCAGAAAATTAACAACAGAGGGGGGAACCAGAGTGTACTCACATCGAGATAAGGTTCGTTCGTGTCTAAGCAATATCAGCGTATAGTTTGGCTCGCCGGCTAAGAGACTTACCGACTACAGTCCGACCATCGGGCACGAACGGCGGGTACCTTCAGTGGACCAGAAGATTCCAGGCGTCGGGTATGCGATCCCGAACGCAAATTGCGTGTCCAGATTCGCCTCTTCGCCGGCAGCCGAGGTCTGATTATTTATCCCGCCTGCAATCATGGTCAGAAAGAAATGCGCTAAAAATCGCAGAAATGCTCATACCATACACAGACACGGCTTCAAATGTCGAATTCACAGCTGCCGGCAGCTGATCGCGGTAAAAGGCAGCTAGATCCCGTATATTGGCGTACTCGTTGAGGAAACCGGTAATCCCGATCGCGTTCTTCTTGGTCGCCCGCGGCTATAGCCCACGGCGTTATAAAGCTGCATAATGCAGCTCAGGGACGCTCGTAGCGCAACTGGGGTCGACATGCGGCTTGGTGAGGGGCGTTATCGGATTGACAGAGGTCATGGGTGCGCTTCGTTCGGATGCACACCTCCCTTCGGTCGCGTGAACATTGTGGTGGGCTGGCGAGCTCGATGTGTTCGTGGAGATACCGGGGAAGCTGGTAGCTGGTAGTCCGAGCGAGAACGTCGCCGCTGGTGTGCTGCCACATGTAGTATTCCTGGACACAAAAATTGGGTCAATGACGGGACGTGAAGAATGCATTTTGGCTTACGGTAACCTAGCATTTGTCGGCAACCATGGATATCGGCAGCGTTTACGCTGACCCAATCCTTTGCGGGTGATCGGCGAGGTCGCTTCCTTGAAAGCCGTACGAAAGCAAGCCACCCATCGACAAACGCAAGACTTGTTGAATTAGGAGCGAGAATTTCTCGACTTCCTCCTTGGACATATGGGCCGCCATATCGGTGGTGGTCAGGATCGCTGATCTCGTAGAGTGCCTTTTCCAAACCCGAAAAATCGTGTTGAAGAATAGCGATGCGAAGGCGTATACTGTGGTCCGATGGCGCTCGACCCAGTCGAGTCCAGCGGTGAGGGGTGGCGACACTCTCCTTGACCAGTAATGTCTTGTCCTGGGGTGTAAAAGCAGTCGGACTGGCAGAAGAAATTGCAGCGAAAAGAAACAAAGGCAAGAGAGAAAGCTTCATAACGCCAGTTGAAAGCCCGTCGGGTCGTAACTTTCATTTTCTGGCCCCTCCGACTTATAAAGCCAAGGAGATGCTTCCAATGCTGTCCCAGAAGACTTCTCATTAAAGAATCTGAGCGATCTAAGTGCGCTGTGGCGTTGGCCGAGCATGCTGTGAGATTCGGCGTGCCCGATTTTCCTAGTCGTTACGCCATCCGAGAGCTTCCTCGAGAGACTTCGAAAGACAAAGCAACGCATCTTTGCGGGCGAAGTGTTTTAGGGCAATATTGGAACATGAGTCCGGCGAGTAGGGAGACAAATTCCGAGGGATAGCAGATGTCGTAAACGGCGCGTGCTTGTGTCTTCAATTCTTCTTGGCCGCACGGGCTGATTCGCTCAGGTTCCAAGATGTGTGTGTTGTGAATAAAGGGATTACGACTGTTACAACACCTCACCCAATGGTACTTTACCTGTACCACGCTCCAGTGGCTGCGGCTGACTCGGCGCAGGTTTTCCATCCAATCTAAAGCAGTTGTCCATTATACTCGGGGGTGTCGGGCAGAAACCAGGCCACTTGCCATGTAAATAATTTGGAACGTTGCTGGGACGCTTCCGTCCCCGTTTCCATGAAGGGCTGCTCGAATGCTTATTATTATGGAATATGGAAGTGAGAGAACCAAACTGACCAGGGTAGATCGCGGACGCGGCCGCAAGCGTATCGCGGCGGAGAGCGCGGCGATGGCCTAGGAGGGCATTTCCCTCCCCCATTGCGCGCAGGTCGTCCATCAGCGCCCACATATCTGGGTATGCGACCTTGACCTCGTCGACGTCGACGGTAAGTAAAGAAAAACCGGCGCGACCCATAAGATTCGAGATGTCGCTTGTTTCTACGCTCATATAATTTATGGTGATGACGGCGGGGAAGAGAACGCACGAGTCATGGGAGAGATGTGGGGCGAAAGGCCTCCCTCACGCTCGACTTCGGCGAGCTGGAGCGCTGTTCGCAGCTCGAAGAGGGTGTCCCCTCCAAACATGGCCCCAAGAAAGAGACCATCCGGTTGTAGTGCTTCACGTATTTGTATCAGGGTACCTAATGGCGAAATGGATGAATGTTCGTGGGAAGGAAACGAAGCGCCGCGAACCAGGAAGGTCATTCACCCAGTGTAAGCTCAGACACGATACTATGGCCTCTTGAGAATTGGGTTCAACAATTTGCAGAAGGTTTTCTTCGTCGGCGTGTATTCGCTCAACCTGCACTGGCGCGAGATATAGATGTGTTGAATTGCGCGCCGAGGCAACCCACCTTCGAACTCGGAGTCAGGATCCCGACGAAGGGCCATTTCTAAACATTATGAGTAAAGGAGAGTAAATACTGATGCTGAACGATTGAATACCACTGGAATCCATCATGACAGACTTCTGGGCCTTTTCAGGTTCCAAAAGTTTTGTAAAATGTCCCGAGCCCGAACCCAGGTCGAGAATCGTGCCAAAGGTACGTTTTATGTCCTACAGAGAGTGAGGGCGCGTTAAACGGGCGTTAACGCGTCAAAGTACCAAGAATCTCTCCATCAAGCGGTCCGCGACCTCCTCTCGAACGTAATCTACCGTTCTGCTACCTTCCTTGAGAGCTGCACGGTCCTTCTGTATTCGCTTCGCATTGCGATCGAACACTTGAAATGGGCCTAGGGTATGGGGATTTGCGGAAGGAGATGCAGACGATATTGAAGCCCGACGAACGAGCGAACGAAGCATTACGCGAGGTGGCGGTGTCGCCTTCTTTGGCTGTGTGATGCATGAGCTTTGTTTGCCTCTGTGGCGCAAAGGCCTTGTGAAATTTCTCGTTTTGTCCACGATGCCTGCAGCGGACTCGGTCGCCATATTTGCGGAGGGAACGTTCGAGGAGCAGGTGCAATAACTTCCGGTCTACATTGTGCACCTCTTACATCTGCAGTAGATACAAGAATTGGTCAACTACATCGTCAGAAACAGATCAGAAGAAGAACGAACGGGTTTCATTCGCCCGTTCCAGGATGTCCTGAAAACTGAACCAGGGAAGAAACCACTGGAAGAAGACGATGGGCGGCGGAGAAAAATATTTTCTATGGTTTTGGTCGACGTTAAATCCCTTGGTGATGGTTCTGAAAAAGGTGCGTGTCCATTCGTTCACTATTCACGTCTAACTTTGCTGTAGAAATTGAGGGCTTTTTCAACCTAATATACGCGCATCTGTTCTCGCTGTACTCACCCGACTCGCCTGAAACGAAACAATTTGTCGCGGCATTGGTGCAGACCATTTCCTCTGCCTCGTCAGAGCAAACGTCGATTAAATACCGCTTGTACGCGTCCTTCTAATTCTCTCGACAAAATCTCAGCCGTCCACCAGACTCTCCAACCTTTTCAATGCCATTCCACGCAAGTCTCCATTACGGCTTGCGGTCTACACCAACCTATTGGACCTCGCGACTGCTAATGGCGAACTGGACGCTCTGCAATTGGCCCGAATCGACGTTGAAAAATGGCTGCAGGAGTGGGACATCTCGTCCGAGGAGAAGAGCGCCTTCCTCAAGACCATTAGGGATGCGTACGAGAAAGCTGGTCACTCGTGCGTTTCTCGTTTCGGTGCTTAATCATGAATCATGAATTTTGTTCCGGCAGAGCAACATCATACGAATACTCGTTGGCGTACGTTCGTTCACTACCCTCCGGCGGACCCACAACGGAAGCCGCTGCTGTGGAGACCATCGCGACGGCACTACGACTTCCCTTTGTCTTCGACTTTGATCCCTTGTTCAAACTCGATGCTGTGGTCGCAGCCAAAAATCACGAGCTCTTCTCCCTCCTCCAGATCTTCCTCAACGACGGCCTACCGCAGTTCAAGTCATGGGAAGAAAGCCACCCTGGCGCCGTCGAAAAATACAGCAAGTCTTCTTCCGTATCCTTTCATTTCCGCGGCTGAACTTGATGATCTCAGAACTCGAGAGCCTGCAACTAGAGCGCAAAATTCGTCTTCTAACCCTTGCATCTCTCGGCTTCAAAAACATCGGGCAAGACCTCCCCTACTCAAAGGTCGCGGAAGCGCTGCAAGTCGCGCCTTCCGAGGTCGAAAAATGGGTCATCGATGGTACTTCTTTCATTTACACGATGATCCACTCCTTCCTGATACCGGAAATCAGTCATACGCGCGGGTCTTCTTTCCGGGAAACTTTCCCAGACGTCGCAAAGTCTGCACATCACCCGCTCAACGGCTCGGACATTCGAGCGGGAGCAGTGGGAGGCTCTGGAGAAGCGACTGGTCGCTTGGAAGGCGGGTCTGGCCGGGGTGCTGGAGGTCGTCGCGGCAGCAAGGAAACAGGGTGCACCGCATATTGTTGGGCAGACACCCGTCGCCGCCTGAGCGTGGTCCGTTGTATATCATATCTTATAACGTTTGAATGGACGTGCAAGTCGGGAATCAAGTCTTCCGCCTTCGGGTCGCAAAGGCGGGTATGCATCAAGGTGGTAAATCAACGATAGTAAGAATGCAAAGAAAGCTAAGTCTATAGCTTCAAGTGTGGGGAGCGCGATCTAGTACGTGTATCGTGAGCAGTCTAAAGGTCCTTTGGGTTACCATTCGCCGTCGAAGCCCGTGAATCCTTGTAGAGCAATCAGTTTGGGGTACAATAAAGCAGCCGGACAAACAAACCTGTTAATAGGAAAACGTGGAAGTAACGTTTCTTCTCCAGCGTCGAACACCAATTCCAAGCGCTAGTGAGCCGGCCGTCGATGCAGCTCCCAGCATCGAAGAAATTGTCGGCTGCGGATTCGGTCATAAGGAAGTGAGCAGAGCGGAAGAACGAGGAAGCAGACGCACCGCCGGAGCCATCGAAGCCATGTCTAAAGAAGTCGCCCAGGATTTCGCGGCGCAGATTATCGGGCGAGCCAAACTCGTCGTCGATGTAGGAGCGAATCGCGGGCTTTGCCGCGAGGCCCTCAATCTGCGACAGTGTGGTGCAGATCGGAAGCAGGATGCGGTAGATCTGGGTGTATTTGTCGATGAACATCAGGCTGTTGGGGACGTTGTGGTCGCCCATGTGCTGAAAAAGCTGGGTAAGCCGAGGGCTCGGAGTTTACGAGACCATGCACATACTATCACGCTGCAAAGTAAGGAGCATTAGCCTCGGAGGTAGTCGTAGATGAAATGACAAGTACCTTGAGCCAATCCACTGCCCCACGCTCCTCTGCGCCTTGTTAAGGATCTGGTGCATCATCCTGGACGTTTTCGGTGCTGCTTGCACGCGGTTGAGGCCCTGGCCCGTGTCCCGCAGACGGTATCCCACATTCTCAGAGAGCAGGTCGCTCTCCGCGAGACTCCACCTGCGTTTAAAGTCAGAATGGACGGACGATGGAAAGAAAGAAGACTTGCAGATGGAACATGTCGTGAAGAATTTCACGCCATAGTGTCAAGCTCTGAATAACATAAGCGTATTGCTTGCTGTGGTCGTGGGATAGCCGCGCGCCGTTTTTGCCGCTCCGGATAGCAAGGCTGGCCTTGGGGTCCTTGGCGTCAGTGGGATGGAAGTACTCCTTCAGGTATCCAATCATCCGCTCGCATGGATCGCGATTGGTGCGCAGGAAGGCGTGGTTGTCGCCGATGCTGTACAGACACAGTCGAACGTCCTCCGGCGCGAGGCCTTTACGGCTATATCGCGAGGCAAGGATCTCGATGGCACGCTCCTTGCTCTTTATGTCTTTTTGGATATCCCTCCGCGGACGACCTTCAGAATAGATCTCCTTCGTTGCAACGGTGATGTGGTCATCGCGCAGGAGGTCCAGCACGCCGTGTTCTTCCAACATCGCATATACCGTCTTGATAGGCCGCACGCAGGAGAAACTCAAGAGGTCTTTAACCTCGGGTGTTTGGCTATCCCTAACACACATGCTTCCTTAGCCCATGCCAAGAAAAGCAGAATATCGCGACGAACTGCAGCAGATAAATGAGTTTCCCGTAAGTGGATCTCTAGAGCCTTGTCATGAGAGTCTGGGCTTCTGTCAACCGCTCAAGCGCACCATTTTGTCTGGATTCATGATTTTATGGCGGCGACCGAGCTCGAATATGAGCTGGTAGAATTCAGCATTTGCCTGAAAGTCGCGATCCGTAAAGAGCTCCTGGCCGCGCTTATAATCGGCGGATAATAGAAGGCCAGACATGATAGCACAGAGTTCTCCTTGAATCGGAAAAAAAGCAGTGAATGGAGAAGCCACGACCCGTGTCGAACGGGCCACACGTACTTATTTGCTGCACTATTCGTTTGGCTTTGGACAGTCCGAACCCAATGGTGTCAATCTTATCAGTATATTCTGAAACAGAAAGCGCGGCCTCCAGGAGTCGAAGGAGTTTTCGTTCGCCAAGGTTTAACCTCAGTGGTATGAATTTGGAGCGTTCTACGAACCACTCGCCGACGGACGCTCCGACGGCGGGCTGGGCGGAGAGTACGACTTCGCTGGAAGGTCCGACAACAACGCGCTCCCACTCCTCGTCATTTGAGTCGTCTCCGTCTGCGTCCATCTATATTGTTTGAGCTAAAGTGCAAGGTTTTTAGAGACAAAAGACCGACCGCGTCTGGGTCCGCTGCGGCCGTCTCTGGCGCCCCGCCAGCGGGCTTCGCCTTCTCTACAGTGCCCAACGGCTTTACGACATGACGCTTTCTAGAACCCTTCCGATGCTGAGCAGCATAGCAGACCTCACAGAAAACGTCTGCACAAGTCTCACAAAAAACTTGAGCGCCGGGACGTCAGCTGTGAAGTCGGAATACAGGAGAACAAGCACCTTCTGCAGGCTGATCTGTGGGCATTGTCAATGGCAAACGGTGCAGTCTTGCGCGCCAGATAATTACCCTCGCATTCTATGCACGTCCCTTCCTCGACGGGCTTGGCAGCAATTTCTTCTTCGTCCCAGCCGCCGACGGGGACACCGTTGACCCCTGGATGCTCGACGTTTTCATGGTTCTCGCCCAGAATATTGGTGAGGGAGAACGTAGGTCCCTCGTCCATTATTAAGAATTCGAGATGGTGGGCGGAAAAGACGCGTTTACCCGTCAAAATTGCACGTGGCGCTGACATCTGTCCCACGGGCCGCAAGAAAGAATAAATATGCATCGCGCTTGAGCTCTCAAGTACGGAGCAGGATAAGATATATAAACGGGTACATCCGAGAGAAAAATTAATCGTAGTATAAAACAACAACTTCTTGTTTAGTGCAATAAGTCAATGTTCCGTTGCCCACCGTCGAGATACGCAAGAAATCAGGGGCAAGACCTAGATCTTGGCGACGTGGGTAACGCTCGTTCACAGGAAGGAAGATGCCATGGCTATAAGTGCCACTGAGGTCCCAAAAGCCCCTGTGCTCGCAGACATTGTCTCTAGTGATGGTATGCCCGTACAGCGACATCTCCTGCGGATACACTCCCCATTCCGAATTGCCAGGTATGTTGAATGACGCCAGAGATCGCCAGGAGAGTCGAGTACCACGGATAGAGTACTCATAACCGCACACCCTTAGGAGGCCGTTATGATTGGTGTGGACCCAGACTCTGAATTGCCCACGCTGCAGCGGACTGTCGAAGACCCAGAGCACCCTGCGATGGTCGGCCGGATACCCTTTCAGAGGAATGGTGCCGATGACATCGACAAAGATATCGTGAACCCCGATGCGGGACGAAGGCTCGTCATCTTCGTTGATCGACTCCCAGAAGGAAAACAGAAGCGATAGAGAGCTGAAGGCGAGATGGTCGGCTCTCGCGAGGATAAGGTGCTCCGGGGTGAGTGTTATTTGATATGCAGACGAGGGATAAGGGCCAGGGCATAGAAGTATAGAGCCGGTTACGACCATAACACGGGAGCGCTTCCTCCAGTTTATGAGCAGCACCTCACGGGGATAATAAGAGAGATAAACTGTCACAAAGTCGCCACGGATTGCGCAGTGCATGACGGGCCTCCTCCAAGCTTCGGGATGTGGGACACGACTGGATAGTACCCGATCGGATAATTTGCTCTCCAAATTAAGGATGTGAACTTCAACGAATCTAAGGGAAGCGTCATTGGGGAAATGCATTGGCGTGGGGTTGTGTTACACACGCTTGTGTATCCCGATTGCGCGCGACCACGATGACAAGTCGGTTGTCTTCGTCCCATGCCGCATCGAAATCGGATACTGTGGAGTCATCCGTGCTCTGCTTCCAGACGAGTTTGTTTTGAAAGACACTCCAGCATTCGAGGTAATTGTAGTTCTGATATAGGAGATATCTTCCTCCTGGCACCAGCTTCGCTCGATGTTCATATTTCCAGTAGGACCAGTTGGATGGTAATGGTGATGGCGTAATTTCAGGGTGCAGCACCATACGTCGGGATTCAACGGGCGGACAGCTCGGAGGTTGCGTAAAATATTTGAAGAGTTTCAGAGTCGGTCGAAAGCGATTCTCGGCACTCGCGGGTTCAGCGCGCTGCCATGTCTTCGGTCCCTGAAGAGCGCGCTTCATCAGCCCCATGAGTTGTTCCGTGGAGAGAACCCCGAGGTAAGAATTGTCGTCTGGTTGGCTGTCAATGAAATGGCGTTCCACGAGTGTTGACACCAAGGAGAACCAGACTGTTTTGGAAAACGCGAGCCGGTTGAGATATTTGCTGGTCTGGAATGGGTCAGAAGGGATTCTTGAGGGCGGAGAGACGAGCTAACTTGGCTGAGCGCAAGTACACTTGCAACGTCGCAATAACTACCAAGGATCAGAACGAGAACGTCTTCAACTAGATCCAGAATGTTCGACGAAGGAAGGCATCTCAGCCGCGGGGACTTGTGTACCATGCTCAGCAGAATACGAGTCTTCATCCTCGCGTTTGTACTTAGGAGTGGGCGCGTAGGGTGAGGGTTGAAGAAGCAATGGTAAGCGGGCCGGATTCGCGCCGGCCCTCTGCAACCTAAGTACTTGAACTCGGACTTGTCGCGCGGAATGGGATCCATTTCCAACGACGCACTCCGTGCAGAGGTTAAAAGCCTTACCTCGTCGACGAAACCCTCACAGCAACTGCGACTGCGAGCCTCGCAGGCTCAGCTCGACTCCATCGTCTACCCCGCCGTCTTAACGCTGCCACCAGAAATCACATCCGAAATCTTCCTTCAGTGTGTTCCCATTAAACGGGAACGGAACACGAAAGAGGCTCCACTTCTGTTCACTCAAATTTGCCGGGATTGGCGACATATCGCTGTCTCCACCTCCGCGCTGTGGACCACGTTCGACGTCGCCGAATCGACCACCGGACTCGTGCATTTTCCCGAAATCGTGGAGACGTGGCTTGCCCGCGCGCGCGGACGTCCGCTCACGGTGAAGATCCGGGGTGCTTTCGCTCAATGCCAAAGGATTTTCCAGACATTATACCAGCATGCGTCGACCATGCAGGTACTGGAGCTGAGAATGAATCCCGAGGCCTTCGAGGCCATGGAGACACATCCTTGGGATTGTCCAATACTCCGTGGCCTTTATGTATCCTTCATTCCTGTCGAATATCGACCTGTTCGCCCGCTCAACATCCTCAGGGATGCCCCACTCCTTCAAGAGGTAGTCGTGGCCTGCGCTCTGCACTCTTCCTTCGCACTCCCTTGGCGTCGGCTCACGAGATTCACTGGGGCATTCCGCTCTTGCGCAGATTATTTGGGGGCATTGCGTCTCATGCCTAACCTTACCTACTGTGCCGCGGCGCTGGCATTCCCTGGGTCCGAGAGCCCATTATTACTTCCAAGGCTTCAACATTTGGTCCTGTTCAATACACGTTCCTTGGGCGCAAACCCCCTGGAATTCCTCACGCTACCTGCCCTTCAAAATCTCGAAATTCGAGATTCCGCGTTCGACGAGGATCATTTCGGCTCATTTCTGGCACGGTCGTCTCCACCGCTCCGTCTTCTCTCCATTAAACCCCCTCGGATGCAACATGGTGAAACGTCTGTGAGGCTCTGGCCTTCCTTCACGACGCTTGGCCTGACATCTTTCGACATCTGGCGTCCGTCCAAATCTTTCGCGATCGCCTTCTTTGAGCGCCTCGGAGGGGATCCGGCTTTTTTACCAGAGCTGCTCCATCTTTCCTTCTCCGGTTGCCGCGATGATTACAGTGCAGCAAGCGGAACCGCAGTCTTGAAGATGGCTGCCCCCGCTGTGCAGATTCGAAGAACAGCTAGTCAGGGACACGCCCAGCTGCGATCCTTCCGCGTTACAGCCACCTCCACCTTCGACCCCCAACTTATCCCCTCGAAGGCGTTGTTCGAAAAGCTGAGGGCGTCGGGAATGTCAATCTACATTGGGACGGAAGTGAAATCAGTTATATGACTGAATTGTTTGTATCTATATCCTGGGTTATATCATGCTCTTCGTCGGGGTAAGCTGCGCGTAAACAATGTGACTCAAAGGGTTCCTTATTTGGGTACTCGGCGTTGAGTTACCCGATTAGGAATTCTTGCAACTTCCAAATCTTTCCCAAGGAAAAAATTAGCGTCTCTCAAGTACAGTTAAGTAAGTACATTGCAATACAGTACATTCCTACTTCCACTTCGTCCAGTCGACTTTTCGTTACAATCAGAGATCTGGCGACAACCTTTCGTTACAATCAAATGACATTGATCTGGGCAATCGCGAGTCAACATCTTCCCTTGCATCGAGGAAAAGAAAATATACTCACAATCGTTACGCAGCAGCGGCCTCCTCGGCGCGGATCTCATGCTTGGGGTGGGCGAGCCCGTGTCCGCAGCCGCCGTCTTTGATCAGAGCTACGAAGGGGCCGGCGCATTTGCCGGTGTTGAATCCGCAGCAACCCGAGGCACAGGCGGCGTCGCTGGCGCATGCGCCGCCGATGAACTGCGTCCCAGACCGGGCTTCTACGACGGTTTTGTCGGAGCGGAGGGGAAGAGCAGCGGAGGAGGCGAGGAGGGCGACTGGATACCGGGGAATGCGTCAGTCTGAGTGGGGAATATGAGGGGCTGTACACACCGCTGGCCAGGACAATGAGACGGGTCATGGAGAAGAACATTGTCAAAGAAATGGTGTTGTTGAAGACAAGAAAATAGTTGAGGAAGAAGTAGAAAAGGAAAGCACACCCAGTGTGATGTTATGAGAGAAGGGAGGACCAAGTAAAAGCCTGAGGGACAAGAAGAAGTAAGGACACCTTATAAAGTCCTTGAGATGTGGCTGTACGGTAGGCGTCGCCGCGTCGCCGATGGTGATAATAACCGATCTGCATTTTAGTGTTGAATTAAATGTTTAGGAATCCTCCTCGGGAACCTGCTTCCGACGATTTCTGTGCCGTAAGTGAGGCTCCCGTGAGAGATGATAGGCAGGTACCGACTTGTATTGATAACATTGGTGGTGTTCCGGGTCAAGGCTTGAGCCCGCGCTCGAGCCCAATTGCAAGCCCGGGCTTTTGAGCCCCACCCGGCCCCGACCCAAAGTCGGGCTCAGGTGGGCTCAAGGCCGGGCTTAGAAATTTTCAAGGCCCGCGACCCTGGGCTTGAGCCCGGGCCAACCTCGTGAATATGCAATATCCACCGACGTTTCCTGGAAATTTTAGTGCTCAAAACCAGGTTAGTGGGGTGTTTCTGGCCACCGAAATATGACTGATACCTCTGTAAGGTAATATATCACAAACATAGGTAGAAAGCTAATGGGCCCGGGCTTGAGCCCGAGCCCGACCCGACTCGAACATCACTAAATTTTGATGTTTCAGCGCGGTTCCGTTAAGAAACGGCACAACCTTTGCCTTGAATGAGACGCTGGCTTGCCTTGGGGACGGAGACAGAAAGTATGTGCATGTCCGAGTCCAAGAATCGCCTTGTGCTCAGTTGCTGGTTGCTAAGATTACCGATTACGCTCGATCCCGTGGAACTTTGGGTGTCGGGGTGTAGGGATGTCGGGATAACGGGCGTTTGAGGAGCGCGCCCAGAACTAGAATGTTGCGGTGCAATGTAGAACACGCGAGGTACGAGCAAGATTTGTTGTAGCGTCTGTCTACGAGAGACTAGATCGAGTCATCGAGATGGTCAAGAGATGGTTGGTTGTGCGTTAGGACGAAGCGGAGCGACAGGAGAACGGCTGAGGCACCGCAAGTCGCAGGGGAGCACGAGAGCGTCCGGGAGGTGTGATTCGAGCTTGGGCGTTTGGACGAGGAGGAGAATGCTGGAATTGAAATCAATGATCGCATGATGTGCGTTTCCCACAGTTGGCTTCCCACCAAAGTACTCATGTCTAGGGCTTCCCTGTGCTTCCCTCTTCGCCAGCAATAGATTGCTAACTCCACCGAACTAATTTTCCGCCCAAAACGCCTCATGAACACTCGTACTGTAGGCCCTCGATGCCGTTGTATACCCCGCCTGAAATCTTTATTCAGTACTGGTGTCTGCCGGTCGATAGATGCAGTAAATACAGCAGAGGTCCCGCCTGCTTTTAAATGGAATCTGGGGTACATGCGCCATCTCCACGCCGGAAATGTACCAGCGGCCGTACCTTATCTCTTGTAGCAATAGCGAACATCGTTTAGGCTGATCCCTGGATCATGAATATTCGATGTGCACTCCCCTCAATTAACCTTCTTTTCTTTTGATAACGGGTTGGGATGAGTGCGCGACGGAGATTGACCGAACTCGAATAGGGGCTAACGGGATGAACGGCCCGAGATGTGTCCATAGCTTTCCTTAGTAAGCAAAATCCACCAAACCGTGTCCGCCATCCTCAAGACCGCCACCGCGCCTCCAGGACATAAAAAATGGTCAGTCTTGCTCTATGAATCGCTCTGCTGCGACTCTGCGTCCGTCTGTTCCAAAAAACGCGGCGAATCCAGCGGGAAATGGTTGGATGCGCACTTTTGTTGCGGATGTCGTCGAAATCCACAAATCTTCGAAAATCGATATTGTTCTGGGCGGATACTGACGACGCTGTAGACGAAGAAAAGAAGAAATGGCGGACGCAACAAGAAGGGTCGCGGGCATGTCACCTTTATGCGCTGCTCAAACTGCTCGCGCTGTGTCGGAAAGGACAAGGCCATCAAGCGCTTCACCGTCCGCAATATGGTAGAGAGCGCCGCCGTTCGTGATATCAGCGAGGCCAGTGTCTACGCAGGTGCGTTCGACTTCAAATGTTGATGAATGCGACGTTGAAAGAACCCACAGAATACACCATCCCCAAGCTGTACAACAAAATCGCATACTGCGTCTCCTGCGCGATCCACGCCCACAGTGAGTGCCATGTCCTTTCCCATGTTATGCGCTGCCAACGCACGCCCCACAGTCGTTCGTGTTCGTTCGCGTGAGGGCCGCAGGAACCGTGCCCCGCCGCCCCGGGTCCGGTGGAAGGATGGAAAGAAGGTCAACCCCGCCGTCGCCGCTGCAGAGGATGCAAAGTTCGCCGCGGCAGCAGCAGCAGCGAACAAGGCATAGGTTGCGTCACTTATCTACCCATGTTATGCAGCAGCTATGGCTATGTATTCCATTGCATTCCGACTCCTACCCTATCATCATCTATTGGTCGTGTGAGCGCGATATAATCTGCGGTCCAGCGTACGAATGTGTCCTTGTGTTTCCTTGTCAAAATGTTTCCTTGTCAAAAGCGTGGAGTACCATCCCGCCATTCGGTCGAGGGTCCCGACTCTCTGCCTTTAGGGTATTGATCTGTTGATTCATTGAACAGAAGAGAAAAGTGCGCGCTCTTCGAGGATAAATCTTGCCCTCTCTTCTTCTGCTAGGAAGAGGCGCTTCTCAGCATAACCGACAGGTTTACCTTCATAGACAGACGGTAACTATTGGTCTACAGCGTAACCATGTGTCTCGCTACTTTCGAATCAACAAATAGACCAATATTTTATTCGTAAACCGTTCAGATCTCCAGAATTCCCCGCGTTCACATCACAGCTCTCGTTTCCAAGCTTGCATGTCTAAGATTTGGCTGAATTGCTTCAATAAGCGTCGCAGGTTGAAGTGTCTGTCTGCGAGAGACTAAGTACTGACAGGATTTCCTAAACGGGCCGTCGGAGGTGTTTGGATCCAAAGACTTCGGCGCTGATCCGAAACTCTCGTTCAACCACCATGTCCTTCTCTCTGCTCCCAAACGAACTTGTCTTCCTCATCCTAGCCTCCATCCCCCCCTCCAGCATCGAGGCTTTTACCCTCATAGACACCAGATGCCACGCCCTCTCCCTCCCCGCGCTCACCGTGCACCTCAAGCACAAACACCACGCCGCCGCCATGCACGCCCGTTTCCTCCACTATCCTACCCGAAAAAGCTACAAAGACCTGATTGAAAAGGGGCTGGTAGAGACGGGCATGCTCCCGAACCTCGAGTATCTGCAGCTCAACGGCGACCTGCACTGGCTTCGGGCTCAGATCCCTGAGATCGCCGCAGAGCACCTTTGGGAGCGGGGACGCGCCGCGAGTCCAGAGGCCGTGCGGAAGTTAATTTTGGATGCGGGCCGCCTAGGGTTGACGCTGCCCGCCGGCTTCGCGACGTTCATCGGGTCGCAAGCGCTCATCGAACGCCTCCATCTCGGCGGTAACACCATTGCGCTTGGCGAATTATTCAAGTGCACGCTGGAGCAAGATGGTGGGAAGGGCGGCCATGTTGTGCGGTTCATGTGCGACCAGCAAGGCTGCGGCTACTGGGGTCTCTACATGGATACCGCGGGGCATTCGTGCGTTGTCCACGCCAAAGATTGGAGTGACTTTTCCTGCGGATGTTGTGTGGTGGAGTACACGCATCCACCGGTCGTGCACGAGGCTATTGTGGAGGCGGACGCGAAGCTGAGATTTGTCTGTGTGGATGCGGAGTGGGAGGAGTGGATGGCAAACATGTATTTCGATGGGTGGATCTGGGGAGCGTTATGGGCGGAGAGGGAGGTCGTGGGGTGGGATCTGGAGTATGTGCGGCATTTCGAGAGACAGAAGGACACTGTCTGAGGAGTACACGAAGCGGACCGTTTTGAATGACTCTTGCCCTCTATCTTGGCGCTGGGTTCTCAAATCCGGCGAGTACGCGCCAGAAATATGACGCCGTCGTTCTGCAGATCTACTCCTCTTTCTTGGTCCATTTCTCGATCCACCCATGCACGTCCGTCACTGGACAGTCATCTGTACGAATTACGTTGAGTGGTTAATGCACATTTATTTTTTGACAAAATCAGAACATCAACGTCTTTGAATAACGTTTTGTAGGGTCCCACCGCTCAGTTGGGCTCAAGAAATTCCGTGCGGGACGTTTGCAAGCACCACCACGCCGAAACCACGCCTATTTATTTATACCTTGACGTGAGGTGCCAGTACAGCCTCCTCCTTCCTTCCACCCTCTCCCTCACATTCGAGATGCCCGTGGTGGCGGCCGCTCTTACCTTTGGTTCTTTTGGTGATATTCTGGAGGCTGCCAGGATCGCGAAACACATCGTTGATGTGCTGCGCAAGGGCCCAGGGGGGTCACCGCGTCGCGCCAAGCTGATTGCCACGCTGAAGGGAATGTGTGAGGATATGAGCTTGCTCACGCTCGTCTTCGACGGAGGCCACTTTACGGACAGACTGTGGGCCGAGGTCGATTTGTGTCGCTCACTTCTCGACGAGTTCTCCGCTAAAATCAATTCCTATGAGGCGGCGGGCCGGGGTCTTCGTGGTCTTCTTCAGAAAACATGGATGGTTGCGGTGGAGGAAAAGGAATTAGGATCGTGGAAGGATCAGATATCGGAGCGTCGTGCTGCGCTCCATGCCCTCCTGTCTTCATCTCATAGGTTTGTCTCCAATATTGGTGATCATTTTACGGTGACTGAGCCACTCCGTGCGACAGTATACAATTACATGAAGTTGGAGAACAGCTTGGACGAGTCGGGTCCCAAGTGCAGTATATTGGATCTAGGGTTGATACTGTTGAAGCACAGGTCCAGAACGTCGCCGATCTTGGTACCCTGGGCGTGTTCGTGACATCTTTGATCTCGATGATACACTTACAGACTGATAATTTTATGAACACAGGGTTCTGTCAACTTTTCTGTCTGGCCAAGTCTCCCAGAGGGGATCCGAGATTCGCGAAGCAGTATCCGAGATACGCCAAGTAGGCACCGAAGTCCAACGGATAATCGCCCAAATGTCGCTCCATGATATTCGGGATCCCGTATTCTTTGTGGTAGATCCACTGGGGCGACCAATAACTGTACAACTGTCCCACTGTCATAGCTTCCATGTTTGTGTTCCATCTGCTTCTCGAGAGCTCATTTCATTTTTGCTGCAGGATCTCGATCGGATTCTGAAAGCCTATCTATTCAATCACCCCGAGGCAGGAAGCAGATATGTCAACCGAGGTGATTACAATATTATATCCACAGAAGGTGAAGTTATCCCGCGTTCGAACCTCCGGCGTAAAGTGGGAGCATGGATGCAGTTTGACATGAGCATCATAAAACGAGTGGAACACTGGGTCTGGCCAGCGGCTCGGGAGGCAACATGCCCTCAGTGCGGCCAAACTAGCGCAGAAGGCGCTGAAGGTAGTTGGGTCACTTGGTAAGCAATCGAGCTCTATTCTGATCAATCCAAGTGGTTGAACCTCTCCTTTGTCGCTGGTCAGTACTGACCGAACATGCGGAACGAGATATCAAATCTCTTCAGAACCCCGGGTGCCAGAGACTGAAACGGCCACGGCATCAACGATTGAGGAAATTGCCTCGCCGCAAATATCGTGGGTATTGTTTGGGTATAGATGGACATTTACCTATGTGGACAAGTGATAGCGGTGAAGAAACCCAGGCAGAAACATTTCGCCTTGTCCAGATTATCTATGTATGTCCTGGTCTAATGCTTTTGATTGCGTCGTGAATCTGACGGATCGTTGTCGAACAGGAGGTGAGTTCACCTACTCCTGGCAAGCTTAACCAGTCCGAATTTTAATTTTAACAGAACGTGAGTTTTCTCATTGAGTGATGTGTGGATGCTGCTTCACGAGTCCCATTTTCTTTTCCAGTCTCCCTTGGCGCCGGGACGGTATGTCTCCGAAGGAAGAAACGACGACTGGATCAAATCTGAAAGCAGTTTGCGGTGCAACACCAAGTAAGCAGGCTCCATGCCACGCCATTCCTATGTCCACTGGCACTGACAGCCTGTTCTTCTAGAGCAATCGAAGACAACGCACGCGTCACGTGCGGAAACCTCATCTCGGAATGCATCGTCGTTGGGAACGGGCGTCCCAATCCGATTCTCGTGGTGGAGCCGGGAACGGATATGGACCACCAAAAGCTGAGGAATGAGATCATACGGAAGACGCGGCAGTTCCACTCCCGACGATATCTTCACGAGCGCATAACTTCACCCAAAATGGTGATTGTTGTTCCTCGTTCTTCACTCCCGCGAACCGCCACGAAAGGCAACATCCGACGAAAGGCGGTCGAGGAGCAGTACAAAACTCAGATCGATACAATATTCTCTAAATCGTAATTCACGTTGTATTGCTATATTGCTATTGTTCTAGTGTATCATAATCTGTATCCTTAATGCTTAATGCTCAAAACAGGAACATGTGCAGCATATTATTATTTTCCTCCATAATTTACAAAGTAACAAAGACATGAAACGCCTAGCTGCACATCACTACCGGGGCGCCTCAAAGGGGAGCCGCGAAAGGTCGGCCTTCCCATCGTCAATCCACTCCTTCTTCACCAGCTTCTCCTTCTCGTTATAGTACAGGCGGTAGACCAATTTGATCGTACCCTCACTAACCCCAGCCACGGCGCTGATATCCCGCAGCGATTTCGTCTTGCCGAGGAGGTTGCAAGTGAAGAAGATCGCGCCGCCGGCAATGGACACCGGACTCCTCCCGTCTGCAATTCCGTGCTTGCGGGCCAAGACGATGATGTCCGAACATATGGCTTGGACGTTCGGAGGCAGATCGAGGTGGTTGCAGTACCGCGCGAGCATGTTTTCGGGGCCAGAAGAGGGAGCGGGGGAAGACGCCGTGGCAGATGCGCCTGGCGTGAGATTGAACGCCTGCTCGAGGGCTTTGTAGCACTGCCCAAGGATCTTCTTCGATACATGCGTCAGGTTGCATATCTCGCGGAACGTCCGTGGAACATGAGCCTGGCGACATGCGATGAAAATGCAGGCGGCAATGACCGCATCCAGGGGCTTCCCGCGCAACAGCTTTTCCTCGTCCGAACGCTTATACAACTGTTTCGCAATGTCGCTGATCGTTTTCGGGAGGGAGAACTGATCGCACCAGCTGGAGATATCACGGAACGCGGTAAGGAGATTGCGCTCCGCGCGGGAGCTCTGAGCGCGGGATGCTGCACGCTGCAATTCTCGAGCCATCCCTGACCCGCCGTCACGAAAGCTGACGACAGTGTCCAACTGCTCTCGGCCTTCCATCAGGGGAACGGACTCTGCACCAACACGAGACGGGTCGTCTCCTTCGTCATTGGCAAAAGTCTAGAATTGAGTCATGTCAAAAAAACGTTGGTACCGTGCCACTGAATGCTTACCAGCCATTCGCTGCGCGTGTCGACGATACGGTCGTGGCCGTCAGCATTGACCTTTGCGCCAGTGGGTCCGCGCAAATAGAAACGTTGTCCTTCCCGCGACTGAAAAGACAATAACGGGATAGGGACGCGCGCATGAAGGAGGATTGGCCACGAATCGCACCTAATGAAGAATAACCTAATAAATTAAGCCAGCGAGGGAATTCATTCAAGACGGTTGGCCTCTTGGTTATGCGGGCTTCTCGAAATGCCGCACATACTCCATCTCCCGCCCCACAACCTCCCTCCCTGCCCATAATGTTCCCCAGATCCACCCATCGAAATACATACCTGCCATCCACTCCTCCCACTCCGCATTCACACAGATAAACCTTAGGTCCGCGTCGGCCTCTACAATGGCCTCGTGTACGACCGGTGTCTGCGGGTACTCCACCACACAACATCCACAGGAAAAGTCACTCCAATCTTTGGCGTGGACAACGCACGAATGCCCCGCGGTATCCATGTAGAGACCCCAGTAGCCGCAGCCTTGCTGGTCGCACATGAAACGCACAACATGGCCGCCTTTCCCACCATCCTGCTCCGATGTGCACTTGAACAGCTCGCCAAGCCCAATTGTATTACCGCCCAGATGGAGGCGCTCGACGAGCTCCTGGGACCCGATGAACGTTGCGAAGCCAGCCGGCAACATCAAGCCCAAGCGTTCCGCATCCGCAATCAGCTTATGCACGGCCTCTGGACTCGCGGCGCGTCCCCGCTCCCAAATGTGCTCTGCGGCGATCTCAGGGGTCTGAGCCCGAAGCCAGTGGAGGTCGCCGTTGAGTTGCAGATACTCGAGGTTCGGGAGCATGCCCTGCTCCAGCAGACCCTTTTCAACCAGGGCGTTGCGGCCAATGTAGTTTGGGCTGGGATAGTGGGGGAAGCGCGCGTGCATGGCGGCGGCGTGGTGTTTGTGCTTGAGGTGCACGGTGAGCGCGGGGAGGGAGAGGGCGTGGCATCTGGTGTCTATGAGGGTAAACGCCTCAATGCCGGAGGGTGGGATGTAGGCTATCACGAGGAGGACGAGCTCGTTTGCGAGGAGGGAGAAGGACATACAGTCGTTAACCGGGAAGCGCAACAACACCACGTAGCGCAACGCTGGATGTTCAGTGCATTGCGGTGCCCAAAAAAATCCAAGAAATTGTCTAAATATGGAGGGTCATCGTATCATTAAGAGACTAAAAGGATTTGAGCAACAGGAGCCTCTGAGGCCGAGGAAAAATAAGTATTTGTGGCCAGATCAACCGGGCCTGATTGCACCAAAAACCAACTGATTTTCCGGCACTTTCTAGTACTACCCGAGAGACGACTTGAGGTGGACTACGGTTTTTTGGCTCCCTGAGAACACCGGTAATGCTTTTGGGCCAAAATATCCCACATGTTATGCTCAACTGTGAGGCACAAAGTGTTGCGCTTCCATGTTATTTGTGCAAGTTTGATAGCCCACAAAGATTGGCCTCGTTCTCAACAGCCACTGAACACAATTGGTAGGAGTGAGTTGCAGCACAGATTAGGCATCCAGGCGATGCATATGTGAACCTAAACGTGGGGATTTGAATCATATTTAGTCAAGATATTATCAAAATGGCCAGATTGTTGCGCTTCCCGGTTAACGACTGTAGTGGTTGAACGAGAGTTTCGGATCAGCGCCGAAGTCTTTGGATCCAAACACCTCCGGCTGCTTATTTAGGAAATTTTGTTCGAAACGGATGACACCCGACCCAAAGCAGCTGCAGCCACAATCCCAAGGCATCTTCCTCATGCGCTGACTATTTACGCGATAGTACGTCAGGGCGATACCGAGGTAAAAGTTTTTACCTCCGCTTGCATGCACCAAGAGAATCCGGCGTAGGAAGCCCACTAGGACAATCTCTTTAGTACCATATTCCCTAGTCCTATTGGCGCTTTCTATGATGGCACCGCGCAGTGGCTGTCCCAGCGAGTAACGACCATCCGCACGGGTAAAGTCGAAGAGCGACGAGGAGGCCGACCTCACCTCCGTGTCGTTCCTGGTACTAGCCACCTCGAGGTCTGGCAGACGGCTCTGATCATGAGGTTGGAGTTTGAAAGGGAGATGCTTCGAAATTGTCCATCATCGTCATGGTATTGGCGGCTCCAAAAAACACCAATTAAAGGAAATGAACAGAAGCGATGTATGTATCTTGTAAGGCGTGAAAGATTCCAAGGAGAGAGGTTGAGGAGTCGACCTCAATTCAAGATACTTCATGAACATCGGCCACACATCGATTGAGCGTCGAGGCACTCTGATAGAGCTGCCGCAACTTCGTTAGAGCGAGCTCGAACAACTAATTTAGTGATATCAACGAATCCATACCCTATTAAACTCAGCGCGGACGATCCCGACTCCTTGCACGTGTTACCCGAATAGTGTTGCGCTCTCCTCACCGCCAAAGCCTTTCGGTGAATAAAAAGAAATCCATTAACGGGAAACAACAGCGGGCGCGAGCGTGAAGGACGATTGTCCACGAATCACACCTGATAAAGAATAAGCTAATGCAATAAGCCAGAAGAGGAAATACATTAAAAACCGTCCGCCTCTTCGCCTCCTCAGAAAGTGTCCTTCTGCCTCTCGAAATGCCGCACATACTCCATATCCCACCCCACGACCTCCCTCCCTGCCCATAATGTTCCCCAGATCCACCCATCGAAATACATATTTGCCGCCATCCACTCCTCCCACTCCGCATTCACGCAGATAAACCTCAGGTTCGCGTTCGCCTCCACAATAGCCTCGTGCACGACCGGTGTCTGCGGGTACTCCACCACACAACATCCACAGGAAAAGTCACTCCAATCTGTGGCGTGGACAACGCACGAATGCCCCGCGGTATCCATGTAGAGACCCCAGTAGCTGCGGTCTTGCCGGTCGCACATGAAACGCACAACATGGCCGCCTTTCCCACCATCCTGCTCCGATGTGCACTTGAACAGCTCGCCAAGCTCAATTGTATTACCGCCCAGATGGAGGCGCTCGACGAGCTCCTGCGATCCGATCAACGTCGCGAAGGCAGCGGGCAGCGTCAAGCCCCAGCGTTCCGCATCCGCAATCAGCTTATGCACGGTCTCTGGACTCGCGGCGCGCCCTCTCGGCCAGATGTGCTCTGCGGCGATCTCAGGGGTCTGCGCCCGGAGCCAGTGGAGGTCGCCGTTGAGCTGCAGATACTCGAGGTTCGGGAGCATGCCCCGCTCCAACAGACCCTTTTCAACTAGGGTGTTGCGGCCGATGGAGTTTGGGCTGGAATAGTGGGGGAAGCGCGCGTACATGGCGGCGGCGTGGTGTTTGTGCTTGAGGTGCATGGTGAGCGCGGGGAGGGAGAGAGCGTGGCATCTGGTGTCTATGAGGGCAAAAGCCTCGATGTCGGAGGGAGGGATGTAGACTAGGATGAGGAGGACAAGTTCGTTTGCGAGAAGGGAGAAGGACATGGTGGTTGAACGTAGAGTTTCAAATCAGCGCCGAAACCTTTGGATCCAAACACCTCCAAGGGCCTATTTAGGAAATTTCCTGCTATTCAGCAAAATAATCATCGACGGATCTGGCAGGAAAAGGTGGAAACGAAAACCGAGCGGAAGCGTGAGGTGATGACGGGAATTCTGGAGAAACGGTTCGATAAAAATACGGTCTGAGGAGCAGATGACGTCACAGTACAATGTCCACGTCCTTTTAACTCGCACCACGCTTTTTTGCGGCATTCTTCCGCTTTCCTTCTCCCTCTCACACCAAAAAACCTTATCTCACCCGAAAATGGAACGGTCCGACGAATCCCACCCGACAACGGAGAGTCGCGACCATTCCAAGAGCGCCGAGGAGGAAGTGGCCGAAGCGGCGCGCGCAGCCTCGCAGGCGCAAAAACAGGCAGACGACCTGAAAACGCGCGCCCAGGCCGCCGAAGACCCCGAGACGAACGCGCGCCTGCTGGCAGAGGCGAAAGACAAGGAGGTCGAGGCGCGCAAGCTCAGCCGGCGCGCGCATCGACTGGCCAGCGGCGCGTGGCAGGGCGGAGCGCAGGGTGCGGGCGTGGGCGCCGTAATCGGGGTCGGGGTGGGCGCGGCGGTGGGGACACTTGTGGGGACAATTGCGAGTATTCCGACGACGGGTTTGGGATTCCTTGTGGGGGTGCCTGTTGGGTTGATTCATGGGCCGTGGTTTGGGCGTAAGGGGAAGGAGGAGGGTAAGGAGCCGGGGGAGGGGGAGGGGGAGAGAGCGGAGGACGGCGAAGCGGGGGACGTAGGCCAATCGAAAGGGAGTGAAGAAGCAGATGATTCGGATGAGATAATGGATGAGAAGGGTCATCGGGCCATTCTCGAAGCCGTTGAGGCTCAGGACAAGCTGAAAGAACAAACACATGAGAAGATCGGGGCAGAGAAGCCATACGAACAGGAAGGAGAGGCTGAACAGGTTGAGGAAACGAAGCATGGGAAAGACGGAGAGCAGTAGAACGATGGATAACGGGAGACAAAGGTCTTGTAGGAAGACAGTGATGCGAAGACTTAACGAGGTTGGTTCATTTAGCGTATTTCGATTCTGCTCAGTTGTAAATTGTAATATAAATCCGAGACGTCTGACGCTTCGAAGCCGACGCCTTCGCCAGTGATGAATCGGTCTGAAAGAAGCAAGTCGTCAGCGAGGGAATGCGAAACAAGAGTACACGGAAAGCACTTTGAGTACGAGAAACCACTCGGAGAACGCAATGTAGTTTTGGAATAGAACAGACGAAGGAAACAAGTGAGCAACCACGCGTAGACCTGTGGCTCGACCACAGAGACTGGACAACGGGCGACAAAAAAGAATAAGGAACAGACCGATGCATTCGCCCTCCCTCTGAACGTAATTTGCTGGATTTTGAGCGCTTTTCTGGCCGGGCCCGGGTGCTAAGAACGCGCTACAACGCCTGGCGACGGGCGCGCGCGACAAACTGTTCAATCGACGCTCTAAGTCATTGGAGTCAGCTTTCTTTTTCCTTCGGCAAAGGTACCAAGGACCTTGAGGGAGATCAGGTCTCGAATTAATATTGCTTTATCTGCCACAGTGCGCGATGGTCAATGCCCGGAGTTGGAAGCCAAGTGGAAGCATCCGAAGCAGGCAGCGTTTTGGCTGTCGAGACCAAGGAAGAGCGGCGCGGACCGGCAATCGCGTGAGTCACATACACGTGCCTTCGTCACACCTTCTCTTGCTCGCCACTTTCCTGTCTCCTGCCACGGCAGCTATGCGATTTTCAGCGGGTTCGTCAATTTTCTGGAATACGCTTACTCTGAGCTTACAGTCACCCGCAGTGTCCCAAATCCCTCCCGAAATATGGAACGAAATAGCGGCGCATAATGCCCATGATAGGCCTTCCCTCTGTGCCATGGCCGTAGTGTCCACGACGCTGCACTTCGCGGCCATCGAACAGCTATTTTCCGCTATATGCTTTTCGTGTGTCCAAGACATCTCTTGGTGGAACACCATGGTTGAGCGGACGCCGCGACTTCAGACCATCGTCAGGCTCGTTACCTTCTCCGATTATCCCCTCGACGAACGGACTCGGTCTCCCAAGAGGCTACGCGAGGCTGTGGTTCCACCCCAGATGCTCCCAATGCCTAACGTCCGCTTCGTCCAGTGGGACGCGTCTTCAATCCATATTTCAATGGCGGTCCAGCACCTGGCTTTGTTCCCTAACATGAGGGAACTTCATCTCAGTAACATGAATTTCAGCTGCCTTGATGATATCGCCAGGCTGCTTGGAGCCTGTGGACCGCTCACAGTTCTATCGTTCTACCATACAGACCGCGCAGAGGATTCGGACTCTGATTCCGACCTTGAAATAGCTCGAGCTGTTCAACCAGTCAACACGCCCTGTTCACTTGATCTCACAGCCCTTGAAGAGCTAACGTTCATGGAATGTGGTCCTGAGGACGTCTTCCTCTTCGGGCTGATGGAAAATTCGTGGCCCGCCCGTCTCAAGTCCTTGACTTTCGACGGGGAGGATTATCGATGTTCCGGACCTGAAATGGAGAAACTCGTACGACTCGTGGCATCCTCTCTTGTCAATCTGGCCGTGTATTCAGATCCCGAACATGACGGTGAGGAATGGATAATTGCCCACAATATCTACCTCCCTAATATTTGCAGAAGAACATGAGGTCACGGAAATGTTCAAACACTTACCGACATTTCCAACCCTCAATACGCTCTCGATCTCACTCAATGCTGGCAATCAGGCTAAATCAGTGCTAACTGCGTTGAAGTCTGCTCCCCTGCTTTCCGTTATTAACCTACAGATTGCATTACTGGCAGAGGACGAAGACACTGACCGCGATTGTTTCCGGGAAATCCTTGACTCCGCCTTTCCGTGGGGCAAGCGCGAGTCAATGAAGAGCGCCCTGACGAAAAAGTTCCCGGGAATTCGACGGATTGGTTTCCACTTCAGAGTTGCAGACAATTCGACCATACACTTCCGACGTGGTTTACGCAGATGGATGGAACGCCAGTTGAGAGAGCGTTTGGAGCATGCCAGGGAAAATGTGACGGAGTTTTTCGAGGTGGGGTGATTTGACTATGATGGCAACCCTGTTCAGTACAGCAAAACGACTGGGAAACCGCAGTGGAAGCTTCACAGCTATCTTCCGGAGCCCGATACTGAATCCAGTGGCTACGAATCATCGAGCTGGGGTGATGATGAATCGGATAACAATGACGATTGGTGGTAAGCGGTTTTATCGTTTCCGAAACGTAGATCACTGACGACCGACCAGATGCAATAACAGTGGGGGAGCCAGTGCGACTAGAGATTGGTTTTGTTGCATTGGTCTGTGTTGCGAGCAAGTTGCGCGTGCGAGCGGATCACAAATAAAAATCAAGTTTTGCGTGTATGCAAGTTCATTTGGTTTGTTGCTGTCGGGTCCAGACGGTGTTTTGAATGCTTCTTAACCGCCATTCGCGGACGGATCAAGAATATCGAGCCTAAAATGGCCATCTCGAGAAGGTGTCGAGCAACTGCGTCTGACTTCTCACGATAATCCAGCGGTCGCCCTAAAATCTCCGCATGCTGAGGCTTAGTCTCTCTAGGGAGATGCTCTATAAAATTTGTGCTCGTACCTCGCGTTATAGCTGAGGCTCACATCGCAGCAATTGCATCGTCTACTTTCTTTTGAGAGAGAGAGCCGTTACGCGCGTTTTTAAAAGGCCTTTCCCTGCAAGTTCATTTCCAGCTACGCCTCGGTTGTGCCTCGCCGCATGTCTTGAACGCCGCCTTGGTTCAGTTGTCACGCCGCTGAACAGATCCCTTCAATTCTGAGGGGTCGAGGGTTCGATTCCCTGGGTCGGGTGTGTAAATGCGGCGATGCTGGCGCCCCTAAATCGTGCCATAAAGGCTGTACCTGGGGATAAAAACCGCGAGTGGATACGTCACAGTGTCTCGTCCACTCTTTTTTGGTTTTGCTTCGATTTTCAATTTGTTAGGCACATGCAGTGAGCGTGTGGTCTACCAACTCTCTTCTCCCCTGAAGTACTGCGTAGGATCCATTGAAGCAGGAATGACGAGCCATTTACTTTACAACAAGTTCGCATCACCTTCGTAATTCGTAATTCGTGTAAAATCATGTATTACTCCTTCAACACCAACCCCTCGTCCGCATACTTCGCCGCCCGGATGCCCTCCGCCCACGCTACAGCATCTGTGCGGCCCTTGGGGATGTCCACCGCAAACCAGATGACGAGTGACGCCGAGGTGCAGAGTGCGAACAGGAAAGGGAAGCCTGTCGTTTCCGTGTCAGCGTCGAATAGATTAATTGCGTAGAAGAAGACTTTGCGCACCCATCCAGTTGTTCCCGCTCGAGTCAATGATGGCCTGGATAACGTTGGGCCCGATCATCGAGCTGGCGCGGTTCGAGAGCCCGAAGAGGCCGAAGAACTGGGAGGATGATCAGTCGGCATATAGGCACACCGGGTAGGGGACCGACCATGTTATCGAAGCCCGGCGGGGTTAGCTCGGCCATCATGGTCTGCGAGAAGGCGTAGTACGGGGCTTGGAAGAGTCCGAATACGACGTTGTAGGCCCTAAGGGTTGTGGTTAGCACAGTGAATTGAACGTGATAGGTTAAAGAGACGCACCAAAATTCCCACTTGTTGTGGAATCTTGAGTTTGTATTCAGATAAGGCGTAGTCAGCAGTGAAAGAGGGATACGAACCCAAGTTTCTGCGTCCAGATTCCGATCATGCCTAGAAACGCGTGAGTAACAGCAAGGAATCAAGGGAGAATTCATCGTACCCCAAAGCGGAATCATAATCGTAAAGACGTTGGTTACGACGAACTATGAGACGGAATCAGTTCCAGCGATTTCGAGGCCGGGAGACAGTATATACCATCTTCTTGGTCGGAATCTTCCAGTATTTCTGGATGTACCAGAAACCAAATGTGCTCATCGTCGATCTACGCGTCGATACTCAGTTTTCCGTTTATGCACACCAGGGCACAGGACTTACGTTATCGCTTGCGCGAGGCCGAGATAAGTGTTCTGGGATTCATCGTAATCAAAATGAAATGAAAATAGTTGGAGCTTGGCTTGCCTGCAAAAAGCTGAACGAGAACTTGTCGTTCTGACAGATGGAAACCAGCGTGCCGGTGGTATTCAGACCCTGTACCAAATAAGCGTGTACCGATAATCCCCGAGAAGAGGGAACGTACGTCCGCGAGAAGGAAGAACGAAAAGAGGTAGATAAAGGTGTATGGAAGCTGTTTGTATTGCTTGCATGCAGCCCAAATCTGCTTCCAGCCGATCGTGATGTACCGCTCGCCTTTGGGGAGGGGGGGACCGGGGCGGGGCTGCTGGAAGATGACTATTTCGAGGTAAGCGCGGAAGATTGGACTCGGAGGATGGCGTACACCACCAGATGCCTGTGAGGACCCAGTAGGCGTTGGTCCTAGGATAATTAAGCATCGCATTGGGAAGAGAGAACAGGGAAACGAACAAGACTATGGTATAGTTATTGACCTTCGGATTCGAAGCCAACGGCAGGAGAATTGAAAGATTTAGACACAATGTGCCTATGTAGCCGATGTTGCTGTGCGCAGTGCTGATGTTGCTAATGAGGTTCTTCTCCAAACTCTCCTCGCGCTCGTATACCTCCTTGCTTGTCTCTCCGGCCTCAAACTTCTCGCGGATTTCTTTCGCGTGCGGTGTGTTGCGCGCGAGGCGGGGGAAGAGCGCAGCGTAAAACACAAGGGTTGCACCGTACGAGATGAAGCCTGTTGTTCACTTAGAAAAAAAGAAAAACGAATTGTCATTACTTGCCTATCATATACAACGCCATAGCAGCGCCCCATCGCGAGGGTTCTATGGTTAGATGAGCGTCGGTGCAGGTAGTTTCGTCAAGTGCTACTTGCCTGTCAGAGACATGCTCGCGAATTGAGCACCCCAACAAATGACGGTCACGACGAAAAGCAGCCAGCGGCCAAAGTTTCCATAGTCTGAGGAAATGTAAATCACAGAGAAATCCAAGTGCTCGCGTGCCTACCAGCGGCGCTCCCGATTGTAGTGAATCTAATGGTACGCATGAGACGCGCCTTGGTTCATTTGATTGGAAACTTACATCGCGGTCATAATCTAGTACTTACAGATAAGATGCGTCCCGACTGAATGACGAGAAACTTACAGCAAAACAGACACCATTCGCGACAAGCACTACACTTGTCACGGATTTTGTTCCATTGCCCCAGGGAAGAACACATTGGCCTGACGAGCCGGCGGCGGAGCAGGAAGAGCCAACACCGGCAGCTGGGTCATATCCAGCTGCGAACGCTAAAGATTGGAAGAGAGTCATCGAATATCCATTAGGGCCAACACCCTAATGATGCATTGAGTTTGAGGACAAGAGCATGTATTAGGACAGTACTAACGTTGTCTCCGTTGTAATACACTGTTCGCGGGGATATAGCGCGTCTTTAGAACAGAAATGAACGCGCCACTCACGGTAATAACTCCACAGCTCTCTGCGCGTCACGACCGGTTCATCCTTGCTAATTGAGCTCACAAACAGAGACCGTTTGGTCGCAAGAGGTGTTGCGGGTGGATCAGACTCCTTGTATTCGTCCGAGTGTCTGGCATCGACCACAGGCTCTGCGTCGAGTACAGGGTTTACTGGAGCGGGCAAGCGGGACATGATGGCGACAGGACGCAAGTTCCACACACTCTCCGAAGCCGAATCGAAGGTCTGGTGACCTGACCCCAGTTAGGCGAGTAGGGATACGGAGTCGCGTTCCGATAAGGCCTGTTAAGTATCTGGCCGATAAGTACGATACACCGTACTATACGCGCCCATATTGAATTGGAAGATGGAGATTGCGGAAAGGCCTAGGAACGCGTGCCGGCCCGCTCTAAGCCTCTGCCGGCCCGGCACGCAAGTCTACCACAAACCATGTCCTCTGAACAAAAGAATTACCACCTTCAATGTACTGGGGAGGCTCTGGAGACCGTCAAGCAGCATGAGGCACCTCAAGATATCACCCTTTTTGGGAGTTGCTTTTGCCCGTTCGTTCAACGAGTTTGGGTTGCACTGGAGTACCTCGACATTCCGTACAAGGTAAGATCCCCTACTGCGTTTGAATCTTCCGACTCATGGAATGCCTAGTATTGTGAGTGGATCTGTTTGCCTGCCGTCGCCAGTGAATTGACTCTTTTCTGCAGACGAAGTCGATCCGTACAAAAAGCCCGCCGATTTACTCGAGGTTTCGCCCAAGGGTCTTGTCCCTGGCCTTAAGCTGCATAAATATACCCCAGCGCGCGGCTTGAATGAAAGCACTGTTATTCTCGAATACCTGGAGGAGTGGGTCCTGCGACTTTTTCTGCGGTCTGTCTGCAACTCCTCACAGCATTGCCGCAAACACTACGAAACGAAGCCTGCTTCCGACCGATCCTTGTTTGTATTTTTTTGTCCCCTTCGCAGACCTGCAATTGATTATCGAGCAGATGCACGAGCCCTCGTCCGCCTTCAGTGTGATCACATCGCGCGGTCCCTTGTTCCCGCCTTCTATCGCTTCCTCCAGGCGCAGGATGAAAGCGCGCAGATAGAATACGGCCAGGAATTTCGCAGTGGACTAGAGGCTCTGGCTGCTCTATTCGAACGAGCGGACCGCGACATCGTGCAGGGCGGAGGCGCTGCTGGTGTCGGAGAGCAAAAGGCCCTCGGTGCTGGCCTTGGCCTTTGGCTTGAAGGGGGCGATCTCAGCTTGAGCGACGTCATGATTGGCCCATGTATCGCGGACGTTCGTCTCGCAGTCGTTGTGCTGACATACTTATCAGGGATCTTCAGAGCGAGCAACGTTCTCAAGCACTACCGAGGTTTCGAACTACCAACCGGCGACAAATTCGGAGCTTGGATCACACGCCTCTTTGCCCACCCCGCCTTCAGAGTCACCTGCAGCACCGAGGACCTGTATCTCGACAGTTACGAGAGGTAAGCTCCCGCGTTACAACTGTTCTATCCAGTTTCTAATGAATTTCAGATACGCACAGAATCGACCTAACACCAGTCAAGTCGCCAATGCAATTAACGCCGGGAAGCCTTTGCCGTGAGTCGCTACTGATAAATTTAAATGTACATTTGTACCACCATGTTGTACGGAGTCTTATACAGGAATCATTACACGAAGAAATTCTGCACCTGAGTCGCATCCAAGAAATCTGCCCATGACCGAGGTTTTCGTGCCAACATGGTTTCACTCGTGATTTCCTTTCCCCTATAATCTGCCCAAAACGTCAGCTCTTGAAGATTATTTGCGAGGCGTATACTTGCATCCATGGGCCGCAAACGCCTCGAACATATCTGAAAGCATGGGTCCATACTTCGGCATACCTGTCGCTTCAATGAACGTCTCTCGGTCCATTTGCACGTACGTGATTTTCTTGCCAGAGACTGCCAGAAACTCGATGAATATCTGGAGCAGCACGTAAAGAATTTGACCGCCGACCTTTAGACAATTGCGCAACTATCTCTCCGAACGAAATCAGTGTTCCAGACCGCACCTCCGAGCCGGCCCCAAGCGCAGGATTCTCGATCGCAGCGCGCACGTACAAGCCGTAGTCGTACGCCACGTCGATGACCGGAACCTGTGTGCTCGCAGGCACGGGCAGGCCAAACACGTAGCTCCCGTCCGCCTGTTTCTTGAGCGCGTACGATGCCTCGAAGACATTCGACGCGTAGTACCCGGCCGGCACTACGGCCAAGGGGATCTTCGAGCTCTTCGCGTACTCGGTTATCTCGTGCTTGGCCTCAAAGAACCCGACACTCGAGTATTTCCCGCCGGAAGGTGCGCTGAGGGACTCGAGCGCGGACCAGATGAACAGCTTGACGCCGACATCCTTCGCGGTGGTCACCATCATCTTGCCCTCGTCGATCTCACGCTGCTTGTCCATGTGCTCGTTAAAGTTGGTCACCGCCTATACAGCATTCTCAGCCCGGTTGACCGGAATTTGCATTTGGCAAAATGGCAAATTGAAACTCACAAACACGATATCAGCACCCTCGAATGCCTTCCGCACGTTGCCCACATTATCCGTCGTCAATGATACGCTGACGATCTGGACACCCTGCGCGGCGAAGGTTTGCGCGGCGGGCTTGGACGCGTCGCGCGTCAATCCGCGAATTCTGTAGGGTTTGTCGGAGTCGATCAGAGCGCGCGCGACGCTGCCGCCTTGAAGCCCGGTGATTCCGACCACCACCACCAAGGGGTTTGCTGGATCGTGTGAGACGGTCATGGTGAGTTCTATAATGATTCTGTGGACACTGGAAGAAGCGCTTTTAATAAGTGGCAGGTGCTTTGGCGTCGGTCATCCTCGGTGGTCGCTGAATACACACAGTATGCTGTCAGCAGGTTATGAGCATTATGAAGCAAGCTCTAAGCGGCTTTATTATGGACAATGCCTAGCAGTCCCCAGCGAGACCCAGCCGTATACACCCGATATCGCTCAAGCGCTCAAGGTCGGTATTTAACACTCGGTCTATAGTAGGGCGCTGTTTATTATTCCCGAGCAATAAAAAACTGGTTTATAAACTTGGGTTTATAAACAGGGTGTTTCTAAACATGTTTATAAACCCACCGCCAAAAAGTGCTCTCCCCACTGCGGGAGGTGATTTTTCGGCTTAGTTTGACCCCAAACAATCTGTTACCCATTTGGCTCACTGTCTGGGGGTGCTTACGCGGTTGAAGAGATGCTTCGGCTTAGAACTTTGACCAGATGTTCTTGAATGTGGCGACAGTTACTCAGAAAATGACTATCCCAGATGATAGGACTGCAGGGTAGAATTCTCATGTTTTTTTGACCTCGACAACTCACAAAAATCGTGTTAAAACCTCGGGGGCAGAATTGATGGGACTGATGGGAATTAAAACCGGCCATCCTGCTCGAGGAATATAAAACCCGGTTTATAAACAGGTGTTTATAAGCCTGTTTACAAACCAGACTAATAAACAGCGCCCTAGTCTATAGATCTGATGTTGCCTGAAATCAAATAACCGGAATTGGCCGAAATCGCCTTGTCCCATTAGTAACCGCGAATAGGCAGGAATAGGCTCGGAATAACGCAATGATGTGTGGAAACCCGCTCGCCAATCATTCCCAAAATTGATGAGGTATAGGCGTGTGGCCCGAAAATCTGCAAGTAAAGGCGCGTCTTCGAGGTAGCTCGAGGCACTCAATTGCAGGGAATACAGTAGCAAATAACGGAGAACGAATTGCAAAAATCAAACTAACAGTATTTGATGATGTTCTGATGGTGGATCTGCGGTCCGTCAGGCACGACGAGGGCTTAAGCGCTTATCGTTGTCCACGAGTGTCCACGCAAATGAAAACCTGCGCTTAATGGGGCGCCTCGGTTGTCTGTGTTGTCTATTCCCTCCATGCCAGGCCCCGCCCTCGCCCTCAACTCCAGCGATTTTACCCCAGAGGAGGCGGAATTGTTTGTTTCGCTCACGATCACACAAAACTACGTCCTATGTTCGTGGCCTTCTCATCGACACCACTCTTCTAACGATCTCCCAGACGCAGTTTCGACTCTGCTCATCTATGAGCTTTTAGTCACCTTCGACCTAGAGGTTGAAAGGGTGTGGTCGTATGTGCTCTCTCGAATGTCCGCGTTTCGTACGCTGAGCCCAAATAGCCTCCGATGGCGGCTCCCGAAGCTACTCTTCATGCTCAACCGATACGTCACACGAGGGCTATTAATGTGCGCTCTTCTTTCGAGTTTTGAACGCTGAAGAACCAATAAATTGCAGATTGACATACGTCTCAGGGGGGGTCCCTGGCACTTCTGAACGTGTGCGTTCCTCGGTTGCCCTCGTCCATAAACCACTCATTCCGCTACAGTTCTGCGAAGTATTCGGTTATTGGCAAGCGATGTACGTCGCGGATGGCACAGAACTAATAACCACCGTTGAAATCGACGTGTAGCCCCCCGCGGCTGGCCATCCTCGCCGCACAGGCAATTATGATAATCCGCCTCTGGGCAATCTGTGAGTCCCCCTTCCTGGTGTGTTCGCCGCAACACTCATCTCGACGTAGACAACAATAGCGCGGTATTGTCATCGTATTTCATGCAATAGCGTCCTCTAATCTTTGACCCAGAAAATGCTCGGCGCGCTCATTGTCCTGTATGTCTGTGAGTGTATTCTTCACGTATATATCAGCTCTCTGGCTAATTCACGGCTAGTGGAAGTAGCTGCTGTCGTACTCTGCATGTCTGTGGCTACGGTAGACACCCAAGGCGCGTTTTTGTGCGATCTCTTCCCACATTTAACTTGACGTATCGATCTTGCCCAGGGGCCTCCGCGCCTCGCCCGCTGGGTTGTGACCTTGAAGCACTATCACCACTGCTGAGAAATTACGCAACCGGGACTTGGTACGTCCTCACTACCGCTCGTGCTCCGTCGTACTCAACTTTGAACCCAAGGATCGCCCCAGTTTGCTTCGAGTGTTCGTATCACCTTGCTCTGACGGAGAAAAATGCTCATGCGCAAGATCAGTGATTACCTTAGTACTGACGCTCGTCAAGGTTTTGCCGCCGCCCTCACATTACTTTGAGAAAGCGAATCCTATGAAGGCACTCAGTATTGCAACACGGGAACGGAACCCTACGTGCGTTGAATCACCGTTGCCTGAATATTCGCTCATTCGGTCGAAACAGATTGGACATGCTTGCGCGCGACTCGATCATATATTTCGCCTTCATTTTCAGTCAGTCCTTTCAACATGGTTTGTTTAGTTGACTTATTGGCTGATGACCAGCCTTCACACTCGCTAACGCTGTCATCTACGAGACATCCTTTTCGGCAGATTATCGATCCATCCTGCTTGGGTGAGCATTGCCCTCCCTTTCGTATTCCAATCTGATCTCGATCGCCAGACCAACATCTGCAATATCATGCATAGCGGTTTGTTTGTTTGCATTGAATGGGGTGCGAAATACTCACTTCTTGGTGCAGGTTTCGCAATTAATAATAAATATTCGCTCCCTCCCCGGGCCCAATTCCGAGGAGGGTGCGAGTATAAACATGATGAGGTCCGATGTCATGTTCGCGGGCGACACCTACAATGGGGAGGTTGGTGAGATGATATCGGAAGTGCGGCGGACAAGTGGGAGTCAGACACTCAGAGGCCGCGTCACGGGCAAGGAGTGGGAAGAGATGGGTGACTTTGAGATGGTTTGTACCACAGAGTATGAGGATGACATTGAAGAGGTGTAAATATAATTTTTATCCCGGGCAATGCAGTGCGTTGTGATGGAGAGTTTGGTTCGTTCGGCAGTTGCCGACTCAAACTTGAAATGTTCAACGATGCTCTGCGTACGCAGTTCGCGGAGCTCAGCTTGGCCGTGTCCCAACAACAACTCATCCTGAACGACATGCTAGCCCGACTGCAGATTCTACGTGGCCAACTCGATTCCATAGTCTATCCAGTTTTAACTCTACCACCAGAGATTTCGACGGAGATCTTCCTTCAATGTTTACCCACTGGGTGCGAGCTCGAGAACCCATACTGGGATGTCGTTCAAACACGATCTCCTCCACTTCTCCTCACACATATATGCGGGGCCTGGCGCCGGATCGCCCTCTCCACTCCCGCCCTCTGGACCACTTTTTACATCGACGTCGACTCCCTCAACCTCGTTCATCTGTCCGAAGTGGCAGAGACTTGGTTCAGTCGTGCTCGCAACGCTCTTTCCGTCAAGATTCGCGGGTCATTGCAGACATCAAACGTTGGCGATTTGGCCAGTGTTGTCGAAGTGTTCCAGAATCATTCACCAAGGATGCATTTTCTCGAACTCCACGCCGATATGGATGACCTGCGATGGATGGACTCACATTCCTACGACTTTGCGACCCTCCGCGAGCTGCAAATTGGCTTCATGGGGGACGAGGCAATCTCACAAGCCGACGAATCCATCCACGTTTTCGACCACATCCCTCTTCTACACGCAGTATTCTTACATGAAATACCATTCTCCTTCCTTCCCTGTCTTCCATGGCAGCAATTGTATAAATTCACCGGAGAAATATATCCGATGGCAGAATGCCTGCAGGTACTGCGCCTCATGCCCAATCTCGTCGAATGCTCCTTTGCAGTATTCGAGGATCCAGCCGATTACGAGGTACTCGCCCACCCAAACCTCCGACGTCTCACCCTCTTTAAATCCACGTCCAATGTGGGCCGTGTCGCATTCAGCACACGCATCTTGTTATTCCTTTCCTTACCCGCTCTCCAGACGCTCGAAGCTCGAGCGCGGGTGGACGAAATGGTACTGGACTCTTTCCTCCGATGCAGGCCTCCGCTGGTCAAGCTCTCCATCAGTCCCTTCGCGACATTCCGCCTCTCGCGGGCCTTTGTGGCGCTTCGGCTGCCCAAACTAGAGCTCTTGAACCCGCCTCTCCAATTCCTGTCTCTCTTTTTCGAACTGTTTGGCCGAGATGCGGCATTTTTACCGGAGCTCCAGGCCCTCTCAATTGGTTGCAGCCCGGCCGCGGCATTCGGAGGCGTCATCCACGATTCGGCCACCGCGATAACTGCCCGCATGAATCTTGTGGGATGTACTCGGCTTCAATCGTTCCGCATTTTTACGGAGAACGTGGTTGCTGAAGAGGATATGCTCATGTTTCAAACCTTGAAGGCGTCTGGGACGCAGATTTATGTCGGACCGAAACTGGATTGTGCCATGGGATAATCAAAACGAGGCAGGATTGCGGGGAGCCCTCCGGAAGTCCTGGTTCATGAACATCCCAAATTATTCTGGATCCTCCATGCACACCGTGTATGCCGCGACCAATCAAGCTCGCGTCATCGTTCGCCACCGGCATCGGCCGTGCGCGAAGCCTATATAATAACGGGATAGAGTTGAAGCTTTGTACTCACAACCGAAATGTCCCCCCAACACACAGAATTTGCAAAGCTCAACGAATCGTACGTCGCTAGCTTTGGCGACAAGGGCAATCTAGGTCTTCCCCCAGCCAAGAAGCTCATCGTAGGTAGGTTACCGACTTTTTCTGCGTTCGAGATCATGTTGATACGACTTCGTTTGTGTAGTAACCTGCATGGACGCTCGTCTCGAGTAAGCGCCTTCGGACAAGACTCGAAAGGTTTGTGTTAACACCTCCAGCCCTGCTGCCTTCCTGGGGATCAAGGAGGGCGATGCGCATGTCATCCGCAACGCCGGTGGTGTAGCGTGAGTGCTTTACCGCCAAGCCCGGCCCGACTGATCACGAATACTAACGTCTTGCAGGAGGGAAGAGCTTCGAAGTCTGATAATTTCCCAGCGGCTGCTCGGGACACGTGAAATTGCAGGTCCGTAGGCAGGCGCACTTCCATTCTGAGTGTTGCCTAACGAACTAAACAGTGATCCACCACACCGATTGCGGCATGTTGACCTTCACCTCCGACTATGTGCACTCAGTTGTCAAGGACGCCGCCAAGGGAGATGCCGACGTAGCGAAGCGAGTCGAGGCCATAAACTTCCTGGAATTTAAGGATTTGGAGGGATCGGTTAAAGAGGATGTGGCTTGGTTGAAGAACGAGCCCTTGATCCTGCCGGAGACGCCTGTTTCTGGGTGGATCTTCGACGTCAAGACCGGAAAGGTGTCTCACGTTGCCTGAGCCCAATTCAGGTTCCGTAGCGCAGTGTAATCATAGTTCTTTGAATCTTTGAAATTTGATCGCTCAAAAGTATTTGTTTGGAAGGCCTGCCGATAGCCTGGCTACCAAATATCTTCGATAATCTTTCGCGCTGCCTCAACGTTGTCGCGCCTGCCATCCAACGCATGTAGAGTCGCGTGTATTTATTCCCGCTCATCTTCTCCCTCCATCTCTGAATTCCCTAGCTCCAATGACGGGCCAACGGTACGTCGTCGGGTCCCAAAATTTGAAAAAGAGTCGTATTGATCGCAGGTTTTTTTGACTCTTCTGTTCATAGACTAACACACCGAGAAATGCTTTCGTACGGCTTCAAGCAGGGAGAGCCCTGGGCAGAGCAACGGCGCGACCTCGAGCGCTCATTCAATCGCGGAGGTCGTCAAGATTCAAATGGATTATCGAATCGCTCACATTCCATGTCGAGCGGTTTGCCGGGAACCCCACATGCTCCGGGTGCCCATCGCCAGCATAGTACAAGCTCTGCCGGCCATAGCTATGCCAGGCACTCGGGGTATGGAAGCAGTTCCCCCCATCGAGAGGAATACGCTTCACCTTCGCCACACTCTACATATGCGCATGATCCTTGGGCAATGCAACTTCGCGCCGCGGACCCGTACCAGCGATCTCTATCCTCCCGCGTTTCATCTCCTGCGTCTTCGTATGCGTCCGGGCGCAGCTACAGCCACGGATACGCCCCATCCTCGAGCTATGCGCCGACGGGATACCATTCGCGTGGCGGGTCGTCGCGATACAGCGGATATGGCTACGCTTCGTCAGGGTCGTCAACCGGCTACGCTCCACGACCAGTCTACGAAACTGAGGACGACGGTGACTACACCTATACCCACGCGCCTTCGTCCGTTGCGGAGTCCGAGCCGCACTATGCAAGCAGTGGTTACGCCGAGGCGGCCTTCGTCATTGAGCCGTCTGATTCGGGCTCCGGGACGTCGTATTCTGAGGGCCATAGCTCGTACGACGACGAGTCTGGTGATAGTGGATCGGGGTATTCAGGGTCAGAGGGTGACAGCATCTATTCTGAGGGAGCGGACGATGAGTACGACGACGATGACGATGGCTACTCCGACGACGGAGGTTACTATTCTGATGACTAGATAGCGTTGCCTGCGTTTGTTTTTTGACTTGCCAGTATTCTTGACTTGCTATTACTGTACTACGTGGGTTCTGCCGAATTGTAATGTTCTTCAGCATTTCAACGAAGGAAGCCCGTGATAACTGTGAGGATTAGCGGTCCCCACAGACCTAATTTGGAACCACAACGCCTCTGGCCCAGAATGGGAATATGCCCGATGGAGACACGGTGATTGGGCAAGCAAAGCGATGAGACACTCCACCTGACATGAGCCCATTTACTTCAGAAAGTCACAGAGTGAGGTTGATTAATCCACCGAGGCGAGGTTTCTTGCTTGAAGGTTTCGTAGGCCCCGGGAAGCTCCACCAAAGGATTGTCCGAAAATTGGATTTTTGAGGCCAAAAAAATGGAAAGCCTTGTCCGGAATTTGAATTTTTGAGGCAAAATTGGCGGAATTTCACCATCCGCGGACTAAATTTTGGGCTGAACGTCTCTGACGAAACGAGGCATAGTGTCGACGGAATTTTTGCAAGGTGATATCAAACCTCCTAGAGAATTCAGCTGGCTCATTTCTCTGGTGTGAGCGTACAGAGCGCCGCGCCGTAGGCGTGGCGGCAAACAAAAATTCGCGCCGACATGATAAGCCTGGGGATTTTTGAGGCCGAAATTTGGATTTTTTCGGGACAATCCTTTGGTGGAGCTTCCCGGGGCCTGGTTTCGTCTATGTCTATGTTCCTTGTAATCAAGTTGTCGAGCACCTTCCGAGCCTTCTATCGCAGTTATAGAGATGGCTTGAGTGCGTAACGATGCCCTCTACAGAGTCTCCGGTATTTTTCAACGGCTTGAATTACGTCAACGTTTATCCTGACTCCGGAGATATGAGCGTTTGGCTGAGTTCAAGGACACAATGGAAATCTTCATTGGTTCCTCATGACCGCTGCCAGCCTCTCACAATACCCGACAGTTAGCTTGAGATGGAATTTACCAACAACAATTGCGAGTCGAATCGTTCTCGTTCTTGAGGATTTTTGGTCTTTTTCTATAACTTGTGGAGAGGTTTTGTGTTTCAGTTCAAGCTCGTGTAAGCTTGCAGTTTAACCCGCAGTCGGACGACCGGTGTGACAAAGCAGTGTCTTGTTTAGTCACCGTGGAATGTGACTTAGGATCAGACCTCTGTCTCCATCTAACCACCACCTCGTCTTTCGTCGGTGGTCCAAAACCAATTCGCTGCCTGTTCTGCGTGGTCCCTGGTGTAAGCGCAGCATCTGTAGACGAGAGGTAGGTCCATGCAGACTTTACTAATGCCACTTGTGCTGCACAGCGTCTTTTACAGTTTCCTCTGGTTCTTTTCCGACCCCCGAGGCATCGAATAATCTCCGCTACCTACTCATTCAGCAATGGCCTACTCGCAGCCCTTTCCGTTGGCCGCACCGCAAGCCCCAAAGGTTCAGGCGCCGTCGTATGGCCCTGACCTCAGCGTCCGCCTCATATGTCCAGAGTGCCGAGACCCGAACCCCCAAATTGCGGAAGAGTTTGGTAGCGGAGACCTCGTTTGTAGCAACTGTGGCTTAGTCCTGGGTGACCGTATCGTCGACACGCGCAGCGAATGGCGGGTAAGCCTTCAGTGGCACGGTACCAACGTGTTTTGACATGACTCAATTCTAGACTTTTGCTAATGACGAAGGAGATGACCCGTCTCGTGTTGGTGCAGCGTCCGACCCCTTGATGGAAGGCCGAGAGCAGTTGGACACTGTCGTCAGCTTTCGTGACGGCGGGTCAGGGATGGCTCGAGAATTGCAGCGTGCAGCATCCCGCGCTCAGAGCTCCCGCGCGGAGCGCAATCTCCTTACCGCGTTCCGTGATATCTCCAGCTGGTGCGATCAGTTCTCCCTCCCGAAAACGATCAGCGACATTGCGAAACAGTTGTATAAGCGCTCCGACGAGGAGAAGCTGTTGCGCGGGAAGCCCCTGGATGCGGTCATTGCCGCCTGCATTTTCATTGCATGTCGCCAGGCTCATGTTCCCCGGACGTTCCGCGAGATATGCAACCTGACGCATGTGTCGAAGAAGATCCTTGGGCAGTGCTACAAAGCCCTCGAGCAGGCGTTCAATCTCACGCCAGGCGCATCTGCCACGGCGTCTTCCCCCGCTCCCTCTTCTGGCCCCGAAAACATGCTCGCGCGGTACTGCAACCATCTCGATCTGCCCCCGAACGTCCAAGCCATATGTTCGGACATCATCGTCTTGGCCCGCAAGCACGGAATTGCAGACGGGAGGAGTCCGGTGTCCATTGCCGGCGGCGCGATCTTCTTCACTTGCAACCTCCTCGGCAAGACGAAATCGCTGCGGGATATCAGCGCCGTGGCTGGGGTTAGTGAGGGTACGATCAAATTGGTCTACCGCCTGTACTATAACGAGAAGGAGAAGCTGGTGAAGAAGGAGTGGATTGACGATGGGAAGGCCGACCTTTCGCGACTCCCCTTTGAGGCGCCCCGGTAGTGATGTGCAGCTAGGCGTTTCATGTCTTTGTTACTTTGTAAATTATGGAGGAAAATAATAATATGCTGCACATGTTCCTGTTTTGAGCATTAAGCATTAAGGATACAGATTATGATACACTAGAACAATAGCAATATAGCAATACAACGTGAATTACGATTTAGAGAATATTGTATCGATCTGAGTTTTGTACTGCTCCTCGACCGCCTTTCGTCGGATGTTGCCTTTCGTGGCGGTTCGCGGGAGTGAAGAACGAGGAACAACAATCACCATTTCGGGTGAAGTTATGCGCTCGTGAATATATCGTCGGGAGTGGAATTGCCGCGTCTTCCGTATGATCTCAATCCTCAGCTTTTGGTGGTCTATATCCGTTCCCGGCTCCACCACGAGGATCGGATTGGGACGCCCGTTCCCAACGACGATGCATTCCGAGATGAGGTTGCCGCACATGGCGCGTGCGTTGTCTTCGATTGCTCTAGAAGAACAGGCTGTCAGTGCCAGTGGACGGAATGGCGTGGCATGGAGCCTGCTTACTTGGTGTTGCACCGCAAACTGCTTTCAGATTTGATCCAGTCGTCGTCTCTTCCCTCAGAGACATAGCACCCCGGCGCAACTTCGCGGAAGAGATCGCCAGTATGGAAATCTCCATCTGGATGTCGGAGGGAGACGTCTGGACAGTCTCCGGACTCCGCGAGTACAACCAATTCGAGTAGTCTGGCCGTGGAGACGTGGGCATTTGAGGCCTGCGTGGGGGCGATGGGCGCAAATTTGTACGCTACGCCCTCGGTCGGACATAGAAGACTAGCGTTCGAACCGGAGCCTCCGATCGACACTAGTAGCGCACCAACTTCCGTGCTACCGAACACGTTCTAGCGTCCTCGTTAACCTAATTTATCGGTTAGGGGCAGCGAATCCTACTCACCCGTAATTTGATTCCTTGGCTGTACGCCCAGCTTTCCTCTTCTCGTGGAAGGGGCAAACCGGTATACATTATCTCATCCAAGCCAACGAGCATGCTGAGCAGCTTGGGATCGAGCCGGGAGTTCCGAAGATGATTCGTCAAGAACGAGCCAAAGATGTTCAATCGGTTGAGTCCACCGTAATGAATCATATCGATGAGCTGAGCGGATGTATATGGGTTTGCTACTGGCTGGATGATGCATGCATTGTGTTGAAGGAGGCCGATTAATACTAAACCATCAGGTTAATACAGAGTACCGAAAGATCGACTCAAACTTACAGAAATTCTGGAAAATGTGGCACATGCTACCGCTAGGAGGGGGATCAGCGGGGTGCTTATTACGAACTGGAGAAGTAGGGCGTACCCCCAAATAGCGACGTCGCGCCGACCCTGTTCTCGAGGTGCGCAGATTTGATAAGATTTGCGAATGGTCATGTCCAGCCATTTATAGCTGCAAGGCACGAGTTTGGGACTTCCGCTCGTGCTACCAGAGGTGTGGAAGTAGAACGCAAGGTCGTGATCCTCCACTGCGGGAAGGGGAGGTAAATCGAGCTGGCTTCGACCAGCCGCAGCCCCGATACATGCTGCGCGGTAGATAGGAAGTGGCCAAGTCCGTAATGCAGATTCAAATAGATCTTCGTAGATGAGGGCCCTCGCTCCAGTCTTGTTCAGCAATTCCAGGATGACATCGGCATTTGGAAGTCGCAGGCTAAATAGTTGCGGGATGAACCCCGCTCTCGATACGCCATAGAGGTTCAGTATATCGTTGTAGCTGTAACCACCAATCCTGAAGAGGTCGTTCAGAGCCAGAAGGCGAGCGAAGAGAAGCTTACTCACCAAAGCCCAACGACCGATCGTTCAGGGATGCCACCTTCACGAAAGATCCGCGACCAATGGCTGGCAGTTAATTCCACATCCATAAGAAATTGTTGATAGGTGATTTCTCGCCAAATGGGCGTTGCACCTGCCGCATCTGACTGTGGGACTTTGAAAGCAGCCGCAGACGGGCAGCGAAGTGCACTCGTCTCGAGGATGGTAATGTGAGTCCTGGACATGGGGAGTCAGAAGTGAGGTTTTGGAGAGATAGAAAAGTGCCGACCATTTATACTTGCTGTACAGAAAAATTTAGCAATCCACAGGGCCGGGGGCGGTTAGATGGGAGGAGACATTGGCACGCCGTATTGCCTCGTAGCCCATTGATCTCCGGGTGAAACGTACATTACCAGGTACAATCTGAACAGATGAATGCCTCATCCAGTCGGAAAACCCGGCCGGAGAGACGTAGTCATCTCTCCAGATCGGAACCGTGAAGCAACGTAGAGAGTTTATTGACTCGGAAAGCGATGCTAACTCGTGGCGTAGCGTTGTCTAGAATGCTGAGAGAAAGTTGCGAATAGCAGATATATCAATCCTGCTAACGTCATTACTGCGACGCGTACGGAGTTGAACAGTGATCCAAGAAAACCAGAGTACGAGGGTCGACAGGGGTCCAGTATTGCTGTTCGGGGCATTGCAGAGAGTCGATGGAGCTGGTCGACAACAACTTCCGGAGTGATGTCTGACCGACCTCGAAGGCTCGAACCTTCAAAGCGAAAAAGGCCGCGTCCGGGTAGCCTGCGACCGTCGATTCAGGGAGTCAATCTGGGGAGACCCAAGTCTGGATCTGACTCGTTCCCGCATACGGATACACCTAAAACATGTTCTGACACCGACGAGTCAGTTGGTGGAGGTAGCCGTCAAGAGTAAACATCAGGGATGTACAGCCACACGCGTCTGGAAGCAAACCCAAAATTAACAGTTAATTAAGAGGCGATCCCGTTAACACCGTCATAGCGGCCCGCTCAGCAAAAATTTTCGCGTAGAAAGCTCGACGGTGAGTTTTGTATCATCCCGAAGGGGGACCGGAGAACGAACTACCGAGCGAAGCGCGAAGAGATCCGCTTCAAAATGGAGATTCAGGCCTTCATCGTTGGACCCGATGGCCAGAAAACCAGCTCGCATGATATGTATCCTTTTTGACAATTAGAGGCGTCTGACAAGAAGAATCTCGGTAATTCAAGTTCGATGCCACTAGAATTAACACACGTTAGTGACATCTCAGAAACGGACATCATCACGGTCCCAGCCCTTGCCAGCGGCAACAGTCTGGGTCAAGAAATCCAGCCAATCGTCGGTCGCGGGACGCCACTGTCGCGAATAGTCCGTCCTGTTGTCGTCCGTGAAGAACCAATTCTTGTGGTACATCATGTGTGTGGCACCATTGTGGAAGTCGAGACTGTGGACGACCATGCTAATGCGATAACGTGGATGGAGCGCCACCCTGGTTGTTCGCGCATTTTCAATGTAAGTGTCGTAATCTTGGATCACTTCCTTCATGTCGACATCGTACATGCGATGACCGGTGTCCATCGCCGCGATGCGCAGTTCAGACATGGGCACGACTTCGGCGCTGACGACACGGAACGCAGAGCGCGCTTTGGTCCTCGAAGATATGCCTGGGGTGGAGGTCATCCGGATGTAAAATACTTGAGGGGGTGTTCGAGCGGGATTTGCAGGCGGGGGGTCGTCCCAGAGTCCTTGTGCACGCAGAAGAGACATGCACAAAAGGGGTCTGTACTTCAAGACCCATTCGTGCTGGCACAGGTGAATTGAGATCATTTTTGAAGGCGCTAAGTAAATCGAACTTACCAGCAAGGGATAGATTGCTTTCGAGGGCAGGCTCACCGCTAGACCGGCTGAAGCAGCGTCTATTTCGTCTATTTCCTCAGCCATGGATGTTTGAGTATCGTGATTTTCACATCTGCGTTTATGCGTCGACCAGTCCTTTTTCTCTGCGGTGCATTACGATTAAAAGTAGCACGAAAGTTGGACGTAGAGACCCACGGCATCGGGCATCGCAATAACGTACACTACAGGAAAATTGAAGGGAGGGAAATAAGCTCCCTACCGTGACATGTTACATGAACTTACATCGGCCACACCTCTTGAGTTTCTCTCCCTGTGGCAAACTCGATTCTGGCTTGAGGCAATTCTGGACCAGAATAATGGAACGGCGTTTAGGAAGAAAGTAAGCTAGCATACGGCGCATTGGATGAGGTGATAACTGCGGTTTTATGAGCACACAGGCATGGTAAGACTGTTAAGACACTTCCGAGTCTTACCGAAGTTTCGGAGCGCCAGTGTTCATGCTCAACCTATATCTCGAAACTTGAACGGATGGAACAGGTGTAGGTAGAGCAAAGGTTCTACGAGTCAGCAACGGTCTCAGGCTCAAAGAGAACAAAGAGGGCGTCGATCAAGGTTCAACTTTCGGTCCGGAACGCCGAAGCAAACACGCGCAAGCAAACGCTCGCAGCCTCCGACTTGCCAACTTCGACTTGACCTGCAATGAATCGGATGGATAGCAAAATTAGGTCTAACAGGACTTTCGTAAGGCTTTGGTACCTGCACAAATTTTCAAATTGCCGCCTCCGAAGCTCCGACATCGCCTGGCCCTGGACCATTCAAATTCCTCGACAAGCGGACCCACCGACGAGCATCGCAGAATTTAAAGGAACCGAAGCAGACAAGTCCGTCTTGCTAGGAATGTTAACCGCTCAAAACACAGGCTTTATCTGTACTGGTGTCTGAAGCGGGCACGGCGAATCTCACGGAGGTCCGTTTGTCGGATTACGCTCCTTATGAAATCATCCGTCTCTGGTGTTTGCACTCTAGTATCGTCTTCATCTTTCATCGCGTTCATTTATTTGCGCTTTCGAATAGGCGTTCAACCTTCACCGATCATTCACGTTGCATTCTTGCACTCTAGGACTCGCGGCGGGCTATTACAACGCCACAAGAATGCTCGTATTCTGCCGCCTCAACCGTAGTTGAGTGGGAGAATGCACGATGCGCTCTAGCCAATTATGCAGCATACTCGTCCCAGAACGGGTAAGCAAGCCGGCACACCACCCGACTTCACGAAGCGCTGTCCTAACATGCGGTTGGTCTTTGGCAGGGCGGATTGAGACTGGCCTTAACCTATTCTGTCGCAGCGCCGAAGAAATTGTGGGTTCCAATGTTCCGAGCACCGCAAGATCTATGTATGTAGAATGTCTACGACGCGAATATGTAGTGGTACAATTACGTGGTGTACAAAAAATGAGTAGTGAGTAGTGAGTGTATCAGGTGCAAGTCTGTCTATCCCATACAAATGCAGCAAATCGAATAATTTATAACCAGCACAATCACCCCGCCGACATCGCATGCGACGACGCCCTGTGGCGCAGTTGCATGTGCGAGTGGAAATTCGCAGACACGCGCGAGCCAATCGGCGATGCGGGTTCCCCGTCCAGGTCCATGTGTCGGAAATACATGTCCATATCCCCCACATCGAATTCGGACGGGGACATCTCACTGGGGTGAATCCCAGCCCCACGCGGCGCCTCCGCCGTCGTACTGATATCCGGCGGCCTGGTGCCACCGTTAATGCGATATGTGCGCCGCCGCCGCCCTTTCCGGGCGGTGCCCGGAGTGGCGCCAACGACCGGTGGTCGCGGCGGGCCGCTTCGGACGGCAAAGTGGGAGAGGGAGCGCGTGTAGGGTGAAAGAGTGTGATTGGAGTGCGAGAGCATGGCTAACGCGTGTATGGAGTGCGCTGTGAGCGGCTGTGGCTCGTGGTAGGCCGAAGACGGCGGAGTAGAAAGGGAGAGGGAATGTGATGGGGAGGGCGACGTTGAGCGTGAGGAGGTCGGTGAAGGGGGGGAGGCGAAGGCGGCTGAGAAGGGATTGTGCAGTAGCTCTGGGCGCGAGCGGGGAGGAGGAGGGTGCGAGGGAGCTGGCGCTTGGACTTGTACCTGAGGTTGAGATTGAGAATGGTATATACGCGGCCGGAGGATGGTTCCGCCTCCCACAGCAGGTATGCGTTCGTACTCGGGCTCATCACCTGCAAAGCTGTTATTGCTAGGGGCCGACGCTCCCCATTCCAGGACATCGTAGGTGGTGTCCAGGTCATCCGTCGCCACCGAATCCTGTTCTTGCTCGGATTCTGCGAGGTCGGCAAGTCCTCGCGTGGGCGCGAAAAGGCTTTTGAACCCTCGAAAGACACCTTTCGCGGGTATTCCGTCAGGTCGTAGGCCGTAGGTGGGGTCGAAAACGGGCTCGTCGTCATTGTTGACGGGGGTGGGGGGTGGAGGTGGCGCAGGGGGTTGGGTTCGTCGGGTGACATTTGTTCGGGAGATGGAGGCGGTTCGCGGCATCGCGGGAGGGGAGGAGTTGAACATACTCACGTTGTGTCGAGTCAGACTGGGGGGCGCACTGTTCGGGATGCGGGGCTCGGAATTTAATGCACCAAGGTTACGCTGTGTGAGACCCGCGGTCGGAGTTTCGACCTTGGCTCTGACCCACTGCTGGCTAAGACGGTGAATGATTCCAGGGAGGTCCTCGCGGAACATTTGCCGCAGCTGGCCCTCGATTTCCCGCTGGATGAACACCTGGATAACAGCAATCGAATCAAACGTGCTGTTAATATCCACACTCTGCAACGGGTCGGTCTTGAATACAAGCGTTATGCCCTTTTGCTTCGAAACGACGAGGACAACGTAAGAGCTAAGCTTGAAGTGTGAAAGACGGAGGAGCATTGGCACGACAAGGGCCTGCTTCGCAGCAAGCATTCCGCGCGAGCCTGCCATGAGGTGGATATCGGGCTGCTTGTGGTTCAGCGGATTGGCCTGCACTTTCGTCTTGAGAACCAAGTGCGCGTCCCCCGCGTATGTGAGCCGGAATATACCACGAAAATGATCCATGGTAAGGTCCCCTATGTCGCGGATCTCGAGTTCGGGCGGCTGAACTGTGTGAATTGTCTGTTCTTTGACAAAAATAAATATACATACCTGGGTCCCCATCTCGAGCTCAACGACCTCAATTGTATCGGCAATGATTGGGGGCTTGTTCCCCTTGTTTAGGGCAGTATTGAGCATCTGAATTGCATCGTAGTGGAACTGGTCCGAGAATTTTGGCCATCCGAACGTGAAAGACATTGCGGGAAGAAAATTCCCTCCGTCGGACGTGAATTCTGGTCAAAGGCCCGCGAGGAAGAGTTAAACGCTATCTACCGCTTCGGAGGTTCAGCGGGAAATAGGACATAGGCTCATCGTCGTAGAGATACAGCCGTTTGCTCCCGAACGGGAATGGGCAGGGTATTGGCCTTCGATTGAGACACGGCCAAATGCGCTGAGGGAACCGGCAGATCGGGCCGGATGAGCCGCGTACAATTTCCTTACACTCAACTCGCACTAGCACCCTCGAGTCTTTTGGGCTATCTTGTCGAAGGGTGCCTATCGACCGCTGTCCTTCATTCGCGCATCTCAATTTCTACTTCCAGCAGGGAATACACACGAAAAAGCTTGCCTTCTGTCGCTTGAACCAAATGCAAGAAACCGGAAAAGGGCTCCTGTTGAAGGCTGAACCCATCGCTGCTGCGTTTCGCAATGAGGTGCAGCAGTCTCTGACCAAGGCGACGCGTCGTCCGCGTCTTGTTGGCATTTTGGCTACTTCCTCTGCTCCAAGCAAATTTTATGCCGAGTTCACCAAGAAACAATGCGAGGATCTTGGCGTAGATTTTGTGCTCAAGACAACTGGTGCGGCCGATACAGGCGATCTTGGGGAAGGCGAAGGCGTCGAGGAAGCCATCATCGAAGCAAATGAGGACGAGAATGTGGATGGAATTATGGTATGCGTTGCGCAGGATCCTTCGTCCCGCAATAAATGTTCTATCTCAAGGTGTATTATCCAATTTTTGGCGGACAGCAGGTTGGTTTTGCTTCGCCGACATGCGCTATATATAACACGCGTCCAGGATCATTATCTGCAGCAAGTACGCATCGTTTTGCTTCCAAGAAGCGCGCCACATAACCTGGGCACAGGTCGTATCCCCGTACAAAGATGTCGAGGGTCTGCACTTTAAATTCCACTATAACCTATACCACAAGTAGGATTGATTTAAACGCGTCTGGATACGCGCCGAGCTAACCGATCCACGCAGCATCCGCTTCATCGAGCCCCAGTCGTTGGTTTCATCAGGCGTCCCCTCCGCCACGTCCGCGGGCGTACTGGAAAGCGAAGAGCCCCCGCCGGGGACCGTCAAGTCCATCATCCCGTGCACCCCGCTCGCGATCGTCAAATGCCTCGAGCACGTCGGCGTGTACAATAAGATTCTGCCCTACGGCGACCGCGCATACGGACGGACGATCACCGTCATCAACCGGTGCACCCCTTTGCGAGCATTCATTAACTGCGAGCTCACCACCCCAACTTAGCTCGGAGGTGGTCGGCCGGCCGCTCGCAGCCCTGCTCGCAAACGACGGCGCGCGGGTCTTTTCTGTCGATATTGACTCGGTGCAGGTGATTGCTCGCGGGGTTTGAGTAGATACCGAGATTGACGCCTGAGCCTTAGGAATATACGAAACGACCGGTGGTTGCGGCCGCGCGGCGTTATCACCCTCGGCACGTCGTCCATCCCAGCACGAATACGCTCCAGGAATGCCTAGCGATTTCGGACGTCGTGGTATCTGCGGTGCCCACCGCGTCGTACAAGGTAAAGACCCAGTGGCTGAAGGACGGCTGTGTCTGCCTGAACGTCGCGGCCGACAAGAACTTTGAGAAGGACGTGAGGGAAAAGGTATTTAAAAGATGATCTTCATCTCCGCCCGCGAGCTGATTTTTCTTTCGAGGCGTCGTTGTACATCCCCGCCGTCGGAAAAGTCACAATTTTGATGCTGCTGCGGAATTTGTACGCTCCACTCTCATTCCACGACTGCTCGGAAGCTGATTTCTTTTGTATCAGATTGCGATTGCAGCAATACAAGGCGGTTGAATAGATGCGTCCCATTAATTAGTTCTAAGTTGTATTGATACAAAAAACTTGTCGTCGTCGCTACTTCTTGAAGAAATGGGCCTCCGTGATGTCGCGCAGTCCGGACGGAGTGCTAGCGCCAGACGGAGGGAACATAGGGGTGACAGGGGTGGCCACTCCGGAAGCCTCTTCTTGCAAGAAGCGAACTCTTTGCCGGTGAAGCTGGGAAAATGCATGTCATGACATCACTCGCAGTGAGACAAGCACATGGAGACTGACCTGCGGGAGCTTCGGGATGAGGACGAACACTAGAGCGGTTATGTTCACGGCAAATAGCCATGGATTATAGTTCGTGTAGTGGGTAGAGACTAGGAACCTAAGAATAGAATATAATTCCGTTTGATTAAATTAATGTCTCGTGCCCTGAATTTTGAGCACCCACAGCATAATAGGGACGCTGAAAAGCCATTTCTTCGCGGGTGTGTATTGTGCACCGTCGTCGATTTGCTCCCACAGCGTTAGGTCGTCATATGCGCCGCCATGCAGGTCGTTCTCGAACGGAATGCCGGTCACCCAGTGGAACATGAGATATGAGAGCTAGAACCCCTCAACATTGGAAAAAAGGAAGGAAATGAAGCGACGCACAGCAAGATACAAGAGATTGACTAGCGTCCAGCTGATTTGCGGGGTCATGCCTGGTAGGAGGTCGATCACCAGCTTGCCCAGGCAAATAAGGACTACGTGGATGAGCCATGCGCCTGCAAACTGCGTTCACATCGGGCTAATAAGACCTGCTAGCTCAACGCGCACCTTTTGCGTTGACCCAGTCGGCGTTAATGTTAACATACGCGCTTCGATCCAAAACTTCCTCGACTGAGCGGTCCCCAACGTGCTCGACCTTGACGATGCTCCCGCTGCGGCCTCGGGTTTTTATTTGCTGCGGTGCAACGTCGATGCCCAGCGCCGGGAGCTTGATTGTGGTGGGACGATTCATGGAGATTGAATGTCGTCGCTCGCCGAGCGTGGTCTAAAAAGGGCGAGTGTGACGTGACATGTCACACACGGACTTGTCCGCCGCGGCACCGGTGGTTCTCCATGGCTCTACTGCACTGGTGTACGCTCGTCCCTGAAGGAGAGTCGAGTCTCGCCGCAATCCGATTCACAGTCCCAATCCGCGTCTCTTTCATTCGCGTTTTCCCCACAGGAACGCGTCCGTTCGCACCGCATTCGCCTGACCTTGTCGCGTGTGTTTAACGCTCCCTTTCCGCGTAGACGAGCTCATTCATTTGCATGCAGCTGCACCGAGCCTGATGCGTTCTTTCTTGATGTATTTTTCAATGCACACCCGACGTCAGCAGAGTCCAAGGACAAGCAGCGTGCAGCGAACGCGTTGGTGCCAACCTCCATCGCTTATGCAGGCGGCCAAGTCGATTTCTCGGTCGACATGGGAACTGAGGTGGGTTTTGGTTCCGGTAACTAGAACCAGGGAACCGCGGCGCCCTGAAATATCTTCCGACGTGATTTTTTATTCTCGTGGGCCGATACATCCACTGGCCCAGGGATCCTGGAATAGACCTCTGGGTTCGTGCCAGTGGACTGCTGTGGTATGGTCTAAGGACGGAGACTCAAGCGGCGTTCATTTGGACTGGACTGGCGTCACGGTTTTCCACTAAAACTTTCACAGTATGCCACACGACTCATGATTGTGAAAGGCGCGTTCCAGAGCGTCTCTATAGCCATCTACGGAGAAACCATCTCAGAGCCCGCTCCGGACCCGACCTCCTACGAGCCAAGACCTATTCCCGTTGTCGAACCTCGTCCCCTCTCCAAAGCAGTCGACCCCGCCAGCATGCTGGACCCCACCCATCTCGCGAAACAACTGCTCACTCTCATCCCGGGCTCCCCTCCCCTCTGTCTCGTCATCCGCCTCATGTTCTGTCTAAAACCGTCCAACGAAGACTGGGATGTCCCCGAATTCCCATACCTACACGCGGACTTGAAGACCGAAAATGAAGATGGCGTGTTTGATTTAGACACGGCTTTACTGTGCACAGCCAAGCCAGTGCGGGATGACATACCATACGAGGCGCTCTCGGCATTTGCTGTCAAGGTCGCCGCATCCGTCGGCCCAAAGGTACGCGTCTTCTGCTGCGCCGGGTTTAAGTTGATAACGGCGTATTTCCAGAGTGCTAATCAGGCTTATTTGGTTGCGAAATTGCTTAGCGTCTCGGCGCCGCAACACCCTGACATGGCCCGGACACTGCTGGTTCGTAATTAAATTGAGCTCGGGATCCCGCACTGACACGACTGCAGCAACAAGTCGATCTCACGGCGGTATTTGATGCGCGGACCATGGACGAGTGGACGTTACTCCGCCTGCTCGACGCCGTGTCCAATGCTGACATCGCGCGGCACCTGAACACGGAATGGTTCCTGTCCGAACTCGACAAGGTCCAAGCGAGTCTGACGGCCGAAAAATACACCAAAAGCGTCGCGCGCCGCCTCAGTTCTCGGATCCGCCAATGGGAAGCCTTTGAAGATGCGCTGTCCAATCCGACGGGCGATTTCGCGGCGGCCGCGCAGATGCTCAAAGACGTCGGCCTCGAAGAGCAGTCGCTCGGCATCTGGCTCGAGACGATGCTCAATCACCCCAACCTCGCTGCCAAGCTTGCCGACAATCCCGTTTCGTCGACGCTACCCCACCCACATCTGCTCCGGAACGCCCTGCCGGTGGACATCACGCACAACGACCTCATTGCGTTCACGCGGGCATATATTGGAGTGGTGAGCGTCCTCGCCGTCTGGGCATGGACAGATAGCCTGGGGAACGACGACTGCCGTGCACAGACACTCGCGGTCGTGCATTTGTGGCAGACCGCCGACGGGTATCGCGAGGTGGGACTTTACTTGAACCGCACACATAATATCTGCTGATGTCCGCTAGATCGTCAACCATCTACTCTTACTGAGGCAGCTTACCCGACGACTTCAGTGGATCACGACGGACAATATCCCGCCCCGCAAGTCGGGTTTGCTTGCTGAGCAAATACTTACCGATCTGACCAAGGAGCCTCACGCAATCCTGCAGGACCCCGTGGTGCAGACGATCCTCTCGCTCGACCCGCCTTTGTCATTCATCGCCGAGCATGAGCGGCTCCCGATGCAAAAGGTCGCCTTTGTGTCCGAGGACGGACTCCCTGGTGCGATTTTGGAGCTGACGCTTTCAAACACGCATCCGCTCTCCCTCCGGCGCTTACGCACCATCCGTGTGTCACTCGCGATGATCCAGCGGGAGCTCGACGATGCCGACTCGAGCGAATGGCGCGTCCTCGAAGCGCTGTGGGACGAAAATACTCACGGATTCGTGGAGCGGCTGGTGGACATCTTCCTCGGCGTCGCCGATGACCTGAACACGCACTTCGTGCTCACCCCCCCGCTGCCGCCAATGAACCAAACGCTGGTCAATCAGCTCTTCCATACCGGCGGCGATTTGCTCAGACTGATTGCTCATCTGACACCCGTACTCCCGATGACGAGCCGCGCGTTGCGCAACCTGACCGCTAGCCTTGCGGATGTGTTCGCGTGCGCGGAGGAAGCGGCTATGCTGTACTCGCAGTCCGTGGTTGCAGCGCGGGACCTGCGGCAGACGTGTCTCGATTTGGTGGCCAAGTTGACGCAGCCCCAGGTGTACGCAGAGCCGCGCAAAGCCGGTGCGGAGGTCGTACTCCGCACCCTGCTCGAGCACGGTACGCTCGCGCGCGGCCGCGACCCCACGAGCCATCTGCTGCAGGTGCTCGCGCTGGTTGATCATGTCCTCCCGCACGCGACTCGGGATGACGACCGCTGGGTTACGTCTGTGCTGCCCAGTGTCCTGCTCGAGTTTGGTGCCTTCTTCCGTGTGCTCGATCCTGCGAATAAGGCCCACGTTATCAATCGGGTCGTCAAGCTTGATGACGGGGTCATTGGGATGGGCGAGTGGCTGCTTATGGAGGAGATGAAGCAGCTTTCCCAAACGCTCGCGGTCCTCCACCAGTCGATGACAGCACGCGAGCTCGAACTGGTTAGGCATCATCAAGTGTTCCTTGCGCTGCAATTCCTGTACGATCTCGTCGATGCGCCCTCGAGTATATGCGAGTGGTGTATGTCGACGATCTCCTCGGTCTCTGAAGTGTCGCAGGCCCTTGCTGCTTGTCTCACGACGCTCCTCGACATGCACTTGGTCTCGCCTGTTCTTAACGACCTCACCCGCATCCTTGCCATCCGTGCCGACGCGTTCGATCCCGATCTCAAGTTTGCGTTGGTCTTGAGCAGCCTGCGCGCGTTCCAGCACGAGCCCCTTGTTCTGCTCAATGTCTTGAAGGAGCTTCCCGCCGACTCCGACTCGCATCATCGTGAGATGCTCCGACTCGAGATCGGGCAGACGCTTTCGACGTTTGCGCACGCTGATCAGACGACAACAACCGCCCAAACAGTCCTGTTCATCCTCGTCTGGCTTGTCAACCAGGATCAAGTCAACTCGAAGATGAACACGCTCTGTGGCATCTCTGCGTCTTCCCTTTCGCAAGTCTACTCAAAACTCGAGGAGACCCTCTCTCCTTCCTCTATCAGTGTTCTTGAAAACGTCAAAAAGTCGATTCGGGTGGACGACGATGACGCCATGATCCCCGCTTCGATCGAGCTGCCCGCTCGGCTCGAGCTGTCTTTGCAGGACGTTGAGGGTCTTCTGCACCCCATCGCATCGCCTCCCAGCACGCCGAAAGGCACCTCAAACACCCCGGACATACTCGGGGTAGTCACCTCGCCAACCGGGCTGCTCCGCTCGCCCGCCGCCACTGGCCTCACCAAGACGTACGCCAACAATGACTTCAGACTGCTGCGTCAAGCGCCGTCCGCACGGCTGAACACCAGCAGGCTTCCAAGCATGCACGGTACGCACTAACCTCGAAACGTATCCCGCCTTCATTCACCTCGTGCGCGCAACGTACAGTCGACGTAGGTATCCGTGGTCACTCGGCCTGACCGTCGCTGACGCCCGCCCGTTTATCCTATCCTATATCCTTATTCCTTAATGCATGCCCATGCCCATGCCGCCGTTGCGTGGTGAATATTACAATCCAAAATCAAATCAATACAATAGGACTTTGAGCTTGCATCTGGGTCGCCTGTGCTGGAGACGGGCCCGGCCCTCAGCCCGTTCCAGAGCCAGATGCTGCAGCTCCAATTCAATACTCAATGATAAAAATCGAAAAACAACACATAATGAAACGTGAACGAGGTGGGTGCTTGCACGACGCGTTCTTGCTGACCTTTTAGCGACGTCCGGAGATGGCCGTATTCGGCTATCGCGGGGTATAGGGGAAGGATGGAATATTGTATCAATTTGGGACGGACATCTGTAGCTTTTATGTATGATTCTTTGTAAACGCGCGGAATGGGACTAGTATTCAAAAAAAAAACATGTCAACGTTGTGTAAAGAGTTGTCCATTAATGATTACATTGTACATATCGGACCGCGTGCGCAGTTATACACTTGGCAAAGAGATGGTGAGGAGACGGAAGATACTGGCTATGGTACAATCACAGTTTCCATGCATCAATGGCTTCGGCCATTCATCTTGGGCAACGGCGGGACCTCCGGGACGACCGATCCCTCACCGTCATGGGCGTCATCGTCTTCTTCGCTGAGGAGTTTAGCCGCGAGCTAGAATTACTTTAATCAGTGCCTCATTTAATATTTGAAGGCAAGAATAGCATACCTTCATGGCTTCTGCCTCGTTGGAATAGTGCCGTCCGCGTGCACGAACGAAAGCGGCGTGCTTGGCCGCAGCTGCAAACCAGAACGATCAGTTAACGTAGATATATATGGTTCGCGCGCCCAGACGCACTCTCTTCGTCCATCTCCTCGTCGAGCTCTACTTCGTCGCCCATCTCACGCTCATCCGCGCGAATCTCCCGTCTCGCTTCATTGGGAAGATTGAAGCTTGTGCTTCGGCTGGAATTGCCACTCCCTGAGCGCCCGGAGGCACTTCCGGAACGCCCTGAAACAGATCCAGATCTCCCTGTGCTAGAGAAAGAGGTGCGCCGCGATGAAGGACCAGAACCATCGGCGCCAGTGGGCGATGGGGACATGACGGGAGATGTCGGATTGCTGGATCCATTCGTCCAGACGTATTGGCCGTTTAAATCCAGATTTGGGATCTCTGTCGTGCACCGATTAGCTACGGATGGACGCCGGGGAGCAAGGATAGCGAACCTCCTTCCACCGTGTCGGTCTCTGCATTGTATCTGACGTATGGAGTCTTCGGTTCGGTGATCTTCATGAGACTATCCTTCTGGATTTCAGTCAGGGCAAGATTCTCCTCATCCCATTGCAAGCTGCTGAACATAGTCAGATTGGAGGATTCGGGTACTGCCCGTGTCTGCACTCACTGTCCAATTGGTGCCTGCGGCGTGTCCGTGTTCTTCAATATGCCCTTGGGTTTCGGGTTGGAAGCGGAGCGGGCCAAAGGGGGCAAATGCTGCGGGGGGTCTTCGATGACTTCCGACATGGTGGTCGAGTTCAAGGAGCGTCGAGGAAGAGGCTAAATGACAGAATCCCAAATATGGTAAATCCGAACAATTGACGCCAAACACGCGCCTCGCTGCGACGAATGCTGCCACTCCACCTTGTCTCCACCACGGTGTGAACATTTTACCATCGATTCTTTGCGACTTGTTTCTCTGAATCCTCGTATCAACTCGGACCGACGCGTCTTCGATGCTCCACAGTTCACCCCCAAGTTGTCCGATAGTCTTTCTCCCCTGCGGTTTTAGGTCAGAAGACCATCAAGACCGCTAAAGCCGCTCCTGGAGTTGGCTTATCGTAAATATCAGGTTGAGTTGACAAGTTGAAGACAACAAGAGTTAAAGTTCAAAACAACTCTTGCGCGCGAAACACAACTTGAGGCAGTTCAATCAAGAATATTCGCCTTACAACACAGACCCAGCATGCGAAGCTGTTCCGATGGTGTCGCCATGTCCGCGCGGAAAAAAAACTGGTCTGGCGCTGTGAGTCTTCCTCCGCATCTCGGCTTCGACTTAGGATGTTATAAATGAGCTCGCTGTTTGGGGAGATGTCTGCTTTGCACGCAACCCCTCCGGCTCTTCGCAGATCAAATGCGGATCACGCAAGAAGATCCCATTCAACACCTACTACTGGCAAGAGTTTTTTTGAAACCTACTGGACCCCTCTCCTGGATCTGTCCGAATCGACTCGAGAAAATTTCACAAGGCCGCAAGAACGAAATGTTCAAGAAAAAAAAAGAATTGTTGCAATGTCCGTCTCAGAATACAAATCTCAACCCAAGGAATGTGTACGCCTATTGAACTTTGCTGGCAATGAACGCGGCCGCAGTACCGGCGTCTTGGCCATATGTCCTAAATGAAGGAATGAGACTCCCGCAACGAGAGTGAAAGCGATTGACGCACAAGTGAGGCGGAAGAACTTCATCGCCATGCAAGCAAATATCATCTCCCGTGTGGCAAATGACCTTGGTGTTGGCCGCGCTAATGCCTGCAACTGCCTGACCATCATCCGGGTCGCCCTGATTTTCCGAACGGTGAGTCAACAGCCCGCGCGACACAAACAAAATCCTCACGAAGATAACAGCAGCGTTGATGCGAGCAGAGACAGCGGGAGAAAGCTGCTTGGCCGAGTTGTGAACGAGTTGACCGCCTTGACTGTACCCGACAGTGACAATCTTAGCCTGGAAAACAACAACGTTCAGAAACATTTGACTGAGCCAGCAACACATCAAAACGTACGTTCGGACAGGAATTGGCGGCATTCGTCAACTAGTCTCCGGGTTAGCCAGGTATAACAAGATAATGCATCGAACTGCCTACATCCGTAGCCATGGTCGTTGACCCCTGCGGGTCTCCCCCCTCCAAGAATCCAGGGATGCTCGCTGGATAGTCCACACCAGCGAACGACAGTGTCTTTCCGGGCAACGCGGTTTTGAGCGCCGCTTCGAGTGGTGGCCCGGCCACAATACCGATCGGAGCTGGCTCCGTCGTACCGCGGGCGAAAATCACCTTTGCGCCACGAGTGAGTAAGTAATTCGGTGAACGCAGACACGGAGCATACCATAACATCTGAACAAGCGGCTCGCCGCTCGACCACTGGGGCCGCAAGAGCAAAAAGACTCAAGGAAACGAAGGGGAGGAGAGAGAAGAACATGGCTTTGGGTAGTCCCGTTCTTGACTGCGAACCTTTATGCGACTGGACTGCACCCGAAGTCGCGTCGGGTGCTCTTAATTTCAGCGGGTCCAAAAGTTGCCAAGGATTCTAAATTGGCGAAGTCGGTAAGAAAACAAAGAATCAAAAAACGAGGATGGTCCGGGTCCACTGTGCTTGGAACGGCCACCGCTCAAGCATTACCACACATTCTCGAAAGTGCAGCCGCAAGTCCGCAGGATCCGATGCGCCGCGAGCTTGCAGGCCAGAAAATGAGTGGGTTGGTACTTTAAAGCACCAGCGTTTTCGAGGAATTGACTAGGCATCATGTCTCCTACTCGCCGACTGAGGAACGAAACTAGCCTCAAAGTGGTCGAACCCGAAGTCAGCAGCAGCGGAACGTGGCATACGTATGTGGTTACGCTCCTTCGTGGTTGGTAACAGCCGTCGCCTCTGCCTCATCCTTGGTACCGAGTTGTCGTCGACGTCTGGCAACGGAGTGACAACAGGGTTCCCATGTTGAGATGTCATAGCAGGCTGGCCCTGGGACTACAGACACTTAATAGAGCGCAAGTCAACCGTGGGAATTCGAAGCAGGATTTTCGGAGATGCGAGGAGGAGATGAGCGATCCGTTAAAGCACCTCGGATGATGCTGCCTTCGATATTCACCTAAAAATGGCGTTTTTTTGGAAGATGTTACAGAATAACGACAGAGTCGACGTCGCAGCCGGCCCTTTTTTTGGCCTTTACCCCCTAGAACCCTGATATGGAAATCGAGGGCTGAATGTCGAGGCGGATGCAGTTATATAGATCCATGACCATCCGCTTGGGTCCGAGAGAGCACGGTCAGCATGTCGCCAGCAGTCGTCAGCAATCTCGAACCCGGATGCAGTACTAGTAGCGGATTGCAACAAAGAACAAACGGTGTCCATCGGCTAACGAACGCTGTCTTTCCATCGCCGAGTACAAGAGCTTTCCGAGCGTGAAATATTGGAAATTAGCGACATGGCCCCTGTTATTCCGATTAGACAACGATTTTGATCGCGCCAGTTCAACCGTGGGAATTAGTCGTCAAGCAGCGCATAATTCGAGAGACGCATATTTGTGAAGCAAAAAATAAACTATGGACCCCTCCTCAACGCAATTTTTGTACACTGTACTTTCTCGGGCTGGGTTGCTCAAAGACCTGAGGGAATGTGATCAGACTCAGTTTTAGTTGCGACTCTGGATATTCAACGCACCTCTGAAATTTCCTCCAGTGTCAATCCCTTCGTCTCCACGGCCCAAAAGTATATGACGGTAAATTCAAACATGTCCCAAACTTCAAGTCGCGTGAGTGGGAGCAGGGACAGGGAGAAAAGAAGGAATTACCCATGTATACGAGATAGACTGGCAAGAATTATCAGTGTGAATTATTTTTTCAATGATGAACACTACATACTCTTCCATCCAAGGGCCTGAATCGCACTCGGCATCCTGCGAGACTCATGTCAGCCAACGGGTGAATGCAAGCAAGACAAAACTCACCCGAAGGTGGTGATCAAGGTCGCAGATTGGGAGCAGAGGCCCAGGAACGCGAGCCCTTTCGCTCGGACTTCAAATGATCTACGAGTGTCCCGATCAGCAGCGGTATTTGACGAGGCGAGCGCTACACACAAGACTTCAGCGGGATACAGAGCTTGCCTAAATCCGTAACCATCAGTTCCGTCCAGGCACGAGTGTGGAGCGCATACATTGCCGTCCATCCGAAGGAGAACACAACCATGAACAGGTAAATGAAAGCTATGAGTTGATTGAAAAAATGCTGTCTTTTCCTAGATGTAAACTTACTGATTCCTGCATTCGCTCGCTCTGTGGAACCGGGGTGGCTAAGCAGGGCTATGCGGGGTCGTCAGTGCCAACACAAGTTAGGGTACGGAGGAAAGACGTGCCCGAAACGATAGCAAGTATAACAACGAGGGCGCCCGTCGCACTCAACAGATTCTTTCGCCGACCCCAGCGGTCAACCATGGCCGATCCGAAAAGGGCTAGAGGAAGAATGGGTTAGAACCTCTCTGTACTCGACACAACCTGATCAAACGCACCTCCCATGCTATGAAGTTGGACTCGATCAGATTAGTTCCGCGAATTGCTTGGACAAACTTACTACGACGTGATTGAATTGATCTTGTAGCTGTTAGCACAAAGACGACTGTGAAGCTACTAGTGAACACCACTCACGAAATTTAACACCAATTGCTTGTGTTGCGACGTGATGCCTGCAACCACCATTAGCTAACGAAGAAGAGATGTGATATGGGTCCTCACCCGCGTTCTTCAAAAGAATGGGCAAGAAATAGGTGATCAGTCCATTGCCTGACAGTTGTCCGAAAAAGCCTGGTTCCCAGAATGTTCTAGAGCATTCAAAAACAGTTCAGACGATACATGCATACCAATGATAACGACCATAAATGTGCGCCAACGGTCGGCACGAGTGCGGAACAACGGACGGAAGTCCCACCAATGTTCTGAGTAAAAAATGAACATTAAACGTCGTATGAACTGGGCAAAGAAACGAACTGTCTGCGCCATCGAGGGCAAGTTTCTCCTCGATCTCCTCGATCTCCAGCGCAACGAGGGGTGAGTTGATGTCGCCTGTGCTCGAGTGGAAGCGCGCGAGGATTTTGCGAGCCTCAGCCATCTTGCCGCGCGTATATAGCCAGCGGGGCCTAGACACCATCAGGCGCCATTCGATCGAGAGAAACATTACACGTACGACTCGGGGCAAAGGAAGATGAACAAAAAGTTGAGGGCAGCAGGGACGACTTGAACAAAGAGCGGCAGCCGCCAACTCCAGTCGGTTGGATAAGCCTCTGTCGCGACCATCATCCCAGTCGCAACCATCTACCGCACTTGCTTCAGCTAAGCACTAGAGTAAGGTTAGGATAATACCTGGCCGACGTAGTAACTTGATTCCAGATCAGTGTAAATTTGCGAATGAAAATGATGGGCCGCACAAGGAGTTCAAGAATCCAAGGTAAGCGCCGCGCGATTGCGGCGGGGTCATTTCCGCGAGGTACGATTTCGCCGCCGCCCCGCCGATGCTCGACCCGAAGCCTGCATTGACCTTCGTTAGGATATTCGACGCTACGCGCAAGTTCATCGCACCAGTCAAGAACCTCCCTCCAAGAAATTTGGATTTCGTGTCCGCCATCGCGGTGATAATGGCGCCGATGCTGCACATTGTGGGCATTCACTCGGATTAAAATGGAGGATTAAGTTACACAAGCAAGCCATTGCCCGCAAACATCGCAAAGCGGCGTCCAAATCGGTCGGGGAGGTATGCTGCACGAGCCGCACATGAGCGAGCTTCTAGTTCTCGGAATGAACACGTACAGGCAGGGATACATCCACTGTCGCCGTGAATGAGCAAATAGCACGAAACATACCATACGCACTCACCAGAAGGAGCCGCTGGAAGGTCAGAAGCGATGTTAGTCAAGGGGAAGTTCCCGCACATGCAGAGTGCACACGCACACCGTGAAGATTCCGAATACAATTCTAGGATTACTTAGATGGAACTATGTAGGCAGATAATAGCATCGCGTACCCAGTTTTGCTTCCTGATCCTGACATGCCAAAATAAACCTGATATCTGGGGAGAAGATTCAGTCAGTTATTGGCTCTGGTATCTCCCTTCTGCTCTTACTGTTTCATGGCGTTGATGCCTCAAGGTGGGGTCAAAATCGTTACCGCGCCCGAAAGATTTGTTTGACGTACCACCCATCACCTGTGAAAAAAGAGCGTTGAAAATGCGCCGAAAGAAATTTGCGCAAAGATACACACCGTGCCGTCAAAACCTGAAGAACTCAGAGTCATTAATCCATACTTAGTATTGTTTAGAGTAGATCTTACCAGAGTCTCCCGCACAAAAGCATACAACAAGCGTTACCAGGTACAACTGCGCGTTTCCGCCTTGAACAGAGGTAAACTGGAGAAAGGGAGAGACACACCTGGAGTGCGCGAGACTCCCAGCGCTTAACACCGGGGTCTACCGCCAGTGCGGCGTCGAGCTCAGCCTTTTGCTCTGCAGGCGTCTTCCGCAACCTATGCTGATTGACCTTGACATCTTCAACCTGGATGTCCGACGGAGCCTTCTCGTTGTCGTTGTCCATGGGAGGCTGGTGGCTAGCAGTTTTTCGTGCTCCCTTGAAGAAAGCGGACAAGCGGCGAGCTCGTTATTGACGCTATTATAACCTTGGCAGTACGTATTGAGTTCGGTTGGATCATGCGACCTCGATGCGACCGCCAAGAACAGCGAGGGCGGTCATCTGATGCGTTCAAGTGCAGGCTTGTGTCTCGTGGCAGGGCTGCAGATTCCGAAATGTAGAAGGTTCAAGACGAGTAAAGAACAATTAAAGGTCAGGTTTATGGTTGAACTGGACCGCTGTATACTAAAACGTGAAACGGAGAAGGCGAATACGCGGTCCATACGTGTCCGACTTCGAGCTGAATGGGGACGAAGACGCCTGTCGCCGCGGCCAGATATCGGACTAACGTTCGGTTAGAGCCCGTAAATTCCGAAATGACCGTTGTCAAAGTCATCAGCAGGGCAGCTCCAAGCAGTTTCAAGAGACTCCATTCCGAGAAAGTTTGAGCCTGCTAAAGCGAGCCTCGAGATGAATGCACAAGGCAAGAATTAGAAGGGAACGATTTTTGATCGTACGCGTGTATCATGATCGATGATAAACAAAGACCAAACACAGACCTGTCACGATATTTGCGAATTTCGCTCCTTCAGCCACATCGAGACGCAGACAACTCTACAATCCCAACAAAGCAGTCCTGAAGCCGGTGAAAAATCGCTTTTCAGCTCCACATCTTCTTCGGAAAACCAATTTGAACTGGTTTCAGAACTTGTTCAGGACTGCTCATGCCGTCTTTTTTTTTTCGCTTACACTTACTGGGCTGGGCAGTCGCTCGCTCCGCTCGCGGGCAGAATTCATCTGGGATGTTGAGATGTTATCGAGGCAGAAATTGATGGGGAACACTCTTGTATCGCCCTGACGTAAATAGTCAGCGCAGAGGAGGAAAGTGCCTTGGGATTGTCGCTGCAACTGCTTTGGGTCGGGTGTCGTCCGTTTCGAACAAAATAACCTAAATAAGCCGTCGGAGGTGTTTGGATCCAAAGACTTCGGCACTGATCCGAAACTCTCGTTCAACCACCATGTCCTTCCACCTCCTCGCAAACGAGCTTGTCTTCCTCATCCTAGCCTACATCCCTCCCTCCGACATTGAAGCTTTCACCCTCATAGACGCCAGATGCCACGCCCTTTCCCTCCTCGCGCTCACCGCCCATCTCAAACATAAACACAACACAGCCGCCATGCACGCGCGCTTTCCCCACAATCCCGGAAGCACCTCCAACGGCCGCGACATCATGGTTGCAAACCATCTGTTGGAGCAGGGCATGCTCCCGAACCTCGAGTATCTGCATCTCAACGGCGACCTCCATTGGCTTCGGGCGCAAACACCTGAGATCGCGGCAGAACACGACCGCTGGCCGAGGGGACGCGCCGCAAGTCCAGAGACCGTGCAAAAGCTAATGGCCGATGCAGAACGCTTTGGCTTGACGCTGCCGACTGGCTTCGCGACGTTGATCGGGTCGCAGGAGCTCATCGAGCGTCTCCATCTGGGCGGTGACACCATTGCGCTTAGCAAATTATTGAAGTGTACCCCAGAGCAGGATGGGGGGAAAGGCGGCTATGTTGTGCGCTTTCTTTGTGACCAGCAAGGCTGCGGCTTCTGGGGTGTGTACATAGATACGGCGGGACATTCGTGCGTTGTGCGCGCTGAGGGCTGGAGGGACTTTGTCTGTGGATGTTGCAAAGCGGAGTACGTGTATCAGCGGGTCCCACACGAAACCATTGTGGAGGCGGACGCGAACCTGAGGTTTGTCTGTGTAGATGCGGAGTGGGAGGGGTGGATGGCGGGTATGTATTTTGATGGGTGGGTCGGAGAAATGTTATGGGCAGGGAGGGAGGTCGTGGGGTGGGAGATGGAGTATGTACAGCATTTCGAGAAGCCCGCACAACCAAGAGGCCAACCGTCTTGAATGAATTCCCCTGCCCGGAGAAGGTGGTGGTCCTTTATTTTGTAGCTGGCTTAATCTATTAGGTTATTCTCCATTGAGTGCGATTCGTGGCCAATCCTCCTTCATGCGCGCGTCCCTATCCCGTTACTTTCTTTTCAGTCACTTGGAAGGACAACATTTCTATTGCGCGGACCCACTGGCGCGAAGGTCAATGCTGATGGCCACACAGGAACTCAAGCTCAAATCTGGTGCGGCTGGCACGTATCGTCTACCGTGGTCGAGTAGGGCTCAGGGTACGCCTGTACCACCACCTGCGCGCCAGAATGGGTTTGCTGGCCATGCCTTTTTCAGTATCATGTACTGGGCACCGATCGGCCTCCTGGTGGCTTGGTTTAGCTACCGCTTTTACATGACTGGTGCTCCTTATTGATCTTATTATTTACCACTACACCTCATCTGCAAAACACCGCACGATACATACCTCGCTTGTGAATGCCGCTCATGGGAAATAGAAGTTGTAGACGCGAAAGGAACGGCCCGTACGACAAAGTGTTTTTGACACAGCCGACAGGACAGCGGGGGATCCAGCTCTTCTCTTCTAAAAGCCGGGCGCAGCAAGGCAGCAAGTTTCTCAAGACGACATATTGCATTGGATGTTCTCCCGCCTTCTGAATCATCTTTGGGTGCTCACTAACAGCAGTCAGCGACCAGAAATATCCAACAGTTCCAGATAAGCCTTGACTGATAGTACTTAACACACCGTGTATATGCGACCATGTACATAGATCCTCCATTTAAATACTTACCTACATGAAACCTCTCCACTCACAACCTCTGCACACTTGGGCGGGATGGACTGCATTCACGGTCCATCCGGCGCAAGTCTGGAGAGATCATGACGAGCCTGGTTAATCTGGACCATCTCGTGAGGTTAAGTACACACTCAAAAAGCTTGGTCCACTCACCACAATGCAACCCCCAGCTGCACGAGCCCCTCCTTGGCGGCCTGATTCCTCGCTGCCTTCTTTGTCTTGCCCCGCCCCCACCCAAAGACTCGCCCGTCGACGAGCACCTGCACAGACCAGACCGGGGTTGACTTGTTCCCCTGGGCGAACCGGTTGTTGTCCGCAGAGGTCGGTGTCGTGATTGCACCCTTCATGTCGACGTCCATATCACTGAATGGGTGGTGGTCCGAGTACACCCACTCGGCATGCTGGTCACTTTTCTGCAGGTGCTGGTTGAAGAGCGCGAGGTGGCCGATGTTGGTGTCACTGTTGAGGGGGGAGGGTATGCCATGGGACGAGGTCGGGGATGCCAAGGGAGACTCAACGGGGGGGAGCCCGTGTTGCGCGCGGACGATGGCGTACGCGGCCCTTGCGTATGGGCGGAACAGTGGGTTGAGCCACTGTGTAACAGCGACTAGACCTTGTTTGGTGTACAAGCCTCCGATGAAGGACTGTGTATGTTAAGACACTGTATTTTGGACTAAGATGAATAGAACACCAACCTCGAATAAGTCGGCCTGAATGTTGGTCGACGCCCGCAAGGTTTCGGCCTGCGCGGGGTGAAGCCTGAGCTTCTCGGGCAACCTGTATTTTCGGGATCTGCGCAACACTTAGATAACACCTTTTGCTTTGGGTAAATTGTGGACCGACATTTCCGCCAGTGTAGCGTTGCCCACAATCATCGCGCGCACTTTCTGTGTAAAATGAATCAGGGGATGTGCTGCGCCACACTAAGCAAAACACACTGTCAAGGGCCCCACGTGCAGACCAGGGTACATCTCCAGCATCAGGCTCGTGACAACGAGCCCGAGCACCGAGTCACCAAGGGACACTGAAGGAAACTGGAAAAGAAAATGAGATTGGTGAAGCAGCATCCACACATCACTCAATGAGAAAACTCACACTCTGTTGGAATAAAAATTCGGACTGGTTAAGCAGACACATAGGTTGCCGGGAGTAGTGAACTCACCTCCTGTTCAACAATAATCCATCAGATTCACGACACAATCAAAGACATTAAACCAGGACATACATAGATAATCTGGACAAGGCGAAATGTTTCTGCCTGGGTTTCTTCACTGCTATCACTTGATGTCCAGATAGGTAAATGTCCATCTATATCTAAACAATACCCACGATATATGCAGTGAAGCAATTTCCTCAGTTGTTGATGCTGGGGCTGTTTTAGTCTCTGGCCCCAGGGGTTCTAAAGAGATTTGATATCTCGTTCCGCATGTGTGGTCAGTACTGACCGGTGACAAAGGGGAGGTTCAACCACTTGGATTGATCAGAATAGAGCTCGATTGCTTACCAAGTGACCCAACTACCTTCAGTGCCTTCTGCGCTAGTTTGGCCGCACTGAGGGCATGTTGCCTCCCGAGCTGCTGGCCAGACCCAGTGTTCCACTCGTTTTATGATGCTCATCTCAAACTGCATCCATGCTCCCACTTTACGCCGGAGGTTCGAACGCGGGATAACTTCACCTTCTGTGGATATAATATTGTAATCACCTCGGTTGACATATCTGCTTCCTGCCTCGGGGTGATTGAATAGATAGGCTTTCAGAATCCGATCGAGATCCTACAGCAAAATTGAAATGAGCTCTCGAGAAGCGGATGGAACACACATAGAAGCTATGACAGTGGGACAGTTGTACGGTTATCGGTCGCCCCAGTGGATCTACCACAAAAAATACAGGATCCCGAATATCATGAAGCGACATTTGGGCGATTATGCGTTGGACTTCGGTGCCTACTTGGCGTATCTCGGATACTGCTTCGCGAATCTCGGATCCCCTCTGGGAGAGTTGGGCAGACAGAAAAGTTGACAGAACCCTGTGTTCATAAAATTATCAGTCTGTAAGTGTATCATCGAGAACAAAGATGTCACGAACACGCCCAGGGTACCAAGATCGGTGACGTTCTGGACCTGTGCTTCAACAGTATCAACCCTAGATCCAATATACTGCATTTGGGATTCAACTCGTCCAAGCTGTTCTCCAACTTCATGTAATTGTATACTGGAGTGGTTCAATCACCGTAAAAAATCACCAATATTGGAGACAAACCTATGAGATGAAGACAAGAGGGTATGGAGCGCAGCACGACGCTCCAATATCTGATCCCTCCACGATCCTAATTCCTTTTCCTCCACCGCAACCATCAATGTTTTCTGAAGAACCCCACGAAAACCCCGGGCCGCCGCCTCATAGGAATTGATTTTAGCGGAGCACTCGTCGAGAAGTGAGCGACACAAATCGACCTCGGCCCACAGTCTGTCCGTAAAGTGGCCTCCGTCGAAGACGAGCGTGAGCAAGCTCATATCCTCGCACATTCCCTTCAGCGTGGCAATCAGCTTAGCGCGACGCGGTGACCCCCCTGGGCCCTTGCGCAGTACATCAGCGATGTGTTTCGCAATCCTGGCAGCCTCCAGAATATCACCAAAAGAACCAAAAGTAAGAGCGGCCGCCACCATGGGCATCTTGAATTTGAGGGAGAGGGTGAAGGAAGGAGGAGGCACAGCTTTATATATACGGCTTTGCTGTACTGGCTTCTCACGTCAAGGTACTTATAATGATAGGCGTGGTTTGGGCGTGGTGATTGCAAACCTCCTGGACGGAATTTCTTGAGCCCAACTGACAAACGTTGATGTTCTAGCAAAAGGGCCGATGGACACCATTAAGTCCTTCAGCCTTAGCAGCTTTAATATACGCTGGCAGATCCCAGGGATCGAATTCCTCCTCAAAGCTCCTTCAACTGAGCTACTAGTAAGGTCATCGCTCGGGTTCGGGAAGGGTGATGGAATGGATCCCCAAATTCCTTGTAAGAGGCCGTGGTCACCGAAGACCGCTTCCTGGCTACACCAGCCACCAGAAGAGACTCTGGCGTATCAAGTATGTATGCCGCCAGAGGCGTATAACAGAACCTTTGCCAGCCTAGAGGATCGGACATCATGGATTTGATTTTGTCAAAATCAAGTGTGCATTGACCACTCAACGTAACTCGTACTCGTATAGTGACGGACGTGCGACGCGGGTGGACCGAGAAATGGAATGAGCAGGAGCAGTAGATCTGCAGAACGACGGCGTCATCTCGCTGGCCCGGCGTGCTCGCCGGATTCGAGAACCCAGCGCCAAAATAGAGGGTAAAATTCATTCAAAACGGTCCGCTTTTTCGTGTCCTCCTCCGAATACAGTGTCCTTCTGCCTCTCGAAATGCCGCACATATTCCAGATCCCACCCCACGACCTCCCTCTCCGCCCATAACGCTCCCCAGATCCACCCATCGAAATACATGTTTGCCATCCACTCCTCCCACTCCGCATCCACACAGACAAACCTCAGGCTCGCGGCCGCCTCTACAATAGCCTCGTGCGCGACCGGCGGATGCGCGTACGCGGCGTACCGCCCCGCCTCACAACATCCACAGAAAAAGTCGTCCCAGCTCTCAGCGTGCACAACACACGAGTGGCCCGCCGTATCCATGTAAAGACCCCAGTAGCCGCAGCCTTGCTGGTCGCACATGAACCGCACAACATGGCCGCCCTTCCCACCATCTTGCTGCAGCGTGCACTGGAACAATTCGCCAAGCTCAATAGTGTTACCGCCGAGATGGAGGCGCTCGATGAGCGCTTGCGAGCCGATGAACGTCGCGAAGCCGGCGGGGAGCGTCAAACCCAGACTTTGCGAGTCTGCCATCAGCTTCCGCACAGTCTCGGGACTCGCGGCGCGTCCCCTCGGCCAGCCGTCGTGTTCCGCCGCGACCTCAGGGGTCTGCGCCCGAAGCCAGTGCAGGTCGCCGTTGAGCTGCAAATACTCGAGGTTCGGGAGCATGCCCTTCTCTACCAGCCCCTTTTCAATTAGGTCCTTTGTAGCTTTTTTCGGGTAGGATAGTGGAGGAAACGGCGTGCATGGCAGGCGGCGTGGTGTTTGTGCTTGAGGTGCACGGTGAGCGCGGGGAGAGAGGGCGTGGCATCTGGTGTCTATAAGGGTAAAAGCCTCGATGCCAGAGGGTGGGATGGAGGCTAGGATGACGAGGACTAGCTCGTTTGGGAGCAGGGAGAAGGACATGGTGGTTGAACGAGAGTTTCGGATCAGCGCCGAAAGCCTTTGGATCCAAACACCTCCGACGGCCCGTTTACTTTTAGGAACCTGTAAGCTTGGAAACGAGAGCCGTGACGTGAACGCGGGAAACTCTGGAAAATCTGTACGGTTTATGAATAAAATCTTGGTCTGTTTGTTTACATTGGGATCCCTCGCCTCTGTCTAATACAAGACTGAGGTAAACCATGCTGACCCCGGCGGGTTGTAAGGAGTTAATGGTGTGTGGATTTTCTCGCCGCATATTCAAATCAATCTCGTCCGCGTAAATCTCTCCCAGTCATGAATCTCCGCACCAGCCCAAACACGTCCGCCGTCTTCATCGACCTCGTCCGCGAGTGTTCATTAGTTCAGCCATTTCGCGTTGCCAGTTTCCCCAAATTCGACCTGCGAGCCGGATGGACGCGAGATGCCAGTCCGCGGCTAAGTGATGCCCTGGGCGCTTGTCTGCGATCCTGTCGTCGGGGTCTTTGGGATCCAGTGGTCAAATTTAGGGATGTCCTAGAAAGTAAACAGAGTATTGAAGCGGCCGGTGGTTGAACTATACGCATCGGCAGGCTGCCGAAACTGTTGCCGAAACTCAAGGTTTCGGGAACCTATTCAGCTAAGCCGAAATTTCCTTTTTGACGGTGTGCTAGTAGGAGCGGCGTCATCAGGAGTACTGAGAATGCGCATTCGATGAGGTTCGGCATAAGGCCCAATGCCTCGAGGCATTTCGTTTGCTTGTAGTACATTTGGTAAGCTGCTGCCGCGGTAGTGCGACCGAGTTGGGCGGAAAAGTAGCTCGTGTAGAAGAGAGGTGTCACGTTGATTAACGGCGAGGGAGTTCGTATGACGGCCGCCGAGGATGCGGAGTTTTCGTAGCAGTGGAAAGTGGAAGACACGCAGATTCATTTGTTCAAGATCGTGTGCCGACACCTGAAGCTCAACTGCAGGCATTCTACGCGAATGACTCTGTAAAACTTCTACGAGGCTGTCGCCCGGTAAGAACGCATGTATTCTGACGGAGAGCGGGCGATTGCAAGCACGATTTAACCAGGTGGACGCAATGTCGGCCAGACGACCGTACGCTGCATCGAGGTCGAAGATAGACCACAATGCCGATGTGGACAGGGCAATATTCCGCCAAGCTGCAGACATGGGTCGAGTAGTGGGGCCTTGTGTTCGTGGCGTCGATCCGTGCGGCGCAAAAATACTTTCTGGATATAGGATGAGGTCCCAATTGGGCTTGCAGGCCACGCAACTGCGTCTGTATTCCGTCCAATAGCAGCCTTTGTCGAGATCTGAGATCATTAAACTGTGCGCGAAGTAGAGCATTGATTTCATTGTGGTGGAATATAAAAGAGGCGTATTTATGTTTATTGAATTCCAAGCGCCATTGAATGACGTTGTTTTTCTGCCTCTCACCATGACCTCTCGGACAGGCAGTATCCTCACAATTGCTGGGATCTCTCTGTGTGGAATCATTGCATATGCAGTCTACTTTGACTATAAACGACGAACGGACTCGGAGTTCAGAAAGCAAATACGCATGTTTCTTCTGCACTTTGTTTGTGTATTTTATAACCTTTCATGCAGGGAAGGAAAAGAAACGCGTCGACAAGTCATTGGCGCAGTCTAGGGAGGCTTTGGCCTCTGAAAATGAAATCTCCGAGGAGGAGTTGCGCGAGGCCCTAAAGCAGATCAAAAGCGAGGCTCGACCCACAAGTCAGGAAGCAAGAGAAACCTACTTCATGACCCAGGTCGGCACGGGCGAACAGCTAGCTGCCAGAGGCGCGTCCTAATATCTCCGCTATATCTATCATCTAACTTGAAGATTCAAAGGCGAACCATTCTATCTCCCCGCTGCTATGGCGTTTTACCGCGCTCTTTCTGTATATCCATCACCAACTGAGCTTCTCGCCATTTATCAAAAAACGGTCCCCGAATCCATCGTAAAGGTCCGCGATTCTCCCCTTTCCCTGGCTGCGAACTCATTTTATCAAGATCATTCTTGCCTTGACGAATCTCGACGTGAGTTCCTCCATGAGCGATCCTGTCCAAGATCTCGACGATGTGGGCGAAGCAAGTCCGACGAGGGGCCCCCCGTCGGAGACGTCCTCGCAGGAATGGGACAAAGTCACCGATCCGGGATCCCAAACCCCTGCTTCCTCATAATCATGACCGCGAGCCCATGTAGCCACCATATACATCCACTCTTCCCTCCCATATCTCTACTGGCCAAGAAATGTTCTAATATATTGCTTTTTTTTGGACGCGTCCAACAGTTTGCAGAGAAGATCGGAGGTGCGCCTGGTCCACAAAACTTAGAATGACCATGGCGCTGAGATGATGGGATTAGCTTATTTCGAGGTCTTCCCTCCCAAATGGACGAACGTCTCTATTCAGGCGCGTTCTCTGAAGAGTGCGACAACCGGGCCCACGAAAGTATTAGTCTTGAACAAAGACATCGCTGCGGGCGAGGTTATCTATAAGGCAGGTTCTCGTTCTTACCCTTCTTAGACCAACTCGAACAAGAATCGTCACAGGAGCATCCGATGCTTACATGCTTAGACTATGACCTCCAACTCGCCGGAACGCACTGCACCCATTGTCTGCGAGAGATCCAACTAGGCTCTCTTTATCTGACTTCCTCCGCGGGTACAAAATCCGTGTTCTGCTCAAAACCTTGCCAAGTCGCCGCAAAAACGCAATGGCATTCACTCTTGCTGACGCTCGACCCGCCACTCCCCGCCGTGTTGGACCTGCCTCAGCTCGCCCCGACCCCAGCCGCCCTCGAAGCCCGACGAGCCGCTCAGTCTAAATTTACCGCATATCTGAACAAGGACCGTCGAGTGGGCACACTGCTAATGGTCAAGTTCATCGCCAGGCAGCTTACCGCTCCAGCCACCAAATCTAGCGGCAAAGACACCGGCGACTACACCGAGGCTGATGGCGGGGAGTACCAAATCGAGGACCACGTCGAGCGCTGGGCCTCAGGCGCGGCGAGCCCACCGCCCGAAGAATATCCGCTCGTTGTTGCGATGCTACGGGCAACTTTGCCCGGGCTGGAGGCGTTCGTCAACGAGACGAGTCACGTCTCCCTCCTCGGCAGGATAACCCACAACGCGTTCGGTGTGTGCTTCGGCGGCGGCAGGGACAACCGCGTGCGTATTCCTTGGATCGTGAATGTGCCTGATAGACTCACAAACGACTTCTTTGGTAGCCTGCATCCACACTCCGTCCTGAAGACGCGGAATTAACACGAACACCGTACGGCACGTCCCGCCAGGTGGGGACGGCGCTCTACTCGGTGTCATCGTACCTCTCGCACTCCTGCGCCCCCAACGCGCGCCCATCCTTCTCGTCTGGCACCTCCGAGCTCAATCTGATCGCCACGAAGGACCTGAAAAGGGGCGACGAGGTTACCATCGCATACGTCGACGTTACCCAGCACCCCGACGAGAGCGTGTCGGACTGCCGCTTACGCCGGCGGAAAGAGCTGGCGCGGGGGTGGAAATTCCCCTGTGCCTGTTCGCGATGCGCCGACGAGGCTTCTGCAAAGTAAAAGTAAGGGCAAACGTTGCCGTACATAGCCAGCTATCTTGCATGCATCGCTGTCATACACGCGAGTTAATAAACACCCACTCACCACGATTGCCTGTCGTTAAGCTGAAAATAACGTGAAATGAGAGCTTGATGAGAGCCTTATAGAAATCGTGTTTTGACTGTTGAAGCACAAGAGAATAGAGCAGCAACGAAAAGTTGACAATAGATAGCTGTTAGAAGGTGTAATTGTAGGTATAGGTACAGTACGCATTAGTAGTACACGTAAGTTGCGCGGACGACGAACTAGCAGAGCAGTGGTATGCGATGCGATAAAAATATATACACAGGCTGGTCGAGGCAAGATGGGTGGGATGAAGGAAGCGGATGAAATGAGATGAGATGGATGATGGGAATGGCGCGAGGTATGTGTGTGTGTACGAAACAGAGCAATTAAGAAGATAAACGTATACATACAGGACAGCGTAACAAATGGGATAGCGGTTCGATATTAGGACGAGTGATGAACTCGTAGGGTAAATACGGGCGCTGCTCATGACGCGAGACTGCGCCACATGCCGGAATCAGGGAGGTCCTCACGCGCCTTGAGAATCTCCTGTGCGCGTTTCAGACCGCCTCGGAACTTGCGACTGTCCGTGGGCGCGCTACCAGTGGCCGTAACCGCACCAGTGTCGTCGTCGTTGTTCCCTTCATCTTCCTCTTCGTCCGTCTCGACAACCGAATCAATTTCGGCAGCGAAATCCAATGCGCCTGGATCCATTGCGCGCTGGAGATCGCGCTCGGCGTACACCGCCTTGCGCACAGAGCTTGATGATACGGGAATGGGAGGCTCGGGTTCCGGCTCCAACTCTTGTGGAGGAGGCATCGTCGGCGGCCGATAAGAGGCGAGGCTCAGATTCACCTGGGCCTTTGCGAGCGGTCGAATTGTGATGGGCATTGAACTTGGTATTCCTGCGTGGCTCGCTCCTGAAAGCAGCACATGAGAATCTGCGCAAACTGAGAAGAAGGGAAATTTACCGTTTACATGAGCTGGAGCAAGCTCATCGTCCTCGAATTCGTCGTCAGTCGCTCGAACGTCTGCCATCCCGACTAACCAGCGTCTTCCACTCAGCGCTGTGTTTCTTCCACGCGCCACGGTGACTGGGGTTATTCGCCGCAACGAGTTTGAGAATCTGCACGTCGCGCGAGTCAAGCTCTTCTGGTTCCTCGTCGTCGTCCTCCTCAGTGTCCTCTTCCTGGATATCTGACTCCGGAGGGGAAGGACCACGGCGAGATGGGGCGATGTTGGAAGGCACGGGGAGCGATGCCGGACGTAGGGCCGAAAAAGACTGTGGTAAGCCTGTCGAGTCGGTCGCCGGTTTGCGCGTCGTCCTTCGCGGCCACGACGCGCGCGGTTGCGCCGGTTGCTCGATGAGCGTTATAAGCGCACTGTCCGCCGGTGCCCCATTGCTCTCGCCCTTACCGTCCGGCTCCAAATCGAAAATCATCACTACGAAAAAAGAAATGAGCACGGCAGAATCGTTTATCCGGCGGGACATACCTTCACCATCGTCCCGGGCAAGCCGTGCTTCTTCCTCCTTCTCCGCGTTGACCTCCCTCTTGATAGTTACGACAGCGGGCTGCGATTCGAAGGTGACCATTTTGCGCTGCTTCCCCTTGCCCTTGGGGTCTCTCACGCCGCCACCGCCGCCGGAGCCGGCTTCCGCATCCTGTGAGGTATGCTCGTCGGCCCGCGCGCCCTCAACGACATGCTTGCTTCCAGTCCCGTTACCGTTCACGGTGCTCGGTCCGGCGCGGGAGGAAGACGCGGATGCCGCGGGCGCGGCAGCGGAAGATGTTGAGGCCTCGCCCGCCAGTTGCGACCTCTCCCGCCTGCTGCGCGCCATGTCCGCTTCTAGGTTCTGGAAGTATTGGTAGCTCGCAACCGTGTTGATGTTCTCGTCGACCTTGCGGTTGAACTGCAGCACGGACGCGCCTTCCTCGAACACACGCGCACGCGGCGATCCCGTGAGGGTGATCGAGCTGCCCGAGAGCGTGCGGCTTGAACCTGACATTGTCGATGCCGGTCGTGTGGGTGACGTTGGTTCGCGCGGAAAGTGGAGCCCTGAACTTGCAAGGGACGCGGACAGGGACGAGATCGGCGCAGGGCGCGCTGCCTGGCGGGTTGTGGTGGGAGTGACAGGCTGGGGAACAAAGTCGCGCACTCTCGCGACGGGTGTCCCGGCAATCGTAGGACTAGCCGGAGTGCCAACGTTGCCTGATGCTGAGCGCGAAGTGGGGGACCGCGGAGATCGGGGCGAACGCGGAGACGTGACGGCAACGTCTGCCTGCTCGATAGACTGGAGGCCCTCACGGAATCTGCGCCACACGGTTTCCACCTGGCGCCGAAGCCGTGCTTCCGTCTGTGCAAGTTGGGCGCTTTTAGCTCGCATTATTTCGGCCATGTCGCGCTCGACGGCGGCCCGCTGTGCCTCCGATTCGGCTTTTGCCAGAGTTGCAAGGTGGACAAAGACAGGGTGCCCGGGGGTGAACGGAGGTGGAAGAAATAATGGCGGCAAGTGCGCCAGGTAAGACGTCTGCGGGCCATCTTCAGCAGCAACTTGCGGAGACGTGGGTGGAGAGGCCGCCATAGGAATTGCGAGAGAAAAAAGACGGGAATATTGAACCGATGCCTCTGCGCGCGCGATCGCATCTCCAGTCTGTAGCACAAAGAAAAAAGACGTAGACAAGTCAGTTCTACCATCCACCACAGACGTTGAAAAATAAAGCGTTCCAGCGCGAAAAGGGACTCACTAGACACTGGGTATGGACTTCGATCCAACCAGACGGGGATTTGAGGATCTCCTGCTCAACCCAGTCCTCGGTGGGCATAAGAGGGCCGTCCCGGCCGTCTGCATCGGGAGAGACGATCTGATAGACACGATAGACGAGAACCTGGCAGATAAGGCACGTTAAAGACGTGTACCGCGCCCTCCGATTCCGCGAAGCCAGTTCCCCGCGCGTCCGGATTCGCAGCGTAACCTGAGGGTGGGCCTTCAAAAAATAATTCAAGGCATAAACAAGTGGTTTTGAGCGAGAAAAAAGAGGACAGACGACTGAAATGCCCTCATCGGCGACATGGACCTGGTTAAAGTCTGCTGTCGAGACTGGCACGTCCGGGGACGGCGAGTCAAAGGGGACGGGCGTTATACGGACGTTGAGGCAGCCGCATGCATAGGCAGGGCTGGGGCCGGGGGGCATTTCGCGGCAACGCCTGTGAGCTGGGCGCCAGAGTGAACAAGCAAATCCGTGGTCACGCACTGTCACTTTCATTTCCGTGTCGTTTCACCGACAAGATAAATTCTAAAATACAAGGATACAAAATTCCATTTATCTAGTCCGGACCCTGTGCCCTGCACCGGTAGTACATCGCAATTTTTTCGTACAATTTTAGGAGCAAAAACCAAAAAAAAAGCCCGCAGTCAGGTTTCGGAGACTCGGAACGCCGGTTACGACAGCGGCGGCTGGTCTTGAATGTGCATGTGTAACAGTCCTTTCCGGTCGCAAATGGGAAAGAGCAGTGGACCGCAACGTTCAGGCCACGTTGCCCATCCACCATTGCGTTCCGGGGCAGGCCATGTCGCCCAACTATCACCATGTCGGGGAGCCGTCCAATACCAGTCCATGACCACATTGACTCGAACGTCCACCTTTTGCAAACTTCGTAGTATGCCCATCCCCGGAACGTCCTGCTCGAAGACCGGGTCCACTGAAACCCCGGCTTTTGGTTTCAGTTGGCAGGCACGTACGAGTTCATCTACAGGTATGACAATGTCGAGGATGAGGGTAGCGAGAAACTCTGAGGTAACGGTGCGCAGAGCGGCGCGCACCCACGCCACGCAGGCCTCCCAGGTTATATGATGTGCCGCCCGGAGTTGAAATACCAGCGTGCGAAGCCCGCGGTGCAGGCTGAGCGAAGGGACAGGAGGCACCTCGGGCTCGAAGCGCTGCCACGGGACCGTTAGATGAGTGACGGTCGGCAGGACATCCAGGACTCTCTGCAGGTCCTGTGACTCGCAGCGTTGGCGGGCCGGCCGCAACTCAAGTGAGGAGAGTTGAACATTCGTTAGCTCTACTTGCTGGAGGAGCCACGAGATGAATACGCTCTTTACACCGCAATCAAGCGCGAGCTGCTGCAGAGTTTTCGGAAGCGAGTAACGCCTCGTCGGTTGGCGCTGCTTGATCTTGTACATGGCCTTCCAATGAAGATAGACCGGAGAGAAGAGGGCTGAAGCTCTGGAGGCATTCATGTTGGAGACGGTAAGCCCATCGGGGCCACAAGCAGGCCACGACGCCCCCAATATCGATAACGACTCAAGATGAGACGATCGATGGATGATGGAGAAGAGGGCCTCAGGGCCGGAACAGAACTTTGGCCCGTCGATGACGAGGTGTCGGATGGATGAGAAGAATTTGGCGGTGACACGGGATGCGGACCAGGAGGGGAAGGTAAACCAGTCAACGTCGACTAGCTCCAGTCGGTAGACATCGTGGAAGTGCTTCAAGACAGGGAGCACCACGCTGGGGTCGTCCATCCCACCTACGTGAGACGCGACGGAGGAGGACTCGGAGTGGTTGAAGGGGCGGGAGCGGTAGAAGTGGATGACATCTGCAGGGCCGCGCGCAGTGAGGACGAGGCGGACCAGAGTGCGGGGAATCGTGCAGTGGGAGGAGCACAGGAGCTGAGATAAGAGGATGAGACAGTGTGAGGTGTTACAACGGTGGCCTGGGTCGCCACAGACGTGGACGGTGAGGTCGCGAAAACCAAGATAACGAGCTCGGGTTAGGAAGGACTTGCACACGAGACCGAGCCTCGAGATCGTGCGCATGTCGAGAGCCGCATAGTCGACGATACATTCGAGTATATCCTGTGGATAGTCGGCGGGCAACATCGTCTAGTCAAGCTGTCGAGAGGACTCCAGGAGGCCAGCTTGACCTTTGAATGCGAACAGGAGGGAATATCAGGATAGGGGAGATCAGGGGATTTTGCGAAGGGGAATCTAGTCTGATGAACCAGGGAGAATTAATTGCTGTGGTGGCTTGGTGGCTTGAACGAAGGGTTATGAGAGTCAGGGCCCAGGCCCGAGCACCACCGGCGAAGTTCAGTTCATTATGACTCGGTCCAGGTCAGATGGGCGTTTAAGCTTAACAGAGTGCGGACACGATCCCTCACGGTGAAAGTTTGGTCAGGGTGTTGTTAGTTGTTAACCTCAGAAGCCGTCGGCCTGCGCAATTTCGTAAAATCACGAGCCATCAATATTTGTTGGCGGCTGTGATGTCGTCTCATAACCTTCGGGTAGATGTTTCCCGTGGAGATTTGGTTTCGAGATTGTATTTCCGACAAGCAAGGTTTCCGATGAACCAGGTTTCAACACTTTGTAACTCAGGCTGCGATACCGAATACCTAGCACTGAAGTTGAGTGATACTCGATTTGAACCGTGGGAATTTAATTGATGGCGGACGGTCCGCCATCATTCGAGCCCTAGTTCAGCAGACCGACATGTATTGACTGCTACTAGTACGGCATAGTACGACGCAAGCTATGGATAGGAATATTCAGTATCAAAAGCAGGACTCTTTTTGGGGTAAAATGTTGAGGGCAAAGCCACCGCTGGCGGGGAAGGCGCGGCCGCCGATTTCGTACTGCCCGGACCCAGTGAAGAGACGAGACTCTGCAGCAGTCGTTCCATCTCCGACAATCGTCTGTCAACTTGCGATAAATGCTCCCCCATCTTGCGCTCCAGCCCGTGCAACTTCCCGTCGATATGCGCTTCGTGCCTTTCGAGCCGGGTCTCTATGTCGGCGAGTCGTTCTTCGAGCATGAGCTCCCCGGCCTCGACGAGGACTGAACACCGCACGAGGTCATGCGTATCCATGTCGTGGCCAGGGAATGTCACTTTCTTTTTGGTCTCACAGGTCATGCAGATGAAGCTCGGCTCTGGAGTGGGAGATGGGGGTAAGAAAGAGTCGGATGGCACACATGAAAGGAGCCGCCTACCTTCGCAGTGAACACAGAACCAGGACGGCTGACCTGCAAGCCGACCACAAACTGCGCATCGAGGAGTTTCGAACGGGGCGGTCGGGGAAGTGTCCGTCCCCGACGTTTCAGTGGGGTCCGGGAAGAACGCTCGAGCCTTCTTAAGTGCGACCCGAGCCTCGCGGTACGTTTTCCCAAATTGGCGCACATGAACGGTACGTCGGACTTTGAGAATATCGTGTGTGGGTATATGGGGTCTCTATAGCAAAGGGGACTTTCAAGTCTGCCATGTAAACGTTGCGAAAAAGAACGTACTGTCAAGCCTGTTGGTATAACTTTTACAGACATGCAGCTCGGGTCGTCGCAAAAGTCCACTATGATACCGTGAGCACAAATGAGTTTACTGTTACACGTTCGGTCTGACCGGTGTCAAATGTTCCTTCCAGTCGACAAGTGAGACAAGTTATGCGGCTACCGCCGATATGTCCTTGAATTTTATCAGGGAATGCCCGGTTGCAATGCCGCGGATCACTGACCTTTGCAGGAATCGCAATTCACGCTAACAACCAATTAATCAAGGAAATTGGCGCCGAAGAATCTAACCCACTCATGGTCAGTCGTTACTCTGATTTGATGCTCGGCGATCGAGTGATAAAATCGACTGTCTGTATACGGTGTAAGCATTCGAGCGACGGCGCGAAGAGAAGGCTGACCGGCAGTGGTGAAGGACTTTTTCAACAGCCCGAGTTCTTCATCCTCAACACGATTTAGCGGGCGGCCAAACTGAGTACCTAAATAAAAAGAGGGTTCAACGTCTGCCGAGAAACCTTCGAAAAGGTATGTACTGCGGATATAGAGCTCGATGAAGCGTTTACGACGGTCGGCGCGTTCTTTGAAGAACGACCACGACCATTGACCACGGCGTACGCCATATCGGATGGCTGAAGTCGCAAACTTCCATAAAGCTTTCGAGGCATTCGTTTGCAGAACGATCGGTGCAGGGAAGAAACACATGCACTCTGGCGGCGAGCGTTTAAAGACAAATACCCCAGCGTGCGTACGAGTATCAGATTCGTCTCCCCAGGTTCCTATAAAAACGTAAGTGTGTACCTTTCCTACACTACACGAGGAATCAGATACCTGAAAGTGTTTCGGTAGCGCTGTTCCACGACCCGCTGAAATATGCGGGCGAGAACCGAGCGGGAAACGTCTGCTTGAACGAGAAATTAATTACACCGGGGTTCTGAGGGTTGACTTCGCCGGCGATGTTGAATTCCGACATGTTGGATTTTTGTGAAGACGCGCCAAACGTGAGATTTCCGGTTGCAGAAAGCTACGCAGACGAGATGAGAGACGCAAAGGATCAGTGTCAGAATGAATTACCTCGAATGAGACCATCCCCGAGGACGGGACGGTGTCATCTACGTCCCAGTGAGTCTCGCAGCCAGCGCAACGGGTACAAAACCTTACCTCGGCTCTGATAAGTGAAGCCATTCCATGTCCCTAGCAACGTCTTGAGAGCCGCGGCCGGGCGAATTGAGGCTTTCCTGGGTCGTGGAGCCGGCTTATACGCATCAAAGTCCAGCGTCTCAATGTTGAGAGGGTAATTCAAGATTTTGGAGAGATCGACATTCGGGGACTCGAGACTGTCGTCGTACGGATATTCGACGTCATCTTGCGCGAGTACAACTTTGGGATCCCAGAGACCACTGGGATCATGCATGTAGTGAAACTGGAGGCAGTGAGAAGAATGCACACTTCGTTGTAGTAGCTGAAAGACATACGAGGCCATGCGCAAAGGTCTTGAACTGTTGCTTCATGTCGACTTTCTGTTGTTTGAAAGTAGCTGTGAAAAGTCGTGAGATATCAGGGAGCGGCGGAAAGACTCTGCTCACATTCGAGGAGATCCACCCTTTCTCGTGCGGCGATGACGGTCCATCCGATGGTGTCAGCAGCATCCCAAAGCTCGTCCGGGTGGACGGTTTTGGTTTGGCATGCCCTGAAAATCTGGAAATCTCTTTCTAGAAGGAGAAAGATCAGGGGCAGAAGAAACTATGTGCCGTATCAGCCGACTTCCTCCCGGACACAAAGCGACTGACACGTTCAATCCGGCCTTCGCCTGTGACGAGGGAGAGTGTGTTTGAAGCATCGATATCATATGATATTGCCTATGTAGGGGTTAGCATCGCTTCCAAAAAGAACGTTTATGACATTGCCTCAAGATTGCCACGGAGCCTGGCCTCCTCAGCTTCGACATAGCTGCTGAATTTCTGTTGCAAGCTTTCATTGACGTAACACGGATTCAGCGCCGAGAGTAAAGTCGTCACTCCATGATAAACTGTATCCAGATATTTGTTCACGGATGCTCGATTGGCCGGTAGAACGTTCAATCGAAGTGCGAACATCTTTGCAAGGAGTTCTTGGGATTTTACAGCGTAGTGAGTCATCGACTGGAAAATCATTGTTAGTAAGACGACGATGTGCAGAATACTGACGAACCTGGTGCCATCCTAAATCATATCAAAGACGATATTTAGCAGAGGTCCCCATCGTGTTTACGTTTGCACGCACCGATCGCCCAAAAGGCCAGCCACTTGAGCAAGCTACAGTTCCACGGCGTGAGCAAAACCGACCGAAACAATAAAAGACCGCATACCTCCAGTCCACTGGCCGAGACGCTGTAAATGTATTGGCTTCTGCTACTGTTACGAAACCGCTCGCGTCATCATCAACTGAGTACTCGGTAAATATGATGTTGAAAAAGGCGTCTAAGAATGCTCACATGCTTCAGATATTGATTGCAACCTCGAGACGCTGAGGTAGTGCAGGGCCCAGTCATCCTCAATATGGGCATTAGTCTTCCCATCTTTGGCGCCACCTTCTTGATAATAGTCGCGCAAAGCCAGAACGAAATATCTTGACTTGATGCTCCCTCTCCAGCCCTATCAACGGTAAGTATCCAAAAAATGGCGCAAAAAGGGTTCTTGCCATCTCCTTCCAGACTTTGTGAACATCCTAAATTTCAACCACGGATCAGTATATGACTAAAGCATTCCCACGCACAAACCACACACCTTGTCAACGATTTTGTCGTGCGGACCCGATGTTAGTTCCGAGATGATTCTGTCCCCTTGTCTCTCAACAACCTTGGTCATTTCGTCTCTGGGTGAATGTAATGAGCTCCTCGTAACACCCTGATATTGCCCACGTACATGATTTGCCTCGTTTGAACTTCAAACTTCCGGTTGAACGCAGTCAGATTTTTCTCCATCGCAGCGTCAGGATCAGTCATTAATTCGTCCTTCAAATCCTCCAGTCCGGACGTTTTGTTGTTCATACTCGCTGTACCCTTGACGCTTTGAGGTTTCACGGGAGTTGCGCCTGACTTGCTCTCAAGGTCGTTGAGCTCCTTGAGAATCTTGTCGTTATCTTGACAGGCTTGAAGACCACCCTTCTGCTCCACGATCCTGGCCATCTCCCGTTGCTCCGGGGACACAAATTGCTGGAACATCTTCATCATCATATCCATTTTCGCGTTCATCTCCAGCGTCGTCTTGTCCACCGCACTGATCGCCCGGTTGGCCGCGTCGACCCCCAGCGCAGTATGTATGGACATGGCGAACTCAAAGTCCCCCCGCCGTTTCGTGAATATGCCCACAAATTTTACGAGTTTGCCTTCCCAGATCGGGCCCTTGAGAACTTTGACTGTACGTCTCGTCGTTAGTCGTTCAAAAATTTCCACGAAACGTAAAATACGTACCAACGGTCTTTTTCTTGCTGTACGTGTCGCATGCGTTCGCGCAAGCCTTGATGTCCTCCGCAGTCCCGGCGACAATTTCCTGCATTCTACCCCGGATGGTCGTGCCGTCGGGTGCGACCTCTTCCGCGTCTTTGACATTTTTTAGTCTGCAAAATGGTTCGTAAAATGGCGCTACGGGATATTATTTTATTACGCACTGAGTTAGAACTCCCATCATATCTTTAATTTCCATATGAAGCGAAAGAATCATTTTATCGTTCGCCCTTCGCTTTTCCTCGAGTGCCCAAACAGCCTAATTGCGAAAGAAGTAAGACATAATGTCGAGGGTGAACATACTGAACAGGTACTGACCTTGAAAGCCATGACGGCGACTGAGGGAAAGGAGTTCAGAAACGAACATAAAACACGAAACGCGACGTACCCCCGATAAATCTGTTGACTGAAATTCAGACAGATCGAAAGGGACATCGCGAAGAGTAAAACGTACGGGTGCAGTTTACCAACTTCATCCAGGGCCTTCATGAGGACCTACCGTACGTGTGAGTCAGAGAATGCAAAGTTCAAAAACGGCTGACCGGGATTCCGTCCATAAAAGTGTTGAGGCCATGCTCAATGGCCTCCATCCCACCCACGGCTGTCAGACCGGCAACAACGCCCGTCGCGATCGCTGCAGCCCTTCCTTCCTTCACTTGTGCTTGAGTAAATTTATTTTCTTGCCGGACAATTAGACTAGGAACGCCAGCGAGGAGTCGGAAACCTACCTGCCACAAGAAGTACTTTGTCAACTTTGGATACCTTCGGCGCCGTATTAGCGACCGTCCATGCTCCTGCCAGGCTTCGGGAGAGCTCGTCATCTGGGACTTGAGGGCTTTGCGAACGCGGAGACCCAGTAAGTGGGGTGCCGGTAATCGTTGGAGGATAAAATCCAAGTTGAGATGGCACCCGGGCCCGATGGTCGTTCTCAGACGCCCCCGCGCGGCTTCCAGCGTATGAGTTGGTACGAGACCTCGGCGGAGTGCCGCTCGGCGGTGCGTATGACACCCGTGGATACGGATTGTCGGTAGAGACGTTCTGGGAAGCCTGTCGACTGTGCGGCGGAAGACTGCCTTCGTAGCCACTGTCCACGCCAGAGGCCGAGCCAACCGTGCCACTGGAATATGACCGGTTTATGTGAGACCAGTCACCACTCGGTCTAGCTGAGTTCGCGGGAGAGGATTGTAATCGTTTTAATGGCGGCGAGTCATATTCGGTGAGAGGCAGTGGTGGTGGTGATTCAGAGTCGGTTTCTGGCTCGCTGTCGTTCCCCTTCAGACTTCTCCTGCTGAGCTTCTTCAGCAGCTTTGGCATAGGCATGGCGGAGAAAGCAATGAATTTGACGCTCACGCCGTTCGATACTTATCCTCAGATTGCGTCACGATATATTGCCGTGGTCAAAAGAGACCATATTCTAAACTTGACCATCATTCCGAGCGCGCAGAAGAGTGGTTGGGCGCTGATCCAGGAAAACAATAGCTTGACAGTTTTGGAGAGAAACGCGCGGGTCATCGGAGAACGGTGCCCGAGGAAACTTGCTGAGGTTTCTGTGGGGCTTCGTTTTGAGTCATTCGTGACAGCGATGGAGGGATGCAAGGCCATCCAAAAAAATCCAAAAGAAAAAACAGTAATTGCCCCGCCTCAACCCCGCCTTGGGCGGTGGGGGTGGCGATAGAAACGACCCAGTTTATAGACAGCGGCGCTCAGAGTGATTAAACCCAGGCTGTCGGTGGAGACAGTTCAGCGATCCCGTATCCACTTTAGCGCGGTTGATGGAAGACACGAAGCAAGAAACACCCGATCATTGCAGATCGCAATGTTTGATTGTCGATCTCCTCAACGTACAATCCATCCTCGGCACGCTTCGGCAAGTTCAATTTTGGCAGAAGCTTGAATCCGCCGGGGCAGAGAATTCTCCAGAGAATTTCGTGTAGACACAGCTACCCCCGAGCTCGCGTTCGACACGCTCGAGGGCGACGGGGATTGATATCCGGCAGATTGCGTTCAATTTCGACGGTCGTGTTTCGCCTTGTATTGTGCGTCGTCCTATCCATCTCCGTCTCCGCCTCCGTCCTAGAGTCGGTAAACGTCAGCGGTGCTCTCATTCAATGATCAATATCACCGCTTGCGGCTAGCTGCGGCCAGCGTGGTGGAGCCTGATTCTTGGTGTGGACTACCTTTGACTCCTTGGGATGCTAGTCTATCATGCAAGTTCCATACTCCTGTGCTGTGGTGGTCCAACGTTCGACCCAGGTTCAACATGAATTTTATGGATGAATGTTCAATCCTCACTTCGTCAGATATTCAACATTGCCTATTGCGAGCTCACGAGCTCACTGGCAGGTTCAAACAGTATCATGGACTCAGAGAAATTCTCCTCCACAATTGTTTACTTCAAAACATCCACAGTTCTTTCTTTTCTTCATCTTGATCATCTCCTGCCATGGCAGAACCTAGTCCCTATCCCGAGAGAATTGCCGCACAAGGGAGAGGGCACCTTCGATGGGTTAACGCGTCAGTGCGCGACGTGTCGTTTTCTACCCGAAATTCATAATTCTACGCGAAATTCTACGCGGTGTCTCTAGAGACAAATGATCCCAACGGATCTGAATCTAAAGCTCTCAATTCTGGTTCAATTTGTGTGACGTGGGAGGATCTCTCTCTGGCCACACCGGGGGCAAACACCATAGAAGGTAAAGTGTAGCTTCCGGCAGGGAAGCTGACCAGGACCTGGCACGGAAGGGACACAGGAAGGCGTCCCTACGGCCCAGGAGCAACTTGCAGGAAACCTCGTGCCCGGCTTTCGGTACGGAGCACTAATTCTGGCGCCCCAGGCGGCAGTTCCGCGCCGAATCCAGGCCATGGTTGGCGAGCCTCATGGCAACGTTCGGATCAGGTTGCCGCGTTGCCACGCACCCTCCCGAATCCCGTGCACCTTCCTCCCTGCCTAGAACTCCCTGCCATGCATTTCAGCTTCCACGGTGTTTGCCCCGGTGTGAACGTCCACATTTCTCACCATTTCATCGGCACGGGAAAACCCTCAATGTAGAAGAAATTGATACGAAGATGTTTTCGCTGAGTCGGGTGGAAGGACATACTGTACGAGCCTGTATGGGAGCAACGGCTCTGGGACCGTGACACACCCGTTGCCTTTTTTCCAGGCAACACGACCTACCGTGAGCGTGACGGTTGCTCGAAGAAGCAACAATAAATAAATTTGCGCAGCAACTGTGTAGGTATCATTTGGGTATTATGGAAGTTTGTGCACTTGAATGCTGTTGGGGCACTAAACTCTTGGTCTTTCACTCATTTCAGGTGCTTTCGAGGGCAGAGGAATTTTTTCAACTTTTTTTCTTGCGGCGTCACGACAAATTCAAGGCAACAAGCCTCGTCGTGACCATGACCCCGCCAAAATAAGCAACGCAACGGGGCTCCCGTTACCGTGACCATTGCTCCCATACACGCTCGTACAGTACAATGAACAGTGTACGTAAGATACGGAATTCAACCGTGGGAACAAATCGTCCAACTTTACTTGATCGGCGAAATCATACTTCTCTCTAGGCAACGGGATCCTGCGGATGAGCCACCAGTTTGAAACCGCTCACACCGCCCCGCTTCAGTCTATCCAAGCCTTCTAAGATTCCGGCAAGGCCATTTGGCAGGATTTCATAGCGAGTTCCCTGAAGATGGGTTGGACGTTGCTCGAGGTACGGAACTCTAAGCAACTCACAGAAATAACACCCGTCTCAAGCATCTCGGGAAGATTCTTGATGAGAAGTTTTCCAAGCACCGTGTGTTCGGGGGTACCGACATATCCAGCAACGTCGCGTTTGAAGTTCATGACGTCCGGGCCAGCATAATATCAAGCGTGAGCTTCTTTTGCTCCGGATCCTGCTCCAGCTTCGCCGCCGGCTGGGTAACCACGACCTTTCCGCCCTCTACCAAGGCATCATGAGCGGCATTGATCGAGGAAGCGGCTCCTGCGTCATAGACCACGCTCACCGGCGGCGCTAAGGCGGGATGCACCGCCAGGGACTCGACGGGCACTTCACCGCGATCGATACATTCGGTCGCACCGAGTTTCCCGAGGTAATCAAAGTTAGCCTTGGATGCATAGGCGACGATTCGCGTGAATCCGGCGAATTTAAGAAGTTGGATGGTTGGTTTCAAGTCAGAGTCCATCAATACTGAATGATGATATATCGATAATGGTCACCGAATTGACCCACTGGCCCTCCCCAATCACCAGCGCGGCATGGCCTTGCTGGGGCTTGTCCCATGAGAACGTGGGATTAAGGCCAGCCCCAATGGGTCCCGGGGCGAACAAGCCGACGCAGGCCGTGGTAAACGCCACAGGAAAGGTAGTGGCCTCGTCAAAGCTGGTATTGTCTGGGATCTGAACCGAACATAATCAGCGAAATATCCAAACTGCGACTGGTACTGTCGGGATACTAGAATAATGATCCCGGCAGGAACGGCGACGTATTGCTGGAATCCACCATTGACAGCTTGAGCACATCTGAGCGGTCAGTTAGTTTTTGAAGAAAATGGGGAATACGCTGCGGCCCTTACACTCTGTCACCTTTCTTGAGTCCTTCCACACCTGTACCAAGCTCCTCCACCACTCCGGCAACGTCGTGCCCGATGACCGCAGGATATTCGTCAATCAGGATGCTGAACGCACCTTGCTTCCAATTTATGGGGTTGAGGCCCACAGACATGATCTTGATGAAGACCTCTCCCTCTGAAGGAGTGGGAATCGGTCGAGGACGAAGAACAAAAGGCCCCTTGGGAGCCTCTATGATGACGGCCTGTTGAGTTGACATGGTTGGAATGTAGTTGGGATTCAAGTTGAGTTGTCGTTAAGCTTGCAGCGGTTCTTATACCATTGCGGCCCACAGCAACGCGTCAGGGAATTGCGTTCGGCGCGGAAAATGTCGAGTAATAAGTAGCGCTTGAGCGTGTCACGATCAATTAAATAATCCTGCTGAGAGCTTCTCCGTCAAGAAAGACGTTTTGTCACGCTAGAATCGTCTTCCCATCAGTTCCGACGGAGCCTCGGGGGGAGGCTCCCGGCATCAGTCCGAGGAAAAACGGTTGATTTGATTTGCGGTCACATGTGTGATATGATGTTGATGTTGGTGTTGGTTGTCGAAACAACCCCTATTACCCACTCTCTCTTCACTCACCAGCTCTCACTCCCTCTCTCTCACACCCCAGCTCTCGCCGTTTGCTCACTCGCCGCCCCCTCTTTCACAGCAACGCAGCTCCTAACGTCACTGCTGCTGCTGCGACATCCGCCGTCGTCCCTGCGCTTGCAGCCATCTCCCCGTGGTGGATCTCTTTTGCCTACATCACTTTTATCTACAGCTTCGTGTTCTTCACCTCGGTATTCGCGTGGTTTTATCATCGCAGCTTCGCAAGAGTCCCCGAGCGCGAAGGCCAAGGTCCTGATCATCCCCGCCGCGGTTCACCGTCGCTTGCTCGCGCACCCAATACGACTTCCTCCGCCGCACCACTGCCACTCCCTGAAATGCTGAGCTACAGCCCCATTCCCCCCGGCACCAGTGCCTTATCACCGTATGGCCCCGTTGCCAGCACCAGTGCTTCAACATCTGGCGCGGAATTCGCGGAATTCATGCCGTCTGGGGCCACTGACTGTCAAAGCGGCTCCTTTGTGCCGCCGTCGCACTCAACGGCGCTGGTTCGGCGAGAACCCTTCGGGCAGTTGTCGCGTCCGGGAGCGGACCAACTGCTTGCTTCCGCTTCGCCCCGTCCCCTTCCTTTTTACCACCATGAGTTTCACTTTGAGCCGGGGTCTGCATTGGAAATTCTGAAGCGTCGGCGCTCCCCATCGCCAACTCCGACGGGCCGACCCTCCAGTGATCAAGGCGCCGTCGCGGACTCGGTCGCCCCGCCGCAGAAGAAGGTGAAATACACAAAAGCACCTGGGGTGCATTTTGCCGTGCTGCCGACGAGCACTATCGGGGTCGACGACAGTCGCATCGTCGTAAAGGTGGACGTGTAAGCCCCTCCCGTTCCTTCCGCGGAAAAAACTTAGCTCCCATCGCACAGCGGCAAATTCGACAAGCCCATCCTCGAGATGTGGTGTGAGAGTTTTGGTGTCGATAAAGGAGCGCGAACCTTCATGATTGACGGTTTAAAGGCCTATGCCGCGGCCGCGGACTGGTCAAAGTGAGTGTCTCTTTTATTATCCGAAACCTCACTGAGGTTTGGTAGTCTCGAGTCTCAGGCACGTCGGCATCACAAAGGGCAGGGGGCCCACTCCAAACCGACCGCCATCGCTAAGAGACGCAGTAAGGCTATTGAGGACGGGAAAATCCAGCCACCAGTACCTTTGGAGCAGTCCAGACTGCCGACGGACGTTTGCCTGCTCCCCATCCAGACGGCGGATGAGAGAGCCGCCATCTTGTCGATGGTATGTGTTTTCTCTTATGGCGACCGCGACCAGTTTTGACGACATCCTCAGTGCGACACATTTGTCCGCATGTACCCCGTTCTACCGCCTGAGGAAAGGCTTCCGCCTACGGTAAAGGTGCGTATACCTCGCACAGATTTCCCCATCGAAGTTTCATTTTTCCCCAGAGCGACAGAGAGTGGAGAGATGAAATGACAGACCAGCTCATTTCATTGGCCAAAACAAACGCGCTTCTGGCGCAGCAGCTTGACGCGCAATCTCGTGGCGCGAACTCCGCCGTGTATGTGTCGCACCAGCACCCCATACCACCGCCCGCGTATCCATCGCCCTCCTCGCAGCCACTAAGCCTCACCGAACGCGAGTCAGTCGCCGCGTTCTCTTCAGGACCACTGGAGTCATCGTTCAACGCGAGACCATATCCTCCACCCCAGGAGCCTCAGTTTCCCCCACACCCCGCCCGTCAATGGACCTACGGCTTCAGTCCTGCTGCCGACCGTTCTCAGCCTCCTCCCTGCTCATATGGTGTTTCTCCATCCCAGGACAACCGTCCTTTTCATCCTCCCCCGCCTCCTCCCATACCCGTACAGCAAGAGACGAGCGAGAGCGTGGGCTCGACTTCGGGCGAGGGCGCTATGCCCCCGCCTGGGGGATGTTTCTGGGCAAAGAAGGGGGGCGTTCAGCGGGCCCTACCAATCCCCCCCAATGACCATTTCTTCGTCTCAAAAGATCTCAAAAGTGGGCTCGAAGCTCTTGCTGCGCACTGGGATCCATCTTTCCCGGAATGGAACCCCGATGCGGATTGGATCAAGCACGATGGAAACTTCGTCCCTATCACCGCGTTTCCTCGAATGTATAAGAGCACCGACTATTGGAAGGCACCCGGAAACTTGCGTGCAAAATTTAGCCAGTGGCATGTAAGTCGATAACGTTGTCTTTCATTCCCGACTGCTCAAAATTTCCAGATCCTAGTTGATGAATACCGACGTCTGGGGTCGGCAGCCTTTCTCCAAAAGTTCACCAAGCCCGACGGCTCTGGATTTCAGGCTGTAAAGGACGTCAAGAAAACTCTTTCAGAGGAAGCAGCTGCCGAAGCCAAGAAAATCCGAGACCGTTTCGGTGCGGGCTTTGATTCAATATTTTGCTACGGAAAAGGCGCCAAGCACAGGGTGATGAAAGACTCTCGTACGATCATAAAACACCTCAAGGATCATCCCGAGCTTGAGCCTGCATAGACACGATGTTGTTTCCTAATGTTCTTATGTTCCTAACTTGTAACCCAATTCTCTTGTCTCACACGACTACGCGGTGCGAAAATAAAATGTGAATGGAATGGCCGCGATGGCCCCGGATTCGTTCACATTGTGTGCCGAGTTTTGAAGCGGACCTATCGACTTTGGCCACACTAGACCTTGCACACCACTCAAAGAAACAAACCCCGAAAACCCGCTCGCTCAAACTCACTCACTCAAACACTCAAGTACTCAAACCTTGGACTGCGACTCTGACCACCCAAACACTCAAACTTCGCTCCTCAAACACTCAAACCCGCTCACTCAAACTCTGACTCAAGCACTCAAGTACTCAAAGCTTGGACTGTGACTTTGACCACTCCACTCAAACGAACAACACTCAAACTTCGAACTCAATCACACCACTCAAACGGTCGGCCACTCAACCATTTGGGACTTCGGGCTCGAACAGGACTCAGACGCAGCATGGGGAGAGGAGACTAACACGCCCGACTTCGCCGGTCGACCCGGCGGTCCCAACGTCGTGAACTATAAAAAACCTCGGGGCCGACGACCAACGTTCCCATACACGCAGGAGGAGTACGCACTTTGATTGTACGGTCCGTCCAGATATCAAGACCAATGAGTTAGTCTGACGCGCAGTTCAGACAACCACTAGACTGGTACGAATATGCTGGTACGATCACGCGGTTTATGAAGGTGGGTCGCGGGATGCGCGCCGCGTAAATACCTATTTATTTATGTATCAGGACCTCAAGGACCGCTACTGCAGCGTATGCCGCAAGTTCCTCCGCAATCGCCCATGGACCGGGGATGAGAGCAAAGCAGCCTCTTTCGCGTTCGACAAAGGTAGATAATCTATCTATACATTTAACTTCCCATCTCTTCAACTTATTCTCGTCGACCAGAGCGCGCGAAGTCGTGCGCAAGCGCTACGTTACGATCCTCGAAAACCGCACGCCCGAGCAGATCGCTGAAGAGGAGGCCCTCTACATGGAAATCAAGCGCCTCGAGCTCGAACGCGATTCCTCCGCACCATCGCCGGCATCGAATCTGGACCGCCAGACGTTGTGGAAAACGAGCTGCGGTTCACGGGCTTCACCCGCGACTCCTTCACCCGCGACTCCAAGCGCTCCGAAAAGAAGAGTGGCGGTGCGGGCGACCTCGACAGCTTATCGCGGCGCCGCTCTCACGCTCCCCCCGCCGACCCAAGAACTTGCGTACGACGTTCAGCACTGCATCACGCGCACGGACGCCGGCGCGGCCGCGTCCGAAGGCCGCGTACCAGCCCGCGTACCTCTGCTCCCTCAAGATGCCCTTACACAAGAACTCGCGCCCAAAGTGACGCAGGTGCTTGTGGTGCTGGGCGTGTCGCTGACGCGGCTGGTGATGCCGACGCAGGGGAACCTCGTGCTGCTGAAGGGGCCGGTGGATGCGACGGCGGTGCTGATGGAGAGGAAGGCGGTAGAAAAGAACCGATTGGGGATGAAGAGCACGGCGAGACCGACGACGGCAGAGCGGCGGACGGCGGGGGCGACGCGGTGGGGATGGAAGTGGATGGGTGGGACGAAGCGGACGGGCGAGTGCAAACCGTGGTGATTACGCGCAGCCCTCTTGCGCGTTAGCGGTGACCCTGCCATCGTCGCTCTCGCGCTGCAGCGTCCAGTTCGTCAGGATGCTTCGAACATTCATCCAGGATTGACCAGTAATTTGTGCAATTTGTGCGACAGTCTCGTACTTTCCTTCGCGCAGCGTGTCATGGTTCGTCAGGCGCCCCGTGCAGAGACCCTCTTAGCGCTCGCAATGCAGCGCTTCCAGGTGCGCCTGAATATGTTTCCAAACCGAGGAGTGTCGAGGTTGAAGCCGTTAGTATCGTCGGCGTCTCGGCCGGCATCCAGCAAGGGCGTGTTGGCAGCGATGTCGGTCGTCACGGCGTCGGTTTTCATCGGTATTTGGGATGCCCTTGATGTGATGGTACGGCGGCAAGGCCGCGAACATGTCGTCGTACTGCAGCAAAACGGCAGATATGTTGGCGAGATAGGTCGGGTAGGCGACTCGTTGCGAGTTGGGCTCTCTAATGGTCGTTGTCGTGATCCCTCTACGTTCCCGTCGAGCGTCGTACACATGATGGTAAGGTGCGCGATTCGCTTCGTTCATCGCTCTGCGTTCCGGCCCACGCCGCAATGCGCCCGTTAAAGTGTCGATTTGGAGTTCATACGCTGGAGGATTATCCGATGAGGAAGCTGCGTTGCTCTATTCTCGCATTTCAGAACGCCACAGTGAAGCGGCGGCGGGGTGGCTTACCGCCATTGTGGGCACAGGTTTACGGCGGCTGTGCAATTCGTTAGTGCGGCGGAATAGCGCTGCATGGATACATGTACTATCGAGCTGGTCAGTGAAGTTCCGAGTCGTTGTTTGGTACTGGTCGAGAGAGGGTGGCGTCTCGTTGGGGTTATTACTAAGCTGGGCGCCTTTTGGTGAGTGTTTTGCCGTGCAGTAAGGGACCGGGACTCGCCCACACATAGCAGCGCCTCTCCTCGCCCCACCTCTACTCTTGCAGAGCTAGACACGCATTTCACGGTTAGATTTCCCGCATGCATTCGACTCATACTCACTTTGCTTCACCGTTCTGCCTAGATCGTGACCATAGGTGCGCCCCGATTCACGGCAGGATGGTGCGCGAATACGTCCCATCCCGTTCTATCTCTGCCTTCCTCACTCCACCGGTCCGCAAACACACCACGCCGAAACCGAAACCCTCTCAAGCGTGTCCACGGCGAGTCTCTCCATCCTCATCAGTGTCTAAGGGATGCTGAAGTCGAGATGCTCGAGGTTCATGTTAAGCCCGTCGAGCGCGCCAGTGTCCTATTAGAGCTACCCTAGATATCAAACGCTTAACTCTTCCACCCGGGATTCTTATTTTCCTTCGCGCATGTTGAAGATGGGCTTGAAGAGCGGAGCGCGAGCGCATGGTTGCTCTCACCCACATCAACCTCGATGTTGTACAAGATCTTGGCCGTGAGGAGCTCGATGGGGTGGAATGCGCGCTGCGCCTCGGGCTCCTTTGCCGACGAGATGAGTCGGATCTTGGTATCGACGATGCCCTACGGCGGAATCTTGGACGCGAGGAGGCTGGTGAACTCCTTCGGCGGCAACGTCGCGTTCTCGTCTTTGTAATAGGAGACATCCTCGAGCGAGTTGGTCCTGGAGGCGGATCGCCGGTAACGGCGGGGGCGCGCTCCGATGTGCGCACGGCGACGTCGGCGAGGTTCCAACAAAGATGTGTGCGGGGGTTGAGGCCGAAGGATGAAATGTCGAAGTTCTCGTAGGACGAGGTCGACATCGTTGTCGGAGTTCTCCGTCCGCGAGATAAGAACGCGAGATGACAACGTCCTTTAGCATCCCGAGTACGCGCTGGAACAAGATTATAAGCGAAAACTCTACCGCAAAGGAATACGGTAAAGACTAACCGGTGCATAGGCGGCGGAAAGATCGCGCCAGAACCACGTCGCCCAACACCGCCGGCACCCCATCTCCGCCTCCTCGTACCGTCCCAGTCACACGTGCGCCACACGCAGAGGCTCGACATCCTCGTCCGCACTGAGCGCAGCCTAAAACCTCCACACCGCGGGTTTCAGCTCGGTCCACTTGCGTCCCGCATCCGAGTTCGCAAGCGGCCTGGGCGCACGCTGTTCGCTTCCTCGAAGGGGGGGTAAGCCGGTCGTCCAAGCTCCTGTGCGCCTAGGCGAAGAAAGTCACCGGGCATGATGAAGTCCCGCCCTGAGGGCGGCGTCGACGGAGCTGGTCGGTTTGGGCGAACCGGTCTATCGGCGTGGACGCGTTCCGATTGTCTCTGAAGTGGGGCAGCGTGTGGGGTTGTTTGGGGCCCGTGCGCGTGTGCGAGCAAGGGACCCAGGAGTTCGAAATCGAGGACTTTTCCGCATGGGTAATCATTCATTCGATTGAAAGATTCGCAGGTCTGTTCTCGGAACTCTCGCGATGTTCGAAGCTGAACCGTGGTCATCCAGGAACCAGTCCAAATTCCAAACGGATGATGGTGACGATGGGCGGCGCGCGAACGCGCGTAGCGGTGACGGGGATACCGGTGGAAACGAGTGGTAGGTGGGCCTCGCGGGCGCGGAGACTGGTGCTGGTGTGGGACTAGAGAAGGCCCTGGCGAAAACGCTTCCTCCGTGCCTCGGGCCGCTGCAGCTGTGTTGAGAAATGAAGAACTCGGGTCAGAGACTTGAACGCTAATCAGAAATCAGTCAAGCTGAAACCAATTTCAACCGAGAAGATTGACGACCTTCATTCCCACTGAGCCCCAACCCGTTGAGCAAGAAAAACATGTGGGCGTAAAGATAATCGATAGGCACCGGAATTGTGGGCTGAGACGGTCGGCGGCGTCGAGAACGGCGGGCGGGGCCTAAAACAAAGTAAACATGGGATATATTTAGAAACGAAGTTAACCACATGAATGCATACACGGGCCGAAGCGATGGTTGGTGTCGCGCCCAATACAAAGGTGCGCGCGTCAAGGTAGAGTTCATCGCGCAGCGAGGGTTGTTGAATGTTTGAAGTTATCTGCCGCTGGGCAGTGCCTTTTGGGAGAGAGGCGCATTAATGAAACACTGGGATTCGTGTGCGCGATCCGCGACAGGCGAAAGCAGATTGTAGTGAGACTGGTCGCTTTAAGAGGCGCGGGTCAGTATTCATGCATGATGATGGCCGCGTGGTTGTTGTGTTTCGCCTTTTTTGGATCCAGGCGTTGATAACCAAAAGCGGGTGAGAACTATTATTAGTGAATTGATTGATCGTAATGTCGCAACAAATCTATAACGTACGGAGGTGAGCCCTTGAACGTCATTTGAGACGACCTGCTGGTCCACGGTCGTTTACCAATCTCCTCTGACTGCGGGGATTCTCGTGAATCATCGGGGACCACATCGAGGTGGAACTGAGCCTACCTGCGAGGTATTTGAAGCGGCATGAAGACCTGACCGAAGGACGCCCGTGGAGAGTGCAGAGAGGGGAAAGTGCATCCGTAAAGTGGGCGACGCAGAGTTAGAAGGACTTGAGATGTCAAGTCAGAAACGCTGGATACGTGGAGTGGGTAGGAAATACCATAATCGCGCCCGCTTTTCTCTTCCAACAAAGGTTTTGATTCAAATCGGTCCGCGCTGAATTGGAGCCCGAGGTGAGCAACATACTAGAAAATGAGAAAATGGGTTACCTGCGATGGATGGATCGGCTTCGAGTGAAGGGGAAGATTAAGTTCTGAGCGGCGAACTCAAAATGAGACACGAGGCTGGGGGGGAATGCAGCGCGAGGCGTACCGGAAGGGCGGGACCGCGCGGCACCGACGACGAAGAAACGCCGCGGGGTGCAGGCGGAGGTTGCGGGGGATGCGAGAGAAGAGGTCTGCCAAGATTTTAAATCAATCGAAGAAGAACCGGAGGAGAGGGGACGTACTGGTGAAAAACGCATTATGGGTGGCGTGGTCGACGCCGAGGCCGACGAAAGACCTCGACGCCTCGCTCGCGCCGTACGGGGAGGTTGCGGAAGCTGCCAGAGATGAGTTCTACGAAGGTATAAAGTCAATTGAAGAAGAAGAAAACGCGCGAGGGGCTTACTGAAGGAAACAAAACCCCCGTATATCGCGAAGGCTTTGCTGTCGTCGAGGCCTTTGTGGCACCTCCTGGACCCCACAAGGCTACAGCTAGACGTTCCAAGAGATTTCTGACTCGATCTGCGCAGCAACAAAATACGACACGAGTCTCGGGGGAATTGCGCGAGACGTACAGTAAGTAGCGGCCCCGCAATCTAGTGGGAGGTGTTATATGCGCGCTCACGCCGAGCGACTTGCGGAAACGAGCTCGGTTCTGAGCGAAAGTTGATAAGCACAAATGTCGTCGAAGTGGAGTTCCGACAGACCTTGTAACTTTGCGCGCTCAAAAACTAATACACGCCCTCCCTAGACTCTTCGTATTCCAAACGACGGAAACCTTTCCTGGGTGCGAATCAACGAGATGAACGGCAACTCGGATTCAATAAAGTACCAGGATTCGAGCGAGTGACAAACACAAGTTGAGGGTATTTAATCGAAAGCGCAGAGCTCTTGTCTTCCGGGCGCAAAAACTAGCACAAGGGTAAGCATATACACCGACCAATTCCAAGGGAGACATACCAAGGTTGCCGTGAGCACGTTTGGAGCTCTGCAAGCTTTGCGGGTTTGAAACTGTTCGAGATTCAGTTGACGGACGTAGATATAATTTTTTGAGCGTACCTGGGCCAATGGAGGGGCCCGACCGTGGACAAAGAGGTCCGTTGGTTGGATGACCGGCGATCTCCAAAAGCAAAGAGTAGGACCACGCATGCGATCGACTGCCGGCGCTATAAACAGCGGCGGGAGTCTTCGACCTCTACCCGTGGGGAGCCCAAAGAATTGGGTGGTCGAGAATATAGCAGCAAAGACCGTGGGTGTCAACCACAAGTCACCCGCCGTAGACGTATTCCATGGATGTCCCCACCTCACGGAGCGCCAGGACGGTCTGCCATCCTCAGGTGGCTGCCTGCGCTAGGCGCAGGGAGACCGGGTTGCAGCGTGGACCAGTCTCGACAAAGGGTGATCGTGGTCTTGGTGGTAGTCTTGTCGTTGATGGACACACCGTCAAGCGGGCCTCAACCCGCGATTACCTAATCGTCCGCCGTACGGCCTGGGACAGCCACAGCACATATCGGCATAACAGTATTTCGTACGCAACAACCGTTCAACTGATACAGATTTCATTAAAGGGAATTTGTCGTCAAGAAAGGGTCAGGTCGATAATTCCTGTGGCGCTCAGGCCCTTGTGGGCTTTGAGGAGCTCGTATTCATCGACATCAATGACATCCTGCTGCTCGTCTTCACCTTCCGGGCCACGCGACACGCGGGAAAAGGTGAGGTCCATAATTCCTCCGTTCGGAGTTTCGGGAAACTCGTATCCATCGAATTCCATACCGTGCTCCTCGTCTTCGTGGTCTGGGCGCAATTCTTCTTCTACCGCGCCCTCGCCAGAAATCTGGTGGTCGGAGTGGACCGTCTATTGTAGGGTTCAGTCAGCATTGGGATGGTCGGTCGGATGATACACCGACATTCGTCGAGTAAAGCGTGTTCAGAACAACTTGAGGAACGGATACTAGCTTGATATCACGAGAAGCTGTGGCGGGCAAATGCCCCAATCCTGCGAGCGCGATGAAGTGCTTGGTCGAAACGCGGACACGATACAAATCCAGCGCATCTGAATCCATAAACGTGAGATTCCTTCCGGTGTCTTTAGAAACTTTGAGGATCTGGCCATTGGTTGTGGGAGAGGTGACGAGTTTCTTGTGGCAGTCGTAAAGGGCGTAAGGCTGGATAACAGATCAGCAGATAGAACACCAGCATTCGGGCGCTTTACTTACTGAACACATCATTCTGAAGGCGACGCCTGGCCATACAGTCGCATTGAGTTTTGTCAACAAGTCCCCCCCGCTCCATCCGAACAGGGTTGAGTACAGGTTGGTCAGCTCAAAAATAGCGGGCTCTTGGGGCGGCCAAAATCCTGCAGGCATTGGACCGGCATATCCAGCAGACGCGGAAGTCAGAGGATTCAAGTAAAGATTAGCGACTTCGAGACTGGGGAAAGTATCGGGTATGTTTTTAGCCAAGTTCGGCCATCGTTTGCTCAGGCGGCCTGACGAATTCGTTCGCAACTCTTCGCGAAGTCTTCCTCGCCATAAAACCAACGGTCCTTCCGTCTCCTGGCACACCAAGATATCCACAAGATCGGTTCCAAAGCCGAGCGCCGCAATAGCGTGCGCAATGTTCGGCCCAACGCCGGGGATGCCTGAGTGGTAATCTCCCCCCAGTAGGAGTGCACAGAGAATGAGGCCGGCTTTGTCCAGAGACACTGAATCGGTGTTCTCAATAGAGTCCATTGCGTAGATCAAGGAGTTGTGTTGGGTTGTCGGCCTGGGAATCGATAAGTTTCTGTAAAAACCTCAAGGTTGAAACAAACCCCAGAGTGCGGATTACGAGGCGGCCACCAAACAGGAAGGCATCGCTGTCCTCAGTTATAATGCCATCAATCAATCCTCTTTCGTTAAGTTGTCCTAGCTCCGCTTCAGCCTCTCCCGGGGCCTGATTTATCGTTAGCTGGATGCATACAATGGTGATCTTGGCTCACGTCGTAGAAATAATAACCGAAATTCGTTATCATTCTCTTCAGGCAATCTGTTAGCCCTCGCGGACGATGAACTACCTTTGTACCGCGTTTGATATCCGGCCGTCCAGGGCCATCGAAGACGAAGAGCATTGTGGCGGGAGCCAACAAAAAATTGCGGAGCTGGGAAAATAATTTCTGAAGGACCAATTTCTCGCCCGCAGCGCCAGGATGGAAGACCCCAGCGGTTTGCAGAACAGCCACAGTGGCACTGATTCGGACACTGGAAGGCGCCGTACGTAAGTATGGGTATGGTAGCACTCTGTTTTGTCCTTTCCTGATGTCGACGCCGATGACCAAAGTCCTGTGGGGCCGAGCGCGCTGGTAGCCTTCGATTGTTGTGAGATTCAGAAGAGATCTGGTCTGAGCCGCAGGGCCGAGGATCTGGGTGGCATGTAGTCAATGCCGCTCGAAGTGCTCTACCACTCACGTCCCATAGTTTTGGGGATCCCATTGTGCGAGAAATAAGGGGTTTCGGTTTGGTCAAAATCATAATCTCCTATCCTTGTTTATGATTTGATCAGCTCACCATTTCAAAGACTGATTCGTTCTTCACTCAGAGTCTTGACGGCCTATGTTACCAATGACCCATGAAAGCCGCACTAGTGATTAGTCAATCGTCTACTCGACAGCCTGCGATCGAAGCATTATTTGATCGTATTCAAGAGAAGCGGTTCAGTGCCACGGCAGTTGGATGGAAAGACCGATGGAACTATATGCATTTCTCTGGTAAGAATAACATCCTAGATATGACTCAACCTCGCCGAAACATGTGCCTTAAACCTCGAAACATGGGCTTCAAACCAGAGAAAACGTTAAAATTTGATCAGAGAAACGCGTCATGTCACTTACCGAGCGTTTGGTCTGCTCTTCAGTTGAATTGTGCACCACTTCGTCTATGTCGTCGTCGTCGCCGTCGCCCAGATCAACCAGCTCAATATCTTCAAACCCGGCGTCATGTGGTCTCTTGACGTTCCGCCGCATATTGAGACTAAGGTTGGTGAACGAGTTGGTCAGAACGTCCCACAGGCAAAACATACTCTGTCATCATTGCATTGAAGTAAACTGTCATAGGGTAAGAGCAGTGCCGATGTAGGAAGTGCCCGAACGTACGTTTACTGCCTGGATTGAGCGATTGGTAAAACCAAAATGCCTCTGGGGATACCACAAGCTGCGCAGAGAAAGTCAGTATTCAGCTACTTGCTCTTTCATAACACACAAGGATGATCGTTGTGGCTGAAGAGACAGCCAAGACGGCACTCCGGTTAAAAAAGTTCACGCTAATATGCTTCATCAACGCCTGGGTGCTAAAGTCGATTGTGAACAACTTGCCCGAGCGGATGGTAGTATCGTACGTTTTGGGCATATAGCGGTTGTTCAGAACCCACCAGCCAAGATGGCCAGCGATGGCAGCATCGCATGCCAAGGATGCAGCAGCTTGCAGAATGTTTACAGCCTGCACATAACACGGTTTTAGGTGTTTGAACACATGATTCGAGGGCATGATCTACCTTGGTATGGTACAATGTTGAGTACAGCCTTAGCTGGGACCTCAAGCTACATAGTCAGACTTGCGCATAGAACACACAGGCGAGAAAGGTCACAGACATATTGATTGCCTGTGCTGCCCCCGCGACTACCAAAAGTATTACAATGCGGCAGCAACAAGTTCAACTCTTCACAAACCCAGTTGGGCGACAGCAAGGCAAGTCTGGGAAACATAATAAAAGGATGAATTTGACAGGTTCAAGTTGCGGAAACGTACCGATAGTCGTATGAACCATTTAGAAAGCCGACGGCGTCGGACTTGGTTGTCGATGACTGACTTAGGCATCAACAAAATTGGTCTTGAGGCATAATAATACACGTACGCAAAGAGAAGCGGTGAATGAAGAACCTGGAATTACTACTTTTGAGAAGCTTGGTCGGTCAACTTGAAATGATAAAAATCACATTTGCACAATGAAGCCTGTGGTGGCCTGGGCGCAAATATTTGAGCTACGGGCTACCATTTTGAGAGACGACTTGCGTTCGTGAGGGCCAGCATCTGCCACCTTGGTGAGCATCTAGTACGAGAGGATTAATGAGAAACAACACACGCTATCGGGCCTAGATAACGTAAAGACTAAAAAGCCATACAATAAAATTGCGCCTCACCATGTTGTCTCGGCGTGAAACACGCCGAATTCTTTCACAAACCGGAAATGGTTGGACAGGAATAACGCCACCGTTTGGGCGCAGTCGGAGAAGCTGGGTTCAAGAATGTCAACCATCCAGAATCCTAAGGCGGGCCCGGACGACGTACAAAGCGAGCGAGACCTTTCTACTTTTTGAGTAGGAGTAAAAGCCAATGCAGAAGTGGCGTACCAAGATTTTCAACATCCGATAATCCTTGTTCGGCTGCTTCAGGTAGAGTGATATTTGGCCAATCCCTACTCCAAACAGTACTGATAGTGGGTTAGCAATCGCCGGGTGGAATAGGCCACCATTACTTGTCTGGAGAAAGGCGGATACCAGCCCAGCTCCGTATGTTGACGAGACGTCGGGAAGATTGGCGACCATACCAGATGACGGAGGTAGACGTCTGTTCATAAGCGTACGGTTTATTTATATCAGCGATGCCTCACGAATCACCACCAGCTGAAAAAGGAAACGCGATCCTCATTCAAGACACCAAAGGCCAGCAAAGGCCATCATTGTGAAGTAAATTGCCCAGGATTGTACAAACACTACGTTACGAGGAGCAGTGGCACATCCGCCCACAACTGTAGCATTTTAGTTGAGGGGGTCTATGAGGGTCCAGAAAGTCCTGTCGAATGAGCTGTACGTCGTCGCTGACGGATATTATATATCTAAGGACGCTGCTAGATGTAAACTCGGTGCTCCAGCCACCCCACTCGCAAATTTGGCGCAGACCCGCCCGCTTGAAGAGAAGAAGGTATTGGACCCCTCCACGGCGGATAGAATGGGTACCGTAGGGAGCGGGATCAACATCCACGTCCATTAGATTCATTCGAAAAAGCTTGAGGAACGCAGTGGTGCTCTGGTAGGATATCGGTAATTAACGGTTGAAGAGGGAGATTTTATTCCTCTTACCATCGATTTGTTTGTTCGCGAAACGGAGCCAAACTTCGTGATGGGGCGGAAGAGAAACCCGCTGGTTATTCTAGACGCGTTGATCCAGTACCAGAGAGCCCGTACTGGGCACAAATGCGCTTCATGGTGGGGGAGTAGGTGAAGATAGAATGGTTTGATGCCTGGCGCGACGGTGAATAAACGCGAAAAAAAAGCGCCCAAAGGGTGACGGGAGAATTACCACCGAACTGAGACGTCTTCCTACTGCGAAGCATGAGCTTGAGGATCGTCTGGTTTCCTTGTTTATCGCGGAGAAACTCAATGTCGGAGATTTGAATGCGAAGGGCCTCGTCGAAACGTAACAAGCATGCAAAGGCTATAGTGATGGCGGCTTGGATCATTAACCGTATTGCAGGCCCGCACCAGTTGTTTGTGAGTACATGACCCCCGGCTTGAGGTAATGTCGACCGGCCTTGGTCACTATTGTAATTGTATAGCTGCCTTATGGTGTCCTGAAGCAAATTTAACAGAGGAAGGGATACCAACTTGCAAGTAGAGCGTACCTCGGTGATGGCGCGAGAACTGACAGATGTCTCCCCCGCTTGTACCTGCGAAAAGATCGGGTTTGAGGCAGCTATGAAAAAAAAGCCAAGCCGTACCTTCCTTCGCCTCAAACTTACCATGTAGCTTGAGACGATTTCAGAAACCGACGGGTTTCCTGTTGGATGACCGGAAGCCGTCCGCGGTTCTTGCCATGGCACGAGTCCGATACGTTGGAGCCTTCCGAATGCATACGACATTGCGGCGCGCATCTTCTGCGCATGGGCGTACGTGGGTCTTTCTTCATCGCGGGATATCGGATTCCCTTCGATATCAATAACGTCGCAGCTAAGAGGATGAATGGTAAGAAGAGAGGAACAAGATGAGGACGGAAAAGAACATGCGTTTCGAGAATCCAGTAGCAGATCCACCAAGGGGTATCAACGTGAGGTTCTGGCATGAACACTTTTTGTTTTTGGTCGATGAACTTGCGTAGTATCAAAAACTCGATGAATTTCTTCATTTGCCTGGGAAACTGGATGAGCTCGTTACAGAGGATGACGTGCGCTTTACGTTTGATATTCAGCAGCCGTGCGCTCAGCGACGGCTTTGGAGGCGGCCAAGATGAGCTTCTGATAATCGGCTATATCAGCTAGAGGACGGTCTTCTTTCGAGGGGCCAGATCTGTGGCCTGCATCGTCGCCGTTTGGCTCATCTTGAGTGCCGTCGCCGTCGTCTGGATCGTCAGGTTGGCCCTCCAGAGTCTCTTGTTCCGCCATGAGGTCGTCTGTAATCTCATCCTCGAGAGGCCCTTGAATGAGGGAGGTGACTGTACGAAAGACGGTATGCCGGTAAGACATCGACGGAGGAGGGGGAAGAGGAGTAGGAAGACATCTGAGCGTCAAGCATTCCAAGGATATAAGAACTGCAGGATATAGGGGTTGCACCCCTGTTTGAAACATATTCAATTTGGCAATGCTAATAGTAAATCAGTCTGGAATCAAGACGCGCGAAAAATGTTTACCCGCCAATGCGCCTCATCTTGAGTTGCGGAATTGTGCGTTGCAAAACGGCTAACGAAGTAATGTTTCCAGCTAAACCAGAAACGATTTTCGATGGTCGATGCAGTGAGCGTGAAGCGTTCCAAGGATATAAGAGTTGCAGTCCAAGGGTATAGGGGTTGCACCCTGTTTGAAATGCATATTCAATTTGGCAACGCTAACGCATGGGATCTAGTAAAGTCAGTCTGGAATCGCGACGCGCGAAAAATGTTTGTCCGCCTCGTCTCAAGTTGCGGAATCGTGCGTTGCAGAATTGCTAAGCAGGTAAGCTTGCTAATGGCACGGCGCAAAAACAAAAATCACACAAACAGGATGGGCGAAAGAGAGGTTTGCGCTCTTTGAGTACAAGAAACGATTTTCGAGAGTCGATTTGGCGAAGCTTTTGCGATCAGATGCTCGGCGTGTCCATCAACACGACTACCGCCACGACCAATCGACCACGATCACCAATTCAGCAACGGTTTCATGGGCATCAGGTTGGCCCGCCATGAGGTCGTCTGTAATCTCATACTCGAGGGGCCTTGAAAAGGGAGGTAACTGTACGAAAGACAGTACGCTGGTAAGACATCGAAGGAGATTTGAGCGTTGGCCTGCGTTGGCGTTCCAAGGATATAGGAATTGCAGTTCTGTTGCTGTTTATATAGCAGTTCCACGCCTGTTTGAAATACATAGTCAATTGAACAACGCCGACGGTTTCATGGGCATGGTGTCTAGAGTGGTCTGGAATCGCGACGCGCGAGAAATGTGGAGTTGCAGAATGGCTCGAATCGCTAAACGAGGGTAAATGTTCAACTGCGATCAGATGGCGCACTCCGAATTTTCCCGGCTGTTCCGGTCCGCGACCAGCCGAAGTCCTGGAACCTTCACCAGTTCTTTATTCTCAGCAGAAAGTTTTTGCTCCATCTTACACCTCATCCCGGGTCTAAATATCTGACACTTTCCCCCGAAACCTCAATTTGAACATGCGTTCTGGTTTGGGCTCTTGGTTCGCAGTTTTTGGATGCCCACGCCGCGGTCTTCCCTGCTTCAATCTTTACATCGTTTTCTGATGTCCTGTTGTGGTGTGCCTCTCTGCACACGACCTTTACCCGACAGCTCTGACCCTGGCGACGTTTTTTGAAGATACCTTCTGGTTCTGAGTTTGACTTTTGGGTTGCTGCCTTTGGACGACTGGGAGTTGCCTGAATCTAAGGCTGGAAAGCCGTCATATTCGCCCTCGGTCTCCGTCCTGTTCTTATACCGATGGACCCCGCTTCACCGGCCCTCCATGGCTGCCCGTTACGCCCCTCCCGCGGAGTACGCCTACCTGGCGACCTACTTGTTCGATGCGACACCGCTGGAGATTGCAGACGACGCAACCCTTCTACGTCAATTAGTGGCGAGTGGCGAAGGTGGCGCTAGAGACGATGTTGATGACGAAGACGATGAGTACAACTGTCAATCTGGCCACGACGGGGATCCAGATGAACCCGACGACGACGACGACGAGATGCAGGGCAAGGAGAACCTCCGCCCCATTCCTCTCTACCCTCCTGGGGCGAGGGTTAGGCCCGTTGTGGACAGCGTTCCCAGCAACCTCAATAGGATCTCTAAGGAAGACATCGCGCTCCTAAAAAGCATATCGAAAAGGGTGGGCACGGGAACGGCATCGGGATATAAAGGGTGAATTAATGCAGCGCCCACATTTCACCCCCGCTCACTCGACTGAACACAGAGTGGCGGACCGTTTCGCAGCCTATGCCGTGGCGCAAAAGTTTTGTCACAAAACGGAGGAGGTGTTCACGGCCCCAGTCGACGGCATCGAGTGGATCATCATCCGCTACCTCAATGCCGAGTAAGCCTATATCGTTCGACCCTCAAACACTCATCAAACGACCAGGTGCGACACGGTGAACGTGGACGGCACCCGCAAACCGACAGATCTGCTGGTGAAGTCGTTTGCGACCGCCGAGAAGATACGCGCCGGGTTACTTTATACCTGGGCGACAGTCCACAGTCGAGGGAAGGGCGTCTGGAACCCCAAGCAGTCGAAAGGAAATCCGGTCATGTGCGACCCAGTGGGGGACTTTATGGTCTCCATGCGTCGCAGAAAGGTGATCCTCACGCCTTTGTCTTAAATTTCATCCATTCATCCATTCAGGCAGCGGAGGGCCAGTCTTCTCCGGAGGCCTCCAAGGCTCTGACACCGGTATGTCCTGCTATGTCCCCGGTTTCTTCTCGTGTGCTCAAACCGACACAGGACATCCTCAAGCGTCTTTACGATCGCTACACCGATCCTTCGAAGGCCGGGGACGACTGGTGTCATGTACATCAGAGCATGCAGCTGCAGCTCATGGACACCATGGGGTTCCAGTGCATGTTCCGTTCTTCAAATACGCTGCGGATCCGATTCGAGGACCTGGCCTGGAAGATGGGCAACAAAGGCCAGGTCGAGGCTGTCACAATCAGCGTGCACACCACAAAAAGTTCACCGTATGGTGGTATGTTGCGTTTCTTTGACAGACTCGGCGTAGCTTATCGTCTCCAATAGGCAAGACACAAACTTATCGGTTTGTTCGGATGCCCGCCCATCTCGTACACATGTGTGTAGTAACGCACTTGGCGTACTACGTTACGCATTGTCGACATACGACCGGTTACCTCTTCAGGAACATTAATAGACACGGGCAAATAAGCAGGCTCGACCAGTACATTGTGAGTCCGCATACCACAAAATCTATCGTCGCATTTACAACCAGCGACATTCAGACGAGCGCGCGATATCTGCACCTTCTGCGTTCGCGCCTCGAAGACATAGGCATTGATGCCGCGCTTTTTGGCACCCATTGCGCGCGCCGCGGCGGCGCCCAATGGCATTTTGACCGCGGCGTCAGTGTCTCGTTCATCTGCATCATGGGCGGGTGGAGTACAGACTTCAGAACGAGCAGTGTATGGGTGTATATTATTAATATGGTCGACAGCGAACATTGGGATAGGACTACGTTCTACGACCCCAATCACGTAGGTCCAACTTGCTGGCAGTGTGGCAGCAGAAAATTGTATTTTTAAATACAATCCGTATAAGTCTGTCACAACGAAGGATATAAATCAGATTCAATGTACGAAGGATTCCTGTACGCAGGGCTAAATCACTTATTAGGTCGAAGGTCGCGAAGAGTAATTTGCGGGCCAAAGTCATCATCGCAGCACCCAATCGGCAGCGGTCGGAAACCGAGTTGTCCACCGCAATGCATTCGAGCGAACTGGCGCCGTTACGCGAAGACCTCGGTGGAGCCCTGTGGGTGCTCGTCAGCTCAGCCAATTCCGCTTAAGAGAAACGTACAGGCCGTCCCAATGGATGACCATGAAACCCATGCCGACAAATCAAGGAGCGACCGGCGGACCTTGCTCTCGTACTTCTCCTTTTTCGTCTCCGCCTTGGCCGCGTAGGCACCAAAGGTGGTGGGAAGCGCAGAGGCGTCCAAGTCGGCTACGAGCGGAACGGCGGGGTTGACGTACGCGCGCGCGGTGGACGGGGACGATGCTTCTGGCCTCCCTGGGCGAACGCTGCCTCGCGCTTCTTCTTGCGGCAAGAATTCGAAGCCGCGGACTTGCGAGCAGCCTTGTCTGGCTTGGCGGCGCGATGACAGTGGGGTCTCTTCGCGCTGGCGACGACCTCGCCAAAGGTGGCGCGGCGTTTGAGAGGGTTGCGCTCGACATCGTCAACGTCGTTGAGAGCGTCATGCGGAGGCGGCGGCGGCCATTCGCTGTCGACGGTGTTGAGTGGGTCGGGGTTGTCGTCGATGGTAATGAGCTGGTCATCTCTGTCATTAGCTCCGCACTCGTCGTCCTCCTCGTCCTCGTGGTCCCCATCGCGCCCACGGACCTCGCGCGCGATCGCACGGGCCGTGAGCGGGGCAAGGTCGAAAGCAGGCTCTTGAAGTATGGCGACCCTGTTGGGAAGGCCAGAAAATTCCGTGCCACTCCGGGTCTGGGCGCAAGTCAGTGCTGGCTCCGTTGAGATATTGCGGAAGACATACCACCCGAACGCAGGGAATCCAGAGCATTGCGAGAAACGGGCCTGGAAAAGAGTGGTTAGAGATTTGTTGGTCGCAAAGGAGATGGAAGGAATTTGATTGCTGGCGGGTGTGCGAAGTCAAAGTGTAGAATTTCGCACCCAGCAGCCAAAATGGAGACCAAAGGAAACGAAAGCGTTACCTGCGATGCAGTCTTGTTTCGTCAAAGGTGGTGGTGGGAGACATCGCGTGATGTGTTGATGGTTTTTGTTGTTAGGCAAATTCGCCTAAAACTCGGGCTTTTTCAACGCATGCGTGCTGAAGAAGACGGAAATCAGCACGCCAATGTTTCTGAGGGAGGGAAAGGGATCCGTACAACGCATGCATGTAAAAGCCCCAGCTGAGGAGGAGGAGGAGTCTCCGAAATGCATCCGTAAACTGGGCGACGCAGAGTTAGAAGGACTTGAGATGTCAAGTCAGAAACGCTGGATACGTGGAGGGGTAGGAAGTACCATAATCGCGCCCGCTTTTCTCTTCCAACAAAGGTTTTGATTCAAATCGGTCCGCGCTGAATTGGAGCCCGAGGTGAGCAACATACTAGAAAATGAGAAAATGGGTTACCTGCGATGGATGGATCGGCTTCGAGTGAAGGGGAAGATCGAGTTCTGAGCGGCGAACTCAAAATGAGACACGAGGCTGGGGGGGAATTGCAGCGCGAGGCGTACCGGAAGGGCGGGACCGCGCGGCGCTGACGACGAAGAAACGCCGCGGGGTGCAGGCGGAGGTTGCGGGGGATGCGAGAGAAGAGGTCTGCCAAGGTTTTAACTCAATCGAAGAAGAACCGGAGGAGAGGGGACGTACTGGTGAAAAACGCATTACGGGTGGCGTGGTCGACGCCGAGGCCGACGAAAGACCTCGACGCCTCGCTCGCGCCGTACGGGGAGGTTGCGGAAGCTGCCAGAGATGAGTTCTACGAAGGTATAAAGTCAATTGAAGAAGAAGAAGAAAACGCGGGAGGGGCTTACTGAAGGAAACAAAACCCCCGTATATCGCGAAGGCTTTGCTGTCGTCGAGGCCTTTGCGGCACCTCCTGGACCCCACAAGGCTACAGCTAGACGTTCCAAGAGATTTCTGACTCGATCTGCGCAGCAACAAAATAAGACACAAGTCTCGGGGGAATTGCATCGCGAGACGTACAGTAAGGAGCGGCTCCGCGACCTTCTCGCCAAACGAATGTTGCTGCGGCCATAGAGGTTTGGTTCTGAGTGAAATTTAATCAGCACAAATGTCATCGAAGTGGAGTTCCGACAGACCTTGTAACTTTGCGCGCTCAAAAACTAATACACGCCCTCCCTAGACTCTTCGTATTCCAAACGACGGAAACCTTTCCTGGGTGCGAGTCAACGAGATGAACGGCGACTCGGATTCAATAAAGTACCAGGATTCGAGCGAGTGACAAACACAAGTTGAGGGTATTTAATCGAAAACGCAGAGCTCTTGTCTTCCGGGGGCAAAAACTAGCACAAGGGTAAGCATATACACCGCCCAATTCCAAGGGAGACATACCAAGGTTGCCGTGAGCACGTTTGGAGCTCTGCAAGCTTCGCGGGTTTGAAACTGTTCGAGATTCAGTTGACGGATGTAGATAGAATTTTTTGAGCGTACCTGGGCCAATGGAGGGGCCCGACCGTGGACAAAGAGGTCCGTTGGTTGGATGACCGGCGATCTCCAAAAGCAAAGAGTAGGACCACGCATGCGATCGACTGCCGGCGCTATAAACAGCGGCGGGAGTCTTCGACCTCTACCCGTGGGGAGCCCAAAGAATTGGGTGGTCGAGAATATAGCAGCAAAGACCGTGGGTGTCAACCACAAGTCACCCGCCGTAGACGTATTCCATGGATGTCCCCACCTCACGGAGCGCCAGGACGGTCTGCCATCCTCAGGTGGCTGCCTGCGCTAGGCGCAGGGAGACCGGGTTGCAGCGTGGACCAGTCTCGACAAAGGGTGATTGTGTTGGTCGTCGTCCAGTCAGCGTCCAGGCTGAGGTGTATGATTACCTAATCGTCCGCCGTACGGCTTTGGACAGCCACAGCCAATATCCGCGACTGGACCCCTATGTGGCTTTGACTGTATTTGAACCTGATTCTTTTCACTCTCATGTCGAACGCGGCTATCGGACTACTCCCCGTGCCAAACAAGACACAGAAGTCACACAATCGAGTCATCGAGGTAGCCAAAATCCAAGCCTTGGTCAGCGAATTCTCCCGTCTATGCATGCACATGCACTAATTCCAGCCACTAGATGGCTACAATGGGGATTAGGGCCCGCGTGCATTTTTTCCTTATGCTGAGTTCAATAACTGCACAGCTCACCGATGTCGAGATCTCCCGTCTTCAACCTGAAGACCTAAAGCTGGACGATCATCTCACACTCACCGTCTTTCTCCGGCGCAAGGCTTGCACACCGCAATGTAAGGGCGCTATGATCTTTCCACAACAATGGCTGATCTAACCCCCAGCAAACGAATTCAATTTGACACCCAACACGTTCAGGCTAGAGGGTCTCCAGTATTATATGTCATCAACCCCCCGTAGTCGCTAGGAAAGTTCGGAGGTCTTTTTTTATCTACACAAATGATTCAATAAATCAGCTTGTATCAATCATTTTCCTAGCAAATAGTAGACGAAATTGTTCAGAGCCGTCGACGAATGGTAACCCCGCGCGCGCACGAGGGCGGGCTTGCGTCATGCTGAGCTAGTGCGCATACGAAGCGTTGACGTTGAACTCGGTCCTGTGAAGGTCGTTAGGTCGGCAGCATAAAGATCGTTGATACCTACACCGGATTCAAGCCCAAACTTCTAGCTGGAGTCAACTGCATTGATGCTTTGTGTAGGGCGTGCTGGAAATACTCCAGTGCCTTCGGATTGTAGGACATATCCTTGAATCCCTTTGAAAGAACGGGATAATGATCTTCGGAGGATTTGTCAAACTTCTCAAGAACGTCCGCTGCACCAGATAAATGCGCGATGCGCACACAAGCCGCGTGAAGGGCAAGTAACTTCGGGCTTGGAGGGTCGACACGTTTGTTCCCGAGTAGCCTTGCAGTAAAAGTGACGGTCTCGCTGAGAGGTCCATAGGGAGTCTTCATGCATTGCACAAGCCTGTACTTGTTGTCGACGATGTCGCCGTTCTCGTTCTGCGGAAAACTAGTTAGTGCATGTTCTTAACAATACTGACAGACACACACACCGTGAAGGGTTCAAAGAATATGTACAAGTGATCAAAGTGATCGTGAGGCGTACCAGAGGCCATCATGGTATTGAGAGGAGAATGAAGATAAAGCGTGCCTAGCAGCGCTTTGACCTCGATGCCGGCAAATCGGTCAAGAATTGCAAAAGCAGAAGACGCCCAATCAAGCTAAGGGAACATTTACCTGAGATACATTGCAAGGAAAACATAACGACCGACCTTCTTCTGTGCGTCTTCTGACAACCCGCTGATTCCGTTGGTGAGGGATTGACTGATTATGTGGGCAACTTCGATCTTCTCTGCATAGGCCGAGTCCAAGTCTTTCACATCGTCGTGCGTCGGATTGTGGCTGTCAGCTCTGTTTGTGAAGACACAGCGATGGCGGTCGCGATGTATGACCTAGTTTAGTCAACGCCGGTTAAATCAATCCACGCATGGTGGGGGTTCGTTCTCACCTGTTCCCTAAGCGAGTGGGGGGTCTTGCCATCTTCGACCATTTTATCGCGATGCTGGTTCACGGCGACTTCGACAGAGAGTCTGGGACTCAAGACCGGGGAGACCGACGGTGTTGGACCTTTGGGGTTTCTGACTAGACAGCACTATCGAATCGGACTTGAGATATAACACAAAGAACCTTCTTACAGACGCGGATGAGCCCATAGATGTAGAGATGCGCCAAACCGGCGAGATGTTCCGCATTTTTGCCGCAACCGTTGATTTCGCGGGCGACGGCATCGCGGCCTTTGGTTGTCGGCGAGTATATCAAAGCGTATCCAAGAGTGCGCGCCGCCACAGTGACTGAGGTTTTGCACATCAGTGTCTCACCAAGGTCGTTGAGATCGTCGGCGAAAGTTCCCCACGCCGAAAATGTCTGCAGCCAAAGGCAAATCTCGTACGCCGACCGGTCATTTTCCGTTTTGAAAGTATAGGGAGGCAAGGGGGTAGGTTCATAATGCATAACCCTGGCAGACATGGGTGGCACGAAGAAGACTCGGAACATGGGCCGGTCAGCCCGGTCCTTACTTATAGCACGTATGAGAATGCCATGTTTTTCATGAGGTGTTTGCATCCTGACTTGAAATTGGCAGCGCGCGTGCGTTGTGCTGTATGTGCTGGGAACGCCGCGAAGATCGCTTTTGTCGGACGAAGGAAGCGGGTCTGCTCACGGAAACACTGCCGCGTAACATTAGCCGGTTCATCCCCAAACTAAAGCAGAGTTGTGTATTTATAAACTATAAACCCGTACGAGCAGCCCGAAGCAGGCACGAATGTGAGAGGAGGTGGGTGAGGGTTTCAGATTTTCGAAAGCGGTTTTTCGGAGGTCGAAGTCGCCCTCTCATCATATAACAGTGAAAAGTTCGCGGTGTCAAGTGTAGTATTCGGTCGATTGAAGCTACGTAGTCGACAGCGGCGACTACTAAAGGGAGAGACATAGTGGCCATATAATAAGTAAGTTAATAAGCAACCCATCTACTCAAATGCTCGATCCCATTTCTTGTACATCTTCAAACCTTCAGCCCACCGAGCCTTCCTCGCCTCCACACGCGCCTCCCGTTCCGCCGCCGACATCGGGGTCTCGTCCACCTCCCGCTCGGTCCGAAAATTGTTGTCGACAAATCGAAAGATGCCCGCCGACGTGAACTGAGTGAAAGAGAATCGCTTTTCACCTTGCTGAATCGAGACATTGGAGTGACGAAGAAGCGCCGAAGGGATAAAGAGGGTGGATCCGGGCGGAAATCTAATGATTAACATGAGATCCCAGAGTATGAGGTGGCCGCCCTTGTCTGGATCGAAATTTCCAAAGGCGGTGATAGCACACCAGCCCCATGCGAGGTTGGCGAAGTCGAGGTGTGGGAGGGTGACGGTGGTGGGACCAAAGTTAAATGTAGCGGCCGCAAAGACAGAAATGGTGGGTAGAAAATTTCTTTTCAGCGTCTTGTCCCATCGATGAAGATGGTCGAGAGTGGAGTAGTAGTAGCCATGCAGGTCGGGAGCGTAGGCCTGAAAGATGACTGAAAGGGTGACGGTGAGCTCGTGGACAAAGAAGACAAGGCAGCGCTGACCATTGGTGTGACCGGCGAGCCGCTGGAAAGGTCTCGTCGCCATCAAACCCGCCAGCACCAGCCTGTTGAGCACGATGTGGAAAAAGGGGCCAGGCGTCTCCTGCCCACCACCCATAGAGTTGCCGATGGTCTGCGAGCGGTAGTCCCCGCGCCTGGGGATCTTGCCGTCGAAGGGCGTCGCCACGCCGCCGGAGCGCCTCCGCTTCTTCTCGTTCCGACGGGTGCCGTAGTACACGCCTGAAAAGACGTGATCGTAGATACCCTCGGCCGCCTCTTCCATGAGGGCGGCCGCGGGCTCAACAACGTCTTTGTTCCACCCCGGATCGCGCGGGCCAGCGTCAAACATGGCGAAAACGTTTCGGTCGGCGTCGACGAGCGGCCCCGATTTGCTGGAATGGGAAGCTATGTGAATAAACCAAGCGGCGAGGTAAAAACTGGGCCACGAACCCTTTGAAATCGCAAATCGTCATGCCGGGGATCGTCTGCGCTTCTTCGAGGCTGTAGTCTCGCGCCTCAGGTTCAAACGGTAACGGAGGAGGGTCGCGAAGACCCATCCAGCCAGTTGATGTAACTGGGAGCGGGTCGCACTCCATTCGAAAATTGGTGGCCACGGGCGAGGCTTGTCGCACACGCACGCGAATGATGGCCTTCGGAGCCTTTGGAACACCCTCCACCTCGCGCAGTACCTCTCGTTTGGCGTTCCGCGCTGCCCGCGCGCGTTCTCTCTTGCGGTCTTTTTTGGATACGGCGACGGGGTCGGCAGAGGTAGAGGGAGGCTCGCAGGAAGGCTCCCAGCGTTGACGAGCGGCCGAGAGAAGGGTGGTTGGGCGGTGCTGAGAGATTGAATGATACTGGTGGGCGGGAGATTCGGCTGGAGTTTTGGCCACAGGAACAACGGGGGTACCGGCGGGAGAGTCGGCGGGGGCTGAAGTTGGGGCCCAACGCTTACGCGCAGCAGAGAGGACAGCGGGCGGGATTTGATCAGAGGGAGAGTCGTCGTCTTCATCGTCGCTGTCAGAGTCCTGCGGGCCGGTGGCATAGCGTGTGATTAAATCCCCAATACGGAAATTTGGTGCAACACAGGCGTCGTCTAACATATATGGGCTAAAGAACTTGCCATTACGCAGGGAGCGAGCTACATGTTGAAAAGGGTGAGCACGAGCCCAAAAAAACGCGAAAATAATATATTTCGACGCGTCGAAAAAAGACGCGTCAAAGAAAGCAAGGGTCGGTTGTGAATTATATTCAAAACCGACGTTGTCATCCAGGAAACAGTCCAGTCGCGCGCGTTTCGGCATTTCCAGGGTCGGACGCACGTACTATGCGGCAACTAGATGAGAACTGGGGGCAAGCGGTCGGTGGCAATGATATATTCCACATAACACGTCGTGTAGGAAGCGCAATCCTGTATAAAGAAGAGAGACTTACTGGGAGCACTCTGCATCTCCTCAGAGTATTAGAGAGGATGAGCGGAGGGACGAAGAGGAAACAAAGAAAGCATAATGGACAGCCGGAATTTATAGAATTGATTGGCGAAAGGAGAATTTCCGCTTTTGGATAGACGCCTTTGGCGTCAGGCGATCAGGACAAAAGTTGTCACGGCTTGGCGGGAGAGCTCGCGCACGGGAAGGTCGGCTAGGTCGTTGTATGGATGCACGCTGCCTACTTTGTCAGCATTGTCTCCTACGAATTCGAATGCTTCATGAAATCCTAACCCACGATAAAATTTGCACTTTTCCTGTTGCACACGAGCGCCCGCATTTTATATTATCGTTGAATCCAAAATATTTATTTCTGAATCCTTGTCTGAATCGCTTAATCCTGACTGGACCGTCCCGCAGTCCGACGCACAGGGTATTCAGAATTAAAAACTCCGGGTCTCGTTGTATATCAATTTTATGTACAAATGAAGAACGAATGTTTAGAAATGCATTTTAGTAGGCCCAGGCTGATTTTAAGAGTTGCCAGACGACAAGAGATCAAACTCAGTTCCGTTTCCCGCCGATTTTCTTCAACTTCCCCTTGGAAGGTCGGCGAAAGCCTGGGACGGAGCGGGGGTAGACGTCCAGCTCCTGTTTCCTAATCCCTAATGGCGTTCCAAACGATTTCATTGCGGCATCTTCCGATAAAAGAATGCCAACAAGATCGGCATCCTGGAAATCGTTTGGGCCGACCGCACCGATGTGAGCTCGAACATAGTGGTGGCAAAATTGCCACAGATCGTCGGCGTCAGCCACCGCGAGTCCGCGCTTCGCGAGGAGGGTAGCGATTTCGCTGTTGGTCAAGCGTTCGACCTCGTGGGCCGACTCAGGGAAGTCGCAAGGTTCGAGCTGCGGGATAGGGTGGATTGGGATGTGGTGCTGGCGAACTAATGATTCATAAAGTTTAGGCACGGTCAAGATACGGAGGAGGGCGAGAACACAGCGCTGGCGATGTTCCTTCGGGCGAGGGTCGTTTCCATGTCTGTGGTACGGAACGCGAGAGAATACCTGCTGATAACCCCGTGGATCACGCAAGTCGACGGTGAAATCGGGTCCTTTGAGGGGGATGCCTTTGAAGTCCTCAACCTCGCGGTGCTGTAGCCATTGCGCGAGGAGAAGATAATCGTCCCTGGGACCCGGCTTGGGCATGTTATGCAATCGGCGCCAGACGGTTTCTGGATCGGCCAGATCAGCAGCGCTGACGGGAGGGACTGCAACTGCGGCGCCATTTGATCCCGGGAGCCGTTTGTTAGGGCGTGGGTCAATGTCTTCCACTGCCGGCCGTTTATCTGATGTACTGGGGGGTAGTGCATTGAGCTGACGTCTCGCGGCTTTCAGTTGACCCTCTAACTGCCTCTTGGCAGTCTCCGCTTCGAGCAGCTTGCGTTTGAGAGTGGACAGCTCCGTCGCCGCCGCGACCCCCACCAGATCATCCATTGTGTTCGTCGCATCAAGATACCCGCGTATCTTTTGGAGGGTAAAGGCGACGTCGATCGTGGATTTACCCATCTCAAGGGCGGGGGCGGGAGCTGCAGCCTGAGCTTCGTGGTCAGCTGCGGGGTTCAACTGCTTCTTTCGACGTTTTGCGTCGATGTGGTCGTAGAAGGCTCTACAATGCTTGCAGCTTGTCGACATACACATAAGGGAGTTATAGGTTTTGTGCAAAGTGACTTTCTGCTGTAGCATTTCCGAGTACAAGGTGGGCCTTTTGGAGCGTAGAGCTCTGGTGGCGATGGGTTCTTCGATTTTGGGCTCTGAGTCGCCGGCCCTACGGGCTTGCATGGTTCCACTGGGTGCGCGAATGGGGGACATTGCCCGAGCATTCGGAGCCTTGGGTTCTTTGAGCGTCTTCGACATCTGCGTTAAGACGGCTGTAGCTCATGGTTTAAGCAAACAGAGAATATTATTACCGTGGCGCCGTTGGGGATCCGATCCAAGGGACAAAAGATGAGGGTGAGGCCGGACGCTTTCCAAGATGTTTGGTACTATTTGCACGAACCTCTGAGCATTCAGGTAACTTTCCTGTTTGTGTACATATGGCTTTCCTACATTTGCTAGTACCCGCGCTGAGGATTTGAATAGAAAGTATATGCAACTGCTCTCGGAGGAACCACCAAGGCTCTATAAGGTTCTCATTTCGTTGCGTATATACGCATGGCAATCCCATTGATTCGCTCTGCTCTGCTCTGTCGAATGAATTTACATCTCTTATGTGTCCCAGTTTTCTGCTCAAACCGGGTGGCGAACTTGTACGGATAGTCAGTGTCACCGAAGCATAGTGGAAAATTGCTCGAACTCAGCATCAGTCGTCCCTCTCCGCCTTGCGGTTAGCCCGTCTTCGACGCAACCTGTCGGTATTGCGAGTCCTTTCCGTCGCCCTTAACTCCGCGTTAGTTTTCTTCTCAACATTTCTGCGGGCCCGGAGGTTCTTGCGCTGCTGGCGTCGTTGATTTACCCGGTCCTCTTGTGGGATTAGCAACCAGTCTATATTAATTGGCTTCGACAATACTCCGCAGTCGGTGCCTGCACAAGTGGTAAATGCCAGATGTCGTCGTAATAGGAGCAAACTTACACTCTACACGGCTACTGAGCCCAAAGTCCTTGGCTAAATGCTGTTGAAGGATGCAATGCTAGATAATGTTGCTAAGTCAGTTACACGGGTGTACGGCGCAAAGCTCGCCACTTACAAGATGATATAGATGGTAGAACCTGCAACAATTCAGGATTATCTTGGGGCTGGGGGAGCCTCCGCCACAACACTGCGACAATATTGGCGTCGCACAAACGGGTATTCAGTTTGGCACATACACTGCAAAAATCGTCCTCATTTGGAGACCCGCATCGTTTTGCGGCCGGAAAACCTTTTTAGTCGTCTCGTGAGCTTCCAGGAGGTCGCTGAAATACTCCTGAACTCGCTGGTGCGGTTGTTATGTTGACGAATGAGGGGCAGAAATGGCATCGAACCTCAAATTTTTGGTCGTGCGTGAGGGTATCAGAAAAAGGCGGATGAACGAGAGGAAATTGGGCGAAAAATTCCCTCCGGTACTGCGAGGTTTGTGACGGACGCTGGTCTGGCATTTTGTTTGCGCCTGGTAAAGTGCTCGAACTGGTCATTGCCCATATACGTGCTGTGGCTGTCCCAGGGCGTATGGCGGACGATTAGGTAATCGCAGGTCGAGGCCCGCTTGACGGCGTGTCCATCAACGACAGGATATGGCCGCTCTACTGTACGCCTCGCGATGCAATTCCCCCGAGACTTGTGTCTTATTTTTCTCGCCGCGCAGATTTAGTCAGAAACTTCTTCTCTTCCGGGCATTGCCAAGGTTTTTCGGCCGTCGAGACCTTTGTAGCACTTCCTGAACCCCGCGAAGCTGCTGGACGTGTGCTTTGTTTCCTTCGGTGAACTCGTCCCGCGTCTTCTTTTTTCCTCGATTAACTCAATCTCTTCGTAGAAGTCTTTCTTCAATATTACTCCCAATTCCTCCCGTGCGCCGAGAGACCGCAAGCACCTCACAAAGCAGAACCTGACGAATCACCCTTGGCCGGCGAAAAAGAGAAACTCGATCCTCGTTCAATGCCGAAGTAAATTGCCCAGGATTGTACAAACACTACGTTACGAGGAGCAGTGGCACATCCGCCCACAACTGTAGCATTTTAGTTGAGGGGGTCTATGAGGGTCGAAAGTCCTGTCGAATAAGCTGTACGTCGTCGCTGACAGATATTTTATATCTCAGGACGCTGCTTGATGTAAACTTGGTGCTCCAGCCACCCCACTCGCAAATTTGGCGAAGACCTGCCCGCTTGAAGAGAAGAAGGTATTGCACCCCTCCACAGCGGATGGAATGGGTACCGTACGGAGCAGGATCAACGTCCACATCGATTAAATTCATTCGAAAAAGCTTGAGGAACGCTGCGGGGCTCTAGTAGCATATCAGTAATTAACGGTCCAAGAGGGAGGTTTTATTCCTTACCATTGATTTGTCTGCTCGCAAGACGGAGCCAAACTTGTTCTGAAATCGGTGCTCCAACCTCCCATAAGGCAGATGAATGCAACGTTGACGCCTCGGTCAAAATGCCACTGAGCGCCACCTCGCCGGGCGCAATGTGTGCCAAAGAGCGCGCCCTATGTCTTGGAGGCGCATGCGGAGGAGATGTAGATAGCGCGCGCTGGTCTGAATGTCGCTGATTGTAAATTTGAATAGACTTTGTGGAAGACGGACTCGCGATCTGCTTGTCAACCCGGCTGATCTGCTCATGTCGATTTATGTTCCTGAAGAGGTATCTGGTCGATGGAGGGCTCCGCCCTGAGCTTATTGATGAAGAACGCAAGGGCAGTTGGATTTCAGTCTTCAGCACTAGCTTCAGCTGTGGCGGAGAGAGGTGGCACCCCATTTGGCATGGGGTCGGGATCGTTCTCGTCGAATGAGGGTGGGGCGTCGACAGTCCAGTGTCCGCAGGTGTTTCCCATCCGCTCCGACCCCGGCTTCCACACCTGCATCGAGCTCCGGGAGCTCCCAGTTGTCGTCTGAGATCGGGAGAAACTTGATGCACGGCAGCCTTGGTGGCGAGGGTAAGCGCGGATGCTTCAACAGGTTGGCAGTGGGCAGCCGGCACCGGTTGGAAGGCGGGATCGCGGCGTGTCGCTGGCCCTCCACTCAGCTCGTCTTACCTTCGCTCCGCAGCGCATGGATGGAATGCGTCAGTTATAACAACGAAGGCGGTAAGCCGTCACAGCCACCGCCTTCTTTCAGTTTACGCGTGTAGTCAAAGACAGCTGTCATTTCAACGCCTCTTACTCATGTCCGCCATTGAACATAGTGTTTTCCCTCGTAGCGTGCCCTTGAAATTGGCAGCCAGGCCGTCGACCCCTCCCAGACAAACCCTGTCAGCACCCTTGCAGGACACTCCTACACACCTGCGACTTTCGTCGGTGCAGCCATATTCATCTCTTCAGGGAGTCTACCAACAGAGAGCCCACGTCGCGGCGGCGGGGGAATTGCACCATAAATATACGTTCACCGACCCCGAAACCTTCCTTAGCCGTCACCTTCCACAAGTTGATCCCACTGAATCTTTACATCACCATGCACCAGCTCTGCATTGCATCTCGTTGTACACGCCTGAAAGGAAAATGTATGCTCCCCTCGTGTGTCATTCATTGCTTCGATCGGGTGCAACTCTGATCATTAGTAGGTCGCGGAGTTGAACCAAGTGGTGAAACCCGGCTGGTCTGTTGTCGACACGTCCGACCACGCCGACCCCGACTCCGGTTTTATCCTGGACCAGACTGTAAAACCTGACCTTTCAATATACGACGATAGGCCACCATCGAACACAAATCTCTGTCGTGCTTGCGACATGGAGTGCTTCCTTGAGCTGAAGACGGAGCCCGCGGACGATCCTTTTGCGGACCAAGCTCCGAGGGAGAGAACAGCCTTGAGCGCCGAATATACCCGTGGCCAAGTCATCACTTACCTGAACGCGATCCAAGCGTCTCAATTCCGTACCCACTCCTTTGGAGTTGTTATTGTAAAAGACAAATGCCGGCTACTGCGTTTGACCAAGAGTGGTATTGAGGTGACTAGCGCGTTCAACTACACCAATACGCACTATCTCCATCAGTTCCTCTATCGACTCTCTCGGGCAGAGCCAGAAACACGCGGGATCGATACGACATTCGAGAGTATGGCTCCTGCCACAGCACCCAAGGCAGCTGAGATTCTAGGTGCACCGAACGGCCCGCTCTGGCAGATCTGCGTTGGTGACCGCACATTTCTCGTGTCCCGTCCATTCACGCGCTCCCACGAACTCCCCGTCGGACGCGGAACACGCTGCTTTGTCGCCGTCGACAAGCGCACCAACCAAAAGTGTCTCCTCAAAGACACGTGGCGCGTCGACGGGTATCACGCGGAGCACGAAGTCTACGAGCGGCTCAAAGCCCAGGATGTAAAGGGCATTCCTGGTGTTCTCGCCGCCGCAGATGTCCCCGGTCAGGCCTGCGGCTCCCATCCAGAGTCCTGGTCCACACCAAACGATACCACCCGCTGCCATTATCACTATCGTATTGCGTTGGACGTTGTGGGCATCGATCTGACCAAATACCCCTCGTCGCGTCACCTTGTACGCTACGTTCTTGAAGCTCTCGAAGGTGAGTCTCGTACGTCTATCCTTTCTCCGTTACTTACAAGTCTCAAAGCCCACTTCCGGGCGTACACCTGTGCGCGTGTGGAGCACCGGGACATATCAGTCGGTAACATCATCATCGTTAGGACGGAGGAAACGTCCCACGCCCTCCTAATTGATTGGGAACTTGCTCGTTATCACGACGATGAAGGCCCCAGCGCCTACGAACGGACTGTGCGTTTTGGACTTTTATCTAGCTAATCCTCTCTAAGTTGTGAATCAACAGGGAACTAGACAGTTCATGTCTTGCGCCCTTTCCCAAACGACGCCTCCGCCTCGCCTTCTTGTAGACGATCTGGAGTCGTTCGTGCTTCTACTCATGTGGATGGCGGTCCTATATGCTCCCAGCTACATGTCACCCACCGAACGTGCAAGCTACGCGAAGGATTTCGATGGAGATCATACAACTAAAAAATTACTGCTCGCGAGTGGGGACTTCGTCGTGAACCAGTTCCAACTCGTCGCAAAGCCCCTCTCCAAGCTCCTCATCACCCTTAGCGAGCGCATCAGGATTCGCTATCTTCATTCGGCGGATCAGGAGCAACAGGAGCAACAGGCGGCTCTTAATGATCACGCGTGGCTTATTGATATTTTAAGGAATAGTTTGGACAGCGAAGGGTGGCCGACCGATGACGCAGGTGCCCGTCAGGAGGTCGACCATTCATCCCAGAAACGAAAATCCGTACTCTCGCACTATGAGGAAAGAGGAATGAAGAGGTCGAAACAGGACGGCGAGCGTGGGCCAGATGAGGAAGAATGTGGGCCAGATGAAGAAGAGCGTGGCCCAGATGAGGAAGAGTTGCAGCATGACGATGTCGGGTTCGCGTTGGCATCGGAATCATAATCCGAGGTTCGCAGCGTACTAAGTACTAAGTAGGAAACGCAGCATGGACCCCTATCTTTTCGCAGATAATGATTTGTGGAAACAACTTTTGGGATTGCCGGTGTAGAATCGAAATTTCGACGCAAATCAAGAAAATCACTGATCTCGGCAAACGTCGTCTCATTCCCAGGCCACCTGCACGTTTAACTCGGGGCTCTACGATCTGCTCTGACTTTACCTCCCGTGGCCCACGTGCCAACAACAAAACAATACATCATGCGGAAATTCAAATTGGATCATATGGTTGATGCGCGGCAAATTGCTGTCCGACCCCTATTCCTCGCTCCTTGCGACCCACCACCGACATGGGGCGCGAAAGTCATTTCTCCGCCGCTCAAAAGAATCACATCGAGTCCTTCTATCCCCAACTTATGAAACAGCATGCAGACAGCGTCGCGGGCTGGATCAACAAGCAAGTGGGAACGGTCCTTGCTCACGCGTTATTTCGAAATCTTCCCGGTATCGATACCACGAAGACGTGGCGCTCGGTACGGGCATTTCATCATCGTGGAGAATGCGCCTTAATACTTGTCTCAGCGTGTTCACCGAAAGTTAAAGAATTACTACGACCGGCACGCCAAATCGTGTAACTGTTTCTCTTTTGCGTCCGGTTTCGCTCTTTTTGAGCTCGAGCAACGGGCCGCCGAAACCGATATGCACCTCTCCAACTACTCAGAGATGTGGCAGGCGTTGGGCGAAGCCCAACAGCAAAACTTCGAGACCAGAGCCCAGTCCCATCCTCCGTCCGTGACCTTGTATGTGGTTCGTTGTTCGAATGTGCCCTGGCCCATTATCACTCCCAGGAATCAAATTGGTTTTGCCGGGGCCATGCATAAGACCCTGACCGACGTCTGTCGCGGAGGCGATGTGGGCGATCTGGAGATGATGGTCTTTTGGGCTTTTCGAGAGCCAGATGGCGAACTACGGCATGGAATGTACGTATCCTTATCCAGCGTTGTCCGCGATTGACGTCTACTCCAGTCTTGATGTCCATTCTTCGGACGAAGTCAAGAACATGGTGAATGAGACCTCGGATTGGGGTGAGAACTATGAGGAGCCTTGGCGGAAATTTGCAGACAGAGTTGTTCCCAGTAGGTCGATATCTCCCTATATACCTCCTTCTGACTGCGTCCTCGCAACAGACAATGCGCCTACCGTGGATGCTCCATCGGGTATCCCAATCTTCCCAGACGTGGACCTGCAAAATCAAACGGCAAACAGTTTGGGCGAGATCCTAACCGGATATCTCACCCAAGTATGGCGTACGTTTATCCGTTCTTCCTTTCACAGATGACCTCCAATCAAGCCCCAGATTATTCGTCCGGAGATGGATCCAGCCCACCCTGGGACCGAATTGCCACCGATCCCGATATGCACTACGACGTTGACCGATTCGGCCTGCCTGTACACCTGAAAGAACCGAAACTTCTGAATCTTGCAGAGGTTGGCCCTCTCGCTCATTATTTTTCCACCAACTCGGAGCCCTTTGTGTTTCGTACGAAAGCTCCTGTCCCGCCGCCCCCCAAAGCTCTTGTCCCACCGCCTCCCAACCCAAAGGTTGCTGTCCCGCCTCCCAATCCCGAGGCTCCTGTCCCGCCGCCTCCCAAGGCTCCTGTCCTGCCGCCTCTCAACCCCGAGGTTCCTCCCCCGCCGCCTCTTAAAGGGAAACCCGCGCAAGGGCGAGGACGGCCAAACAAACCCCCCGGAGCGACCGAAAAAAGTACTGGTGAGCGAAAGAGGAGGGCTCCGGACGGTGAACCGGAAGCGCCTGTTCCACCGAAGAAGTCCAGGGTGGCCGCAGGCACTGGCGTTCCGGCGGCCGCTGGGCAGGTTTCCGCCCGCCGTTCAAGCCGCCATGCCGAGTCGAAACCGGCGGTCAAACGCATCGAGGGCCAGCAACGCGGCGCCTTCTTTTACGCCAAGGTCTGTGTTCATCTTCTTATGCAGATTCACTTGCTGACGACAGAGTCAGGGCACGCCTGGCGTCGACTGGACTAAGCCATACAAAGTTGTCTGGCAGGTGCGTCGCATATGTCAATTGTTTTACCTTACTCACCATACCTCACAGGAGGAGAAAAAACCGCTGTATGGCACAACATTTTCTTAGCTACCATGCAAATTGAATCTCCTTTTTTTTGGACTTCTTCGTCTGCGCTAAACATTCCTCCACTACAATGACGGCACATTGGTAGTGAGACATCGATTTTTACTCAGATGGTCTGTCCCGGTCCACTTCCAGGCGTATTGCCTAATCCTTATCAACATAATCCTCGATTAATCCTCGCCAACGGTAATCGAACCTTTGCCTGCGATGAGCATGTCATCGACCGTCGATGAATACAAGTTGTCCAAAGCCCACAAGACCTTGAGCGCCGCAGCAATCATCGACCTGACCCTTTCCTAACAACAAATAATTATGAGTTGAACGCTTGTTGTCTGTATGAACTTTAGGCCCCTATATGGTGTCTGTCCAAAGCCGTACGGCGCACGATTAGATAATCATCAACGACAAGACTACCACCAAGACCACGATCACCCTTTGTCGAGACTGGTCCACGCTGCAACCCGGTCTCCCTGCGCCTAGCGCAGGCAGCCACCTGAGGATGGCAGACCGTCCTGGCGCTCCGTGAGGTGGGGACATCCATGGAATACGTCTACGGCGGGTGACTTGTGGTTGACACCCACGGTCTTTGCTGCTATATTCTCGACCACCCAATTCTTTGGGCTCCCCACGGGTAGAGGTCGAAGACTCCCGCCGCTGTTTATAGCGCCGGCAGTCGATCGCATGCGTGGTCCTACTCTTTGCTTTTGGAGATCGCCGGTCATCCAACCAACGGACCTCTTTGTCCACGGTCGGGCCCCTCCATTGGCCCAGGTACGCTCAAAAAATTCTATCTACGTCCGTCAACTGAATCTCGAACAGTTTCAAACCCGCGAAGCTTGCAGAGCTCCAAACGTGCTCACGGCAACCTTGGTATGTCTCCCTTGGAATTGGGCGGTGTATATGCTTACCCTTGTGCTAGTTTTTGCCCCCGGAAGACAAGAGCTCTGCGTTTTCGATTAAATACCCTCAACTTGTGTTTGTCACTCGCTCGAATCCTGGTACTTTATTGAATCCGAGTCGCCGTTCATCTCGTTGACTCGCACCCAGGAAAGGTTTCCGTCGTTTGGAATACGAAGAGTCTAGGGAGGGCGTGTATTAGTTTTTGAGCGCGCAAAGTTACAAGGTCTGTCGGAACTCCACTTCGATGACATTTGTGCTGATTAAATTTCACTCAGAACCAAACCTCTATGGCCGCAGCAACATTCGTTTGGCGAGAAGGTCACGGAGCCGCTCCTTACTGTACATCTCGCGATGCAATTCCCCCGAGACTTGTGTCTTATTTTGTTGCTGCGCAGATCGAGTCAGAAATCTCTTGGAACGTCTAGCTGTAGCCTTGTGGGGTCCAGGAGGTGCCGCAAAGGCCTCGACGACAGCAAAGCCTTCGCGATATACGGGGGTTTTGTTTCCTTCAGTAAGCCCCTCCCGCGTTTTCTTCTTCTTCTTCAATTGACTTTATACCTTCGTAGAACTCATCTCTGGCAGCTTCCGCAACCTCCCCGTACGGCGCGAGCGAGGCGTCGAGGTCTTTCGTCGGCCTCGGCGTCGACCACGCCACCCGTAATGCGTTTTTCACCAGTACGTCCCCTCTCCTCCGGTTCTTCTTCGATTGAGTTAAAACCTTGGCAGACCTCTTCTCTCGCATCCCCCGCAACCTCCGCCTGCACCCCGCGGCGTTTCTTCGTCGTCGGCGCCGCGCGGTCCCGCCCTCCCGGTACGCCTCGCGCTGCAATTCCCCCCCAGCCTCGTGTCTCATTTTGAGTTCGCCGCTCAGAACTCGATCTTCCCCTTCACTCGAAGCCGATCCATCCATCGCAGGTAACCCATTTTCTCATTTTCTAGTATGTTGCTCACCTCGGGCTCCAATTCAGCGCGGACCGATTTGAATCAAAACCTTTGTTGGAAGAGAAAAGCGGGCGCGATTATGGTACTTCCTACCCCTCCACGTATCCAGCGTTTCTGACTTGACATCTCAAGTCCTTCTAACTCTGCGTCGCCCAGTTTACGGATGCATTTCGGAGACTCCTCCTCCTCCTCAGCTGGGGCTTTTACATGCATGCGTTGTACGGATCCCTTTCCCTCCCTCAGAAACATTGGCGTGCTGATTTCCGTCTTCTTCAGCACGCATGCGTTTGAAAAAGCCCGAGTTTTAGGCGAATTTGCCTAACAACAAAAACCATCAACACATCACGCGATGTCTCCCACCACCACCTTTGACGAAACAAGACTGCATCGCAGGTAACGCTTTCGTTTCCTTTGGTCTCCATTTTGGCTGCTGGGTGCGAAATTCTACACTTTGACTTCGCACACCCGCCAGCAATCAAATTCCTTCCATCTCCTTTGCGACCAACAAATCTCTAACCACTCTTTTCCAGGCCCGTTTCTCGCAATGCTCTGGATTCCCTGCGTTCGGGTGGTATGTCTTCCGCAATATCTCAACGGAGCCAGCACTGACTTGCGCCCAGACCCGGAGTGGCACGGAATTTTCTGGCCTTCCCAACAGGGTCGCCATACTTCAAGAGCCTGCTTTCGACCTTGCCCCGCTCACGGCCCGTGCGATCGCGCGCGAGGTCCGTGGGCGCGATGGGGACCACGAGGACGAGGAGGACGACGAGTGCGGAGCTAATGACGGAGATGACCAGCTCATTACCATCGACGACAACCCCGACCCACTCAACACCGTCGACAGCGAATGGCCGCCGCCGCCTCCGCATGACGCTCTCAACGACGTTGACGATGTCGAGCGCAACCCTCTCAAACGCCGCGCCACCTTTGGCGAGGTCGTCGCCAGCGCGAAGAGACCCCACTGTCATCGCGCCGCCAAGCCAGACAAGGCTGCTCGCAAGTCCGCGGCTTCGAATTCTTGCCGCAAGAAGAAGCGCGAGGCAGCGTTCGCCCAGGGAGGCCAGAAGGACAAGCCGTCCCCGTCCACCGCGCGCGCGTACGTCAACCCCGCCGTTCCGCTCGTAGCCGACTTGGACGCCTCTGCGCTTCCCACCACCTTCGGTGCGTACGCGGCCAAGGCGGAGACGAAAAAGGAGAAGTACGGGAGCAAGGTCCGCCGGTCGCTCCTTGATTTTGTCGGCATGGGTTTCACGGTCATCCATTGCGACGGCCTGTGCGTTTCTCTTTCCTCCTTTTTTTTCTTCATCTGACGTTCACGCCACAGCACTCCCCATCCCATCCTCGACCGCCACGGCCGCATCATCGCGGTTCTCGCGGGGCAGCCGGACAATGTCAGCTACCGCGCTGCCACTTTCCTCGCCTTTGAGGCCATTCGCAACGCCTCCAACACCGCGCGCTTCCCCGCCGACATGCGAAAACATCGCCGCGGCCTCTTTCCCGCCATCAACATCGGGCTTTCGTACGGCAAAGGGCAGTCGACCCCGTGCTGGCTCAACAACAAGGAGTACACGAACCTGGCGGACAACTTGCTCCAGAACCTGAGCATTCAACGGATGGCGGCATTCGCAGACAGTGAGCCCTCACTCCGTACGTTTCCACTCCTTTGCGTGCTCATTTGAATCCTCGTAGCCTCCTTCGCCCTCTGGGTCCCGCGCCTTTATCAATACTACAAGGATCACGACGAACAGCTTCGCACTCATCACCCACTCCTCCGCCGCCCTTTCAAGTACTCGGTCTTCTTTTGCGCCGCATTCAATTTTGGGCGCAACGTCTGGACGTTCAAGCACCGCGACGTCCTCAACGTCCCGTTTGGATGGTGCGGCGTGCAAGCGCTCGGCAAGTACGACCACGCACTCGGCGGGCATCTGGTCCTGTCGGACCTTAAGCTTGTTGTGGAATTTCCACACGGCGCACTGATCCTCCTCCCCTCCGCCACCATAGCGCACTCCAATGTCCCCGTGCAGGAGCACGAGGAGCGCGTGTCCTTCACCCAGTTTAGCGCCGGCGGCATCTTCCGCTACCTCGATAACGGTTGTAAGACTGTGGAGGGGCTGGCTACGACCGACCCAGAGGAATACGGTCGCGTCATGGCGCTCATGGATGCACGATGGGAAAGGGGCATCCAGTTACTTAGCAAGATAGACGAGCTCGTTACTTTTGAGGAACTTTGAGGGATGTGATTTTTTTTTGTATTTGAGGGCAACGAAATTACCGTAAAATCTATACCCTGGTTTTAAATGCTCCGTGTGGAAACCAAATAAAGCGGCGGACAGTCGACTAGTCAGGATTAGGGCCTGGCCCTTAATCAGGAGGTTTCTGGATTCGGAAGGATTATCTCACGATGAAACGACGTGATCAACAAATCGTCGTTGCTGAGGCCCCTGTGCCTGCTGTTCTTTCTACTCTCGTCGCTGAACGCGCCCTGCCATCGCTATGAACCTCTGCCGCGTGACGCTTACCCCTTTTTTGCGCGGCTTCCAGTGGCGTTCGGACGCGCTCATTAACGACACTTGGCATAATATTCGAGCCGACGATATTCCTCTTGATTTCATCGAACACATGAAGCGCCTGGACACCCAAGAATACCCAGCCGTCCACCCTGGAATTAACACCGTGACGTTGAGGGCGCTGTATGGTCTTCCCAACTCCACGGAAGCCGTAAAGCCTATACCAGGGGATCGCTCTATTCCTGCGCGGCGATGCTGGACAACCCTGTTACGCTTTCAGGTCCTCGACCTCCTCATCAGCCTAAATTCCGGCGTGTCAGAAATCCTAAGCGCCAAAGCACCTCTGCCCATCGAATCAACTGCTGTCGAGGTCAAATTTTCTGGCGCAAAGATCTGTTCAGAGTTCTCAACCAATCCTAGGCCCTGTCCAGCCTCCTCAACTGGCCCGACCGTCTCATGACGTTCAAAAAGCAGCGAAAGAATGCCGCCGAAAAATTGACAAAATCTGGGCGACGGCCATCCACTCCAACAACGAAAAACCCTCTTCTCGAATTCGCCAGCATGGCGTTCGACACAAACATATTGTTATCAAGGACGTACCAAAACTTACTAGCCATAGGAGCGGCGATTTGGTGGATTATGAAGGCACGGTTGCCTCTGTATCCATGATTTAGTGCTCAACCATGCTGCAGTGTCAAGCCGCCTCGTCGGACATCGCCGGCCCCAATAAGACCATAGCAGAAGTGTCCCCATGGTATTTGTGAACACCTCCGGATGCCAGTGCTTACTCTATTCCAAGGCTGGATGATGAGACAATACGGGCTCTAAAGGGCATGACAATCTACCAATTATTAACGCCATTGGCTGCCGCCCTCGGCTTCTCCCCTTTACTAGCACTCTGCAAGAATTTATCGAAAGGACCAGGGAATATGTTTCCCCACCTACATGTATGATTGATCCGTGATAACTTACAACCGGACTGACGTCCTCCCTTTTCCAGAGCCGAAATTTTCTCGGTAGACACCGTACCCCCAAACTAGCGCACATAGAATCAGCAATTTTCAACGTTGTTTCCGCCATCGCCCGCGGTCAATCACTTCAACTAGCTTTAACTACGTACATGGATCCCGCCATCTCGACCATGCCTTGCCCAAACCCCGAGGATACTTCCATATTTGCCTGCCGCACGAAATCCCACGCCCCTTCTCCACCCATGCCGCCGCCTGAGCCACTCCGGCCTAATGTACTAATGTGCCCTTCTCTTTCAATTGGCACGCCCAGCACCTCCTCGATGCAATATGGCGAGGGACTGTTGTCAATGTCGCCTGCGCCAGAGCCGCCCTCCTCTGTCATGGCTTCTTTGCCTTGGGATGCCCAGGGAGAAGCAGGTGCTGCCGACATAGATCACTTCAGCGGCGTAGCATACCCACCGGACGGGACCTCCGATATCGCCAACGGTGCCCCTTCAGCCCAAGAGCCGCAATTCGCTGCTCTGAACGACATTTCAGGGCGGGTTGAGCGCAGCGAATCTCCGCTGACAGTGATGGATGAATCTCCGCCCCCGACTCCTGGGCTCGGTCCGACGAATAACAGTCATTCGACCGACGTCATAGAACCACTCGACTTTTGTCAATCCGTGGTGGGAATGAAAGGGAATGCTCGAAAACGAGGGGACTCAAGCTCTGGTGGACAGCCGTCGAAAAGACGCAAAACCTGTGAATGTGAACCTGCCACAGAGACGGTACGACTTTCTTGCGTATCTATACACTTCTCTTATTTTTCATAGAACTGCCTCTGCAGTGTTGAGGCCCAGCCGCCTAAGGTGGAATTTTTTGCTGAAACTAGACTAGACTATTGCTCATTCCGGGGATAGAGATCGGAGCACCCCGTCGTTCTGCGAGCATATCGGCCAGACGGTTTCACTCACAGGGAATTTCAATGGGTGGGACACTCGACCCTGGTAAGCTCACTATCAATTGCTTTACCGAATTAACCCGTTTCATTTCTTAGGATGCCGTGGAGCAGCCGATGCTTCAAAGTCTTCAAGCCTCGATGGACCGTACGGATGCTCGATGCACGAAGGATGGTCGTCGATTTCGACATTACACGCCTGGCCAACCCGCCGCTCCCGCAGCAGAAGACGAGTTCGATCTGTTCGTCATCACAGAGGAGCAGTGGAAAACTATGTCCAAGTCTGAAAGAGTCGATATCTGGGGAACTGGGTCTGACATCTTTGTATTTGGACTCGGAGTCAACGTAAACGGAGCCTTCGACGCGGAAGAATCACTTTCCAGCTTGCATAGGTTGGACCAGCTGATGGAGGTTCAAGGTGCGGATCCCAACCTTGCGTACAAACAAAAAAAAAACTGATTCTTCCTTTGCAGTCCCAGGCCTTCGAATTCCGCCGTCTGCAGAAGAGGAGGGTGACTACACGAAGGTCATCAGGATCACTTCTGTACGCACCTTCATAGGGCATGCAAAGGACCCCGATGGTCTAGTATTGAATGCCCTCTCACTTCCCGAGACCCATAACATCTGGCCCAATGCGTTGGCTGGAAGGCATGTTGATCCTCACACGATGGGAATGCTTTCACTCACAACTTATCAGCGGTCTTGATCTTGACGACGTCGCGTATAGGCAGACAAACAACCTAGACGGCTTTCCTCAAGAGTGCCTCCCCAATGAGCATCAGTTTTGGCAAATTGCTGGAACTCCTCACACACTGACAATAGATCATATTGATAAGGCTCCAACTCGAATAACTGTGCTTGGACCAGAGGAGAAGTTGTGGATTCGGCGGCGGCGGAATAAATGCGAACGGGACATCGGCGATCTCGAGTCGTACACCCATTGGGACCCCGACCAACCCGATCTTCAAGCTTCCTATGAAGGGGTAATACTCCCACCAAATGCAGGAACTTTGTAAGACGATTTCGCCCATACTAAACAATATGTCAACATATGTTTTTTCAGATTGATGCAGGGCGGCACGGAACACATCGTTGTCGGCTTGCCGCCTGAAGGTCACGACGGAGCGAGCGGGCAATTCATGGGCACTCTGATTACTGGCGGGCATTTCAACGTGGCTTCAAGAATCCGTGATTCATTATGCACTTTACTGCATCTTGTCATGTTGGAACACCTTCTCACGAATGTTTCGCACGACGGCCTCTGGCAAATTCAGACTCGAATTTTGGCTTTCTGGACTAGCGTCACCGTATCACCCAGCTACAACGGTAAGTCACTGGCATTCATTAGCATTGTTAATTCACCCTGCCTTCAGAAGATCGTCATATGTTGGAACCCTATCTCCCTCGACTCTCGGAAAAGACGTGCGGCGGATGGATGGACATTGTTTGTGTAGCCAGCATCGTCCTTCTTGCAGCCCCATTCGATCGCCGACGCAAGGGTATCCCCCCGAACGAGCGCAAGCAACGAACAGAGGCGGGGAAATTATACTCCAATTGGCGAACCTGGTTTGCTCAAAGCTTCGTCGGAACATCCAACGGCGTAGAAGTTGATTGGGAAAGGGATGTTTTTACGGTGAGCTCTTTCTGCAGAAGCAATTCAGTTATTAAAAGGAAAACAGGCCGTCCTCGTACATCTTGCCCTCGTTCTTGCTCGGTATCACGAGAAACAACACGACCCGCAGAGTGGGGATGGGCTTTTGAAGCAAACCAATGCCAAGCTAGCTAAAGAAATTGGAGGAGCGCTGGACGCATACCGGAAAGGCCTGGGTACGCATTTCATGTCAAGACTGGGAAATAAGGAGGAGGAGAGCCCCGCAAGGAGCTCCCAGTTTTTTTTATTCGAAGGTACCGAAATCCAGATACAGCGTGTGTCACATCGTACACCGTGAAATTTATACCCCCTGTACACTCGTTTCGTATTCAGAATAAAGGATGAGGTGGTTGGGCATGTGGCTGTCAAGGGCGCAGGATAGCCGCGTTCGACATGAGAGTGAAAAGAATCAGGTTCAAATACAGTCAAAGCCACATAGGAGTCCAGTCGCGGATATTGGCTGTGGCTGTCCAAAGCCGTACGGCGGACGATTAGGTAATCATACACCTCAGCCTGGACGCTGACTGGACGACGACCAACACAATCACCCTTTGTCGAGACTGGTCCACGTTGCAACCCGGTCTCCCTGCGCCTAGCGCAGGCAGCCACCTGAGGATGGCAGACCGTCCTGGCGCTCCGTGAGGTGGGGACATCCATGGAATACGTCTACGGCGGGTGACTTGTGGTTGACACCCACGGTCTTTGCTGCTATATTCTCGACCACCCAATTCTTTGGGCTCCCCATGGGTAGAGGTCGAAGACTCCCGCCGCTGTTTATAGCGCCGGCAGTCGATCGCATGCGTGGTCCTACTCTTTGCTTTTGGAGATCGCCGGTCATCCAACCAACGGACCTCTTTGTCCACGGTCGGGCCCCTCCATTGGCCCAGGTACGCTCAAAAAATTCTATCTACGTCCGTCAACTGAATCTCGAACAGTTTCAAACCCGCGAAGCTTGCAGAGCTCCAAACGTGCTCACGGCAACCTTGGTATGTCTCCCTTGGAATTGGGCGGTGTATATGCTTACCCTTGTGCTAGTTTTTGCCCCCGGAAGACAAGAGCTCTGCGTTTTCGATTAAATACCCTCAACTTGTGTTTGTCACTCGCTCGAATCCTGGTACTTTATTGAATCCGAGTCGCCGTTCATCTCGTTGACTCGCACCCAGGAAAGGTTTCCGTCGTTTGGAATACGAAGAGTCTAGGGAGGGCGTGTATTAGTTTTTGAGCGCACAAAGTTACAAGGTCTGTCGGAACTCCACTTCGATGACATTTGTGCTGATTAAATTTCACTCAGAACCAAACCTCTATGGCCGCAGCAACATTCGTTTGGCGAGAAGGTCGCGAAGCCGCTCCTTACTGTACGTCTCGCGATGCAATTCCCCCGAGACTTGTGTCTTATTTTTCTCGCCGCGCAGATTTAGTCAGAAACTTCTTCCCTTCCGGGCATTGCCAAGGCTTTTCGGCCGTCGGGACCTTTGCAACACTTCCTGAACCCCTGCAAAGCTGCTGGACGTGTGCTTTCGGTGAGCCCGTCCCGCGTCTTCTTTTTTCCTCCATTAACTCAATCTCTTCGTAGAATTCTTTCTTCAATATTACTCCCATGCGCCGAGAGCGCGGCGTCGCGGTCTTTCCTCGTCGCTGGCACCAACTACGCACCCCCAACGCGTCTTCCACCCAGTAAGTCCCCTCACCCCCAGTTCTGCTTCGATTGACTTATGTCCTTCGCAGAACTCTTCTCTAGCATGCTTTTCAACCTCCCCGTGCGCCGCGAGCGAGGTGTCGAAGCCCTTCGTCGGCGCCGCGCGCGGTCCCGTACCTCCCGCGGTGCAATCCCCCCCAGACCCGTGTCTTATTTTCGTCGCCACTCAGAACTTGCTTTCCCTCCACATAAAGACAATCCATTGGTACTCCCGTCCCATTTTCTCGCTTCCTAGTATGTTGCCTCCAATTCAGCGCTGGACCGATTTGAATTAAAACCTTCCTGAGAAGAGAACACCGCGCGGGACGCGATTATGCTGACCGTTTATGTCTTCCGCATCCCTGACTTCATGTCAAGTCATTCCAACTTGTCGCTCGTGCGTTATAGATTTATATACCCCGCATGCGATCAATCAATTCACTAATAATAGATCGCCCGCTTTTGGTATCAACGCCCGAATCCAAAAAAGGCAAAACACAAAAATTACCCGGCCCATCATGCAAACCACCACGAACGCTGACGCGCGCACCTGAAGGCGACTAGTCTCGCTACGATATGCTGTTCTCCATCAGTTTTTGTGACCGGATCGTGGGTCATGTCATTGAGGTGCGTACGCCTCCAACTTTTGCGAGTTGGCGCCGGCTCTGAACAGTGACTGATAGGCACCCACAATCTTCCCCCACGTGTTCTGCGCAGACCGACTCATCGCCGTTCGCGCACGAATTCCAGTTTTTTTGTCACTGGTGACACCCCAAGAAAAGGTGCGTACGATTACACTACAAGCTGAAAATCGACGTTGACTATTCTACAAAGGTTTCCCAGAACCGGCCGCAAATATACTACAGGGGCGAAGTCGCCTTCGACTATTCTACAAGTTCCAAGAAATGGCACGTAACAAGTATACTACAGGGCGAAGTCGGCGGCTAACTATTATACAGAAACTATGCTACAAAGGTTAAAAAGAGTGTGGTGCCTAGAGGACGACGTGGTAGTCCTCGAGATGGATACTGGAGGGGATCAATAGGGAGGAGAAGAGGTCAAAGTGGAACTTACAATTGGGCTCCCGGTTCGCCGATGCGGGCGAGGAGGACGAAAATACACGCACGGATACGCCAAAGCGCACCAACATCTCTGAAGCGCCAATATTCCCGGTGGTACTTCCGGCATCCGGAGCAGCGGCAAATGCTGCGAGGCGCGCGGGAGAGAAAGTGGAGGTGGATGAGCCGCTCTCGATGGAAGTCAGGTATGCGAAACAAAACGCGGCGAAACACAACTAACCAATGCGGTAGCGCTGGCTGGTGGGGACGAAAAAAAACCACAAGTGGGTTTGTCCTCTAGAATCGCAGCGGTCGTAGTCCTTGCGCCGCGCGAAGACATCCTTGGCCACGCCGAGCTTCACTCGGAGCGCGCGCTCGAACTGGGACTGCGAGACGGTCCCGACGTCAAAAGCGTTGTAGATCGCGGTGGGGATGGAGGCACAGCAGTATAAGTGGCCGGGTACGCCGTCGCGCGCGTAGAGACCGCGGTTTCGGAGATGCAGCGCGGCCTGGTGGCGAGGATTGGCACAACGGGTAATGACGCGGAGGGCGCGCGCGCGTTCATTGTTAACGACGTGGGCATCGACCTGCCATTGGGCGACTCGACAGAGACGGCAGGAAGCGAGGGCGGCGGTGGCGCGGCGGGCCAGGGCGGAGGTGCGGGCCATGGAGTTGGTGGACGAGCGAGAAATGCGCGGACGTGGCGCAGGAATGTGGTAAAATCCAGAGGCTGAATTGAGATTGATGAGTGGCCAAAGAACGAATAAGGGAGGAAGGATGAGGCAGACCAGGGAGGGAGGAGGGGAGAAGCTCTGGGAGGGAGAGTGGGCGATGAGAGAAGCCAAAACGTATCCACATGCGCAACCATATGCATGTAGATGATCCTGGCTGAAAACTTGGGCAAGTTGGCGGACTCAGGCGTCGCCTTCTGTGACACGTCGGTAACCCGCCCTCCGTACAACCAAACGGGTGCGTTTAATTGGCGTGAGTCATCGGCGCCTAGCCCGCTCTTAGTTCTTCCGACGCTCACTCACTTCCTTCCAGCATCCACCAGCCTTTCTCCCCACGTTTCTGTGCACCCAGTTCCCACTCCACCAGCTCCGCGCTCTCTTCGCACCCTTCTCCGCGCCCGCCGTGTACAGATTCGTCCGCCGACATGCACGCCCATGTCCGGCAGCCGCCTTGCCGCCTCGCGCGTGTCCCCTCACCTCTTAGGCGGCGCCGGGCTCGTCTCCCGGTTGGGGACGTGCTTCTCCATCGTCCGAGCTCTGGATTGGTCTTGGTCGTGTCGCGGAGACGCGGTGTTTGAACCCGCTGCGCACCGAGACCACCATCGAGCAGGTGCAATGGCCAAGGTTAAGCATATCGGCATCATCTCCGAGTCGATCCCGGCGTATGTCTTTACTATCTACGAACGCGAGGGAAAACGCTGACAGCGGTTCGTAGTGCCCAGCTCCCACAGTCTGACGATCGACGTTGGTTTCTTTTTCCTCACATCTTGCGTTGACCGCGCCCCCCACTCGTCGTCGACCTCGTCCGTCGGCCTCCTGGTGTGCATCATCTTCAAGGTGTTGCACGTCAGCTCGTCTCCGCGTCAGCGTCTGCTTCGCACTCGAGCAGCAGTGTCCGTGGCTCCGCGTCGTCGGCCCGCCCTCCTTCCGTTGCTTCGTTCAGCGTGCGCAGCTCCTCCGCCTCTCGTGCAAGCAGCTCCGCCTCTGCTTCGGCTTCGCGATCGAGCAGTTCCGCATCCCGTGCAAGCAGCTCCGCGTCGGTGGCTCGCTCTTCTTCTGCCTCTGCATCCGCAGCTCGTCTTCGACCGCGCACCCCACAGCTCTGTGTCGTGCCTCGCTCGTCGTCTGCTGCATCTAGCGTTCACAGTTTTCCCCATGCTAGCAGCTCGGCAGGTATGCCGTTTTCATCTCTTTGAATCAATCCACATAGCTCATCTTTTCTCTACTCTCTTCATGCACGCAGCTCGTCCGCCTCTCGCGCGCGCAGCTCCTCCACCTCTCGCGCAACCAGCTCCGCCTCGCGCAACCAGCCCCGCCTCCGTTTCGGCTTCGCCTTCGAGCTCCTCCGCCTCTCGTGCAAACAGCTCTGCCTCAACATCTGTTTCGCACTTGAGTAGCAGTGTCCGTAGCCCCGCGTCGTCGGCCGCCTCGTCCAGCGCACACAGCTCCTCCGCCTCTGCTTCGCACTTGAGCAGCAGCGTTCGCAGCTCCGCACCGTCGTCCGCGTCGTGCGCCGTCTTCTCGAGTTCAGGCACGGCGGCGACGAGAGCAAGGTCCCCACCGTCGATTACCTCAGCGCCCCGCCTGCCGCGCTTCCCGCTGTCCCCAACCTCAAGCGCACCGAGGCGAACGGCGAGGTCGTTTTACGAGTTCCGCGCGAATCTGACTCGAGATGCTCGCCGGGCCCGAGTTGAGAGCTTCGGCCGGCTCCAAGCCCATCGTTCAGGGCACCTCTTACATCGACAACCCCATGCGCCGTCTCCTTATCGCCCGCCGCGATCAGAAGGTTGTCGTCGCCTATGACGGCGCCTCGCCGGTCTCGGTCACCGTCTATGGCGCAGCTCGGTCCACAAGCCAGTGTTCAAGGCCGTCGAAATCAAGTTCACCGCCGCGTCGAAGCTCATCGACATCACGCTCTTCGAGGACCTCCGCGACGTCTCTGTTCCCCTCGCCCTCCAGTTTGAGTACAAGCCGCCGTTGGGCTTTGCTCCCATCCACGAGATCGCAACCGGGCGCAACACGCGCATCAAGGAGTTTCATTGGGAGTTTTAGTACGACGCCGTTCTCCCCGAGATCGACATCCGCGAGACCGTCACCATCGAGGCGAGCGCGAGCAAGTTCTGCGCGGTGGTCGGGAACCTAGGGGAATCGTTCAAGGCGGTTCGGAATGATCAAGTCAATCTGCCCATGGATTTCGCTATCGTTACTGGGTGGTAGGTCTATTTCTTCCTCTTTTTTTTCGACGCTGATAAGCTTTTTTCATGCGATCATGAAGTCCGTCTCCTTTCCCTTCGTCCATCGACGGCCGATTTGTTGAAGTTGGTTCATCTTCAACGGGTTCCGCATGGTCGACGGCGCGAAGCCCCACCAGGTTGCCGCTGTGTGCAAGGCCGAGGCGAACATCACCAACACCGACGCTGGCGAAATCATCCCGCCGCCTCATGTCATGGGCCAGCTCATCGAGATGGGGTTCTCAATTCCGCAATCGCGGCGCACTCGCAGACGTGTACCGCGATGGGACGTGAGACGTGCAGGCTGCGATTGATGCGCTCCTCGCGTCGACGGGCGGCGCCGAGGGAGGTAGCAACAGGAGTTCGAGACACGGAACGCCGCCGCGTGGCAAGGGTGCAGATGGGGGTACCACGCCCACGCGATATGCGTATCTTTCTAAGGGGATGACTCTGTTTGAGTAACATATTCAAGAAGCGTTATAAATGGTTGAACTTGAGTTACAAACAGTTCATGGTACGTCGCGGTCGCGTTAAATCTAACTAAGTCTAATAACCGGGCTCCAAGGACTTTGAAGGGGAGTAGACTTGAGTAAACTTGAGTCCGGTCGAGGTTTTGAGTAGACTCGAGTACGGTTGCGGAGCGTGTTTTAGGTTCTGAGTAGTTGGGGTTTGAGTAGACTTGAGTCGGTCGAGGTTTTGAGTAGTAGGTTTTGAGTAGTTGTGTGAGTCTGGGCTTTGAGTAAACTTGAGTCCGGTCGAGGTTTTGGTAGACTTGAGTACGGTTGCGTACCGGGTTTTTAGGTTTTGAGTAGTTGGGGTTTGAGTAGACTTGAGTACGGTCGAGGTTTTGAGTAGTAGTTGTTTGAGTGTGGGACTTTGAGGGTTGAGTAGACTTGAGTACGGTCGAGGTTTTGAGTAGACTTGAGTACGGTTGCGTAGCGAATTTAGGTTTTGAGTAGTTGGGGTTTGAGTAAACTTGAGTACGGTCGAGGTTTTGAGTAGTAGGTTTTGAGTAGTTGTTTGAGTGTGGGGCTTTGAGGGTTGAGTAGACTTGAGTACGGTCGCGTCGCGGGTTTTAGGTTTTGAGTAGTTGTTTGAGTGAGGGTTGAGTGAATTGGGTGGACTTGAGTACGGTCGCGTCGCGTCGCGTCAAAGTCCACCAACTGGGTTTTAGATTTTGAGTACTCTACTCGTTTGAGTGTGAGAGTTGAGTGAATGGGTAGACTTGAATACGGTCGCGTCGCGTCGCGTCGCGTCAACGTCCAGTCCACCAACCGGGTTTTAGATTTTGAGTACTCGTTTGAGTGTGTGTGGGACTTTGAGCTTTGAGGGTTGAGCACGCGTCAGTACAGTCGCGTCAAATCTCTCTTTCTCAACTATATGTAATCTATGTACTCACTACTCAAAAAAAAAAACGCTACTCAAAAATCGCTACATTTCACTCTCACTGTAAAAAGATCGCTGTCCCTCTCTTACTCAAATCATGGCGCCTTTGGATTGTCTGTCCGATCCCAGATTAATTCTGATTCGTAGAATTCTGATTCGTGTGCGCAATGCGGGCGTTCAAAACCCTTGTTGAGTCGAGTCGTGGTGATGATCAATTTTCGACCCTGCAGGGCTCAAAAGCAATAAAGCATATCCTCTTCCTGTATGTTTGGTCCCCCTCTCTCCCCCCCCACACACACACTCTCTCTCTCGTCTCGCCTCGCCTCCCTCCCTCCCAGCCAGCCAGCAGTCAGCCAGCCAGCCAGCCAGCTAGCCTTTTAACTTCAACTCAACCTTCAACCTCTCTCACTCACTCAACTCGCTCACTCCAGTTATGCCCGTTTTACCTTTACCAACGCAAGCCTTGTTAGTTCTTTAACATTGTTTCGTTTCGTCTGCCTCTCTCTCTCTCTCTCTCTCCTCTCTCTCTCTCTCCCTCCCTCGGTTCGGTTCGTTCGTTTCGTTGCGTTCGTTCAACCCGGTTTGGCATCGGGCGGCGATCGATCGGACGATCGATGTCACACTCTCGGGCTGGCTGGCCCGGTCCCGCTCTCCTCCGGCCGCGTGGCCGCGATGGGATCGCTTTTCTTGTGACTGATGTGACCTAAAACGTTTTTCTTCGATGGTGAAATCTGCATCTCGAGGATTTGAGGCATGGTCGGGTCGGGCCGGAACCGAGCCAAACAGACCCGACCCGACCCGATCGGCCTATCGCTGGGACCTGCTGACGGGGCAGGCTTCGCCTTCGTCGCTTGTTGAAATGTCCCATATCGCGGCAAAAAATGTTTAATTTCAAAAAGAGGAGACATAGCTGCACAGTTAAACTTCAATTAGCAGTGAATACATCGAGACAGAGAGCAGCCCACATGGTACTAATCAAAACAATCCACTCCAATGTCTACGCACACCATCTACCTCGTCTTCTTAGTCTCCCCAGCAGCATCCGGCGCACCCTCCGCTAGCACCTGTCCATACTCATTCACACGCTTGGGGTCGATGCGGTATATCCAGCGCTACAAGAAGAGAAAAGGCATCAGGGATAATTCGGGGTGTACAAGGGCGGAAGAGGACGCGGACCTGGTACAGGAAGATAAGGAAGACAACGTCATCGCGGAAACACGCGAGCCGGTGGAGGAAGGGCATCTTGATGCAGAATCTGGTGTGTGCCGTTCAGCCAGCGAGCGAAGGTGTCATCTAGGAAAGACGTACGCAAAGAAATCATCGACCACCGTCGAGAGCGTCTTGTAAATCATCGCCTTCATGGGCATGTGCGAGACGCTCTGTCAGAGACGAGTCAATATCAGACTCGTTATGGAGACTGGAAGGAAGCAGGTACCTTGAGCTTGTAGTTGATAATCAACTGAGGGACAAGTTGGGCCTGGACGACATTGCATTGAGCGTTCTGAGGGCAGCAGGGGTTAAAGAGGGGGGACTTACAAAGCCAAACATGTACACGAACGACGTGAGGGTCGAGATAACGAAACTGTACCACCCGCGGTGCGACTCGTATATCAGGGAATAGACGGTGTAGCCCGCGAGGAGGGGAATCGCAACGTAGGAAACGTATCGGAACGCCAGTTTGTCGTATCTACGCAACTGGTGAACTCGCGAGGCAGAGATGTAGACTAGCGACGTACTCTTGTGTTTTCTTTTCATCCTCGCTCAAGACATGTTTGTCTAACGGCTAGGTTGGTGGGTGGTACATAAAAAGCCATCCAGTCACGAACCTTTGATATCGAGCTTGTAAGGGATTAGTTTGCCCGGAGCGGCCACAACGCTGATGTCTACTGCTTTTGTGATCTGAGTGGCTGATCATCAGTAACATCCAGGCTGAGGGGGGGCATGGTGTACCTTCCACGCCTCGATTAACACTCCAGTGCCCGAGCCGAACAAAATCATCCAGCTGGTGTTGTCATTGTTGTCAATGAGATACAGCAGGATGATGAACTGCACGAAGACGTTCGTGATGATCTGGGGAACCGCGGTTAAGACACATTCTCGAGAAAGGAAAATGATACGCACAGTTCGGAGGGAAACGCCCACCATTTCCTTCTTCTGCCTCCAATGCGACACGTCCGACTTGAATGCGAGCATTTCGAACCTAGGACAGAGTTGTAGCCTGGCTACATCTGACGGAGCGGAAAAAGCTCACAGCATGTGCAGTAGACTGACGAGTCCCGTCAACCCAAGGAACCACGGGTTAGTCTCGAGCAGCATACGCTTCACCTCGTCAAGCTCCGCGCCAGCCCCACTGCCCTGATTCTTCGCAGCCTCCTTGAATCCATGCGTCATCGACGCAAAGATTTGAAATTTCATGAAAGACATGGGCTGAAACACAATCTGAATGGGGAGCGTCGGCGTCGTGTCATTGAGCTCGATGTAGTGGGAGCGGAGGTGCCAGAACTCGTTAGGGAAGACAATGGGCTTGTAGTATCCCATCGTGCCCGTCTGGTCGCGCTCATTAGGGATGAGGTGCACGTCTGGAAAATGTGAGGACGTGGTAAAAAAAAAAATGGAGCGGTCGATGTACGTTCTAGAAGTGGCGGAGGGAGGGTGCCGAAGGGGACGACACCGGCGTCAGAGATGAGAGCCAGGGTCAGGTTCTGATGCCAGTGCGCCATGATCACGTCTGCCTCGACCTAAACGTCAGAAATTAGCAGCAGATCCTGGCTTTTTGTAACGAACCGACCTCCTCCGGTTCGTCCGTAGTATTCGCGCTAAGGAGATTTTTCTCCTTGCGGACCTTTAATTTGGGAATGTGGGGCGTCAGAACTAGAATGGTATAAGTTTTACAGGTCGGGAAATCGAGCAGAAACCTACGCTTGCGGACGTGGTGGATGTCGTCGGGACTGAAGGCAGGGTTTTGCGGGTTCGGGCTTGCTCCGTTCTTCGCGAGGAATATATCCGCCCACAGGGACCCATTCTTGAGCACGCTCTACCACGAAACAAATCAATGCGAGTGATAGGGCAGTAGCGTCGGACGCACGGGTGGGAAGTTGATGTTATACTCGACCACCCGCGACTCGGTGTAGTCACCAAAAGTCAAGTTCTCCCAAACGAAACTCGGGAGGCCCTCGTCTTGGTCCTTCCGATAGCCAGATGTCCACTGTTTTGAAAACACATCACCCGTGGGTGAGGTCGAAAAGTGGACGTGCATGTCCAGCGGCTGGCCGAGGGGCCAAGCAGGGCTCGCCTGCGCGGGGGGCAAAGTCCAGGGGTCGACCGCCTGAGGGGGCGGACTCCCTGGGGGCACGTCGAGATTCGTCAAGGCAAGAATTATCTTGATAAAATGAGTTCGCAGCCAGGGAAAGGGGAGAATCGCGGACCTTTACGATGGATTCGGGGACCGTTTTTTGATAAATGGCGAGAAGCTCAGTTGGTGATGGATATACAGAAAGAGCGCGGTAAAACGCCATAGCAGCGGGGAGATAGAATGGTTCGCCTTTGAATCTTCAAGTTAGATGATAGATATAGCGGAGATATTAGGACGCGCCTCTGGCAGCTAGCTGTTCGCCCGTGCCGACCTGGGTCATGAAGTAGGTTTTTCTTGCTTCCTGACTTGTGGGTCGAGCCTCGCTTTTGATCTGCTTTAGGGCCTCGCGCAACTCCTCCTCGGAGATTTCATTTTCAGAGGCCAAAGCCTCCCTAGACTGCGCCAATGACTTGTCGACGCGTTTCTTTTCCTTCCCTGCATGAAAGGTTATGGAATACACAAACAAAGCGCAGAAAGAAACATGCGTATTTGCTTTCTGAACTCCGAGTCCGTTCGTCGTTTATAGTCAAAGTAGACTGCATATGCAATGATTCCACACAGAGAGATCCCAGCAATTGTGAGGATACTGCCTGTCCGAGAGGTCATGGTGAGAGGCAGAAAAACAACGTCATTCAATGGCGCTTGGAATTCAATAAACATAAATACGCCTCTTTTATATTCCACCACAATGAAATCAATGTTCTACTTCGCGCACAGTTTCATGATCTCAGATCTCGACAAAGGCTGCTATTGGACGAAATACAGACGCAGTTGCGTGGCCTGCAAGCCCAATTGGACCTCATCCTATATCCAGAAAGTATTTTTGCGCCGCACGGATCGACGCCACGAACACAAGGCCCCACTACTCGACCCATGTCTGCAGCTTGGCGGAATATTGCCCTGTCCACATCGGCATTGTGGTCTATCTTCGACCTCGATGCAGCGTACGGTCGTCTGGCCGACATTGCGTCCACCTGGTTAAATCGTGCTTGCAATCGCCCGCTCTCCGTCAGAATACATGCGTTCTTACCGGGCGACAGCCTCGCAGAAGTTTTACAGAGTCATTCGCGTAATGCCTGCAGTTGAGCTTCAGGTGTCGGCACACGATCTTGAACAAATGAATCTGCGTGTCTTCCACTTTCCACTGCTACGAAAACTCCGCATCCTCGGCGGCCGTCATACGAACTCCCTCGCCGTTAATCAACGTGACGTCTCTCTTCTACACGAGCTACTTTTCCGCCCAACGCGGCAGCAGCTTACCAAATGTACTACAAGCAAACGAAATGCCTCGAGGCATTGGGCCTTATGCCGAACCTCATCGAATGCGCATTCTCAGTACTCCTGATGACGCCGCTCCTACTAGCACACCGTCAAAAGGAAATTTCGGCTTAGCGATAGGTCCGACCTGAGTTCGGCAACAGTTTCGCAGCTGCGATGAAACTAGAGGTTCAACCACCGGCCGCTTCAATACTCTGTTTACTTTCTAGGACATCCCTAAATTTGACCACTGGATCCCAAAGACCCCGACGACAGGATCGCAGACAAGCGCCCAGGGCATCACTTAGCCGCGGACTGGCATCTCGCGTCCATCCGGCTCGCAGGTCGAATTTGGGGAAACTGGCAACGCGAAATGGCTGAACTAATGAACACTCGCGGACGAGGTCGATGAAGACGGCGGACGTGTTTGGGCTGGTGCGGAGATTCATGACTGGGAGAGATTTACGCGGACGAGATTAATTTGAATATGCGGCGACCAGAAACCCAGAAAATCCACACACCATTAACTCCTTACGACCCGCCGTGGTCAACCTGGTTTACCTCAGTCTTGTATTAGACAGAGGCGAGGGATCCCAATGTAAACAAACAGACCAAGATTTTATTCATAAACCGTACAGATTTTCCAGAGTTTCCCGCGTTCACGTCACGGCTCTCGTTTCCAAGCTTAAAATAGTAAACGGGCCGTCGGAGGTGTTTGGATCCAAAGGCTTCCTCGCTGATTTGAAACTCTCGTTCAACCACCATGTCCTTCTCCCTGCTCCCAAACGAGCTCGTCCTCGTCATCCTAGCCTCCATCCCACCCTCTGGCATCGAGGCTTTTGCCCTCATAGACACCAGATGCCACGCCCTCTCTCTCCCCGCGCTCACCGTGCACCTCAAGCACAAACACCACGCCGCCGCCATGCACGCCCGTTTCCTCCACTATCCTACCCGAAAAAGCTACAAAGACCTGATTGAAAAGGGGCTGGTAGAGAAGGGCATGCTCCCGAACCTCGAGTATTTGCAGCTCAACGGCGACCTGCACTGGCTTCGGGCGCAGACCCCTGAGGTCGCGGCGGAACACGACGGCTGGCCGAGGGGACGCGCCGCGAGTCCCGAGACTGTGCGGAAGGCTGATGGCAGACTCGCAAAGTCTGGGTTTGACGCTCCCCGCCGGCTTCGCGACGTTCATCGGCTCGCAAGCGCTCATCGAGCGCCTCCATCTCGGCGGTAACACTATTGAGCTTGGCGAATTGTTCAAGTGCACGCTGCAGCAAGATGGTGGGAAGGGCGGCCATGTTGTGCGGTTCATGTGCGACCAGCAAGGCTGCGGCTACTGGGGTCTTTACATGGATACGGCGGGCCACTCGTGTGTTGTGCACACTGAGAGCTGGGACGACTTTTTCTGTGGATGTTGTGAGGCGGGGCGGTACGCCGCGTACGCGCATCCGCCGGTCGCGCACGAGGCTATTGTAGAGGCGGCCGCGAGCCTGAGGTTTGTCTGTGTGGATGCGGAGTGGGAGGAGTGGATGGCAAACATGTATTTCGATGGGTGGATCTGGGGAGCGTTATGGGCGGAGAGGGAGGTCGTGGGGTGGGATCTGGAATATGTGCGGCATTTCGAGAGGCAGAAGGACACTGTATTCGGAGGAGGACACGAAAAAGCGGACCGTTTTGAATGAATTTTACCCTCTATTTTGGCGCTGGGTTCGGAAGACACAAAGCAAGAAACACCCGATCATTGCAGATCCCGATGTTTGATTGTCGATCTCCTCAACGTACAATCCATCCGCGGCACGCTTCGGCAAGTTCAATTTTAGCAGAAGCTTGAATCCGCCGGGGCAGAGAATTCTCCAGAGAATTTCGGGTAGACACAGCTACCCCCGAGCTCGCGTTCGACACGCTCGAGGGCGACGGGGACCGGTATCCGGCAGATTGCGTTCAATTCCGACGGTCGTGTTTCGCCTTGTATTGTGCGTCGTCCTATCCATCTCCGTCTCCGTCTCCGTCCTAGAGTCGGTAAACGTCAGCGGTGCTCTCATTTAATGATCAATATCACCGCTTGCGGCTAGCTGCGGCCAGCGTGGTAGAGCCTGATTCTTGGTGCGGACTACCTTTGACTCCTTGGGATGTCGTGCAAGTTCCATACTCCTGTGCTGAATCAAAGTTGTAGTGGTTCAACGTTCGACCCAGGTTCAACATGATTTTTATGGATGAATGTTCAATATTCACGTCGTCAGATATTCGACATTGCCTATTGCCAGGGTGGCTGCCTACTACTCACGAGCTCACTGGCAGGGTTCAAACAGTATCATGGACTTGGAGAAATTCTCCTCCACAGCTCGTTTGCTTCAACACATCCACGGTTATTATTTCTTTTCTTGATCTTGATCATCTCCTGCCATGGCGGAACCTAGTCCCTATCCCGAGAGAATTGCTGCACAAGGGAGAGGGCACCTTCGATGCGTTAACGTTAACGCGTCAGTGCGCGACGCGTGTTTTCTACTTGGAATTCTACGCGGTGTCTACCCTAGTCTACGCGGCGTCACTGCGTTCCGGGGTTGCCTACGCATATCCACGAATAGCTGCACATAATATGCGCAGCTATTTGCGGAGCTGTGTAGGTAAGCGTAGGTCACTACACAGACCTACGCTTACCTACACAGCTCCACAAATAGCTACACATTGTTATGTTTAGGCGACCCCGGAACGCAGTGTGTCTCTAGAGACAAATGATCCCAACGGATCCAAAGCTCTCAATTCTGGTTCAATTTGTGTGAAGCGGGAGGATCTCTCTCTGGCCATGAAAATCCACATTCCTTGCCATTTCATCAACGCGGGGAAACCCTCAGGTAGAAGAAATTGATACGAAGATGTTTTCGCTGAGTCGGTTGGAAGGAGAAGATGTTCGTACAATGAACAGTGTACGTAAGATACGGAATTCAACCGTGGGAACAAATCGTCCAAATCTACTTGGTCGGCGAAATCATACATCTTTCTAGGCAACGGGATCCTGCGGATGAGCCACCAGTTTGAAACCGCTCACACCACCCTGCCTCAGTCTATCCAAGCCTTCTGAAATTCCGGCAAGACCATTTGGCAGGATTTCATAGCGAGTTCCCTGAAGATCGGTTAGACGTTGCTCGAGGTACGGAACTCTCAGCAACTCACAGAAATGACACCCCTCTCAAGCATCTCGGGAAGGTTCTTGATGAGAAGCTTTCCAAACGCCGTGTGTTCGGGGGTACCGACATATCCAACGACATCGCGTTTGAAGTTCATGACGTCCGGGCCAGCATAATATCCTAGGACGCGCACAAGCAGTGAGCTTCTTTTGCTCAGGATCTCGCTCCAGTTTCGCCGCCGGCTGGGTAACCACGACCCTGCCGCCCTCTACCAAAGCATCATGAGCGGCATTGATCGAGGAAACGGCTCCTGCGTCATAGACCACGCTCACTGGCGGCGCCAAGGCTGGATGCGCCGCCAGGGACTCGACGGGCACTTCACCGCGATCGATACATTCGGTCGCACCAAGTTTCCCGAGATAATTAAAGTTAGCCTTGGATGCATAGGCGACGATTCACGTGAATCCGGCGAATTTAAGAAGTTGGATGGCTGGTTTCAAGTCAGAGCCCATCGATATTGAATGATGATAATGGTTCACCGAATTGACCCACTGGTCCTCCCCCGATCACCAGCGCGGCATGACCTTGCTGGGGCTTGTCCCATGAGAATGTGGGATTAAGGCCAACCCCAATGGGTCCCGGGGCGAATAAAGCCGACGCAGGCCGTGGTAAACGCCACAGGAAAGGTAGTGGCCTCGTCAAAGCTGGTATTGTCTGGGATCTGAACCGAACATAATCAGTGAAATACCCAAACTGCGATTGGTACTGTCGACATACTGGAATCATGATCCCGGCAGGAACGGCGACGTATTGCTGGAATCCAACATTGACAGTTTGAGCACATCTGAGCGGTCAGTTAGTTTTTGAAGAAAACGGGGAATACCCTGCGGCCCTTACACTCTATCGCCTTTCTTGAGTCCTTCCACACCTGTACCAAGCTTTTCCACCACGCCAGCAACGTCGTGCCCGACGACCGCAGGATATTCGTCAATTAGGATGTTGAACGCGCCTTGCTTCCAATTTACGGGGTTGAGGCCCACAGACATGATCTTGATAAGGACCTCTCCCTCTGAAGGAGTGGGAATTGATCGAGTACGAAGAACAAAAGGCCCCTTGGGAGCCTCTATGATGACAGCCTGTTGAGTTGACATAGTTGGAATGTAGCTGGGATTCAAGTTCAGTTGTCGTTAAGCTTGCAGCAGTTCTTATACCATTGCGGCCCACAGCAACGCGTCAGGGAATTGCGTTCGGCGCGGAAAATGTCGAGTAATAAGTAGCGCTTGAGCGTGTTACAATCAATTAAATAATGCTGCTGAGGGCATCTCGAGTATTTGAGGCATGGTCGGGTCGGGTCGGAACCGAGCCAATTAGACCCGACCCGACCCGATCGGCCTTCGCGATCCTGCTGACGGGGTAGGCTTCGCGAAAATTTCGCCTTTGGCGCTTGAAATGTTCCAGGGCTCATATCGCGGCAAAAATGCTTAATTTCAAAAAGAGACATAGCTGCACAGTTAAACTTCAAATTAGCAGTGAATACATCGAGACAGAGAGCAGCCCACATGGTACTAATCAAAACATTCCACTCCAATGTCTACGCACACCATCTACCTCGTCTTCTTAGTCTCCCCAGCAGCATCCGGCGCACCCTCCGCTAGCACCTGTCCATACTCATTCACACGCTTCGGGTCGATGCGGTATATCCAGCGCTATAAGAAGAGAAAGGGCATCAGGGATAATTCGGGGTGTACAAGGGCGGAAGGGGACGCGGACCTGGTACAGGAAGATAAGGAAGACAACGTCATCGCGGAAACACGCGAGCCGGTGGAGGAAGGGCATCTTGATGCAGAATCTGGTGTGTGCCGTTCAGCCAGCGAGCGAAGGTGTCATCTAGGAAAGACGTACGCAAAGAAATCATCGACCACCGTCGAGAGCGTCTTGTAAATCATCGCCTTCATGGGCATGTGCGAGACGCTCTGTCAGAGACGAGTCAATATTAGACCCGTTATGGAGACTGGAAGGAAGCAGGTACCTTGAGCTTGTAGTTGATAATCAACTGAGGGACAAGTTGGGCCTGGATGACATTGCATTAAGCGTTCTGGGGGCAGTAGGAGTTAAAAAGGCGGGACTTACAAAGCCAAACATATACACGAACGACGTGAGGGTCGAGATAACGAAACTGTACCACCCGCGGTGCGACTCGTATATCAGGGAATACACGGTGTAGCCCGCAAGGAGGGGAATCGCAACGTAGGAAACGTATCGGAACGCCAGTTTGTCGTATCTGCGCAACTGGTGAACTCGCGAAGCGGACGTGTAGACTAGCGACATACTCTTGTGTTTTCTTCTCATCCTCGCTCAAGACATGTTTATCTAACGGCCAGGTGTTGGTGGGTGGTAATAAAAAGCCATCCAGTCACGAACCTTTGATATCGAGCTTGTAAGGGATTAGTTTACCCGGAGCGGCCACAACGCTGATGTCTACTGCTTTTGTGATCTAAGCGGCTGATCGTCAGTACCATCCAGGCTGAGGGGGGCATGGTGTACCTTCCACGCCTCGATTAACACTCCAGTGCCCGAGCCGAACAAAATCATCCAGCTTGTGTTGTCATTGTTATCAATGAGGTATAGCAGGATGATGAACTGCACGAAGACGTTCGTGATGATCTGGGGAACGCGGTTAAGACACATTCTCGAGAAAGGAAAATAATACGCACAGTTCGGAGGGAGACGCCCACCATTTCCTTCTTCTGCCTCCAATGCGACACGTCCGACTTGAATGCGAGCATTTCGAACCTAGGCCAGAGTTGCAGTTTGGCCACATCTGACGGAGTGAAAAAGCTCACAGCATATGCAGCAGACTGACGAGCCCCGTCAACCCAAGGAACCACGGGTTAGTCTCGAGCAGCATACGCTTCACCTCGTCAAGCTCTGCACCAGCCCCACTGCCCTGATTCTTCGCAGCCTCCTTGAATCCATGCGTCATCGACGCAAAGATTTGAAATTTCATGAAAGACATGGGCTGGAATACAATCTGGATGGGGAGCGTCGGCGTCGTGTCATTGAGCTCGAGGTAGTGGGAGCGGAGGTGCCAGAACTCGTTAGGGAAGACAATGGGCTTGTAGTATCCCATCGTGCCCGTCTGGTCGCGCTCATTAGGGATGAGGTGCACGTCTGGAAAATGTGAGGACGTGGTAAAAAAAAAATTGGAGCGGTCGATGTACGTTCTAGAAGTGGCGGAGGGAGGGTGCCAAAGGGGACGACACCGGCGTCAGAGATGAGAGCCAGGGTCAGGTTCTGATGCCAGTGCGCCATGATCACGTCTGCCTCGACCTAAGCATGGAATTAGCATTAGGTCTTGATTTTCTGTATCGAACCTACCTCCTCCGGTTCATCCGTGGCATTCGCGCTAAGGAGATTTTTCTCTTTGCGGACCTTTAATTTGGGAATGTGTGGCGTCAGAACTAGAATGGTATAAGTTTTACAGGTCGGGAAATCGAGCAGAAACCTACGCTTGCGGACGTGGTGGATGTCGTCGGGACTGAAGGCAGGGTTTTGCGGGTTCGGGCTTGCTCCGTTCTTCGCGAGGAATATATCCGCCCACAAGGACCCATTCTTGAGCACGCTCTACCACGAAACAGATCAATGCGAGTGATAGGGCAGTAGCGTCGGACGCACGGGTGGGAAGTTGATGTTATACTCGACTACCCGCGACTCGGTGTAGTCACCAAAAGTCAAATTCTCCCAAACGAAACTCGGGAGGCCCTCGTCTTGGTCCTTCCGATAGCCAGATGTCCACTGTTTCGAAAACACATCACCCGTGGGTGAGGTCGAAAAGTGGACATGCATGTCCAATGGCTGGCCAAGGGGCCACGCAGGGCTCGCCTGCGCGGGGGGCAAAGTCCAGGGGTCGACCGTCTGAGGGGCTGGACTCCCTGGGGGAGTCTGCACGGGCACGGCCGACTTATTTCCGGTGTTGAAGAGATACTTGGACGCTGCAGGCAACTAATGTCGTCAACAACCGCTGCTTAAGCTGCATACGGGCGTACCAAGTTGCGTAACCGCAAAAATTATAAAGGCTTGCTGCTCAGTCGTATGAGTTCTGAGAAATTGGTAGGGACCCTAAATACCGACCTGTGCAGCTCCGAATAGCTTGCGAAATGTCGATTGTTCCTCCTGGGCCGGGGCCGGGGCTGCAGGAGCAGCTGGCGCGGACATGGTGGTTGCGGCCGAAGGAAGCTGAAGCCTTCCGAGATCAATACCCCACAACAAGTCGTCTTTCCTACCACGAACAGTTCAATTCGAAAACCGTCCCTCGCTGGCTGAAATGTCCACAGTCCACCTCCGCACACGACTTGCAGAGATTGACGCGTCAATTGCTGCGCATAAGCTCTCGCTTGAAGCGCTCGAGCGCGATAGAACCACCGTCGCGGCGGAGCTCTATTCCAAAGCCACCTTCCCCGTCTTGACTTTGCCCGTGGAGATCACAACTGCGATTTTCACCTTTTGCCTCCCAACAATCGAGGAGCTGCACGAAAACAATATCAGGCGCAGGGACGACGCTGAGACGCCCCCGACACTCACCGCGCCAAACACTTTGGTAGAGTGCTGTCGTGCATGGAGAGATATTGCATTCGCGACTCCCTCGCTTTGGACGACACTTGCACTTTGCTTAAAGGATAATGACTTTGGGGAGACCTCGCGGTCCGAACCAGGACGGGCGGACGAGTATATCGACCGGTGTATCGACCGGTGGCTGGGACGTGCGGGCTTCCAACCGCTCACATTCGTCTTCTGCCTCGTACAAGAGCTCGACTACAATGATTCCGGTGGACATACGCCGGGGCATTGTATACGAGGTGCCATCCGCCGCTACGCGGATAGATTGCAGCATCTCGACTTGGAAATCACGGCGACCTTTTTCGATATCCAGATCATGGATTTGGATTCCATTCACTTCCCGCTGCTTCAGTCAGCTGTCCTAGGGAATACCGACCCCAATCAGGATGTCGCGGATGCCTGCGAGGTTTTCAGAACTGCGCCCCGGCTATGCGAAATCGTTTTACACCCCGAGACCTGGTTATCGTGCTATACCCTTCCCTGGACGCAGTTGACCAAGTACGAGGGTTCTATACATGACATGACTTTGTTCACCCTGGCTCCAAACCTCATCGAGATGAAGTGCGTTGTGTGGGGGACTTACTACGGGGATACGAAGACAGTCATGCAAGCACGCTTACAGTCCCTCGCTTTCTTCTCACCGTCCATTGCAACAGAAATCAACTCGGTGCTCATGCAACTTACTTTACCAGCGCTTACATCGCTTCGCATCTCAGAACCTGTTGCTCCAGGTCCTCTTGCATCTTGCCTGGAGCGGTCGACCCCGCCCTTGCAAACAATGTCCCTGACCCTGCCTCTTTCCGTCAACACCAGAGGCTACGATCTTGGTCCCTGGAAACCCAGTTTTGCCTCTGTGGCTGCCACACTCGAGAACCTCGAGCTCCACTCCCCCTCTCATGATTTTCTCTCCGAAATTCTGCATCTTACGGCGCCGGCGGACCCTTTCAGTCTACCCTGCCTAAAGACCCTCAGTGTCTTTGATTCTCCCGCCGTGAATTACAAGGAGCTCGTCGCCTTCTTACACCGAAGATCCACCTCCACCAAGCTCGCCCGACTACAGTCCCTTCGCCTCGTCTATCGTCCACGTGTCTTGCTTAATGAAGAGGAGTTGTTCGAAATTCCCCTTGGAAGGCGCAAATTGCGTCTCAATGCCATAGACCATATGCGCCGCCTCGCGAGCGAGGGGATGGATATTCACATCGGATCCGAGAAGACGACCCTCATTTCATTCGATAAAGGGGTCATCTTCGACGCCCAGCCTGACGGATATGAGAATGGGGACGACGGTGGTGGAAAGAGTGCCGCCCAAGGTCACAAGTCCTTTACTTGATAGCTGTAGCCGCATCACTTGGTGAATTTTTTGCGATCGCAAATCTTTTGACTGAAGCAGACTGCAATTATCCGCGACTCTCCGGGATTCAAAGCCGAAAATGTACTCCTGCAGTTCTAGTTGGTTTGGGATAGGTGGCGGCTATTCGATGTGATTTGGGGCGGGCTTCTTGGTTAACCCATGGAATGTAAATCGACCTCCAGTACCAGTGTCAAGTGAAACACTGAATCTTCCGTTTCTGCCTTGGGCCTACACTTTGAGTGGGTGAGGACAAAATAACTCACAACAACCCATATCTTCCCGTTCGGGAAGGCACCGATAACAGTGATGACACATCGCCAAGCAGCCTCAGCACCAGGCTCGTCTGCAAAAAACGAGACGAGGATGCGGAGGTGTAAATAATTAAGTGACTAAGTAGTACAAGCACAGTAATATGGGCAACAAAACAAATGCGACGACAGTATAGTATGCGAATTGCGAGGGAGAGTAACGAAAGTATTGTACATATGCAGGATGTGAGCAAATGCGATGATCGAGGCCAGACCAAATGTAAAAAGGAAATGCAAGAAGTTACTTCTTGATCGCGCGCACCTGGTCGCGCAGCTTGCCGTTCTCCATCTGCAGCGTGTTGAGCTCCTCAAGCAGCGCCATACTCTGCGACTGCTCCGACATGCGCATCGCGTCGACCTCCGCCTTCGCGTCATCCAGCGCCGCCCGCACCTCGGCCAACTGGGCCTCAAGCTGCCTCTTCACCGCCTCGGGCGCCGACGCCGCCTCCTCCGCCAACGCCAGCGTCTTCGCGCTCAACGCATTATTCGCCTCCGTCAGTTGCGCACACGTCGCCGCCTGCTCCGCCGCCTGCGACTCCACCTCCCGCTTCTCCGCCACTGCGCGCTCCACCGCGCCGCGCAGGTTCCCCACCTCGTCCTGCAGCGTCGACACCTTGCTCGCGAGGTCCATATTGCGCTCCTCGAGCGTCTGCACCTGCTTCTGGTACGTCTCCAGCGCGCCGTTCGCCTCCTGCGCGAGCTTCTGCGCGCGCTCCGCGTTCTTCTTGAGCAGGTCGTGCGCCTGCGCGAAGCGCACGAGCCGCTCGATCAGGGCGCGGTCGTCGGCCACGAGCGCCTGCACGCGCGCGACGAACGCCTCCACGGAAAACGCGCCGTTGGACCCGGGCGTGGGTGACGACGGCGTGCGGGGGTCATACAGTGCCTTGAGCGAACGCACGTCGAGGTCGGAGAGTGAGGTCGGGTTCGGACTTGAGGGCATCGTGGGCGAGCCGGGGCCCGAACCCGTGCGGAAGCGCTGTTGGCCGGATTTGGCCGCACGCGCTTCTGGTGAGGGGAGGATCGCCCATAGGGGTTGCAGCATCGCAGTGATCTGCTTGTTATCGCCGCCGCCAAAGTCCCGCGGGGAGGCCATGGGTGAGAGCGTGGGTCGTAGGTCGGTCTGAAGCGAAGAATATTAGCACGAGAACGAAACCGGGAAGAAAAAAAAAACTGTACCTTGACCCGGAGCTCGATTGCGCGGATCTCTTTCCGAGCGTCCTCGCGTTCTCTCCGCGCCTCTTCTACCTCGCGAGAGAGCGCTTCCCGCTTGTCGAACCCGCTCCGCACATCGTCCTCCAGCTTGCGCCGCAGTCCCTCCCACTCGGTCTGCGCAGCATTATGGCTTTCGATCTTGGTGGCGAGCCCCTGCAGATGGTTCCCTAAGGCAGACGCAAGGACGGGCAACGCCGGGTCCCTAGCGTAGATTGGTATCCCAAACTCCTTTATTAGTGCCTTCAGCGCTGATGTGCTGTCCTCCAACTCCTCCTTGACCTTCTGGAGCGCAATCGCGTCCTCCCCACGCATTCGCTCCATCTCGTCCTGCAGCCTCTCCAGATCATCCAGCCGCTCGCTCTCCGCCGCCTGCTTTTCGCTTTCCCACGTCTCGCGCTCCTCCTCCCGTTCGCGGACCAACGCCGCGCGCTCCTCCGCCCACGCGGCCTTCTCGCGCGCGAGCGTCTGCATCTCCTCGCCCATGCCCTCGAGCCGCGGTAGCTCTCGCTCCAGGGCGGCGATCGTATCCTGCGCGGCCTGCATCTCCCCAGCCCGCGCCGCGTCGACCGCGTCCTTCTCCTTCCGTGCCGCAGCCAGCTCGCGCGCAAGCTCCGCCTGCTTCTCGCTGGACGCGGCAAGGGCCTCGGTGGCGCGCGCGAGCTTCTCCTCGAGCGCGAGCACGGAGGGCGGGGGCGTATCTCTGCCCGTCGGAACGACCGTTTCGGCGTGCCCGGCAAAAAAATGTGCGCCGTCGAAGCGCGTGCCGGCCCCTCGAGAGGAGGTGGCTCCACTGATGGACGAGCCTGTGGGGCTGCGGTTTGCGCCCGACGGCGTGTTGTACCCAGAGTCGGTGTTACCGTTCTCCGGGGGCGCCATTTTGCGCTCCATGCTTCGGACGGAGAAGCTGAGGACACCGGCACGGTGCTCGAGGAGGCGCTTGTGGATTTCGTTGGCGCGGGTGGAGACGCGGAGGAGCTCGCGCTCGGCGGTTTCGACGCGCTTGCTGGCAGCTTCCAGTTGGTCTTCGGATTGTTTGGAGACCTTTTTGTGGGCTGCGTTAACGCGACTGAGGGATAGGGCTGCATCGCGGATTTTCGTCTCGAGGGTAAGTTTCTTGGTCATGGCGCCTTGTCGGGACATGAGGACTTGTTGTTCCTGTGGATATGAATGAGTTTCCATTTTGGTATAATCGAATATATTTCTGCGAATGCGCAAAGGGCAGCATTGAACCGAAGAGAACTTGGGCACAGGGCCAGTATAACCCCCGGTTTGAAGTGGGTGGAAATAACCAAGTATTTACGGCAAACCCGAACCCAGAATAACAAACGCAAGCGCGTACCTTCTTGAGATCTTCCACCTCCTCTGAGCTCAGAATCTCGAAATCGCGGCTATCCACGACCGCCTCGCTGGCCAAGAGACTGATGAGAAGCTCATCCCGGTTGTTTAGAGGCGGTTGGGTGGCTATCCTGGATGTCGCGAGCCTCGTGGTGGTCACGCGAGAAAGTGGCGACGAGAGTTGCCTGGTAGGGGATGGTGTCTGTGGTAAGCCGTTTGCGAGGGATCTAGCTCCACGAGATGCAGGAGAGCGCGGAGAATCTGGATCTGGCTTGTCCTTCCTGAGAGACAAGGGGGCAGTTGCAGGGGACGAGGGTAGACTGGGTGGGGCTTGTGTAGGCGACTGAGGAGGCCAAGACGGTGCACCAGGCTTGAGGGGGAGAGGCTCTGCGGGTGGAGGCGAGGTTGTCCCCGTCGCAGACGCCAGGAACCGCCGCACACCCCCGCCAAAGCCGTTCATTGTTCAAGTAGAAAACAAGCAATTCAAGGTCCAGAGCTGTCAAAATAGTGGCTGTGCTCTATGCGTTGCTGCCTCCATGAGGCATCCAATCGGTCGCGTCTATGGCGCGGCTAACGGCGAAACAACCGCCTAAAATATTTGGGGGTATCTAAAGAGTATTTTTTTGACCGGACCAGGGTTACTGGCACTCGAATCTGAACTTAAATCCCCCAAAATTTGTTTGTTTCAACAATTCCCCGAGTTCGACTGAAAGTCCGCGTTTTCACCCTCTGAATTCAATGTGCGTTAATCTTGAGCCCCGCTCCGTTTGAATTGGGGTATTTTTCCGTTGAACCACTTCACATCTTCGAACGGAGATCCAAGTCCGCCTTTAACAATTTGACAGTCAACTGGTTTATACGCTTAACCGCATCCCTTGGAGCGTATAATGCCCATCCCCGACCCCTAATTGAGGGACACTGAAGGCGACGTTAACGATGAGGTAAATTTTACAATGCCTAACGGAGTTCAACGTTGCAGTCAGCGTTCTACCGATCGGGAATCGGGATTGAGGTTGAAGTTGAAATGAAGGACCCGAAAACACAGCTGACGGGGGCTTCTATGTAAACCGTTGACGTGTAGAATTTTTGAACTGGTTCTACCGGGGTTTCGTCAATTTAAGGAGTTGCAAAAGTAAAACCCTTGAACTTGAAGTGCACTAAACATGAATCCCCTTCCACGGAGAACCGCAATCATTTGCGTTGAGGGATATTAGGCAGAGCGTTTAGAACCCACACCCCTGTCGTTTACCGGGTGTCCACCGTCGATGCAATTTTGGCCAGACGAAAAAGTGCACACCGAAACGGCGAGTTGTGAGCCGTTCAATTAACCGTCCCAATCCTATTTCATCCCTCGGAGCACCCTGTCACTGTTCCTGTACTTTTATAACGCATCAGTGGCAGTAACTCTTACTAACTGAATGTTGCGATACCACGCTTTGACCGCTGATGGCATCAGTTTCGGTTCAAAATCGCTAAACACTCGTTTCCGAAAGCGCGAGCACAGCTCAGATAAGTTTGCTTACATCCCTCATCAAGCGTCTCATAGACCATGCGGCCAAGCGAAATTAGGGTGCCATTTGTTCGTTCAAGAAAACATCGTGGTCAAATCCCTCCAGGTCATCTGAGTCGACGTTGTCCAGGCGGGTAAGCCGCGAAGATATATAACTCCGCAAGTCGTTGATCAAGAGAAACGTGTCCAAAAGGGATCGGTTGCCCAAGGTTGGTCCATTTTGGTAGCCTTAATATTCCTTCCAGAAGCATTAGGCGTGTCGGAATATTCGAGGAACCACAGCTCTGCCACACCAGCGCGCCGTAGATATTCCGGGATACGCGCATAGTTGAGACCAACAGCATGAGGTCCGTGGCTGTCATCCGAAAGTGCCAACCGGCCCCCATGCTTCAGGATAATCTGAGGACAGTCAGTCAGCTTCCGTCGGCCAAAAGGTAAAAGAAGGTTGAACATGGAGCAGATCCTCTCCGGGATATGGTGTGCTCCAGCCTTTGCGCAAAGCAGACGCGTTGATCTCGAATAATGCCCCATAATTAATCGCGTAGATAACATTGCGTTCGACGCGCTCCAAAACCTCTGGATAATCTGAGAGTCGCAAGGTCGGATTGTAGAGTCGGCACAGGTCCATGTGTCCGACGATCTCAGGCTGGAACCGCTGGAGCAATTCGTACTGGGCATCGAAGTACGCACAGAGGAAACCTGCATCTTTAGTAGTAGGGAGTGCGCTTTCGATGCTGCCGACCGCCTTTCGGAATGTAACAAGGTCGAAGTCGATCGGGATTCCATTGACGTGGTGCACTGAACCGACGATATACTCCACACGTCCGTGGTGCCGTTGCAACAGAAAATCCAGCTCCTCAAGATCGAGGCGGGTAATGTACTCCGTCTCCAATCCGACGAGCAGCCGAATTTGAGAGGCATATACGAGCTTGAGACGGTGAGCCTCGACTAGAAAATGCTCAAATTGGGACATGAGCTCCTCTGGAGTATGGTTTTCCTGACGTCTTTTCAGTTTACGTAGCGGCGAGGTTCAAGTTGAAATTTGGCAGCTGGTTGGAATCGTACCTCTTCTGGATACAAGTCCGCCGTCCGATAGCGAGGAACGTGCTCAGTTAGACCATACACTTGAAAGCCCTGGCGAATGGCTTCGAGAACGACCTCTTCCAGCGTTCCAACCGCATGCTTGCAGAACTGGCCAGAATGCGAGTGGTGGCTGTGAGGCATGTGTTCGTCACGGCTGTCACACCCGGCTTGCGTCGTACACTCACCACTGTTCAATTTGCTGCAAGCGAACCAGGCGTGTTGTAGGCGCCTCGAATCTTTTAAACTTTAACCCGTGTATGGAACGCGCACTTGATGTCAGGGTGAATAAATAAAAGTCGCGATACAACACTTTGACCAAACATCCTCAAGTGTAATCTCCCCCTCTCGCAAGTTTCTCCGCCCCCACCGTGTCCCGCGTCCAAGCGCTGGTCGAAAGCCGACGGGCGAGTGTATAAAAGGTTAGAAACTCCACTTCTTCATCGTCATTTCCCCCATAAACATACTGTGTTAGTTTGCGCAGTACGCCGCCACGGAGGAACGAGGCGTTTATGGCAGTATCAAGTGCCTCTAATACGTGGGAGTGCCGGGTGAGTCGCGCATGGGCTGGATTCAGGCGATTGAAGACCGCCAGATATTCTTCCCTGAAGCGCGAGAGCGTTTCAGGGGAGTCTTCTTGTTGCGCTTCACGGGACAGATCTTCGACCTCATCTTCGCCATTGTCGCTCTACGACGAATGAGTTCTCGGCGGATCCAAAAGACGAGGAAAACTCACCGCGGAAGCCTCGCGATATGCATACAGTGCGGGATCCCAGTCCCTAGTAATCCACGAGGGGTATGAAGCGAAAGCGCACTGCCGCGGGCCAACAGATACACCATCCCAGTCAACTATTCCAGTAACGGTGCCCTCCTCGTCAACTAGAATATTCTGGTATCCGAAATCTGGGTGGGAGAGAAAAAATGGCGCGCCATCGAATTCCGGATTGGGCAGCACGCTCGCAAACGTCCGAAGCAGTTGCAAGTCGGAAATGACTCGCGTATTTGACGCCTCCTTGAGCTGGTCGTTGATGTCGCTCTGGAAAGATAGGTATGTGCTAGGGAAAGGATCACCAATGGGAGCTGGCGACGTCTCGCCTTCATCAATGCCGTCTATAGAAGGGTAATATGGACCAACGAAAACCGCGCCCGTGGTAGGATCAATGTCTAGCTGACCGATCATAGGAAATTCATGGGAGGAAAGCTGGGACATGAGACGGGCGAGGGACTCGAAGACAGTATTTCTGCGTTCGTCCGAGAACCACGCGGGATCGAACCAAAGTTTTGCTAGCTGGGTTCCAGGAAGGAAAGTCATGAACGTATACGGTCTGCCAAGGGCATTGTTCTCGGTTGTTTGACAGTCGATGATTCTTGGTACCGGTATGGTTGTGCTGAATCGCATTGAGACCACAATTTATAGTAGGAATTTGAACTTACTTGTTGCCGATGAAATCCAAGGAAATACGGTCCAGAGACATTCGTTTCTGGAGCGCTTCAGACCATCGTGGGATGGGTATCCGTGCTACCCAGCGAACTCCATCGGTAAACGCGAGAAAATAGACGACGTTGAAGCCTCCTATCTTTGGTGTCGGGTCGACGGCACATTTGATCTCGCCACTGCGTGTTTGTGTGGCCAGGGATGCGAGTACATCCAAATCAAGATGATCAATGAAGGACGGAACAGATGAAGCGGATGATGGCGAGTTGTGGTCGCTAGACATGGTGGTTTCTTGTAAGGTGGGTCTCAGCATAATTGTTTTTGATGTCCGCGGCCCCTTTCTACGGATTGACTCGAACAAAGTCGAACTTGAGCGAGAGTGCCGCAGTGATGGTTTGGTCCAAGCGGAAATCGAGTAGTTAAATGTGCGACTGACGATAATCAGTTTTTTCCCCACTCTCCGCCAAAAAAAAACCCCAATTTATGGTCTGACTAGGGAGACTACAAGTAGACTACTCCTCATCACTCTCTTCGCCAGCACTCTCTCCATCATACTCGTCCGTACTGTCATCCCCTTCGGGCTGGGCATCGAAGGTAACCCTTTTATCGAGTGCAACGAGGGTTGTCTTCTCGGATCCAATGTGAATATCCATCCCTTCGCTCGCTAGGCGGCGCATATGGTCTATGGCGCGGATCCAACTCCGTATCTTCATCGAATAAGATACCAGGACGATAAACGAGCCGGAGGGACTGTAGTTGAGCGAGCTCGGTGGACGTGGATCTTCGGTGTAAGAAGGCGACCAACTCCTTGTAATTCACGGCGGGAGAATCAAAAACACTGAGAGTCTTCAGACAGGGTAGACTGAAGTCCTCGTCCACCGGAAGATGTAAGATTCCCGAAATGCCGGAAAGAAATTCATGAGTGGGGGAGTGGAGCTCGAGGTTCTCGAGCGTTGCAGCCACATGCACAAAACTGGGTTTCCAGGGACCTAAATCATAGCGTCGGGTGTGAGACAAGGTCAGGGACAGGGTTTGCAGGGGCGGTGCCGACCGCTCCAAGAAAGACGCAAGAGGAACTGGGGCTACAGGTTCCAAGATGCGGAGGGATAGAAGAGCTGACAAAGTAAGTTGCATGAGCATCCAGTCAATGTAAATGGATGGTGAGAGGAACGTGAGGGACTGCAAGCGTGGGTGCATGACTGTCCTCATATCCCCATAACGTCCGCACACAGCGCACTTCATCTCGACTAGGTTCGAAGCCAAGCTGAACAAATTCATATCTTGTATAGGACCTTCATACTTGGTCAACTGGGTCCAAGGAAGGGTATAGCACGATAACCAGGTCTGGGGGTGTAAACCGATTTGGCATAGCCGAGGCGCATTTCCGAAAACCTCGCACATCAGCCTTTCGACATTTTGGTTGCCGGTTGTTTGACGTTGTCAGGTTGCCGCAACCTCACAACATCAAAGTGCATAAAATTCCCGCTCAGCATGATGAAGAATGGCTTCAGAAACAAGGTGAGATGGAAGCTAGAGACTCAAATAAATCTCCCATGTAGTCAATTTCCCAGTGCAGCTTTCAATAAAAAAGATATTGCCCTTTGATCGGGTCGAACTCGCGAGGTTGTTCAGGAGAATTACATAGGGTTGCAAGGTTGCAGGTTGTCTCGAGGTTGCGCCGATTTTGGTGGGGGTTGTGAGGTTGTACAACCTGACAACCAGACATGTCGCGGACGCTTGAAGCGTCCGCGACATCCTGATTGGGGTCGGTATTCCCGAGGACAGCCCCCTGAAGCAGCGGGAAGGGAATGGAATTCAAATCCATGATCTGGATATCGAAAAAAGTCATTATCCTTTAAGCAAAGTGCAAGTGTCGTCCAAAGCGAGGGAGTCGCGAATGCAATATCTCTCCATGCACGACAGCACTCTACTAGAATGTTCGGGGCGGTGAGTGTCGGTGGCGTCGCAGAATCATCCCTCCGCCTGAAGTTATTTTCGTGAAGCTCCTCGATAGTGGGGAGGCAGGAGGTGAAAATCGCCATTGTGATTTCCAGGGGCAAAGTCAGGACGGGGAAGGTGGCCTTGGAATAGAGCTCAGCCGCGACGGTGGTTCTATCGCGCTCGAGCGCTTCAAGCGAGAGCTTATGCGCACCAATGGACGCATCAATTTCGGCCAGTCGTGTGCAGAGGTGGGCTGTGGACATTTCAAAGCTGCAGCGAGGAACGATCTTCGAAAATTACACGGTAGTGGTGACAGGCAAAGCGCCACCAAACTGATGTCTGTTTGTTCCGTACTATTTGTTCGCACTTGGTCCTGGCTACAGCCTTCCACAGCAAGAGGTGCTCGATCTCTGGATCATGGAATAATTCCCACGACCCTCCCTCCCCCCAAAAAAGGCAATTCTGAGTCAGCGGCATCAACACGGCACCACTTGGGCCACCGAACATCTGCACAGAAGTTGGAGCATACATCGTAGCAAGGATAAGTCGTTTATGCCACTGCACAGTACGCTGCGGCACTCAAAATTGCCAGAACCGTACTCGCAAAAAAAAATTCAAGGGCTGCCGGCCATCACCGTTTGATCACATCACGTTACTATATGTCACCCAGTACTGGGCCACCTTGGCATTTCTGCCCTCTGGCCAGCCGATACAAGGCTTTTTGTACCCATATTTCGACGTTTGAGTGAGTGATAGGATCCCAGGAGTGAGTTAAAATATTTTTGGGAATTTTGGGGTCGTATTTTGAGCCGCCTGCGAATTTATTTTCGGGGGTACCCCAAAACGGCAATAAACGGGGTAGTGAGCCACCGGCCTAAATAAGCTGTTGGATCTCGTAACATGCAGCCCAGTGCACTCAAAACCACTCAGGGGATTCAAAGGCATAATTCTATACCCCGAAGATAGAAGTTTAATGCGTACAAGGGGTATAATTACTAGGCCTTCGCAACAGGAAAGAAGGCGGAAATAGGGGTATCAACAAAATCACATGCACTACAAAGGAGAGAGCCCAATATTGGGCAAAATTAAGTGCTGGAGAGGTGGATAGGAAGCAATAGCATATACTTAGGTACATTGGATGGCTCGTCCATAGCAGTAACCCTCCGAACAAAATCCATTTCTTTCCGGCACTAGAATTGGCTGGGTCCATGGAATGACCCACAGTGAACGCAATACTGACGTGTGGAGAGCGGAATGGAAGCGGTATTTTGTACATACAGGTGTAATAAGTGCACATACCCGGTGCTGGGCTTGCGGAAGAGTCAGGTGGGTTGCCAGGTAGTGGTTTGTCTCGCGCCATCCAGAAGAATGTGTGGCTACCCTGGAGCGGAATAACGGGGAATATCCGTACATTCCAGCATCCACCATTCGGCTAAGGTATCCCCTGAGCTCTTGGCAACAAAATGAGCCCTTAACTTTGTGAATCGGCTGAGAATTGGATGAGGAACAAGCGAAAGAAGAGCGCGGTGTCCGTTCGGAGATAAGAAATGATGAATTCCCACCCACCTATCGGAAACAAACGGAGCACAGCTTGTCATCAACGCATCATGCCGCCTCTAAATTTGGTCTACACCAAGCTCAGACATCTCAGTCCATCCTCCGAACACCAAACCACACAGTTCTGCAACATAGGAATGCATATTATACAAGTGGCCCACTACCCCGACTGGCCCAGTACCCAGTCGCTAATAGTACCTAATCGAATTCCACGATCCAGAGATCAAGCACCTCTTGTTCCACAGTGTCTCTAAAAGCTCAAAGTAAAATTGAGAGGTCTTCTGAGACGTACCCTCAGGATATGTCCCGGGCAGATTTTTTGATTTTGCCCCCAAAAGAGTGTTATAAGATGTTCAATTTGGCAGTGATTTGATGGTAAAGATCTGAAATAAATTGGCAGGGGACGAAGGAGAGGGAAAATGAAAAATCAACGCGGGACATATCCTGTAGATTCTAATTCTGAACAGATCTTACACCAACAGTTTGTTGAAAGGGTGAGTGGTTGGAGCGCTACGATGGACCAAAGAAGCCGGACATTTGATCCCAGCCACTTGCCTGTCACCAATGCCATACAACTTGTAGACGTCAGGACGACTTGTTATGGTGTATTAACTTCGGAAGGCTTCGGCTTCTGCTCTCGTGACTTGGCTTATGTCCACCTCGAATCGCTCGATCCAAGGCGTATGAAGGGCCACTGAAGCTACGCTTACGCTTAGGATCCATCTAACTGCCGTTGAGAACTGGTATTGCAAGGCACAAATTATGACATACTGCTGTGGCAGCTGTGCGCCCGGCCTTTTCCTCGTGCAACGCCATGCCCGAACCATGCCCTGCGATGCAAACGCTGACATTTCAGATAGAAGGTTTGCACAGCCCATCCAGTTTCTTCATCCCAGCCTCGTCCAGGAAGGATCCCCACACCATCGCTCAATCGACAGCGCTCAATCCAAGAGCGCGATCGACATTATGTCCTCTGCGCTACCGATGTGGAGAAAGCCTCTCAACGTTGACCGCCAAGCAGCGACTTCGCTTTATGGCATCCTTGTTTTAGCAGACTACAGCTTTCAAAAATAGCGGCTCATTTAAAAGCACCCTAGTCCGCAGGTATAGATTCTGACGATGTCAGACAGCGACCTCTATAGCCGCCTTCTTTTCCCCAAAAAGCAGGGATACCCGCTGTTCCACCCGCAGCCGTTCGATGACCTCCCAGAACCGGCTCGACAAACTGGGACGGAAATTGGGGACGTGGGAATTGTGACACAGGAGGGATCCTTTGACCCCATCTTCAATATTCTTCGCGCTAAGGATGACCCCAGCAACCGGTTTGGTGTTCCACCAGCATTCGAATCAGTCTCTCTTGGTCCTGAAGATATTGCCACCCGTACTCTTTTCCATCTCCCTGGATCTGATATATCCAATACGACCGTCGTCAAGAAGCGCATCGATGTCGAGGCCGGCATTGAGGATAACGTGCAAGTATTCTGCTGCTAGTTAATCCCGAGTCTAATTCCAGTACAGGTTCATCCCCCTCGGAGCCGGCGCAGTTATTGAAGTGTCGACTAATTCGAAGCAAACAGGACTGCTGCTATTACCAGACGGCGCCTCCCGTTGGGACTTGCGTCAGCAAAAAGTGTTCCGCGACTACGCATTGAAACACGCACAAAACTGGTACTCGTTCGTGAATGGCGACCTCGGCCGCATGGTCGGAAATGGCGACCTATATCTCGTCACCGGCGTCACAAAGTCCACATCCTGGAGCGTTGCGGCGGTCGAAAATCACTCGAGGGAGGGCAAAGTCTCGTTGAGGCTCAAGGCTGCCCAGGTTGGCAATGCTGGCGCTTCGCGCGCATGGGAGTGGGAGAGTGCCAGCTCGTCCGTCGGCTCAGGTCCGCGGCGCAATGCACGGGAGGAGCTTTGGCGGGACAATCAGACTGTGTTCCTCCGGGGCTTCAAAGTTGCGCTTCGTTTGATGTCGCTGAGGCGGTCCAAGGCGGTGTCTATCGTTAACGCGAACTGGTCCGATATGTCGTCGACGGGCACATTTGGTTTTTTTTCGCAATTGCAGCCGCAAATACAATCGGATCGCAATGCGAACTCTTGTTCGTCAAACCCTCCCAGTACGAGTAGCAGCGTTGCTAGTACTCAGGCTAGTAATTTGGAAGACGCGACCAATGTGGGTCGTTGTACCGTTCATGGATCGATCGCTGAGATACCCCCAGACCTATCACCCAGCGGATGCCATTAATGAATATCTACTCGATTGCGTAAGTGTTGAGCCCACCCTGGTGCTTTCAGTTTTATCTTGTATTAGGTCGAGGGCGCAACAGTCGCGGTAACTCACGATGATGAATGGGCTTCTGTCTTGACCTCGGTGCGACCAACAATTGTGTTTCCAGGCTATACACTTACCTATTAATTTCGGTAGGATGATAACGAAGTTCCCGACCATCCCGAGCTCATTAGACGCATCGGACAGAATTTCGGAGCAAATATCGTTTGGGGTGCGTAGAGTTCACGGCAACCTACTACTCGGCAACTTGTCTAATCTGTTCTCAAGGCGGTGTGTGCCTGCAAGCCCTCGATGACGCACCATTTTTTCCGCCATCGGCTGCCGAGGGAAACGATCCAAGCCTGCTCCATAACCAGCCTATTAAGCCTCATATCATGTTCACTGCACAGGAACCGACGCAAGCGGCCTCGATTTCCATCGGAAATCAAGTGGTGGGCAGAATGCAAGACGATATATCGACGATTTTTGTTGACGGATTTGCCGATGATATGCAGGTGGGTGCTTTTTATCATCCTTCATTACTCCGTTGGCGCACGCATCCTGGCTTGCATTTCTTACACGTGGCCATGTCCCGTGGCGAGGCCTGTGTCCGCACACTCGCCCGAAACCTCGCGCTAGCCCTCTTTTACACGCCGAGTGGACTAACATCGGCGACTACCTACAAATTGATGCGGCGACTCAAAATTCAGTCGCAGTTTCAGCTTGATTCCAGGTCCGACTTTACAGCATTCGCAGCGCCTTCATTTGGAGAGCCCAAAATGTCGCTCCAGTGCGTATTCCCCATCCCCTTCTCTCCATCTTGTAGCTGATCACCTCAGACCCGACTTTGGCTTGAACTCGTGCCTCTTCCCGCCCCTCCCGCGCATCGAGCGAGAGGTGTGTATCCTATTCCTGCCTTGTTTCGAAAAAGGACGTTAACGCAAGAGTCTTCAGGATATCCGCACGCGCGTGTTCACGCATCAATCATACTTCGCCCGCGCGAGGCACGTCTTCGAGGATCGCGCCGAGGATCCGAGTCCCGATAATGAAAAGTGCATCAGCATCGAATCGCCGCAACTCAATCTTAATGTTAACTGCTTATCAGGTTCGAGCATCTTGGCGACTCGGTGCTCGGGCTCGTCGTCACGAGCCTGATGCTGGAGATGTACCCTGGTCTGCGCGTGGGGCCCTCGACAGTGCGTTTTGCTTAGTGTGGCGCAGCACGTCCCCTGATTCATTTTACACAGAAAGTGCGCGCGATGATCGTGGGCAACGCTACACTGGCGGAAATGTGGGTCCCAGATTTACCCAGAGCAAAAGGCGTTATCTAAGTGTTTCCAGATCCGTCAAATACAGGTTGCCCGAGAAGCTCAGGCTTCACCCCGCGCTGGCCGCAACCTTGCGGGCGTCGACCAACATTCAGGCCGACTTATTCGAGGTCGGTGTTCTACCCATCTTCGTCCAAAATACAGCATCCTAACCTACACAGTCCTTCATCGGAGGCTTGTACACGGAACAAGGTCTAATCGCTGTCACGCAGTGGCTCAACCCATTGTTCCGCCCGTACGCAAAGGCCGCGTACACCGTCGTACGCGCGCAGCACGGGCTCCCCCCCGTCGAGTCTCCCTTAGCGTCCCCGCCCTCGTCCCGCGGCGTACCCTCGCCCCTCAACAGCGACACCAACATGGGCCACCTCGCGCTCTTCAACCACCACCTGCAGAAGAGCAACCAGCGCGTCGAGTGGGTGTACTCGGACCACCACCCATTCGGCGACATGGACGTCGACACGAAGGGCGCAATCGCGACACCGATATCTGCGGACAACAACCGGTTCGCCCAGGGGAACAAGTCGACCCCGGTGTGGTCTGTGCAGGTGCTCGTCGATGGGCGAGTCTTTGGGCGGGGGCGGGGCAAGACAAAGAAGGCAGCGAGGAACCAGGCCGCCAAGGAGGGGCTTGTGCAGCTGGGGGTTGCGTTTTGGTGAGTCGACCGAGCCTTCTGAGTGCGTGCTCAACCTCACGAGATGGTCCAGATTGACCAGGCTCGTCATGATCTCTCCACACTTGCGCCGGATGGACCGTGAATGCGGTCCATCCCGCCCAAGTGTGCAGAGGTTGTGGGTGGAGAGGTTTCATGTAGGTAAGTATTTAAATGGAGGATCTATGTACGTGGTCGCATATACACGGTGTTAAGTACTATCAGTCAAGCCTTATCTGGAACTGTTGGATATTTCTGGTCGCTGACTGCTGCTAGTGCTGAGCACCCAAAGATGATTCAGGAGAACATCCAATGCAATAATGTCGTCTTGCTGACTTGCTGGGATTGCCCTACCGGAATTCCGGCTCTTAGAAGAGAAGAGCTGGACCCACCGCTGTCCCGTCGGTTATGTCAGGAAAGCTTTTTCGCACAGGCCGTTTCTTTCGCGTCTACAACTTCTATTTTCCATGAGCAGCATTCACAAGCGAGGTATGGATTGTGCAAGGTGTTTTGTAGATGAGGTGTAGTGGTAAATAATAAATCAATAAGGAGCGCCAGTCGTGTAAAAAAGGTAGCCAAACCAAGCCACCAGGAGGCCGATCGGTGCCCAGTACATGATACTGAAGAAGAATGATCAGAAAATATGTTAATTTTGCCGTTACACAAACTTTTAATAACGCAACTTGGGTACGCAGCCTGATGCTGCGACCAAGGCGTCTCTTCAACACGAGAACAAGTTGCACCGTACCCTGACAGTCCACCGCCTCATGAAGTACTCCCGCGCAGACCCGCAGGGCCCTTAGGCCATCCGCTGGGACAACGAGCACGATTTCAAATCATTGTAACGCTTACAAGGAGAGACTCAAATTACTGCTCAATGGTTGGCAGCGGCACGTCCAGACTCCACTCTTCGATCTTGCCTGATGTGTTTTCCGTCCGCGGGCCAGTGAATGGACGCGGGCCTCCCGAGCTTTTTCTGGGAGAGCCCGAGAAGCGGAGCACTTGAGAGAAGGCGTGAAATCGGTTCTTCCTAAACGGGACGATATAGGTTGTTTCAGCTTGTTAAGTTCGAGCGTCACTTCCAGGTCATTAGGGTACATATCACCCAAAAAGTCTATGCAGGCCGAATACAAGTACATTTGATCACTCCTCCGTCAGTCCGAGGCTGGGAGCACCTTCTTCAACCAGGACTTCAAGTCATCGAGTTCTTTCTGGTTCGTAGAGTGCCCAACGCCGTCGTATGTGTTGAACGAGAGGCCCTTGACATCGCCCCCAGAAGCAGCCGGCGTCCCGATTTCCTTGATCAGAAAATCCGCCGAGGAGCGTCCCAACTTGTGCAGCACCAAAGGGTCCACGGAACCATGGCCCCAAAAGATCGGAATCGAAGCGGCGTGCTCGGCCGCCATCTGCACGTCCATGCAGTCATTAGCCGTTGAGCGGGAAGTTAGAAGAAAACCTACGGATTTAAATGTTTTGTATAACGGTAACCAGCCGCTCAGGACTGCAAGGCCAGCGAGTTTGCGCTCGGCGGTGAGACCGGTTAGCAGTGACATTCCGGCGCCCTGCGAGAAGCCGCCGAGGACGATGCGGTTGGCGGGGATGCCGTTGTCTACCTCTACAGTTATGAGCTGGTTGAGGGCATGGCTGGTTTTGAGCATTCCAGCCTGATCTTCCTTCCCGTCGAAGTCGAAGGAATATATATCAAACCTTTAGCAAGTTACACGCAGCTCGAGAAGAGATATCGATGGCTGCATACCAAGAGGGCATAACCATCCCGCCGTTGGCCGTGACTGACATGGATGGACTGGATCTAGGTCAATAAATTTCACGCCAATTGCCGGAGACGAACGCGTTCGGCAACACCCATTTAACGTGGGGCAGTTCCCTCTTGAACATGTCCGCCACGGGCTTCCAACCGGCACCGGAATCCTAGCCGTTGAAATTAGTGGCTAAGTGTCGGGGTCAGCGACCTGTTTACCCCCAAGCCCTTCCGAAGGATTATCCAACTGAACATCGACAGATTCTGGGCGAACCTACATGGACGAATATAACGGTTGCGGTGTGCTTGCTGAGCGCCGGGACGACGATGGACTTGAGCGGTGCGAGTGTAGCCATTCTAGAACGCTTTTCTGGATACACGTAGAGGTATAGGAATGCAGCAATGCCCACGAGGACAGTGACCGCTATGCGAGCGAAGAGATGGATTGGCGGCATAGCCGGCCCGGCGCTCAGCTTTGTTTTGTACCATCATCATGGATGCCGCCCAGGATGCGGGGGAAACTATCGAGCAGAATGCTTCCAACGACGGCGAGCAGGGTGCCGAAGCAAAACCCTCAAAAAGTTCGCTGAAAAAGGCAGCCAGACGCGAAAAGTTCGCTGCAACGAAACTAGAACGGCGCACGAAGGAGAAACTCGCGAAGAAGGAGAAGAAGCGGATCAAGGCAGAGAAACGCGCCGCAGGAGAGCTGAGCGAGGAGGAACCCCCGAAACCCAAGAAGCGCAGAGTTAACCCGCCCTTTGGGGGCAAGGTGGTCGTCGATCTCGGTTTTGACGATAAAATGTCAGAAAAGGCAGGTTTTCTTTGGTTTGCAATCGTCCTACAGATCTCACCTGGTGTGTAGGAGGTGTTCTCTCTGTGCTCGCAACTGGCGTATACATATAGCGCAAATCGTCATGCGGAATATCCGTTTTCGCTTATTTTCACGTCGATCAATGGAAAGAGTCTGGCGCGCCTCGAGAGCCTTAACGACTCGGGGTTCAAGCGCTGGGCGAACACTGAATGGTGGGCCGAGGGCTATGAACGGCTCTGGGAGGCAGACCCTGCGGTGAAGCAGACCGTCGTATATCTGACCGCCGACTCGGACGAAGAGCTCACGGAGCTCAAGCCTGACGAGACGTACATCATCGGCGGCCTCTGCGACCACAATCGTTACAAGGTATGTATCTGTTTTCTCGCGTCTCCCAATAGTTTTACTCAATTGCATACAGAACATGTGCCTGACCAAGGCCCAGGAGTCGGGTGTCCGCACCGCGCGCCTGCCCATCGGGACGTACCTCGCAGACCTACGCACGCGCAAGGTCCTCACTGTGAACCAGGCATTCGAGATTCTCGTCCACTGGACAGACATGCGCGACTGGGAGGCGGCCTTCCAAGCTGTCATTCCGAAGCGCAAGTTCGAGGAAAGCAGCAAGGAGCGAGAAAAGACCGCTGCTGCCAATACCGTTGACAGCAGCAGCAGCAGCAGCAAAATTGTGCTGAGCGTGGAGGAGCTGGAGGCACAGGCCGACGAATCGTAACAGCATATCTTGTATCATTGGCCTCTTGGGTGACGCACGCGCAAATGTATTTTTAACGGCAAACGAAACAAGCAGGCCCGGAATCACTCTCCAAGGCATCTGCCTTGTTGGTCCATCTGCTCCACTGAGTTTCGGTGACGATGAAGATCCCTGCAAGGTCGAGGAGGACGTGACAGGCGCGATGACTCAGTTCGCGCTGCCACAAGAGGAAACTCCGTACGGAGCACTCGCAAGCTCCGCCTCGAACGAGCAAAAAGGCGCGGTCGCGTTGTAGAGCGGAGTCGCGAGATTTGCGAGCTGATGTGATACGCAGTTAGCGTGAGCCCCAGCGGGAGCCGGTACACCATGCTCCACCCGCCCCCTCCTCTCGCGTTTCGCGGAATGCTTCTTCCCCTTGCCGTTGCCGTTGCCGTCCCTCCCCGTACTGAGCAGCCGCTCATCCGAGGGCGGGAACGGCAGCGCCTGCAGGGAGCGCCGGAGGTGCGCGGTGGAGGCGGAGGAGGTGAGCGTCGAGTCGGGGTGCGTTGCGTTGAGGGAGACGAAGAGCGCGGCTTTTGTTTGCCGGATGGCGGAGGTCCAGGCGGCGCGTTCTGTTTCCGAGTCTGGGGTCAATGTGTTAGTGTATGTAGAGCGAATGCAGACAGGGTAAAGGAAGGGAGAAGGGAAGGGAAAGAAACAAGAACAAAAAGAAAAGGCGGTCCTATAATTGAGAACGCGCAGAGCTGCGGAGAGCGAGGACAGAGAATTAATTCCGCCCATCGCGACGAGAGCCGCATTTCGTTCCACGGCCGAGAAGGGAACGAATCGCTGAGCGCTGCGAGTCGCGATATCCAACGAAGCCGTACGGCCACGCCTGCGGCAACGAAACAGAAACATTGCTTGCGTGCGCCAGCACCGACCCAAGACGCGCGCGTCGGACACAGGCGAGGTACCCGAATCGCTTTCGCTTTCGGGCTCGTCATCCACACGGCATCCATCCCGACACGAATGAAAAGAAGCAACAAAAGGAAGCAAAAGAAAACCACGAAAACAAAGAAAGTCGCAGCATCCGTCTCCGCCGAAGACGAACAGCACCACCGTGCCCGATAAACGGACTGCGTTCGTCCGCCAGGCCAGGCGCGCGCGACTCCCGAGCGACTCGACCCGACATGCGTATGGAAGGGCGCCCGCCACACGCACGCACGCAAGAAGGGGAAGGTAAGGAACCAGAGTTGCCGCCGCTCATAAAGGTGATGTGCCGTACAGTCCTCGTTATCCGCAAGGCGAGCGAGAGCACGAACTTGTCCGCTCCCGCGCGCGATAAACAACCACCACCCTGGCGCAAAGTCTACACTCACACCGACGAACGTCACTCTCGGGATGCCCGGAACCGCAGCCAACGCCGCCTTTCTCCAACCGACCAAAATCGCGGGCTCGTCATCCACAGGGTGTGCACGAACGAAAATCATCATCCACAGAGTGTGCGCTAACATCCAGCCCAACACAAGACCTCCACAAAGACGCGACCAGCGCGAGTCCGTCTCCGCGGAAGAGGAAGCGCGTCCGCCGCGCAGCCGACGCCGACGAACAAGGGCTCGACATCCCCCGCACACTCGGCATCCCTCGCACGCAAGCCAAACAAAACAACGCCGGAGCAAATCCGCAGCGAGAAAGAAAGAGATTATTCCGCTAAGGCGCGGCAACCGCAACCTAGTCGCCGCCCAAACACAGGCAGGCGACGAAATCGCGTTCGGGCTCGTCATCCACACGGCGCGAGCGACACGGACAACACCCGAGCAGATACATCCCCAGCGCCCCCCTGCACAGAACACAAGCAAAGCGGTGTGCATCCGCCGCGCATGCACGCAGCCGACCCGACGAACGATGGCTCCACCTGCCCGTAAAATCCAGGCGTACGCCGAAACGCACACGTACGCACGCAGAAGAACGCCGCGCAGAGAGAAAACAAAAACTACGCCGAAGAACGCGAACGCGAATCGCGACGACGACGAAGAACGCAAACGACTCACCAGCATAAACCACAAAACTCCCCTCCGGACTCAACACCTCGAACCTCCTCCCCTCCTCCCTCTCTTCCCTTCCTTCCCCCCCTTCCCCATACTCATCCATCTCTTCACCCGCACGAGCAACCGGAACGACGACCTCGAGATCAACCAGCTCCGCGCGCCCCTTGTACACCCACCGCCCGCCGGCCTCTTCGTGGCTCTGCCCGTGCGCGCTTCCACTTGCACCTGCACCACTTCCATTTGCGCTTGCACGACCCCCGCCGGGAGCGGTCTTACTACTCCGCACGGGGGGACGCTTGAGCTTCGATACGGCGGAAGAGGGGAGTGGGAGGGCGGAGGCGGTGCGTTTGGGCGAGTTCCGCGTGGGGGGGTTGAGTGCCGAGGTCGCGGCGTTGTTGGCGGAAGAATGTGGGGAGGAGGAAGAGTGTGGGGAAAGGGAAGCAAGCACCGGCAACTCCGCCTCCTCCACCACGCTCGTCTGAGCGAGGTCTTGAGTTAGGCCGTAAGCGCGCCCCGAGGAGTCCAGACGCAGGAGTAAATCACAAGTGTGCCTTCGGGCGGCTGGGCTAAAGACATCGCACCGTGCACGAGGACCAAGATTCGCGATCGCTAGCGCTGCACACCTCGTGCTGGGGGCAGATCCAGGAAAAGTGGATGTCGCTGTTTTATTTAGCGTATACGCGTGGGCGGCGTGTTGAGCATCAGCATCACCGTACCCACATACTCGAGCGCCGCAGGCCGACGGGTCCGTGCGCGAGGAAGTCGACCGATGCGGGGAGGATCATATTCGCGGACGCGCAGCGGCGGATCGTCCTCAGCGAGCGGAAGCGTAGTTATTTATACTTGCAGGTCTCGAGCTGCGAGTGCAAAGCTTGAAGGTCAAAGCAAAGGCACCTTCGGAACCCCTATCTATCAAAGATGGATGATCTGCGGTGGTGGTGACGGTCGTCTTTTGTTTTAGCAATCCATTGGCAGCACTTTCTCTTCCAAGTCGCCCCAGGGAAATGCTTCGGACTCGGAAGATTTACGTACGCCTCCGTGAGCGCTCGTGGAGCTTAACGCGGCCATCGTGCAACAGAAACTGGTACTGACTGAGACATTTTTGTCTGCCTATGTTGTACCAGGCGCAAGATATCTTCCACGCGTCAGAATACTTGGTGAATTCATCAAGTCAACTACGGGGTGTTAGTCGCGTTTCTTCACCGAAGACCTACGTCCGATTTTAACCTCGTCAGATTTTCCAACTTAGAAGTTGTCGCTAGCCTGGCAGTCTGCAGGCCGATCTCAGTATTCTATGAAGACAGTCGTTCACACGTCTCGATGGGATACTTTCTTGGAGGAATACCGATGACCTCAGCTTTGACTATGTTTCTAACCATATTTCCATCGGAGTTGAGTCTCAAGCTTATGTTAAGTATTCACACTGGGTACATTTGCACCCTCCCAAAAGTTCCAAGACTGACAATGTATACCGTAGGGGGTCGCATGATCGATATCGATCCAACTTGAATCCAGTAAAAGACATTGAAAGTTTAACTCGAAATGGTTGAACGGGCGCATCTGAACAAGCTGGACTTCGCGAGCGAATAGCTAAAGTGTGTACTTTCACCGTTTATTGTCGTCTCCCTGGGTCAACATTGGTGCCCTACTTTATTCAACAGCCCTATGTCAGCTCGGAAGCCTTACCGAAGCTCACGGTCGGCATATTTATCTCCAAATTTTGACTGAGTAAGACTGATAAGGACAGATATATCCCGGAATTCACACCTGAACAAAGCTCAACCACTCAACCTCGTGGGTCCGAAGAGCTAAAGTGTGTACTTGTGCCGTCTGTTGTTAATGTTACCGTGAGTTATTTCAGCACTATGTCGGCACATCATCTCCAGAATTTAAATGAAAATCAATACGATGTCAGCTCGGAAGTCTTACCGGAATTCACGTTTGTGTCCTTTGTCAACGACGCCTTTTAAATGCAGAATCCAAAATACTGAACCTTGACTCTCGCACACCATGTCTACTCAGCAAAGCGTCATCATCCAGTCTCCTCATGCGCCGTTCATGCTCGCGCCGGGCCCCATTCCTTTGCCCGCCAAGGGTGAGGTCCTAATCAAGGTCATGTCTGTTGCCCTCAATCCCGCGAACTGGATCCAGCGCGAATACGATATCCTCATTGATAAATATCCCGTCGTCCTTGGCTCAGACATCGCCGGTGTCGTGGAAGAGATCGGCGAGGGCGTAGAGAGCTTCAAAAAGGGAGATAGAGTGTAAGTGCATGGAGGCGACGCCATTGAATATATTCGTTACATTTGCTTTCCAGATTTGCTGCAGCACTCACTGGTAGTCTCTTATAAACAGACGCTACAACTAAAAACTCGTACCTCGTTTGTTGTAGTCTGTCGATTCCCCTTGACATTTGATCGGAGGGTCCCCTTATCAAAATTCTCAAACTTCAATTGCTCTCCAAGACGCATATTTGACGTGTTTTATCGTCGATTAATGCTCCCTGGGTGGGTTCAAAGAACTTCCTCTCTTGCTGTTTTGTGTCAGAGTTGAGAAGCGCGATGCCGAGCTTTCAGGGGTTGGCCGCTGACCAAACTGAAGATTTCTTCTGGGCATGGCCCACGACCTGGGGAATATTTTGAGGAGGCAGAAGGCAGTTGAATGGAATTACCAGAGGAATGGCCTCTTAGTTTAAGCTAATTGATGCCTTGAAGGTACTGAATGGTGACAGGGGAATTTTAAACTCCGATGATTATATAATAACCGGACCCTCCTTGTATTGATCCCGCGGTAAACTACAGACTAACTCGCTGGTGGATTCCAGCAATATACAACCCTTCCCGCCGCGATTATCATTCCTGTGCGTAATTTTAAAAAATCCTAGAGTTACTGTTCACCGCGCTGTAGATTCCTGGGGGTACTAGCTTCGACGAAGTGGCCACCTTTCCTATCACATTTTCTACGGCTTGTGTTGGCTTGTTCGCCCCTGCACCCATTGGACTCGGGCTCAATCCTACGTTTTCGTGGGACAAACCGCAACAGGGCAAATCCGCGCTCGTCATTGGAGGAGGAACGTCAGTAGGGCAATTCGGCAAGCGCATTTATTTCAGACGCTCGATTTGTTGTTGATTAGCTCTAGCCATTCAATTGTTCAGATTCCTCGGATTCACGCGGATTGTCGCGTATGCCTCCAAGGTCCACTTCGAGTATCTTAAACAACTGGGTGCGACTGAATGTATCGATCGCCGTGAGGTGTCCGTCGATTCCTTATCTGCCCATCCTGCCATGAGTCCGGCGGTCGATGTGGTATACGACACCGGGCCTGTTTCCTCGTTGAACGCTGCATACGACTGTGTGGCGGAGGGGGGCAAGCTCGTCACTGTGCAACCACGGGCGCACAGCGAGCGAGATTTGGAGCAAAAGAAGCTAACTTTAGTGCGCGTCCACGGATATTATGCTGGTCCGGACGTCCTGAAATTCGAACGCGACGACGTTGCTGGATATGCTGCGGTGCCAGAGCACACGGTGTTCGGGAAGCTTCTTATGAAAAACTTGCCGGAGATGCTGGCGAAGGGTGCCGTCGTTGTGAGTTTATTTGTTCTCGCCATTCAATAACTCGCTGAACTATTTTAATTCAGGGAAACCGGTACGAAGTCCTGCCGAACGGGCTCGCCGGAATCTTGGAAGGCATGGAAAGGCTGCAAAAAGGAGGTGTAAGCGGCGTTAAACTCATTGCTCATCCCCAGGACGCGACCGCCTAGGGACTTTTCGTTACATTACAGCTGTTTTCAAAAGTTTGTAGGGGTTTCGTAAAATCTTGCTGCTCGATTTCTGCTTACCACTGTTTACTATTGTCGTCGCTCCACACCCCACACCTAAGCCCCGCCGCTGCTCGGCACTCCGCTTCTGGGAGTCGGGCTCCACAAGTTGGTGACAGCCGACGCTAGCCGACGATGCACCACCAAGCACTGGTAAGCAAAAACCGAGCACCGCTGATTTACGAAACCCCTACAAACTTTTTCAAACAGCTGTACGACCGAAAATGGAACTTGTGGTTAAGGTTGAACATTAGCATCAACAACCGTGGGAAAGTCAGAGTTGTTGAATGTGGCTGTGCTCAACACCTTCTTTCTCGCACCAGTTTTCGCGTCCGCCAGCTGTCGCTCGTCTCCACCGAAAATCCGGGGTTTAAAATCGAGCCGTGCCGTGTCTGACCCTTGTGCGAGCACCGTGACTCACCGGACTCACCCATGACCCAGTCCAACCTTGTCGTTGCAGCATTGTACTAGTTGTTCAACGTTCATTGGCATCCTCAAATGCCTACCGCCGACCTCCGTAGACGGCTCGTCGAGCTCAACACCGCAATCGTCGAGCAGAAACGTGTCCTTGCAGCGCTTCAAAGCGACAGGGCAGCCGTAGAAGACAAGTTGAACACCACTGCGACCTTTCCCATCTTGACATTGCCCGTCGAAATCGCGACCGAAATCTTCATCTGGTGCCTTCCAACTATCGAGCAGCTACGAGAGGACCATTGCGTCCGCAGCGACGCCAAATACTTGGTGTCGCTTCAAGTGCCGCTTTTGTTAGCGAGCTGTTGTCGTCTGTGGAGAACTATCGCACTCGGGACTCCCTCGCTCTGGACAACATTCTCCTTCTTGGAGGACAATTTACCCCAGAATTCCTTGAAGACACTGCCCAAGAAAGATTTAGGTGCATTTATTGACCGGTGGATCGGCCGCGCAGGAGCTCTCCGTCCTCTGACATTCGTCGCATTTACACAGTTCTGAAGACACTGCTTGCTCGGACTATACAAAGCAAGGAGATAAGGAAAATACCACATTGCCCGGGTTTACCGACTAGGAGCGCTCTTCACATTGTGGAGTGACAATCCTTCGTGTGAGTGTAGAAGAACCTCCCATTGTGTCTTCCTTGGAAGGCTAGCCCCCAATGAGAGATTCAACTTTCAAGGAACCTAGCACCTTTCCCAAAAATCTGCTATTTCGCAGAGGGAGAAGCTGTACCAACCACCACCACCACTTAACTACTACATCATAGAAGTAAGAAACACGATCAGCTGGATTATTTCCCCCTAGAGGACAAATAAAACTATTGTGATTCAGTCTGACCGTAATTAAAATGGGCAGGTTCGAGTACAATAACCGCAGTCCACATCACAGTGTGTACCAACTTCCCATTCAGTATACAGAGCCCTTTTCTGATTCCGTTCTGACTCGTTGCTGTCAATCTCCACGTGCTCCCCACCTTTGAAGGGGTTGACAGTCCATTCGGAATCTTCCCATGCGCTGTGAGCTATCACTTTGTGATTAGCTCTGAACGCCCTTCCGTGCAGAACAAAAGGTGCCTACAAAACCACCAGCGAAGCATTGTCACTGGCGCACTCGTAGATTGAAATCACTGATTGGAAATCACTGGCGCACTTGCAGATTGGAAACCACAAAGGCGCACTTGCAGATTGGAAACCACAAAGGCGCACTGACAGAATGAAAACCACAAAAAAGCGCACTCACAAGAGGTGCGGTCATGGAAAAGCACATAAGGTGCACTCACAAGATAGAAAGGCGCACCATTGAAAAAGAGGTAGCTTCGTTGGGGAAGAACAAAGCTACCACTTTAAAGGCCAGATCCCGAGTCGAACGAGGGTAGCAGATCGAATACTGCATTAGCCCCATCAAACATCCGCTGTGAGCTATCACTTTGTGATTAGCTCCAGACACCCTTCCGTGCAGAACAAAAGCGCCTTTCAGAACCACTGGCGAAGCATTGTCACTGGCGCACTCGCAGATTGGAAATCACTGGCGCACTCGGAGATGTCAGAACTTGACTGGCACACTCGGAGGTTAGAATTCACTGCCACAGAAACCACTGGCGCGCTCGCATTCGAAACCACTGGCGCACTTACAGATGTCAGAACAAAGAAAGGTGTACTTTCGCAAATAAAAAGAGGTAGCTTCGTTCCTTGAACGAAGCTACCGCTTTAAAGGCCAGACCCTGAGTCGAATGAGGGTAGCAGATTGAATACTGCCGATTGAACATCCGTGCACTAACCGCTGTGCTATCTGGCCATGATGATTGAAACAAGTCGCGCATAACTATCAAAACACCAAAGGCACCAACAAGAAAGCGCCATATTGAACCAACGACCTTTCACATATTATTTGCACGCGCCGGGACGAACTCGCGACAGAGACTATCTGGAAAAACGCGTGAGTTAAAAAAGGTGCTGAACTGGGAAAAAGAAGTGGTTAAATTTTGCAAGGCCAGACCCCGAGTCGAATGAGGGTAGCAGATAGAGTGAAGCACGAATATACATTCGCGAATATGAATATTCATCAAAGTTGGAGAAGTGATATTCGCATTCGTACGAGTATTGATGGCGAATATTCGTTGATTAGTAAGCAGTATTCGCGAATATTCGTGAGTGGCAACTATTCACATTCAGCGAGTTTGAATACTCATTAGTTGTGAGTTATTCATGAATACCATGCATATAGAGTTCAATTTCAGCTACTGAACTACGAGCTGTCGAGCTGTCGTCTTCAACAACAAACTCCCTGTCAGCGTTCCTTATCCGAGGTTGCTCTACTGTACTATTTTGACCAAATGTTCATGCCATGTCACCTGTCACCACAGGTGTTCACTCGGCTTGGTGTTCATTCCTCGGCAATCACCCAAAATTACCATAAATAGATGCCCGGCAAGTGCCGGTCGACATCCTTTGGCATTCTTTACCCCTATTTGAGCCCAAAAACTGGAATGATGCCGTTACATGCACTAAATTTGTTCAGTTTACCACCCTCTGTCACCTGTCACTTGGACATTTGATTAAAATAGTACAGTATTCCATGGTGATTAACCGAGGATTACCCGACAAATATTCGTGAATATCATCTTCTCCAAAACCTGATATTCACATTTGCACGAATAGCACTGCCACCTCAATTCACGAATACAAATATTCGCGATTCACGAATGGCTTGGCACGAATATTCGTGATATTCGATACTCGTGCTACACTCTAGTAGCAGATTGAATATTGCCCTTGAACCCATCAAGTGTCCGCGCACTAACCGCTGTGCTATCTGACCGTGATAGCTAGGGACTGGGGAACAACGAGAACATATACAAGAAAAGAAGGTGCTGGTGGAAGAAAGGCGCGGGCGCTGTTTGAAGAAAGGCGCGGGCGATGTTTGAAGAAAGGCGCAGGTGCGGTCTGGAGGAAAAGGCGCGGGCGCTGTCTAAAAGAAAGGCCGGCGCGGTTTGAGGAAAAAGGTGCAGGCGCGCTTGGGAAGAAAGGTCCCGGAGTTAGACCAATGGGGAAGCCGGAAAGGGTATAAAAGGGGGGTGCGAGGAAGAGAGAAGGCATCTAATTACCTCCACTGCATACTGCTAAAAGGAAAGGCGCTCCCATTAAAACGGGAGGCGCTAATCCAGTACATTTTCAAACCAAATAAATTAGTGTGCCTTCATGAGAGTGGAGTAACAGGGTCACCTTGACCGCGGTTGAACAGACTAGAAACTGCGCAAGAGACCTCCAAGACAAGAAAGGAGGAAACATTGGAAATAACAGGTGTTGAAGCGCGCGTTCGGTTGAAGAAAAGCGCGGCGCAATCCTCCAAACAGCCAGCAGACCTACTCAGGCTGTGTGCAACTGTTGACTTTCGGCGCTCATAACACACACTTTGCATGCGTAGGGCGCATTTATCGAGAAGGCGCCTTTTACCAACTCAACTATACCACTTTCCCCATCCGTTTCGGCGCACTTCACTCGACTAGCTAAAAAGGCTATTCGCGCACGCACCAATATTCAGATTGCGAAGGAGCGCGCTACAATCTGACGGTGCTGGGTTTACCCAGTTTTGAAGAAACTGCTTGCGTGCCCTATACGAAGCAAGGAGATACGAAAACACCACATTACCCGGGTTTACCGAGCAGAAGCGTACTTCGCATTGCGAAGCGCCAATCTTTCGCGCGAGTGGAGAAGAATTCCCCATCACGTCTTTCTCGGAAGGCTAGCCCCCAACGAGAGACCAAACTCTCGAGGAACCTAGCGCCTTTCTCGAAATCTGCTACTCGCAGATGAGAAATCTGTATTAACCACCACCACCACATAAAAATATCACTCCGTAGAAGTAAAGAGCGCCACTAGCCCGATTATTTCCCCCTAGAGGACAAATAAAACTATTGTATTTCAGTTTGACCGTAATTCCACAGGCAGATTCGAGTACAATAACCGCAGTCCACATCACAGCGCCTTCTGTTTCCCATTCACCAAAATGCTAACTGCTGTTACCAGCCCCACAGGAATGTGCTGCCATGTCTCTCACGCCGGGTGTAAATTTGGCAAGTCTGGCAGGGGCAAAATATGCTATTGACTCTGGTGCCACCAAAACAGCCAACACCTCAGACTCGGACAGCAATTCCGGGGATTCCTCCTCTGGTTCTGACTCAGACGAGGACCAAGGGCGCGCACACAAGAAGCAGAAGCTCTCTGCTGACAACAAGGGGAAGGGACGTGTGGTGCCACATGTATCCTCCTCCAGGTTGTTGGAGCCTCCCATTTGGTGCAATGAGAATGGTCTAACGTGGGAACAGCAGCGCAAAGCCAACAGGCAGCAGAACACAGTGATCCTTGCTGCCGTCAACAAGTGCTTCCGCATTGAACACGCTGAGCTCGTAAAGCTGACCAAGTCTCGCCCCAAGGAGTGTGTGCGCAAGGCACAGCCGGACGCACCTGTTGGTCCCACACACAAATCACAGTGCCTTACAAATCCCCACAATGGCGGTGCCACCAAGGACTCACCATCATCTGTGAGTCATTTGTTGACTCCGTTACTGCCTGCTGCGGCGTTGCCTGCCCCTCCTGTTGGCACATTGCCTGTTGCGCCTGCACTGTCGCCTGCGCCATCGCCTGCATCGTCACCTGCTCCTCTTCCTTCTACCACACCACTTCCTGTCACCACAACTGTGGTGGCTCCTATGCTACCGCCTCCCGTGAGCGTACCCGCTCATGCCCCTGGCCCTCAGCCCACTGGACCTGCACTGAGCGGGGCCTGTCCATCAGGTGCGGCAAGTTGGTTTGTTGACATGTATGCGCAAATGATGAAGCAACATCTTGAACCCCACTTCAACACCATTATCACTGCATGGATGCGGGTGGAAGCTGTGTTGAAATATAAACAGGGGCTGAACAATCTCACCAGCAAGAAACATCCTCAGCAGGTCAGCAACTAGATCTCCCGTGGGTGGAAGGGGGATAATACCGCGGTGGTCGATCTGGCGGATCTGGCGACATATGCTGTGGGTTGGCAGTTGTGGCGGGACTTGTTGCAGCCAGAATGGAGGACAAAGGACAAAGGACGAAGATGGCACATGGTGCATGACTTCGGTGTACGGTCCCGACGACAGCGACACGTGGGGCCAGTTGTTCAAGTGGGGGTGAACGGCACTTTGACTATTGTCGCATCACTGTATTTTTGCGGATTGGGTGTGCAGGCAGCCGACACCAACGCACAGGGAGTGTGGGAGAAAGCTGTCGTGGATGTCGGATGGATACTGGAAGGCTTAGCACTGTTTTATGAGAAGTTCAATCGTAAATTTTAGGTTGGGTAGAATATGCTTGTGTTTAGGAAGCTAGGTTTCTTATGGAGAGATATGTTGTTGAACGTTGGAGGATTGTTGAAGGGTGTAGCTTAGGGACAATTTGCGAACTTGGGACAGATTGAGCCAAAGAAAATAAGGAAAACAAAAGCAAGGACAACACTGGAGGAAACATGATACTTGACACCAAACCACGGCACCCATCAACACTTTGTTATAAACATACACATTAGTTTATCAAAGAGGTCGAGTGCATGGAAAGAAACCAAAAAAGTCCTAAGTCAAATAGCCACCTACCCGAGTTCAGACTTTGGCATCAGGAACTACACAACTTCTTTGTTAACAGCCGACTGAAAACAAGTACACAGGCAAGTGAGCATGAATTACAATCTGGTCGAGGATATCGGGCAGAAAGAATATTGTGGCCGAGCCGTGTGGCACCCCCAAGCGGCACGGTGCCTGCACAACTGTAAGAAGCCCTGTCGGACAGATAAACCGATAAGGATATGGGTAGTACCATGATACCCAACACAATAATGGTCCTCTGGGTCCCGAACGGGCAGCCTGAAAAGAGATTGTGTGGTGCCGGGGTTGCCAAGCGATAGCATGGTATCCAAGCAGCCATAAATAAAGGAGGATCGGTTTTCACTGGCAGTCAAAAGGCAGCCCGTGCCATAGTTGGGGCACAGGAAGGGAATTGCTAAGGCTTAAATCCACTAGTTATGCCGTGGATAGCTGAAAACAGTGAAACAGGGCCATGCTGCCAACACCGGGCGAGAGCAATTAAAACAAATAAGGACAAATCAAGGGGGCCCAAAGATAAGCAAAAACGATATCACCTACATTTTTATTTTTTTAGGACTTTCACCCTACCCCTCCCCCCCTACGTAACGGTGATGCCATCAAATTCCCTTTTTGAGAAGGATATCCGATGTGGGGAATATCAATTTGCGACGTTTTGGCAGTAGAGAATGGCCGTAGCAGTGATTTGAGAGCAAAATAATCGCGGTACATTTGATCATAAGCTCTCATTGAACCATCGACGCCCCTCGAACTTGACATTCGCACGGTTGTCGGGTTCAAAACGGACCACGGTGACCCAACCTTACTAATGGAATGAGTGAGAGGCCTGCAATGAGGTGGTTGTAGTGAGAGATTGTGTTTGAGGTCCTGCTTGGGATCCGCAACTCCCCAGCGGACCTTCCTGGGGCAAAATAAAATTGCATACAATTTTTTCCAGTGGACCCTGGACCCCTCCCCCCCTCTACCCCATATGGTAATTGCTTATCCTTGGGCCCCCTTGGGACAAATCGAAAAATGAAGCAATTCATTGTGGGGCTTCATGTGCGACTGCAACCAAGTGGGGTGTACTTAAGGCTTCAGACAAACCCAAGGTCGGAATAAGTTGAGATGTAAGGCTAGCTGAGCCCGCAGGAACCGGAGGGCACCCCCAAAGGAAAAATAGGGGCAAGGTCAAGAAAGGCAGCGGATACCAATGGGCGCGATGGCAATGCCGAAAGAACGGATACAAATGAAGCCATGGGAATGCATGCAGATTCGGGAGAGGGGAGGGGGGGGATCCGAATGGGTATGCAGGTTGCCATCAGTAAGATATTTTATACTGGAGGTTTATTGATGGTTCATTGCTTCACATCAGCTCATAAACAGGCACAAATGCCCAGAATACCATGGGAGCAGCTGTGAGAAGGCCCACAGCCTCTCTGGCAGTGCTTAAATGGCCAGCCAACTGGCCTGAGCTTTTCAAAGCATTCCCATGGCTAGCACCATGGTGTTTTGTTTAGTAATTTCAGTTGAATAGACAGGTACATTGATTGATTTTGAAATGTGCACGGGGAAAGTAGCAGCCAAAATCCAGTGTGAGAAGACAGGGAGATGGAAGGGGATGGTCTACATGGGCATTGAACCAAAGGAATTGCAAAGGAACACAAGGCATCTCGTTAAAGAACGGTTAATTTCACGAGGTTCTTCAACGGTTTGGTGCCTGAATAGAGACCCAATTGTCGGCTATCATCCCCAACGCACACTTCAAGCCCAAACTTCACGATGTAGTTAGTTAACTTGCAGTTGATATGCAAAAGCTAACGGAAGGTGAAGCCCCTAGGTAGACTTAGGTGGTGGCACAGGTCCGACTGCCCAATGAGGCAACCACCGGCCATCAAATGAGCGTGGTGCTCTGGCTTTTTATAGGTAGGAGTAAATATAACTTTGATCACTTGACCCAGGTCCTGACAAGGGGCATGGAAAAACCAAGCAGGGTAAAATTATAGGACCGCATCCGATGAGGCCGGGAACTATTTATCTGTTGAAAAGTTCCCAGGGTAATGTTAGCAGGCAATTATGGGACTGCATCTGACGAGATTAGGAACCATTGGCTACCTGCCGAAAAGGTTAATGCTAGCATCCATACCCATGCAAAGATTCAATTAATTGGTCTGTCCTCCTTGCATCCCGTCCCTGAGCAGTATGCAATCAGTTCAATGGGAGTAGAAAAAGACGGGTTTACTAAGTGAAGGATGGAAATACAAGTACAGTACATTCAGACTCAGTGGGAAATTATCTCAAGGAGTTAATCACTGAAGGAGAAATATCAGCACCCGGGAATCATCAATCAACAGTAACTAGGGTAATCATTGTACTATGATGGCCATCAGTGGCAAATTAAATGATGAAGTTGAAAATGGTGTTGGATGATGATCACAGACGGGAGAAGAACAGATAAATAGCAGCCAATGAGATCAGAACTTCCCACAGCTTCAAGTATAAAGCCCTGCTGATTCTCAGATGCTGGGACATCCCTTTACCAACATGCCCCGTCAACCAACTATAACTGAAATTCATTTGAAGGACATCTCAACCTCTATTGCCATTACGGTCAACACGCTCGATGTCCTTGTAAACACTCTCAATATTTCTGCCCTCAAAGCTATTTCAAATACCACACAATCTCTGTTGAAATTGATGGAGGTGTGTTTCACACTGAATCAGTTATCCAAGCAGCTCTGAATATTAGTGCTGTAGACTATCAAACAGGATAAGAGTGATTGTGCTCAGTTGATGGAGCATGTTGACAAGTTGCTCAATGCAATTATTGGGGTATATCTCAATTCTGACACTGGTGCTGAATTGCCACCAAGTGTTTTGAATCGGGTTGCAAAATTTACTGAGTACTTCTTCTACTCTTGCACCCACTTGAGCCTCTCTGAATAAGTGTATTCAGGACCCTCCACAAAATTTATGCCTTCATTGAGGCTCAACAAAGTGGCAGCAAAATCAAAAAACTTTTCCGACAGGGGGAATTGCATGCACTACTCAAGGATTGCAAGGCAGGGTTGCAACAAGGTCTTGATTTCTTCCAGGTAGGTACCTTGATTCTACACAAATATTAACCAACAGCAGTGTAAAGATCAGGACAACTACAGATGTTCTGGGTGATGTCAGGGAGATGCAAAATCAGGCACAACTCAGACACCAGGAGGTACTCAACTTGCTTGAAACAATGTCCAGTTCAGAATCAGCTTCCTCTGTATGTGTGCACATGCTTCCAGAAAGTCAGCATTGACATTCCTCTAGACTAGCAAGGTGTATTTTGGCTCATACACAAGGTAATCCCAAATAATCCGGTATATTTCATATGCTCATGTATGTCTAGCTCCACCTCCATCTCAATGCTGCCAGCAGAGCCCAAAATTTTCTATGGTCGGGACTCAGAACTTGAAGATATTCTCAAGCTTTTCAACCAAGAAACTCCAAGGATAGCTATTCTAGGGGCAGGTGGAATGGGCAAGACCAGTCTAGCAAGGACTGTTTTGCATCATGAACAAATCATTACCAAGTATCAAGGCAATCGATTCTTTATTGCATGTGACACAGCATCAAACAAAGTGGAACTTGCAGGTCTTATTGGAGCTCATCTTGGGATGAAACCAGGGAAGGACTTGACGCAAGCAGTCTTGTGGCACTTTGCTGAGGCTCCACCCAGCCTGTTGATTCTGGATAATTTTGAAACACCATGGGAGCCCTTTGAATCCCGCAAGGAAATTGAAGAGTTCTTGTCCCTTCTTGCAGATATTACTAGTCTGGTGCTGCTGGTTTGTGCATCTTCTCCACAAGAAATCTCACTGATAAAAGCAACAGGTTACAATGCGAGGAGCAGAAAGACCATCAAAGGTTCAATGGACCCGACCATTCCTATCACCTCTGGGCCCCTTGTCACAGGAGGCTGCCCGAAAGATGTTTATTGAAATTGCAGATGACAGGCATTCCATGGAGGAAGTAGACCAGGTTCTTCATCTTACAGACAATATGCCACTTTCGATCAGCCTTTTGGCGCATCTGGTGGACATGGAGAACTGCAGCACCATATTATCCCATTGGGAGAGAGAGAAGACTTCTCTCATCTCAGAGGGCTTTGACAGGAGGTCCAACTTGGAGCTATCTATTTCACTCTCCCTCTCAAGCCCTAGAATTACCTCTATGCCACACTCCCAGGATCTGTTGGCCCTACTATCTATACTGCCAGATGGCTTGTCTGATGTGGAACTCAAGCAAAGTAAATTTCCCATCCAGGATATTCTTGGCTGTAAAGCTGCATTGCTCCGTACTGCTTTGGCATACAGTGATGACCATAAACGTCTCAAGGTTCTGGTGCCTGTTAGAGAGTACATGGGAAGGTGCTCTCCCCCAACAGATCCAATAATAACACCACTCCTTGCGCACTTTCATGAGCTCTTGGAGTTGTACATGACAGCCATGGGCAAGGAATCTGGAGTGTTCCCTATTGCCCGGATAACATCCAATTATACAAATATCCAGAACATTCTTCGACGCGGTCTGCAGTTGGAGCATTCCGACCTGGCAAAGAGCATCTACTGCACCTGTGATTTCAATTCATTCAGCAGGCTCACGGGACATGGATCAACCGTTCTTATGGAAGACATTAAACACCTTCTTCCATCGTTACATGACCATCGGCTGAAAACTTATTTCATTCTTGAACTGTTCTATTCATTTACATATCATCCAATATCTCATCTAGAGATGTTGATCACTCAGGCCTTGGACCACTTCAAGCGTTTTGCTGAACCTGAACTTGAATGTATGTTTTCTATCATTCTTCATACACTGGACACTAACAGTGCCTAGGCAGGTTTCATACCGGTCTAGCACGGTACTACTCTAGACACATCCATAACAGGTCCAAAGCTGTTGAACATCTTCAGGTTGCTTTACTCTTGGCACAGACAAATGATGACTACACGGGCCAATGTGTTGCACTTATATCACTTTCATGGATTGAATGGCTTGGTGGTGATTACACTGCTGCCCAAGCATATGCACAGGAAGCCCAGAGGCTGGCCAAGCTCTCTGGAGACTTGTTCCGCCAGGCACTTGGAGTATATTATGAGCAGCTTTGTAAGCAGGTCTTGGGGGATTATGAAAGTTGCATCATCCTGTGCACAAGGACCAGGACACTTCTCGGTCTGTGTGGTATGCCTCATTGGGATCTCAACTATGCTGTCGTGAACTCTCAGGCAGAAGTTCACCAGTTCAAATCAGAATATGCTGAGGCCCATCTCATCCTCAATCAGCATCTGCAGGAGACACAGGCTGATCAGAACCTTTATATGTATGGGATAACCTTGAGCAACATTGCAGAGATTGAAGTGTCGATAGGAAGTCCGACTGATGAGACACAAAGGAAGATTGATGCATCAAAGGCCATCTTTGAGAGACAGGGTCTTAGAAGAGAAGCAGTATTTTCTAGATGCTGTCAAGCAGCTCTCAATCTCAGAGAAGGTGATATGTCAACCTTGTTGTTCCGTCAATGCCTCAGGTCTGGGTGGGGGAACTTCTCAAATATAGTGAGCTACTGCCTCGACAGGCTTGGTGATATCAGCTGCTGGGAGAGATCACAGCATCCTTCCTCATGGGCAACAGTTTTTCTTGCACATTCATTGAGGAGAACAGAAAGGCTAGGAATCTACAAAGCCCTTCAGTATTTGGGGGATGTTTTCTGCAGAGAGGATGATGACAAAGTTACAGCGAGTTCTCTGTTTACCCTTGCCTTGGAGGGATTCACCCAAATGGATGTCCACCGCAGTAGAGCAGAATGCATGATCCGACTTGGGGACATATCTCAGAAGAATGGTGATTTCTTGAGAGCACTGGAACTCTGGGAAATAGCCAGGCCACTCTTTAAGCGCTCATCACAATCCAAGCGAGTTCAGGATATTGATGAAAGGCTAGCTGGGATTGATGAGGAGGTAAAACAACAGCATAGACTAAACTTGGCTCGACTTACAGGGCTCAATGCTTCTGTGGGGAAAGTAGAGGATGTGGAGGAGGATTCATTGGAAGGGGAGCTGGAGGAAAACACATCAGTTTGAACGTAGTGTGAATGATTATGTATTGCAATTGGTCTTCTTTTCTATAACCTCTGTGCTAACTAGTATTAGTTTTTCTGTTCTTGTCCAAACAGATGATTCTAATGGGAAACCCGGTTTCCCGAGAAACCCCTTCTAAAAATTAGGTGTTATTGGAGAACCGGGTTTCTTGAGAAACCCGTCCAGAATTTTCCGGGGTAGATGGGCTTGGCACTGGCTAATTTCTAAGATTCATTGTTCCAGTGCACGGAAAAAATGGACTTCATACATGGTTCAGGGAAGTGGGATTGGAGCATTCAGCCAACAATTGAAGTTATATACACATCAAGCTCTGTCGGGACAATTTGAACAATTATAACCTTTCTTCAAGGTTCAGGACAGTGTAAATTGGTGTGTACCTTGATGCAATTTTTTTTTTGCAGCTAGGTGGGGAGTTTCATCTCCTAGCAGTATTAATGTTGCCACGACTCGCGACTCCGGGCCTTTGAGTCGACTCTGCAAGTCAATGTAAGTCGAGTCACGGGCGTTACTTCACGTGACTTGCAAGTCGAACCAAGTTGACTTGCCCCGACTTCGAGTGACTCGGAGTCGGTCTCAAAAGTCAATTATGTAGCTTCAATTAGCTACTGCTCGGAGAAGTTGAAAGAACTCGGATAAGACCCAGAAATCACATTGAACAGTGATATTTCACTCAACTCCCATCAGTTTTCTTGCGAAGGGTTAAGAAGCGGCTGTGGCCGGTACCAGATACTTCCACAATGTTTCAGTAGACTTGAGACGATGTATGGAATGCCCCGAAACTCACCGCATGAAGTACAACACAAAATGCGGTGTTAGAGTCAAGGGATCAAATGTTGATGTCCCATCACTTTTCTTGTGAGGGTTATGAGGACACTTCGGTGGTGGTAAACACACCTCAAAGGGATTTGAGAGGGCATTCTGAGAGGTATAGAACACACTAAAACTAACTGCATGAAGTACCATACATTGAACATGACGGAGTGCGGCTTTCAAGTCCGACACAGATGAGATGTTGATATCACATCACTTTTTGCACGGCCGGGAGTACATTCAGTATTGATAAACTGGAAGGCACCTCCGGATCCTTGGAATATAGTGTTGTAACATCAGTATTGCCTTTGTCACTAGAAAAGTACAGATTAGATACAAAAGAGGCATATATCTATGGGCATTTTTGAACTTCATAAGTTGCAACATTAATATTCACAACCTTCACGGAGTTCAGTTTGGGAATCTGGTGAGTTAATGGCTAATGTGAATGCTTGCCTTGCCCAAAGCGTAGTCCTCAGCTCTAGATGGGGGATATCGTGACCCACATGCCAGAGGAAATGAATGCGTAGCTCAACTTCTTTTCATTGTATTTGTAGCTGTACATGACTTGGCTATGTAACTATGCACTCCTTATTTCCCATTGAGCCCAAATAATGCTCAGAAAAGTCCGACTCCATTGACTCGAGTCGACTTGGAGTGACTCACTGGGCCGGAGTCGAGTCGAGTCGAGTCGAACGGCTCTTGGAGTCGACTCACCAAGTCGTGACTCGACTTTTCGAGTCGCGGCAACATTAGGCAGTATCCTGCTTGCGATTGCAATGGCAGAGCTGTACACTCGACCCGGCCGAGTTTCCCTCGCATTTGTTACGCATGTGATATGTTTGCCGAGCTTAGTGTGTTATAGCAGGTGAGTCACAAAATTGTTCACAACAAGTTTCCGAATTTTGCTGGCTGCAATCCTGTGCTCGCAGCTCAAATGATGACAGAAAGGTAAAGATGATCAAACAAAACAAACAGTGTTCACTTCTGCTGAACTCACCTTGAAGAGGTCCACAACAGGACCCTTGTTTATCGCTTATAGGTCGAATACAAAGTTCGGATAAGATTTTCCGAAAATTTTGAGGAAAAAAAGACGAAAAGTGACCATCTTGGGGAAAGAAGTGTTTTGGCTGCCTAAGAAACCGTGGGAACAAATAATTAGTTCGGATAAAACTCAAAATTTTGGCCGAAATCGGTATCCGACCTATCAAGGATAAACAAGGGTCCTTCCACAACTGAGTGGGAGCTGTAGGGAATCACACCGTACCGTAAGCCATTTTGGCAGCTGCTGCGCAAGCCGTATGTATACGTGATATGGTTCCGTATCAAGCTGTATTTTGGCTAACTTTGTTGAACCAGGGTAAGGGGTGCCCTGTCAACTCGGGAGTGGTTCTAAGAATCTCATGTGAGTGAATTTCACTGATATTTCTCTTGCCGCTACCTCACATATGCTGATTTGTCATCCCGAAGGCAGCCGTACACCGTACCATACCGTATACATACGTGATCCGTAACATACGAGGATGTCCGTATCACAGCTTCTGTACGCATGTATTTTGTCATGTACCGTATACGGTACATACGGTGTGATTCCCTACACGGCTAAACCGAAATCTTGTAAAATCGTAAGATTTTGTGTGTAAAGATTTGCTGTTTGTTAGGGAAATCGTGTAAAAGTACTAAGGAATCAGCTACTATGGAATAGAGCTCTTTTGCAACGGCAGATTTTTAAAAATCAGTTAAGAAATGGTGCTCCACGTTGTAAAAAAATGCCTTGTTCTCAATTGAAAAACAGCGCTCCACAAGAGAGAAATCCACGGCCCGGAGTTGTGGGAAATTTTATTTTTCTGCAGTTGCAAAAGAGCTCTAATCATTAGGTTGTTTCTTAGCGTTTTCCTAAGCCGCAACAATGTGGTAAGATCTTGAGCCAGGCAATCATCGCCAATAGCTTGGCCGCAGACAGCGGTCCGTGCGTGGGAGCAAGACCACGTGCATGTTGGTCGCTTTGCATCTGTTTCCTTCCTTCACTCACACCATCCTTTCCCCCGTTTCGTCCTCAGCCCACCACGAACCGCCTCGCCAGCGGGTACTCTTATTTCCCATCTTCTTCAACCTCTACCAACGACTTCCCTCATACCTGCGAGTCCCTTCTCTGGCCAACACCGTGCGGCACAAAATTTCTTGAAACTTCTAAGTCCCTTGCCCGTTTCAAGACCAAGCCCTTGCTCAGTTTCAATCCTCTTAATACTACCAGTGGTTCCTGCTGCCTCTTCAAGAAATTGGCCCCAAGACCAAACCTCAAACACGTCCTTTGGCTTCAAGCTTCGAGGCGCCGCAAAACTTCAATTCACTCGCAACCTGCAAGACGACTTGTGCAAGTCTGCAAAATGCAACACCAAAACTCACGGTCTTCCTCAAGTTGCATTCTTCGGGCTATCCCTGGCTTCAGATCTTCCCCTCCTCTCAGTTTCAACGACATTTCATTCAACTCACTTAACTTTGCAACAAGTGCTTAGGGTAAATTTCACTTCTTCTTTCAGTGTTGGATCTGTTGTAGTAGGCAATAAATATCTGCTTCATGTTATCTCATATGTGCCGTTCAGCATGATAACTGGGAATACGAAGAGGACGAGGCAGGCTCAAGCAGCTGCTGGCCCCCGCTGGCACTCGGTTGGATGTTGAAAAGGAGTCCATCTATGTTCAGTGTACGTAAGGAATTCGTAATGGCGGCGAAATCTCGTTTTGATTAAGGATTTCACTGCAAATCCTTAATGATCAAAATCCAGGTTCCTACCAAGCCGCAGTTTCGAGGCTCACAGTCACTGTAGCAACAATTTTCTGCAAATTCAGAAAATCAAATACATCGGGAAAGTCGGACCGCGTTATGCGTGATGTTACTGTGACAAAAGTTTAGGGTGAGCCTCTTCACTCATAACATCATTGGTCACACGTCAAAAAATAATCGATTTTTTTTTTCTAAATCAATATTAACGCCCTCCGGGCACACCTAGATGCTCCGTGCAGATTCTTGAAAGGCTTCCACCCTGCTTGTTGTATTTCACACAATAGGGGAAGTCAGAGTGGACGATTTCGAGAGATTCTGTGTCGATTCTGCGTCGATTCTGGCTTCGATTCTGAAAAGATTCTGAGTAAGAATCAGCCGAGAATCGGGCATCGACTCTGACCGCCCCGATTCTGCTCGATTCTGGCCAGCGGCAATTCTGCATTCGATTTTCGCCTTGACCACCAAATTAGCCGGCATCAACAATTCTCGTCACCAGAATCGTTTGAGAATCGTTGCAGTATCGACTCCCGAGCCGATACTGCAACGATTCTGGACGATGATTCTGCTTTGATTCTCGACCCAGAATCGGTTCAGAATCGAGATGTGAATCAACCCAGAATCGACCACTCTGACTTCCCCTAATGTGTGTGGTAATGGGTTTTTTATGTTTCGGTTGTCTTTCTATCTTCGTTGTTTCGTTGTTTCGTTTGTTTGTTTGTTTGTTCTTTCTTTCTTTTCCTCATCGCCAGGGTGAGTCCTCGGTTTCATCTTGATTGGCCTCCACCTCCGGTCGGACTGTGGTTTGATTTTTTTCGAGTGCTTCCGGAAGTGTTTTTATTTTTATTCATTGGCTTCCCCTCCGGGAGGGATGTGGCTCTTGGGTCGCTTATTACAGGAGTGGGATTGGTTTAATTTTCATTTTATTGGCTTCCGAGGGCCTGTTGCGAACTGAAATAACCGAATCAGACAAGCAGTGCTACAAAGACATCGTGGGAATATCATGCAGTTTTGATGCGGACAGCCAATTAGTGAAAGTAGACCTAGCTCCTCCGTAAACTACGGATCTAGGAACTAAAAACCCTGCTACAGTGATTGTTTTCCCCGTAACTGCGGCTGGGTAGGAACCTGATCAAAATCGTAAGGCAGAACTACGCCATCAGTGCAGCCGTGTAGGGAGCTGGTTCCAAAGGTGCCAGACCATAATGGTACTCATAGTAAACCATTAATGGCATCCAAATGGTACCCCAGAATAAAATCCCTGAAAATTGAATCGTGAGACCTTGAAGAATTTGATGTGATCAATATTGGCTTTCGGCTTGCATCCGCATCCTGAACTGGGATAGCAAGAAACCGACACCCATATGCCACTGTCGCATACGGCAGGAAGATAAATTTGTTTCTTTTCTTTTATGTGACTTTTTGCTCTGCTGCCCCAGACACTCAAAATAGAAAACATTCAAATCCAAGGATGCTAGTGGTTAAGGACCTTAAGAATGGATTTACTATCGAAAATCAAAATCATCAGTGCACAGTGCAAGGTCAAATCTCCTCATTCCGGTGAATTTTGATGCCAAGCTGCATCACCGGAAGTCCCGGTGGAGTTTCTCATTAGACAAATAAAAGATTTCCCTGATCAGTGGGAGTTTCTCGGGAAACCGGGTTTCCCATTAGAATAATCCGGTCCAAACATCCTGAAATTCAAACGCGACAACATCGCTGTGTATGCTGCGGTACCAGAGTACACGGTGTTCAGAAAGCTTCTCATCAAGAACTTGCCGGAGATGCTGGCAAAGGGTGCCGTTGTTGTAGGTGTGCTTACTCTCTTACCTTAATAGCGTGCTGAACTATTTCAGGGAAACTGGTACGAAATCCTGCCGAACGGGCTTGCCGGAATCTTGGAAGGCATGGAAAGGCTGCAAAAAGGGGGTGTAAACTCGTCACTCATCCCCAGGATGCGACCACCTAGGAACTTTTCGTTACATTATGTTAGCTTTTGAAACCCGTGATTTTTTGAAGGTTGAACTTGTGGTTGTTGAACATTGGCATCAACAACCGTGGGAAAGTCAGAGTTGTTAAATGTGGCTGTGCTCAACGCATTCTTTCCCGCACAGTTTTGCTGCCACTTCGCGTCCGCCAGCCGTCGTTCGTTTGACCAAAAGTTCGAGTCAAAAGGGGCCCGTACCGTGTACGACCCTTCTGCGAGCACTGGCTCAGTCTCATCGTGTCATTGCAGTCGTGACTCGTTCCTCGAATGCCTACCGCCGACCTCCGTAAACGGCTCGTCGAGCTCAACACCGAAATCATCCAGCAGAAACGTGTCCTACGTGCACTCCAAAGAGACAGGGCATCTGTAGAAGACGAGTTGAACGCCACTGCGACCTTTCCCATCTTGACATTGCCCGTCGAAATCACGATCGAAATCTTCATCTGGTGCCTTCCAACCATCGAGGAGCTACGATAAGACCATCGCGTCCGCAGCGACGGCGAATACTTGGTGTCGCTTCAAGTGCCGCTTTCTTTAGCGAGCTGTTGTCGTCTATGGAGAACTATCGCACTCGCGACCCCCTCACTCTGGACGATGTTTCCCATCTTTTTGGAGGACAACTTCGACTCGGATGAGTTCGGAACCCGCACCTCCTCCCCGACACCGCCCAAGGAAGATTTAGGTGTATTCATTGACCGGTGGCTCGCCCGCGCAGGAGCTCTCCATCCTCTGACATTTGTCCTGTCCATCACCCCTCCGTGTCTATACAGTGGCCATTTTTATGGCGGACCGAGTAGATCCCTCTGCTGTGTGCGGAATGCCATACGTCGCTATGCGCATAGATTGGTACATTTGGACCTTGCTGCGAGCGTACACGACGTCTCTTCCCTGCTGGAACTAGATTCGGTCAACTTCCCACTTCTTCAGCAAGTGGTGATCGAAGACGACGAAGAAAACCCCCACTATTATGCCCCCGATACTGTCGATAATTTCCTCCGCAGATCACCTCAGTTTCGTGAGCTCTTCCTACAGGATTCCGCCATTCTATCCTCTTATCCAATCCCCTTGAACCAGTTGACGAGGTTCAAAGGCCGGATAGATAATTTGTGCCTATTCCGGATGGCCCCGAACCTTATCGAAGTTGAATGTTCTTTTGACACTCGTGAATGGATGGGAGGAGGAACAGCTATAACTCATTTGTCCCTACAGTCCCTGACTTTCGAATTCTCGACTCCTGATCCCTCGGAATATGACATCATCTCATTCGTACTGGGTCAATTCACGTTTCCCGCCCTTCTCTCTCTTCATCTTCCTGACGCTAAATCGATGACAACCTCGGAATCCGTCTCATCTCTCCTGCAGCGCTCGACGCCTCCCTTGCGGTCTCTTTCGATCCAGGTTCATCGCGACCAAATGGATGGGGACCAACCATTCGATGATTGGGAAGAACCTTATGATCGATGGGACGAATACTTTTCTGCTGTGGGAGCTACACTGGAAAATCTCGACCTGGACTCCCCATCCACTGCATTCCTGTCCAGTCTTCTGCGCCTAGGCTCGACAAACTCGAGTCATCACCCTCTCCCCCATCTCAAATCGCTCACTCTCACGAACTCTCCAGCCGTGAATTACCAGCCTCTCATCGAATTCTTGGACCGACGATCTAATTCCCCCGCGCTGGATAAACTCCAGTCCTTCCGCCTTGTATACTCCCCTGGAACCATACTTGATGGCCATTGGTTCTCCATTGACAATAATGTTGAGGGACGTCGCACTGTCACTAGCCATGTCCACAAATTGGAGCGCGACGGAATGGATATTCAGATCGAATCCGAGAATCACTTCTTCGATTTTTATGACTAGAAGTGTTAGCAGAACCACAGAGGGTCCATGATGGTGCGTATTACGGTGGTTTTCCGCCTCGTACATTGGCCTAAAGCTTGTACAGTGCTTCGACCCAGATTGACAATTCATGCAGTCATCCTTTCTTCGAGGATCGGACGCCGGCGACGTTAAGGGGAATTAACGGTGGCTGCATTCAGTGACTCGCATTTTGTTGTCGCTAAAGACGCCGTTCTCGAGAGAAAATCCGTAACGACTGTGTTAGCGCAAAGTATTTTGCATCGCTTCCTTTCGGCGAAATTTAGCCATTGACGGTGCTTACTCTAAAGTTATGGCCGTCCATATCTCCCTCGATACTTTCACTTCTTTGACTTTTTTGGTTGACCGGACAAAAAATTCAACCATGTTGAACTCGCGATCGTGGCTGTGCTGATCACGTTCCGGACTTCCCCGCGTTGCCACCACCCTCGACTACCAGCCCGCCGGCCTCCACCCTTTACTCCTGCGCAGTCCAACATTATTGTAAAGGCTGGCCGCCCTTCGACTTGTTCCTTCTGCAGGATAAGTACATATCGGTCAAATCGACGCCACTTTCATCCTGTTTCCTCTCCGTCTTAGTATGTATATAGCTGGGCAGCAGCAGATCCGACTCATTCAGTACGTTTCCAAATCCCACAGATGTAAAGCCCTGACACCCTTCACACCTCTGTCATGGAAATTAATCTCACAGAAATCAAGGTATCGGGAACTACTCGGGAACTGAATACGACGAAATGATTGCCCTACAGGTGCGAATAGCATTTCGAATCAAGGTGACGAAGCTGTTGTATTCTCAAGTCACGAACCCCTTTCATTAGCATCAAGACCTCGAAATCGGTGGACCGCTCATGATCATTCATCACCCGTGGTTGAAATCTGCGTTAAATTTGCTCGGGTGCTATCGTTCTCGTTCGCTCCCGGTTTTCCGACGCGAGGGATGTAACAGTAATTCCCGTGTGTTGTTCGGGCAGCCTACTCGCTGTTGGTAACTGGAAACTTCGCTTTCCGTTGGAACAACCCCCGCTCGGCATTTCCACCGTTGCAACTCGGTCATTACTCGTTTCAGCGCACATATAAAAGCCATCTTTTCTCGAACTGCAAACATATAGTTCAAATATGCTTTCCTCCACCTTCCTTTCCCTATCACTTTTCTTTCTAACCTCGATCGCCACACCGGCGAAGCGCTACGACCTCGACGGAAACGGTGTTCCAGACCTCTGCACCACCAACTCCGACGGCACCGCCAGCTGCTTATTGTCCGACGGGTCCTTGACCACTTTCAAGACCTCCACTACCATCCCAGCCCCGCGAGCGACCGTCACGTTACCCGACCCCGCGACCTTTAAGAAGGACAACGGGACCAAATGGAGCATTAAATATGTTGGTAACCTCGCCTTCACCGGCACGCTTCAGGCCAAAGGGCTTGGGGGTGATAAATGCCGCTCCAGCAAACTTGGCAATAAAGTCATCTGGAGTTGTGGGGACATGGAGTGCAAGGGCGGTTTTACATCCTCGGGCTGCGGTTTCTCGATGGTAGGGCCTGAACCGTGCATTTATTTCAAGACAATCTAACTGACTCTCTCCTTAGGGCCCAGCGTTTTATGGGACGTCCTCTGTGCTAACCGTGAACACGACGGGTATCTCCCTCGTGCAATCCAACGACTTCGCCGTCCCTTTCTCAGGCGATCCGAAGCCTGTTGCTCCCCAAAGCGCCTTTGGGATGGATACATCCAATGTCGCCGCCATAAATGCCACCCATGGAGTGGCCTATGCATTCGAGATCTGGCGCGGTGCTTCCGACGGTTCCTTCGTGAACCGCGGCAACGCCGTAGTGTCTGTTACGCTCGGTAACGAGAGGCCCATTGCGACACGCGTCGGACCCCTCTTGACGGGCCCGAACACGATACAGCTAGGGTTATTGGCGATACTGCGCGATGGCGACTTCGTATACACGTACAGCATCGGCGGCCCGTCAGGCATCATCGTCGGACGAGTAGCAGCCTCGGACCAAGTGTTCTCCGCCTCCGCATACTCCTTCCTCGTCGCAGGGAGCACTTCGACGTGGAAAACACCCGGCAGCATTCCCGCCGCATCGAGCACGACCTTCGGCATGACCACGACGAACTCTGGCGGCAAGTTCTCGTGCGGCGCTTACGGATCCGTGTTTTTCAATACGTATCTGGGAAAATACGTCATCATTTGCACGGCGTTTGAGAATTTCACGAACATGTATGTCTCGGCCACTCCATTCGGGCCATGGAGCGCGGAATACGGGCTGCTGAACGGATGGGGGATCGGGTACGGGAGTATGGCCCACCCCGAATTTTCGACCGACGGCGGAAAGACCTTCCATTTTTCGCAAGGCCCCGACGGACCGTTCAACATGTTTGAGGTTTCGTTCAATTTCTAGGCATTAATGTCGTACAACGCTCTTTATCTATACCTCCGTAGTTATAATAATTACTCAATACGTGACCCACCAGATTTTGCGTCTTCTCTATTTGCGCTGAAAGAAAAGGCTTATCAACCTGAACAAACAACCGCTCGCATCCCAATTAGGCAAATCGCGATGACTAGTCACATCCTGTGACAAACTCTCTTCGAGCAACGCCCGCCAGCCGAAAACCAAAATGATATCCAAAAATCTTGTTCATCGTAATACATATACAGAAAACATCTCATGTATAAGATAGCAATGGCATCCACCCTCCGGCGGCTAGTAAAAACAAAAGACAAACGGGATGGATGCGATGGGTGGGATGGGATGGGAAGCAACAAGTGATGGGGTGCGTAAGGTAAGGGTAATTGTAAGCGTGGAGACGTGAAGTGAGATTGAGATTGAGATTGAGATGAGAATGGATGGATATATATGGATGAGAGACAGAGAGAGAGAGAGAGGGAAAGCACGAGAGGAATATGGGTTCGTTGGATTGGCGTGAGCTACGGTACGTGAGTGTATGTATGTATGTTACGTGTGGGTAAGTATATCATCGGTGCGGTGCGTACGGGTGGGCACATTCGGCCGTTCATAGATACGATAGATATATAAGTAAGTAAATGGAAATGGAAAATGAGATGAGTGAGATGTGGTGAGTGGTATGGGTGGTGGATATAACAAATGGCAGTGGATGGCATGATAGATAAGTAGTATGATATCGCAGAACAGAAACAGAACAAGGACAACAACACAGGAGGGGGATGGTCCACAGCGCGCGGAAAGGAAAACCAACAAGAAAGGGATGAAAGGACACAACAACATGCGGATGGAGGTGTTGTTACACATTGACTTGAATGAGGCCGGGGAATATATATGCGTGTGCGTGCGGGTGCGTGCGAGGGCATGAAGTGCGTGAGCGGGCGTGCGGTTGCATGAACGAAGGGGGAGAAACCAGAGGGGACCGAATGGAAAGCGAAACGAGGCACGCCGGCCTCTAACGAACGGCGTCGGCGGAGAGGGTGAGGTGGTAATACACTCGCGTCGAGCGACGTCTTCTTGAGAATAAATTACGCGCGCGTCGCCCCTCACGCCTCGCCCTCCGACGTCTGCTGCTGCGCTTGCTGTTGCTGCTGCTGCTCCGACAACACAGGCGAATGCGCAAACGGCGAAAACGCGCCATTCACCGCAACCGCCCTCGGCACCGCCCGATGCTCCTGCGTCTCCCACCGCCGCCCCCACGCACCCTCAGGCGCCGCGCCAAAGAACCTCGGCGGCGGGTACGCCGCTGCAGGCGCATACTCGGGGCCCGCATTGATAGGCAACGGCGGCGGCGACGTGAGCCGCGGGTGGAACGCCGCCTCGGCAGCAGCCATCCCGCCCATCCCCTGCTGCTGCTGCATGGCAAGCGACGCCCCTCCTCCCGTCGCGCTCGTCGGCGTGCGCACCCCGAGCGGATTCTTGCTATACGACAGCCGAATCCCCCCGCCCTTGATCAGCCCCCCGAGCGTATTCCCATACAGCTCGTTCAGCGTCTTGGTCGCGTAGTGCACGTCTTCAAACTACAAGCGAATGATACCATCAGTAAAAATGTCTCATCACAAAAGCGAGAAGGGACCCACCTCGACGAAACACATCGGCCCGTTCCCCTTTGGTCGGAACGACATCTGCCTAAAGCCCGCGCACCCCCCAAACAGCTCCCTCAGCGTGCTCTCGAGGTACTCCATCGTCGGGCCCCCGCTCGCGCCCGCCTGGCTCGCCGCACTCGCCAGCGCGGGCAGGTTCCCCACATACAGCGTGTTGATGGGCGGGTTCTGGTCCACCGCGCGCCCCGCCCCCGAGCTCGCAGGCGACGCAAGCTGCGGGCTCCCCCCTCCGCTCCCCCCGCTCGCGCTCCCACTCCCCCCACCGTTCCCGTTCCCATTCCCACCGTTGCTACCGTTGCCACTGGGCCCAGCCCCGCCGGGGATGCTGATCTGCTGCTGCGCGTTCGTGTTCGCCGGCGTCGAATGCCCGTTCGTCCGATGCCCGTTGGACGAGCCGCTCCCGCCCAAACTCGCAACAGACGCATTCCGCACCGCCAACCGCGCCATCCCGCGCTCCAGCTCCGCCCCGCTCGCGCTCCCCTCCGACGCACTCGACTCGGAGCGCTCCTGCCGACTATGCGGGTGCACGTAGTGCTGCTGCTGCTGCCCGTGCTGGTGCTGCTGCTGCTGCTGCTGCTGCTGCTGGCTGGGGTGCTGCTGCTGCTGTTGGTGGTGCTGCTGCCCGCCATGGTGTTGCTGGTGGTACCCCTGCTGCTGCTGCTGCATCTCCAACTGCGCCTCAAGCACCTGCTGCGCATACCCCTCCGGCATGAACCCCCCATACCCGAAATGCGCCTGCGACTGCTGCTGCGGATGGAACTCATGCCCGTGCCCATGCCCATGCATCGCCATCGGCGGCGGGCTCGAAAACGCCCGCGGCGCCTCCCCGCCAAACGGCCCGCCTCCGTGATGCTGTCCATGGCCATTGACGAGCTGTTGTTGTTGCGTGCTGTATCCGTTGAGCTGCCCGCCGCCGCCGAGGTTCGCATCAGGCGACACCGAGCGCCGCCCGCCCATCCCCAGCCGCACGCCCCCGTCCCAGGGACCACCCTGCGTCTGCTGGCCCTCAAACGCACGCCGCTCCCGCTCCTTACTCCTCCTTTGCTCGTCTCCACCCGCTTGTGTTTGTTGCTGGGACGAGACAGACACGGACCCCCGCACACCGGGCGGCGCCTGCGGCAGCCCCATCGCGCTCAACACGCTCGACTGCCTCCTCTCCCTCTCCCGCTCCCTCTCCCTCTGCTCCCGCTCGTGTTCATGCTGCGCTTGCGCGTGTTGCTGTTGTTGCGCCTGCTGCTGCGCCTGCGCCTGCGCCGCCTCCTCCTCCTCAATCTCGCTCCTCCACTGCGCCATCCGGCTCGGGTTCGGCGCCACCCCAGGGTTGGGATTCGCGATCGCCAGTCCGATATTGTTGATCGCGTTCGCGCCGACGGACGACGGGAGCCCGACGACACCAACGGGAAGCGCCTCCCTTTCGCGCTCCCTCGGGCTCATCGCCTCCGCCCCCGCTCCATACATCTCCCCCATCCCCATCCCCATCATCCCACCAACGCCAACGCCAACGCCCATCCCCCCGCCCATCATCGCACCCCCAAGCCCCATCCCTCCCCCGCCCACATTCATCCCGCTCGTCGCCCCTCCACCGGCCCCCCCAACGGGCCCCACCCCCCTCTTCGTATGCAAATTCTTCTTCGCCATCTCCGCCTTCAACACCGCGCCCTTGTCGATGTCCACCCTCCTCCCCTGCAGCACGTCACGCGCGCCCAGCGCCTCCTCGCGGGTACGGAACTTTGCAAAGCCGATGATCTGCTTGCGCGGGGGCTGGTTCGCGTTTCCCGCCATTCCACCCATGGCCAGCGAGGCGGGGTTCGCGTTGGCGCTGAGATTCGCATTGTTGGGGTTGGGGTTGGGGTTGGGATTGGCGTTGGAGTTGGTAGAGTAATGTGAGTCGTCCGAAGTCGGCGGCGCCGCGGGCCAGCTCGCCATCCCATCGCGCCCCGCGTCGACGACGACGCCGCCCTGGTTCACCGTGACGAGGTTGTACGGGTCGTTCGCGCCCGCGGCCGCACCGTAGTACCCCCCTTTGGTGGTGTTGTTGCTACCCACGGCGCCATTGGGGTTGGAGGCGGCGGAGGCGGAGGGAAGGAGGACGCCGCCGTACGCGGTGTATTCTTTGTTGGGGATCTTGAGCGTGGCGGCTTCGAAGCCCGGCGAGAAGGTGAACATGTTTTGGAATTCGCGTTCCTGGGGAAAAGAAATAATGTCAGCGTTGGGTTCGAGGTGTTTTAGGAAGGAAAGAGGAGAGCAAGAGGGAAGGAGAGAGGAAAGAGGGTAAATGAGGTAGAGGAAAATGTAGAGTAAGGAATAAACGAAGCAAGAAATGCGCGATAGTATATACACCAAAGCGCGAAAAATGGTTTCGAGGGTTTAGGGTATGTTTTAACAAAAGAAAAAAAGAGCACGAAAGGAAGGTATGTAGTGCAATGCAACGGAACGCAAGTGGAAACACAACGCGTATAGCATATACATAAATGCCAAAGCACAACACCAAAGCGTAGGTTTCGAATAAACGTCAAAATGCGTAGATACGCAAATGGGGTGTTGGGCATACGTGGGCGCGCAACGCATGCGTGGGCGCACAACGAAAAACCAATCCGCAAAAAAATATACAGCGACGAACGGAAGAGAGAACCAGCACCCACCTGCATATCTTCAGGAAACCCAACAACAAATATGGTCGATATATCCTCCTGCATCCCACCGCCCATAGACGCCATCATGCTCGACGGCGGAAGCCCCCCGCCGTTGACATTGACCACGCCCATCGGGACATGGGGGCCGTACGGCGTCTGGGAGTGCATACCGCCGTTGACATACGGCGCAGCATAGCCGTTGAGCTTCTGCCCTCCGCCCTGCTGCTGCGGCGGTGGCTGCGGGGGCTGGCCGTAGCCGCCGTCGAGGGCGTAGGGGCCCCCGGAGGAGGCCTTGAAGTCGAAGCTGGCGCGGGGGTCGTACGGCTGGAGGACGGGGGACGTGAGCTGGGGCGGGAAGGGGTCCTGTGGGTAGAACTGCTGCGCGGCGGGGTTGGGGGGCTCGCGGTAACTGCCTGGGTTGTTGGCGGGGCGTGCGGGGACACGTGTAGCATTGGGAAAGGCGGTGAAGGACGCGCGGGGGTAGAATGCGGACATTTTGAAGGAATCGTTGTGGCTGTTGTTGGTGTTGTAGTCTTGGAGCTGCTGCTCTGCTGGCTGGTGGTAGTGGACGTGGGGGCTGCCGTGGGACGAGTCGTCGGATGCACCAGAGGACAAGGGCTCGGCGTCGGCCTGTGCGTCGAGCTGGTCAAGGAGACTCTTGTTGAGGAAGCCCTCGTCGGGGGCAGCGTGGAGCGAGGGATAGGGCATGCGGGGTGTCCCGGGCAGCGGCCAGGGGTGAGCGGGACGAGGCGGGAGCAGCGGGGCGGGAGTACGGTGCGGTGTGGCAAGGACGTGCCGATAGCAAGGGGCGATCGGATATGCGTTGTGAAATGCGGTGACTGATCGAAGCAAACACTTTGTTGTCTGCTGTTTGCAGACCCGCACGGACCATCTGCTGATCGCCGCCTCGGCACGCACAATGCAAGTCCTGCAGCAGACGGGGTCAGAAAATATTGACAATCGTGTCCAGTGCAAGCGAGACGCACCATTCATCCATTGTCCCCTTGTCCTCCATTCGCCCTCTTTCCGTCCATCACCCTCTTTGTCTCGCCGTCGTCGTCGACATCCACCGTCCACCGTCCTCCAGCAGCCTCGTCCGACCCCTCACTCACCCCCACCCCCAGCCCCGCCTTCCCACCGCCCAGCGTACACTCACCATCGAGCCATCGTCAGAGAAAGAGCAGCAAAGGGCGCAGGCGTCACGCAGCAGCGAGGTGACCAGAGCCATGCCGTCAAATAATTGACACACGTCTTGCAATTGATCCTAACTAGGTAATTCGATCCAGACAAAACCCCGGCTATCGTTTTAATTTTGTGCGTTGCGTCTTCCTGCGCCGGGTATTTTAAAGCGTTTCCTCCCGACAAACCTGCGTTTGGCGCGTCCTCAGGAATCTTTATTTTACAGCACACCCTCTGTCTCTCTCTCTCGGTCATAACATCGGCGACACTCGCATCGAATCGACATCATTTCTATCACTTCCATCTTGAGACTTGCATCTCCACGCGCCGCCCACTTGGACTTCTTCCTCGAATTCTTCTCGGAGCCTTTTTCCCAAATATTGTCATCCCTCTGCATCCAAGTGGATTTTTTTAGGTGCTGAAATGAATTCATTTCCCAACTTCAACCTTCCAACCAATAAAATCGTATGCATCACATTCATCTCCACGGGACAAGTGCAACCGGCGGAAGTAGTAGCCTAAGCCTGAGCGCCCGACTTCCGGCCGGCGCCAAGCCAAGCTTCTATTCCAAGGAGATTCCTACAGGTCCCGTCGCGTCGCGTCGCGTTCTATAATCTCGAGTCGCGTCGCGTCGCGTCCCTTCAAATGAATCCCAAGTCTGCGTCGAATTGATAGAATTGCGAACAACCGTGTTCAAGTTGAACTTGAACTTTATGAACTGATAACGCGCACACGACGCGACGCGACGCGACTTACCAAACCACACCCAACCCGCTCCCCACACCATATATACACGTCCAAGTTCGATTCCCTTCCGTGGTTTCTAAATTCTGCTTGTGTGTTTGTCCTGGAGTTCAAGATCACGCCAAATTTTTTGGGTCGAGGTTACCGTAAAATCGGAGCAGCAGTCGGAGTCGGAGTCGGAATCGTCGTCATCGGAGTCGGAGTCGGAGTCGGGGTTGAAATCGGAGTCGTTCGTATCCAGGAAATTAGAAATGGATCAACGAGTGCCCGACAAAATGGAAAGTGGAAGGGGGTTGGGTTGGGATGGTATGTAGTAAGTTAAGTATAAGTATTATAACTACCTCGATTGGATAAAACTAAATTACATATTGAAGTTGGACGCGACGCCACGCCATCGATATAGCCTGAGACGCGCGCGCATTTAAACAAACGCAGCTCCGAACCTCCAAGTCCGCCGCGCCCTCAACTCGAAGTCGGTCCTTGTCCTTGGCCTCGTTGTAACAGTCGTAACTGTAGCAGAGTCATTTACCAGTGAAGGCAAATAAATCACAAGTCGAGGGTTGAAGGACTGACGAGCCCAGTCCAGTCCAATTTAGGGCTGCTAAACGGCCTGAAAAAGAGACTTCAAGAAACAAATCTGCTCGACGAGGCACAGTTCAACTTTGCCCACGACCGCGCATCCTTCCAAGTGGACTTGAGATTGGCAGTTGAATAGGGAAAGCCTAAGCAAAGACAAAATAGTGGGATTGGGAGGCCTATGGAGGAGGGCTCAGGATGAATACAAGGTACCCATTAATGGTCGCAGGAGCTCGGTAGAAGTATTCAGAAGGAGCTCGAGATGCGGGTTGGGGCGGCAACCACGTCGGTATGGTCGACATTGGCAAGAAACGAGCAACGGCAGCGATGGAAGCCGGTTTGTGTTGCTGCCCACTGGCAGGTGCATACGCGGAGGATGGGTATATATCACAGAATGTCATTAATTCAAGTCAAGTGGGAGCAAGCTGAAAGGAAGCAAGCCGCAGTGTTGAACTCAGAGGTAGCCTGGCGAATGAGGGTGGTCATGGTGGCAAAAGCACCACTCCGGGGAAATCCGGAATGCGATCTGATCAGCACCGCCACGATCACGGATTCGGCCGAGAAAGCTCAACGTGGTTGAATTTTTCGTCAAGTCGAACTGACGAAAATGTGGAATTGGATTTCGCTTGAGGTACATACGAAGAACTGGAAATCGAAAATAATATTTTGCGTTAACGAAGTCGGCATTTCTCTCAAGAAAGGCGTCTTGAGCGACAAAAGAGTGCAAATGACCACCCTGCATTCCCATTGACGTCGCCGCCGTCCGGTCCTCCAAGAAAGGATGACTGCATGGATTGCCAATCTGCGTTGAAGCACTGGACAACCTTTAGACCGGTGTATGAAGCGGAAACAACCGTAATACGCACCATCCCGAACCCACTGTATTCTGTCAACACTCCTAGTCATAGAAATCAAAGATCTCATTCTCGGATTCGATCTGAATTTCCATTCCGTCGCGCTCCAATTCGCGCACATGCCCAGCGACAGTACGACGTCCCTCAACATTATTGTCGATAGAGAACCGATGGCCGTCAAGTAGGGTTCCAGGGGAGTATACAAGGCGGAAGGACTGGAGTTTATCCAGCGCGGGCGAATTAGATCGTCGGTTCAAGAACTCGATGAGGCGCTCGTAATTCACGGCCGGTGAGTTCGTGAGAGTGAGTGATTTGAGATGGGGGAGAGGGTCATGATCTGAATCATCTGAGCCTAGGCGCAGAAGACTGGCCAGGGATGCAGGGGTTGGGGAGTTGATGTCCAAGTTTTCGAGTGTGGCTCTCACCACGGAAAAGCAAGTGTTCCAATAATCATAAGGTTCATGATCGAATGGGTAGTCCCCATGCGATGGGTCGTGGTCGAAATGGACAGAAAGGGACCGTAAGGCAGGTCTCGAGCGTTCCAAAAATGGTGGGATGGAGTTTATCCACCCTTCGGGGCGAGGGAGATGAAGAGAGAGAAGAGCGGGTAAAGTAAGGTGGCCAAGTACGAATGATATACTTTTGTATTCCACAGGATCAGGAGAGGAGAGAGTCAGGGACTGCAGGGATAGATGGGTTACAGCTGATCCTCCCATGGCCCCTTCGCCGAGGCGAAAAGAACAGTTTACTTCGATAAGGTTCGGGGCCATCCGGAATAGGTCCAAGTCATCTATCCCGCCTTCAAATCTCGTCAGCTGGTTTAAAGGGATTGAATGAGAGGATAGAATGGCCGCATCCTGTAGGAAGAGCTCGCGAAACTGAGGAGATCTGCGAAGGAAATTATCGACAGAATCGGGGATGTAATAGTAAGGTTTTTTTTGATCGTCTTCGATCACCACTCGACGAAGGAGTGGGAAGTCGACTGAGGCCAGTTCCAGCAGGAAAGAGGCGTCACGTACGCTCGCGGCAAGGCCCAAATGCTCCACCCTATGAGCATAGCGACGGAGGGCATCCCGAACACAGCCGATGGATTTATTAGGTTCGTTATAAAAATCGCCGCTGTATGGGGCGATGGACAAGACAAATGTCAGAGGACGGAGAGCTCCTGCGCGGGCGAGCCACCGGTCGATGAATACACCTAAATCTTCCTTGGGGGTTGTGAAGGAGTCAAAGGCTCCGAGGTCATCGAAGTTGTGTTCCAAAGAGAAGGGAAACGTCGTCCAGAGCGAGGGAGCCGCGAGTGCGATAGTTCTCCAAAGACGACAACAGCTCGCTAACGAAAGCGGCACTTGAAGCGACACCGAGTATTCGCCGTCTCTGCGGGCGCGATGGTGCTCTCGCAGTTCCTCGATGGTTGGAAGGCACCAGATGAAGATTTCCGTCGTGATTTCGACGGGCAATGTCAAGATGGGAAAGGTCGCGGTGGCGTTCAACTCGTCTTCTACGGCTGCCTTGTCGCTTTGAAGCGCGGCGAGGACACGTTTCTGCTCGACGATTTCGGTGTTGAGCTCGACGAGCCGTCTACGGAGGTCGGCGGTAGGCATTCGAGGAACGACTGCAATGACACGATTAGACTGGGTCAAGGCTTGCAGAAGGGTCGTACACGGTACGGGCCCCTTTCGACTCGAACTTTTGGTCAAACGAGCGACGGCTGGCGGACGCGAAATGGCAGCAAAACTGGTGCGAGAAAGAAGGCGCTGAGCACAGCCACATTTGTTCAACAACTCTGATTGTCTCACGGTTGTTGATGCCAATGTTCAACGTTCAACGTTCAACCACAAGTTCAATTTCAACCATGGGCTTCAAAAACGAAAATTTCCTAGACGGTCGCATTCTTTTTCGCGGCCTTTCCATGCCTTCCAAGATTCCAGTGAGCCCGTTCGGCAGGACTTCGTACCGGTTTCCCTAGTTCAGCGAGTTGTCGAACAGTGGCGAGAACAAACAAACTCACAAGGACGGCACCTTTCGCCAGCATCTCCGGCAAGTTTTTCATAAGAAGGTTCCCGAACACCGTGTGCTCTGGCACCGCAGCAAGACTAGCAGCATCGTCGCGTTCGAATTTCAGGACGTCCGGACCAGCATAATATCCTTGTACGCGCAGTAAAGTTAGCTTCTTTTGCTCCAAATCTCGCTCGATGTGCGCCCGTGGTTGCACAGTGGCGATCTTGCCCCCCTCCACCACACAGTCGTATGCAGCGTTGAACAATTCAGAGGAAACGGGCCCGGCATCGTAAAAAGTATCTGTCCCTTTTCTGAGCCTTCCCTGGTACCATGCGAAGTTCACCGGTAAGAACCTCGAACTCGACCAGTGTGTAGACGCCGTTTCGCCTTCGATCTTGAACACGGTTTGCTTCATCATGCAGCCTCGAACGGAGCCAAATCCCTGCACACCCAGCCTACGATATCTTTCTCTCCTTGCCAATTTCCGTGGGCGTATGTGACATCCTAAATGTTTCGCACTTGCTCACCCCCGAGGCCCTCAAGAGATTCGAACTGAGAAGTGCCAATGCATCTTTACCCGGAGACATCCTCACGTAATCGTCTACGAGGTGTTTTTACTTCCTTGGAAGCCTTTTCGTCTTATGCCTGACCTCGAAGACCTCGAGCTGCGGTACTGCGACTCAACATGGAGTTCTTCAAGGCGTTCAGTACCAGAGGCGGCTGCTTTCTCAGCTGCATTTACCACCAGCCGCGTTTTCGACGTGGTTGCGCCGTTTGCGGAAACAAGGAGCATGAGGACAGTACCGTATTCTGACAAGAAAAAATGAGGTCAATCACAGTATAAGTTAGACAAAGGAGTGGAAGCTCACCCACCATTAATATTTACCCAGCGAGCAAGTCCATAAAAAATAAAGTAGACCCGTCGCGCGGGGCGTTCAGTTTCCAAATCGAAGTAGACCGAACATCCACAGCAGAATCAGCACCCCAATGGCGCACCCAAATGCGTTCCAGAACCTATCGAATGCCCGTCGGTCGGCGAGCGCCAAGGAATAGGACGACCGCGGGTCGTAGTATGCGTAATCCGCTGACGGTATAGCCGCGGGAGAAAAGAGTGGCGTGGGTCCCGAGGACGAAGAACCCGTGTGCGGGTGCGGGTGGGGAAAGGAGGACGGTGAAGGCGGCATGAAAGCACTGGGGAGCTCAGGGTTCGCGCTCTGCACGACGATGTGTGGTGGGCCTGTCGAGGAGGAGCTGTACGCCGGAGGTGGGGAGGGCGGGCGTAAGGCCTCTGCCCGGGCTTCTCCGCGCTCTACCTCGCTGGCAGAAGGCGTTGACGAGCTCTTGCCGTCGCCGGGGAGGACAATCATGGTGGTGCTTATCAGACGACGCCAATTATGTAATGGAGCGGGGTTTACAAGCCTAATGAAGTGTATTAATTTTTGTCTATGTACATACACATGGTGGGCATGAAAGAGTGTGTACGGGTCCTCTAGACACCCATAGGCGCATTACATTTTATAAAGCACAGATAACTAGTAAGAGTAAAACCAAATAAAAACAAAAGTCAGCAGGGCAGGCTACTATCCCGTGTCCCCGTCTTTCGCGTCAGTTTTCGAATCTGGAGAGGGAGTAGTCGGCGACGACGACGCCAGCACGGAGGAGCCCAGGCCAAACTTGAGCTTGAGCTTCTTCAGCGGAGGATCGTCGCCCAATTTTGCGGAGCGTGCCGCGACCCCGCCGCCTGCCGCGCCGCCCTTCTGCGCACCCAGATCGGGCTTCTTCGACTTTGTGAGCCGCTCCAGCATCTGGTCGTCGTCGTCGTCGTCCGACCGCCGCCGCTTGTCCCCAGATCGCGGTGGGCCTGGTGTCGGCGGTCGAGACTGTGTCTTGCCGCGCACAAGCGCCTCGAGCATGTTGTCCTCGTCTTCATCATCAGCAGCGCGTTTCAAGGGGGGCGGGGGGCCGTTCGAGGTCGAGGCCACGGGGTTATCTGCGTCTAGCTGGGAAGGAGACGAGCCCTCAGCCAAAAGAAGATCCGCGTCGATGGCGCCGATGTCGTCGTCGTCCTCGCCGTACGCCATCAGCTGCCCGAGTGACGGCGATGGCGTCCGCGGCGTGATATTCGGCTGGAACGGTCCAAGGGAGGCCATTACGCCAGTACGCCGTTTCCGCTTGAGGGAGGGCATGGGGGACGATCCGCGCCCGCCACCGCCGCCGAGGCTGCGGACCCACTGCTGCTGGCTGATGGGCGGAATGTACTCGTCGTCGTCGTCCTCTGTGTTGAAGTAGTCCTCCTCCTCCGCATCCAGCGCGCGGACCTGCCCCGGCCAGCGGTTGTCTTGAGGTCTATACTTGGACGTTAGCTTCAACTCTAAAGCGAGAAAAAGGGAACGGTACTTTTCTGACTTCGATTCCTCCTCCGGCGGCGGCTCGTTGTTGATCTCCCACCGCTGTATGAACAGCAGGAAGCGCTCCTTGCCAAGCGGTGTCTCCGCCAATTTTCGGATCTCTGCGTCGTGGTGTGTCATGCAGAATTTAATCATATCCTTCATGTTGTCCTACGCATTCTTTTGTTAGCACGCTCCGGAAGGGCGAAGAAGAATCCCCGCACCCTCCGCATAGAATCAAAATACTCATGACATGAGCAGCTGAGAAGGTTATCTCGGCGCGACTCGCGAAGTGTCAAGTCGAGTATCGGCTTTAGCACGTCGTGCTTCATCACCTGGGTATGAAGGTTCGCATTGTTAAGCTTCAGAATCAGCCGGAAGATCCGGAAGGCAGCTAATCAACACCAAAGGTAATCAGCCTCTGCGCACAATAAAAGGTGACAATGAAAGGGGCAGACTATGTAATACACACCGTGCTGCAGGTGCTTGTCCCGCGCCTTAAACAACGTGGGCACACGCGAGAGAATTTGGGACGACGCGACATAGAAGTATCCACGAAAGTTATGTCCCGAGATGAAGTTGTACAGAAGGTCACAGAGGTACGTGAAACGATTCGTTTCTTCCCGCGTCAATGAGAGAACGGGGTCTATTTTAGTCTGGCTCAGCGGAGGAAGACGATGTACAACGAAGAGAACGACCCACCAGTCGAATTCTTCCACTCGGGGAGGTCAAGCATGGGCTTGAATAGGGTGTTAGCGCACTCCCTATAAAAATAGTCCACGAAGCGCTCGGTCGAAGGATCGTCCCTGCGGCCAGCTGTACGCATGCCGCCGGGCTGGAAGAGTATGGTAAGTTCACGCAATACGCAACTGCAAATGAATCCACTCACGGCCGCTTCCGACGCCGGAATCGCCGCAGTCTCCCCGGGGGGTGGAGTATCCATCCACACCTTCATCGCATCCCCCATCTGGCTCTGCACCGCCAGATCTTGACTCCGCGCCACGATTCCGCACACCAGCTCCAACATCGTCTGCGCCTTATCCGCTCCGCGCTTCCCCGCCTCCCGCTCCTTCTCAATCGCGACAAGCTGCTTCAGCACATGACTCCTTGAACCCTGCGAATCGTGGTCGAGGAGGGCGGCGAAGACCTCACCCGCCGCACCCATCACGACGCGCGCGTCGGGGTCCTTCTCTGAGAGCGTCAGTGCCCACTGGACACAAAAGAGCAAGCCTCGGTCGACAAGCGAGCGGAAGAGGGTCATGCGCGCAGGGAGCTGCACGTTCTTTCCCATCGCGCAGAGCTGCTGCAATAGGAAGATCACCTGTCGTCGCAGGCGCTGCTCGTCCTCGGAAAGGTCGTCTGGCGGGGCGAAGGCGTACTGGCCCGCGCGCTTGGCGGCAGCTGCAGCGGCGGCGGAGGTGATCCCATTGCTATTGGGAAGCTCGTTGGGGGACGAGTGATCAGCGGTGGGGCCGTTCCCGTTCACCGCAACCTGCGCTTGCAGAGCATTTCTGCGAGGCCCAACGCCCGTGAGCATCTCCTCGTCGACGAAAAGTTTGACCACGTCTCGCAGGAAACGGCCATCCTGTTGGAGATGGGAAATGATGTCGATTTGATTAAAGATTATACAAGAGTTGAGGACGTTGAAGGTCGAGTCGTCCAGGGCGCGAGCGAGGACAACGTCCTTGAGAAACTGGAGCCGATACGTGTGATGTATCTTGCGCTGTATCTGCACGTCTTGTATTGGTATGGGCTCGTGGAAGTGGGACATCTGCGCCAAGAATTCTCGGTAGTTAGCCTTGTGGCCTGGGAACTCGGGATCGTACTCGAGCATCCCCACGACGCCAGGGAAGAGGTCGTCGGAAAGGATGTGCTCGTACAGGTTGTGGTCGTTGAGCATCACTACAAAAAGAATGAGTTTGAAGCAAAGAAAGTAAAGCAGCGGCGCACGGATTGTTTGTGTTAAACTGCACAAGGCATGCAAGTTTTCTATACTCTCCAGATCTTCTGCGGTATTAAGAACCTCGATCAGTCCCTTGAAATATTCCTATGACCATAGCTCAGCGATTGTGTGAGAGAGTAATTTGTGCTGCAAACCTCCTGCATGATAAATTCACATATTCGTTCCTTCATCTGCACCTGGCGAGAGACACTCTTGATGGCACGCTCAATGTCAGCAATTATACCGAGTTGGGGAGGCGGGAGTTGGCTGCGTTGTGCGGACGCTGGCTCAGGTCCAATCGTCGGGGACGAGGAAATGAGACCCTGCTCGTCCGAGCCGGTGATGTGCTGCTGGACATCGACGATGAAATTCCAGACCTCGGAACAACCCTCGGGATCCTGGAAACTGAGCGCGTAGTCGGCGCCGTTCGGTTCGGTCCAGACGATGAGGGTTTCTGAGGAGTGTCAGAAGGCGAAAAGTACAGGAATGAAACGTACCTTGTTGGCGCTGGTAGACGTCCGTGCTCCGTATCGGTGTAGATAAGATGACGTCGGCGTAGTTGCGTTCGGAACGCGCGATAAGATGGGCGTGGTCCGAGTCCTCCTGGAACTGGCCAAAGCAAAAAGCGGTGCCCTGGTCGACCCACCGCTGGCCCACGAGCTCGTAGACCTGTCCGAAATAAGAAAGCCACAAAACTAAAAGTGCGGACACTACGTGCCTTGACGCGTTTCATCTCCTGGTCCTGCCCGTCCACCATCCATTCCTGGCCATCCTCGGCTTGCCCACCGGCCGCGGAGTCGGGGTCGGACGAATCGAGGAGCATTTCGTCCTGGACGAGCTCACTCGTGTGCACGGTTGGTGGGTCTTTGTCATCGGGAGCCACTGAGGGGTCAAGAACGACTTCTGCAGAGATTGTGCTGCTGGGAGCGACGGTGGGATTGTCTTCATCGACGTCGTGGGATGGAGGCGGGGAAGAAGAAGGAAGGGTGTCCGTGGATGGGTCAGTTGTGGGGTCGGCGGTGCCCGCGCCGAGAACGTCCTGGGGTGTATTTTCGGGGTCTGCTGGCTCACCCCCGTCGTGGTTCATGGCCAGCCGTTAGAAAAAAATCCTCCGCGTCGGAGATCAGGGTAAAGTCCAACTTGCGCGTGGCCGCGAGTTGCTCGGTCCGAAAAATACAGGCACAAACAAACGCTAGCAGCCCGTTTAGGAAATCTTTGATAAGCACTAAGTATGCGTGACTTTTTGGGTACGTAGTCTGAGTGGGTTCGGGAATCCGATAACCAGTTTTTTTGGGCTCGAATGTGAGCTAGCGATATATAATGGCGAGGGACAATCAGTTATGCGGCCGTAGTTTATACAGTTTCTACTAAGCATCGCTGGAAATTACTGTCTACGTTGAGACTGCGACACAGAGAAATTATCCGCTCCAGGTAAAATAACTGTAGACTAATAATAATTAGCCGCGGGACAGGAAATGGCGGCACCATACCGATTATGTACTCCCAATGGAAATCAGGGTTTTGCTCTCGGATCCAATGTGAATGCTCATTCCATCGCGTCCCAACTTGAGCACGTGTTCGGAGAGAGTGCGACTCTCGTCATCTCCCTCGATATGGAACAGATGTTCATCGAGTAGGATTCCGGGGTAATGTTCAAGGCGGAAGTGCTGTAGTTTTGCCAACTCGGGCGAAGTTGATCTTTTGTATAGGAAAGCCATGAGATCTTTATAGTCTGCCTCGGGGCAGTCCATAAGGGTGAGCGAGTTTAACCGAGGTAAAGTGGCTCGGGTGAGAAAACTGTGCATAAACGAAATGGATGGCGAGTGGATCTCCAGGGTTTGGAGGGTAGGTCCTACCGCGGCAAAACAATGGTTCCAAGGATCAATGTGGTATTCATCGACTCGGATGGAAAGGAAGCGCAAGGGAGGCTTTGAGCGCTCCAAGAAGGGACTAAGGGATGCAGGGTCTGTACAGTCGGCATCCGAAAGATGCAGGGAGAGAAGAGCGGGAAGCGTAAGGTGGCCAAAGAGGAATGGGATGGCATTTGAATCAGCAGACGACAGGGTAAGAGATTGTAAGTTTAGAAGGGTGATTTCTTGTGACTCTTCGAAAACTTCGCCGGGATCGAGGCGACATTTTACTTCGATAAGCTTCGAACCGTGCCAGAAGAGGAGCAATTCATCTATCCTGCCTTCGAACCTCGTCAATTGGTCCGAAGGGAAATAGTAGGAGGATAGAGAAATTGGGAAGAGTTGAAAGTCGGTTTCACGTAGGCAGAGCTCGCGAAATTGAGGTGCACCAGTGCGGAAAAGATCGATAGGGTCGGGAATGTAATATTCGTCGTCGGGGAATCCTGCGAGCACAACCCGCTGAAGAAGCGGAAATTCGACGCCAGACATCCCGACCAGGCTAAAGGCATTGTGGAAGCTCGCAGTAAGGTCGAGATGTTCCAGTTGGCCCGCGTAACGCTCCATGACACCTTCCACATGGTGCAGGGATGTGCAGGCAGGTGTGCAGGCAGGTCCACGATAATCATGTTGTGGACCTGGGGCAGCGATAGAGAAGACGAACGTGAGAGGGCGTTGCGCCGCGCGGCTGAGCCAACGGTGGATAAATTTAGTTAAATTTTCCCGCTTTGATTTCGTAGTGCCATTCGCATCCAAGTCGTCATCAGACTCGTCGGAGTCACTGTCTTGGTCCGAGTCGCGGTAGACAGCCTCCAGGAAAAGTGGAAACGTCGTCCAGAGGTGGGGAGTCGCGATTGCGATAGCTCTCCATGCGCGACAGCAGCTCGCCAACGAAAGCGGCGCTTGAAGCGTCCCCGGCAACTCTTCGTCCTCGAAGAAGCGATGGTCCCGACGGAGCTCCTGGATAGTTGGAAGGCACCAAGTGAAGATTTCCGTTGTGATCTCCACGGGCAACGTCAAGATGGGAAACGTCGCCGTGTCGTCGAGTTCTTGTTGGACAGCTATTTTATCTCTCTCCAACGCAGCAAGGACGTCCTTCTGCTCGAAGATTGCGGCGTCAAGCTCCACGAGGCGTCTGCGGAGGTCGGCGGTGGGCATTTCGAACGACTACTACGATGAGATTGGATCAGCGTTCGTACAAGTCTTCGTGACCAAGTCGTACCCGGTGCAGGCCTCTCGAGTTTTTAGCCAAGTATTTTGGTGGACCGACGATGGCCAAGACTTGAAATGCGTATTCGAACGTGGACGGGACAGCAATGAGCCCCGCGAAATGGCGTCAACTTTGAAGGACGCGGCCCTAGCACAGCCACTTTGAACCCTTGACCGTCCACAACAGGCTCTCGGAATCGAACTTCTTTGAGCCACTTCAAGATCGCTCAGGGTTATCTACGCTGTTTATTATTACAAGGCAACTTCGGCTTCGTTGGACTGGCTAGGCCCGCTGGGAATTCAACAAGGTATTCCCGCCCCAATTGCATCAGGAAAATCCCAAGTTGCCGTATAGACCGTCAACGACCAGCATAGACAAATATAGACATTATAGACCTCATAGTAAATAGGCCACCCCACTAGTAAGGTGGGGGGACCATGTTCAACTTTATAGACACTCAAAGACCATTATAGTACGCCGCCTGTCTATGAAAGAGCTCATATTCATAGACATTATAGACCTCATAGTGAACTTATCGGAGACTCGAATCGGCCAGTTGCACAGGTAAGAGCGTGAAAACCAATCAATTCTGCTCGACGGTAGGTACAATAACTCTAGAAAGATAACTACGAGTCGAAATATGTACGAAAAGACCTATAACGAGCTGCGACGATGGGGATTTCGATCAGTGGGTGCTGGTATAGTAAAATAAGGACCGGTTTAAACCTGAAAAGAGTCAGTACATGAGACCAGGAGCTCGGGACTTTCTCACATCGGTAGCGTCATAGAATATACAGCTTACACGGTTGAATAGGGTGTTACTGACGGTTGCTTGTTATTACGTCGGAGTTTAATGACGAGACGCGTACCAGTGAATGTATTATACGTCGTCATCGCGGGCGCGCCAAGGCCCTGTGAAGGTCAGTAGTTGAATCGGTCAATCTATCCAAAAAAAGGTAGGCGGTGCGACCTTTGACTTGTGGCGTAAAATCAGAACCCGCGACATTCAACTTCGCTGCGACATACCTTAGGTTTTGCGTGGCAACGCCGCGGCCGCCCCCTCCTCCTCCTCGTCAAGTTGGTCCGAATTGCATTTTTGAAGCACTCCAAAAGGTGAGCGCGTTCAAACAAACAAATGGTAAATCATACACCGGGATTTCAGACCTTCAAGCTCCCCTTCAGTCGTGCAACCTCCTTATCCTGGGCCTTCTTGGACTGCTTTGGCTTGGCGACACGTTTCTCGGCCGGTTTACGTAGGGCGGACTGCATGCGAGCTGGACTTCTTGCCCCTCCCCGACATAACTCAAGGGAAAGCAATGGAGACGAGAACACGAAAAAGAAAAGAAAGAGAGCGATCGAGATTGTGGAAGTAGAAGACAAAGGCAGAATGATGGTCAGCTTGTTCAGCCGGCCTCGCTGCGCAACGAGTCACCTGACCATTTTGAACATGACACCACTTTCTCGCTCAATTTAATCAGCAGGCCCGGCGGTGTCATTCGGCAGAGTCAGCAAGTTTTGACGCGATTTATTGGTGTCTGGCGACCTGCTAGGAACTGCCGCTTCTTTGCATCGGCATCAAGAATTCTTTCGACCTCCCGTGAAACTTTGGCGGCAACGGAGTTGGCAGGTAAGGATCTTTTATTTTTTCGTTGTATCGGGACTGATGCTGCTGAAATTAGAAACAAGAGTTGGCGGTGTCAAGATTATCTTCAGACTTCCAACCACCCTATTCAATGGCAGCGCCGCGCCGCCAGCTTGGTCAAAACACCCCAGGCTCGCCCACGTGGAGTGGTTCTCAGCTTTCAAGCCATCTCACGAACAGCACCACCTCACGTACTCCGTCGTTGAGCCTTGGCCACGGGCGGATGGACGTATGCAGGGTTCCATAATTCCCTTGACCGACATACGCCAGACATGTCAGTTATTTAATTTCCAAACTTTGGGCCGAGCCACAGTAGATCCGCTGTAGACCTCGGACGTCCTGGATTTATATCAGTCGTTCTTTGTGAATAATTGGGGTGGCAGATACGCGTACCAGTCAATTTGGTAGCCATTCTGGACTTTAACACTTCAAAAGCACCGTAGAATATTCGAGTAGATTAAATGCCCGCCATAGAACATGATAGTAGAGGCCAATTTTTATAGACCATCATAGTTCGACATAGACCGCCATAGTACCCAGGTACTTTTATAGACACTGAAAGACCACGCGAGACCTGTATAGTATGGTGTGTGTCTATGTAGTCATTTCGGTTTTTCCTGATGTGGCTGTGTCGTTGGTCCTCAGATACCACGGTATACGTTCTGTCCTCTCCCGTCTCTGGGGAACAGTGTCCATCTCAGGCTCTGCTACAGTGGCCACCCCCATATCCATGTCTGCATTTAACGAGATTTGTTTGATGTTCAAAACGACCCGTGCGCCAATTACTGCAATCAACCTGAGGTTTTTCTAAGCCGTGAAAAAATATCGGCATTGAGAGAAACAAACGATATAGCAGGGCTGCATGGCAAAATGTAAGCAAGATATTTTCGGGAGCTTTTGAGGGACGCACACCACAGGGATCTGAGCCAAAGTCGGACGCGCCCTGTCCCAAAGAACTATTTCCACAACCGAGACCACTTTTGTTCATTGTAAGTCTGATAGATACTCCCGCCGAGCTCGAAATAAACGCACAGACAAGAGCCAAAAACCAGAAAACACCGTCTCTGAGAAAGAGAGCAATGATCGGTGTTCTTCCAGGTCCAAGAGACAAACATGTAGCGCCACATTTGTGCAAGGTCATCAGGAACATTATGACCGCCTATGAGGAAAAGTCAGCAGGTCTTGGAAGTCCCTGACGACTGGCCGAGTACCGTAACAAATGGCGGAACTGCGTAGAATGTGAAAAGACGAGGGACTTCTGCATCGGGAATCAGTTACAGGCTTCAACAACAAAGACAACATGCACCCAAAGAGTAGCACCCTTCTAGAATTGGCCTTACTGGCAGTCAGAATGAGATCACACGTGGAAAGGGACGTAGTACCCTATGTGCAGGTATTCTGGTGGAATAAGTTGAAATCTCCTCGTATGCGATGATCAGAACTGACTTTGAAGAGACGCGATGGTAAACGTGCCCACGAAGATCCTAGAGAACTTCAGTCAAAATTCGTACACGTCGTGGAAGGGAGTCTTACATTGCAATCATCTCCGCTACATATTTGTCGGCAAGCAAGGTATGGCATGAACAGAAATAAAAACGGACCGGTTATGAGTGGTATCAAGAAATAAAGTAGTTTCCTTTGCCTCCCGTATAAAATCCACACACTGCAGAATTATGTTGATGACTTCATAGAGGGGGTAAAATGAAATATGAACCGTAGAACCAAGATGAGATCGGCGGAGATGATGATCACGGTTGAAGTCGCTAGTTGTCCCTGCAAATTAGTTCAGACACGGAGGATCGGTACAGCTGTGAACATACAAAGAAGAAATATTGGCATCTAAAAGGCGATAGGCAAGTGAATTGTTTTCGTTGTTTCAGTATTTGAACCACGCTTCAGTGACTTACACCTGTCGAGGCGTTAGCATTCGCAATGCCAAAGAGGAAGCACGTACGTGGTCGGACTTTTGGCCCCTCAGCATGACTATGCGCAAATTTGGTCTCAAGGTTCTCTCGAGAAATTAAATGGAACCCACAACTAACATCGACGCTGAAAAAATAACATCAGTTGGGAGGCTTAGGCGCAGTACGATGTTGAAAAATCGTCACCAGAGGACAAAAAGGGTGAAGTAACGAATCTAGATGCCAGAGGTAAATCGAATGCCCACAGTCGACGGGAAGATTGTACCCAGATCTGGCGGGCGGGTTGATTTTTCTCCAACAAACGAGTGAAATAGCTGACATAAAACACACTCGACAAGCTCAGGCGCGTTTTCCACACCAGATCGACCTAGATCCTTGATTTAGGCCGGCTGATAGAAGCGAAGGAATAGTGGAACCTCGTCTCTGAAATTTGCCAAATGTTCGATTCTATACGAAGGCGTCAGAAAATATCGGTCAGACTGCTGCTTGATGCTCACAGCACGAGGGTTAATCCCGCAACTGTGGACAACGATGAATGAGGGTCAATGCATTAGCTCAGAATGCTCACTGGCCAACGAGTTCGTCGTTCGTACGTCATGGAGCAGACCAATGAGTTCGTGCTCCAGATATTCCATTGGGGCAGTCATTGGCAGGTCCCGCGAGTGCCAACCTAACCTTCAAGGCTCCCCTGAGCAGTTATAGGCTGTTATAAGCGTACATAGAGTTCATTGACCCGAATAGTGCTTCGACTCGCCGAAGTCGATTGCCAGGACGTCAGTCCGTCGGAAACCGCGGCTGTTCAAATCAAGTTGAAGAGGTTTCCATCGGTCGATTCAAAGCCGAGTCGAAATTTCAAGTTGAATTTGGAAGGAAAATTGCTTCCCTACATCGCTATCCGACCACGGCTGTCAAGAGTAAAAAGGTTACCCAGGTACGATGAGCTGTCAGTTTCAATGGTGCAGCCTACTAGCGTTCAATGTTCAGCGATTCTAGCGCAAACCGAGCCGATGAGCTGGGGCAAGTACCTGGTCGGTTAAGGGGCGGGCGGGTAGTCTAGTCGCTGCAACGATGAAGCCCAGTACGTTTCCGAGCAGCTCGGTAGCTCGTTCAAGGAAACAAAGAAGACTGCTCCTCGGAGGCGGGAAAGATTAAGGAGTAGTGAGAGACTGGAGCCAGTTTTGTCTGTGTAACAGCCTTGGAGGGAAAACTTGGTTTCAGTTTGAGGATTCGACAGAGATAGAGTAATCAGAACAGATGTAAAGCTGTTAAACAATTCGTAACTTCATGGACCCGAACAGGAAGAGTGTCTTGAAAGGTGATCTGGAAAGTCTCGTTATAAAATCGAATGAGACTGAGAATCGCGGCGTGGTTCAACGCGTGAACTTTGATGGTGGGGCTGAAAACGGCGCCTGCAGACCTGACAACACTAGGTCGGAGGGAGCCACAGCTGTAGCGAGCCGCCAGCCCATCGCCTGCAACTTGTCAATCAACGATTTTCTTTTGAGGTCAAGTTTGTGTTGTTTTGAAGTGCTGGCTATATCTGATTCCGACGCGCAATAAGAAATTCGAGCTCATCAGAGTCTCGAAATGTCTTTGCGTTCGATTGCAGTAAATATTACCAGGACCGAATGAGATGCAGTACGAAGTTTCCAAAGGTCAAGATGTGGGCAAGAGGAGAGCCTTATCCCGGCGCGGCGTCAGGCCCGAGATCAGGTGGTCGACACTCGCATGGCAAATTTCAGACGCGACCGATCGAAGACATTGCATTAAAACCTCGAGGCGCGTAGAGTCGTACGACTCTGCAACTCGTTGCATTTTGCCAGTGGCTGCCAGTAAGAGTATGCGCGGTAGTAGACAGTACTGACGATAATTCACGAAGGTAACATTCGAAATCGTGGTCGAGACGGTAAAGCAACGTCGTGAATTTTCGGATGAGAGCCGGGTAGCCTCGTCGCAGCGCGAAGGTCGAATGAAGGCCGTAGCAGAGCGACGTGGAAGTCCGGATCAGTGAAATTTCCTAATCAGGCAACCTGCCTTCTTTCTTTCCACCTTGCCGTCTCCCTCCACCTTGTCTGCCGCCTTCGTGGTCCCTCTGCAAACCCTTGGGACGATTCATGGCGACCCTCCTGTCTACGGCCTTTGTGGTCCCTCTTATAGCTCTCCAAACCCTTCCCGTCGGAAGGTACTACACTCGTTCCGTCGTCTATGTCGGGGCTATGGGCTTTGTCGCGTCAATTGGTGCCTTTTTCGCCGCTGGTCTTTCGATCGTGAATCGACGCTTTGACGTGAATCATGCCGTGGCGCGCACATTCTATGCATTTGCTGGGACTCTGATAGGCTGGCGCGTTGAGGTCGAGGGCGAGGAATGGTTGCGGGATTCTCAAGATGGGGGCGGCAGACCCGCCGTATTCATGATTAATCACCAGAGTATGGTCGATTTGATTCCATTAGGGTTGTATGTGCTCCACTATCCTCTCTATCTCCTCTGCGTTAATTTGAGACCGAGTTTAGAACCATGCCGAAGCGAACCTCCATCATGTCGAAAGAATCGATACGGTGGTCACCACTGGGACCATTCATGATGATGTCGGGCGCCATCTTCATCGACCGCGGAAACTCGGCGCGTGCCCTGCGCTCCCTCGACGCTGCTGGCGAGATGATGCGATCCCAACGCGTCTCGCTATGGATGTATCCCGAAGGCACGCGAAACAACCAGCCACGGCCTGGTTTGCTGCCTTTCAAGAAGGGCGGCTTCCATCTCGCCGTTCAGGCTGGTCTCCCCATCGTCCCAATCGTCGTCGAAAATTACTGGCACCTCTACCACAAAAACGTCTTCGACAGCGGGGTCATCCGTGTACGAGGTTTGTGCGCCATGTCCTCCCATTTCCCGATATCTCACACACGGATTTGTAGTGCTCCCGCCCATCCCCACCACCGACCTCACCGCTGCGGATGTCCCGGACCTCGTTACGCGGGTACGCGACCAGATGCTCGCGACTCTCATCGAGATTTCCACCAAGGCGTCGCCATCCGCGCCAGTACCAGAGAAGCCCATTGCGCCCCCGAACCCCGCCTCAATGTCCTCTGTCGCAGCCGTCATGTCGGATGTCGTTAGCGACCACAGCACGGTGATGCCTGCGGATGCTGTATTTGAGGCTCACGCAGCGGTCCCTGCGGGGGGTGCGGGGAGCGAGAATGGGACGGAGACGGAGGAAGACGAGGGGATGGTTTTGGTTGACCGACCGACGTAGTGAAACTCAGCGCTGGTGTGGACTAATTTTTATATACCAGTGACGGAGGTAATTCTACTGCTCAGTAATAGTATGTCTACACACGCTAGTGGCTACATAATGTCTTGTCGCGTGCAACTGCTGGTTCATGTACATGTAAGTAGAGGTAGACGGCTCTGTATCTACGGTGGCTTTTTGTAATTCAGATTTGTCCATATCTACTCGAACGGAAATTGTGTGCAACGTTGGATGAACCGTTCGAGTGATAGGACAGCAAACGCGTTAACTATAACTCGATAAAAGCAACAAAATTATTGGGAAGGAATTCTGCTGATGAGATTGTGCTGACGGCGCTTCGACGGAACAATTGTGACACTGTCACCTTCTCCTGCTCTCTTCCACGAAACTTGACTCTCCACAGTTTGCAAACGCATTTTTTTTCGCAATCTGAGGACTACTAGTTTTCTCCGCTAGCAACCTGCTTTCGTTCTTGGTTCCAAAACCGTCTAATTTCCGTCAATTCAACCATTAATTTACTTGAGTCCCGAGCAACGAACAGATTTTACCCGTTGATACGCCTACCGGTAGCTTCGAAGGGTGCTTTGCCCCGTTTCCACACCTCAGCAATGAACTAGGCTGCTCGCTCACGTCTTGGTCTTTGAGCTAGGTTACGAACACTGGAGCAGATAACTTGGATGGAGTTATGGATACCGACGCCATATCTGCGGATCGAAAGCACAATTCTAGATTAAATAATGGATCTTGGGGGTGTATCTGAGCAACGCGGCCTGGACTTGGCGGACGTTTATTGTGTCGAAAAGAAGGAACACGCGATTTTTCACTTCGAGGCTCCTCGAATTCGTACGACGCGGATTATTTTCGCGTCGTTCTTCTCCGGACATAGACCGTACTCAGGTACTGACATTTAACCCGGGAACCGGACCGCGGTGGGTTTTGTATCTGTAACACTTCGTAAGATGATCCAGCGCCCGTCAAGTGGGAATGACCGCATCACCGCCGCGGATACTTATACAATTTGTGCTTTCAGCCGATGGCAAGCGAAGCCTTCTTTTCGCTCTTCCACCCGTTCGCACTGGCAGCGATTTCTTGTAGCGCAGGCCGCAGTTTTTCTGGTCAATCGGTCCGTTGCATCTACGATTCGCCATGTCATCCCAGCTCGGTGCGTCGGACCGTGCTTTTTCTGCCTCGGCGCTCACACAGGTGACGCTGCAGATTTCACCCCTCACGTTTACGTCCAACTCGTCAACGTGTTCCTCGGTCTGCAGCTATTCGGAGGAGTAGGATTCATCCTCATCGTCTTAACGGCGCTGTGCTCTCGACATGTCAAGCGCAATTCCACCTGGTACACATTCTGTCTGGCCTGGATAATCTCGTGTATCTCGTACACCTTCATCTTCATCCTCGGGCAACAGAATGCACCCAAGTTCGGTCCCTGCGTCACCCAGGCTGCTGGAATATACTCGGCCCCGGCGCTGTATGTCTCTCCTCGCCCTCGGTTCGCCGCTTAGACGCCAATTGACGGATTTGCGTTTCAGGACAAGCTGTGGCACTCTAGCCTTTACGATAGACGTGAGCAATGTTGTTGTATTTGTGTTCTTAATTCAAACCCTTCTCCCAGATGCTCATGGGCGTGCGAGCCGCATCCACAAAGATTCCTCCGAAACGCAGACAGACCATCACACTTGCGGTATGTCATGTCCGGAAGATTAACCCCATCTGATTTTGTTCTCCAGCTTTTGACCGTCCCTTTTATAATCTGGGTCATTCTATTTGTGGGGTTTCTTGTGGTACGCACGTCTGGCTCTGTTCCTCGTCTGTATCCTAAATACCCCTCTCAAGTTCGGACTCAATAATCCGGCCGAGGCCAAAATAGGCATTAAATCATTCCTCCCTTGGTATCCCATTTCTAACTATTCAATAGGACCGAATGGAACCTATTGCGATTTGACTTCCTTCACGCCGTACGCCGTTTCTTTCGGCGCCGTTGCTTTTCGCTGAAATTATCCGCAGTTCCAAAATTAGTGGCTTGGTGGCCGTTGCTGCAACGCTTCTGATTCTTATTATTCAAGGTAAGTTACCTACAGGAGGGTGTACTTGACCATCTGCTCATCATTCGACACAGGGTATATCGGTCTCCGGCTCTTTAGGAACCGGACCCTGTTTCAGGATAGGCAACTAAAGACGATGGCCATCCGGGTGATGGTTTTTAGTTTGCTCGGCGCGCTAGGTCTGGGGTGCGTGATATGTTTCCACATTTACCCTGATTTCCTGACCATTCCTTCTCTTAGGGTTGGTATTGCTTATGTCTTGTTTTCAAAACAAGGACCAGCCTTCGACATCATACTGGCTTTCCGTACGATTTATTTCTCGTCCAAGATCAAGTCACTAACGTGCGATATGCAGTGCCAGCGTGCGGCGTCTTCATCTTCGGCTCTCACTCTGTTCGCATCCAGCTTTCTTTGTTGATTCATCCCTGCTAATGATCATCAGGATCTCATCAATGTATGGATGTTCTGGCGGCCTCGACCCGCTGCCCGCGAGGTCGACGATGTCAAGTCGCCCTCGACCCATTTACCTACGCCGATAATCGACATTAGGCCAAATGTTTTGCCATTGACATATGTGGCTCGACCGCCACGGATACATAGCGTGTAGTTTTATTTTTCGAAGACACCATTTGTACATCTATCACTATCACGTCCATCTCTGCAGTTATACCACTTCCTTCCTATTGTGTACGAAGAACAAGAACAACAACGACGCACATGTTTGAGCTGCCATTCAGATTCTGAAAGGCGTGCCGCGCCGCGGCAATCACAGCGATATTGTGGCCTGTTTGGCGGGGTCCCTGATTCCTATATAAACCACTTTTTGTCCATCGCGTTTTTCACCTGCTACCACGACAATGACAAGAATTTCTCTCGATATTTCTACTTGTTCCGCTTCTGCCCTCTCTGTTTCACTTTGCCCCACTCGCATATGCCTAGGAACACGGCTTCTAGTGCCTTCGTTACCTCTACTTGCGAAGTGGAAGAGAAACCCGTCTTGGTCCACGCTTGAATGACCAACTGTTATCAGTTCTTCCATGGTTATTCGGAGTACTAAACCGAGGAGACATGCTTCCATGTACGCTGGTCGTTAATCTTTTCTCCGTGCGCATTTCTATACATCGTGTTACCTGCTATGTACATCCTTTGCAATGCACATGTGTTTCCACTGTACCTCGTCACTGTCAGCGCCCCCATCCTCTTCTGTGGCCCGCCTTTCGTTGGCTATCGCCGTCGGCGTTGGTTTTTCTAGAAACCGGTTTTGTACGGTTATATACCTTTATATGCCCGATCCTGCGGCCCTGGTGCGACGGAAGCGGGTGAAATTAGGCCAGTATCGTGCTTGCTTTTTGTAATGGCACCACTACTCGCTGGACCGCTGCAAAATTTATATCCCGATGTCCGGCTATTTTATTTTTTCGCGTGGGAAAGCTTATGAAAGATATCAGAAGCAAATGCGCCTTGGACCTCGACCTCCATCTCCATAGCCATCCCTCCTCCTCTTTTTTGCGCAAAATGTCTGAGAAAATTGTAACCCTCGCTGAACTGCGTGCCAACAACACCAAAGACAACTTTTACATCCTTATCCACGAAAAGGGTGCATACCTTTATTTTCGGCCAATCAGACCGCTCCCCTGAACGACTGCTATTTTTTTTCATTTCAGTGTACAATGTCACCAAATTCCTGGACGAGGTGCGCTCTCCGTAGTTGTTCAATGCATTCCCTTCTGACTTCCCACAGCATCCAGGCGGTGACGAAGTAATCCTCTCTGAAGCCGGTACATACCCACATCAATCTGTGAAAACGACGCCCATTGAGCACATTTACTGTCCACAGGCCAAGACGCAACCGAGGCGTTCGAGGATGTCGGCCACTCCGACGAGGCGCGCGAGCTCCTCCCTGGAATGCTCGTCGGCGAGTTTGAGAAAAACAGCGTACGTTTACTGCGATTTGCGCGGACCCACTGGCGCGAAGGTCAATGTTGACGGTCGACCCCACAGGAACTCAAGCTCAAATCTGGTGCGGCTGCCAAGGCCTCGCACGTATCGTCCACCGTGGTCGAGCAGGGCTCAAGGTACAGACGTACCACCTGCGCGCGAATCAGTTTGCTGACCATGCATACTTCAGTGTCATGTACTGGGCACCGATCGGCCTCCTGGTGGCTTGGTTTGGCTACCGTTTCTACACGACTGGCGCTCCTTATTGATTTATTATTTACCACTACACCTCATCTGCAAAACACCTTGCACGATACATACCTCGCTTGTGAATGCCGCTCCTGGGAAATAGAAGTTGTAGACGCGAAAGAAACGGCCCGTACGACAAAGTGTTTTTGACACAGCCGACGGGACAGCGGGGGATCCAGCTCTCTTCTAAAAGCCGGAATTCCGATGACAGGCCTTCAGCAGGGCGATCCGAGCAAGTCAGCAAGACAATTATGTTGCATTGGATGTTCCCCGCTACTGGCAGCGGTCAGCGACCAGAAATATCCGACAGCAGATAAGGCTTGATTGATACTCAAGTAACACGCCGTGTATATGCGACCACGTACATAGATGATATATCCTCCCTTTATATACTTACCTATAACCTCTCCACCCACAACCTCTGCACACCTGCGCGGGATGGACGGCATTCACGGTCCATCCGGCGCAAGTGTGGAGAGATCATGACGAGCCAAATCTGGACCATCTCGTGAGGTTGAGCACGCACCCGGGAGGCTTGGTCGACTCACCAAAACGCAACCCCCAGCTGCGCAAGCCCCTCCTTGGCGGCCTCGTTCCTCGCTGCCTTCTTCGTGTTGCCCCGTCCGCGCCCAAAAACGCGCCCGTCGACGAGCACCTGCACAGACCACACAGGGGTCGACTTGTTCCCCTGGGCGAACCGGTTGTCGTCCGCAGATGTCGGTGTCGCGATTCCGCCCTTCGTGTCGACATCCATGTCGCCGAATGGGTGGTGGTCCGAGTACACCCACTCGACGCGCTGGTCGCTCTTCTGCAGGTGCTGGTTGAAGAGCGCGAGGTGGCCGATGTTGGTGTCGCCGTTGAGGGGCGAGGGTACGCCGCGGGACGAGGTCGGGGACGCCAAGGGAGACTCGACGGGGGGGAGCCCGTGCTGCGCGCGTACGACGGTGTACGCGGCCTTTGCGTACGGGCGGAACAATGGGTTGAGCCACTGCGTGACAGCGACTAGACCTTGTTCGGTGTACAAGCCTCCTATGAAGGACTGTGTAGGTTAGGATGCTGTATTCTGGACTAAGATGAATAGAACACCAACCTCGAATAAGTCGGCCTGAACGTTGGTCGACGCCCGCAAGGTTACGGCCTGCGCGGGGTGAAGCCTGAGCTTCTCGGGCAACCTGTATTTGACGGATCTGCGCAACACTTAGATAGCGCCTTTTGCTCTGGGTAAATGGGGGACCCACATTTCCGCCAGTGTAGCGTTGCCCACGATCATCGCGCGGACTTTCTGTGTAAAATGAATCAGGGGGACGTGCTGCGCCACACTAAGCAACGCACTGTCGAGGGCCCCACGCGCAGACCGGGGTACATCTCCAGCATCAGGCTCGTGACGACGAGCCCGAGCACCGAGTCGCCAAGATGCTCGAACCTGATAAGCAGTTAACATTAAGATTGAGTTGCGGCGATTCGATGCTGATGCACTTTTCATTATCGGGACTCGGATCGTCGGCGCGATCCTCAAAGACGTGCGTCGGGCGGGCGAAATATGATCGGTGCGTGAACACGCGCGTGCGGATGTCCTGAAGCCTCCCGCGTTAACGTCCTTTTTCGAAACAAGACAGGAATAGGAGACACACCTCTCGCTCGATATGCGGAAGGGGCGGGAAGAAGCACGAGTTCAAGCCAAAGTCGGGTCTGAGGTAATCAGCTACAAGATGGATGGAAGGGGATGGGGAATACGCACTGGAGCGACATTATGGGCTCTGCAGATGAAGGCGCTGCGGAAGCTGTAAAGTCGGACCTCGAATCAAGTTGAAACTGCGACTGAATTTTAAGGCGCCGCATCAATTTGTAGGTAGTCGCCGATATTGGTCCGCTCGGCGTGTAAAAGAGGGCTAGGGCGAGGTTTCGGGCGAGTGTGCGGGGCATGGGCTTCGCCACGGGACATGGGCAGGTGTCCTAAGTATCCCATGCGAACTCGAGGGCGAATCGTGATCAATGATCATGATTAGCGCCTGAGAGGGCCGCTCTGCACCCCAACCCCCAATGCGCTAGGATGGGTGTGTGAAGGCGAGAAACAAGAATGGAAGTCACCTAAGGGAAATAAAACTGCCCATACTCCAGACTGGATTTTCTGAACCGCAAGAGATGGCCCACCGGATAGCGAAAGGCAAGTGAGGGTTGAGCAAGGGTTGAGAGCAAGAATCAAGCGATAATAATTGAATATCTTTACCAGCACCGTCCCTCATCTCTTCCTCAAGCTTCAACCTCCCCGAGTACGCCGCCTCCGATTCTGCCTCTTACCTTGAAACCTATGGCCAAAGTAAAGGGTTAAACAATGAAGACAAGCGCCTCGATTCCAAGTGTTCGGGTAGGCTCGATACCAGCCTCTCCAGTATATCTTCCGTGAAATCTGAAGACAGTCGTTCAGATCACGTATACTATAGAGTGTTCGGGATACAAATCACTATGAACTGGGTATCCGCACTTTGCCCACGCTTCGCTTTCCTCAGTAACATTTACTTCGGATCCCCGCATGTCGACTGAACCTGAGTCGGGCTCTGCAACAGCAACAATATTCGAACCACGACGAAGGCGTCCCGGTTTTCTGCTTTTCGTTTTCCGGTTCGGGGTACTAAATCTCTTTGTTCTTTTCGCAGTCTCAAGTACAGCAACGACGGTCTCCGCCTGTCAAGGGTCTGCGCCTGTCCGCTTTACTCTTCAAATTAGAGGACTGATGTCAGGTGCTAGGAGCACGCGAGGTCAAGACGAGGTCCATATTGTGGATCCAGACGACACACTTAGAAACTTAAAAAGCTACACAACTGCGCGACGGCGGGTTTGTGTATTGGAGAGGCACATCAAAAGACAATATACGCAAACAACCGCCAGAAACCGAATTAGGCAATTAGTCCGTGGGAAATGATCACAAAGTGTTCCAAACCCAACGTGCGGTACGCTTACGCAGCTCGTCGGACAGTAAATTTAACGACACCAGTCTCAAACTACATCAGGACAAAGCATCATAGTGGTTGGGATGCCTTCGACAGTTCGGCTCGGCAGTTGTCTCACGGTTGAACTTCCGATGCGGAATTGATTCTTAGGGTGTTAGCTTGGTAGCACTAAGAAGTACCCATGCACACATTAGCCTCCATTCTCATTGTGCGCTTCGATATTTTTGGGGCCGAGCCATCAGCCGGACTAAAACGCCATGTTCGGGTTTCACACTTTTGCGCCCAATCGAATCTGGTGTTGAGCTGCGCCGGTTTCCTTCCACCACTGACAAGAGGTTAAGAGTGGGGCTTGAAACCGCCTTGAAACATACCTCAACTGTTCTACGGATTCCTTCTTCCAAGGACACCTTGGGCTGATATCCCAAAAGGGCTTTCGCCTGAAGGACCATGGTTCAATAAAACTTGGAGAGACCGAAGAAGCAATTGGCGCACCTTTTCAATATTGTACCACTGTGTACCAGTCACAAAACGCACGCTGAACCTGGTAAATCGAGTGGAGGAGCCCGTGATTGCACAAAAGAACTCGGCAAGAGCGGCCATGATCAGTCCGACAATCCGAGGGATAACTGTAACGTGTCCCTTCCCGTTGTCCCCAAGCTCTCTCCAAATGATGCGGGAAAAATCCCACTGCGGCATAGGTTCCCCGTTCGTGATAAAAAATGCTTGCCCAGACACAAGCGCCGGGTCGGAGAGGAGTTTTGCGCAAGCCAGAACGTGAGCGTGGGCCACATTCCCCGCGTACGTGTAATCCACTAGATTAGTGTTATCCCCAATCTGGACTTTATGTTGCCGTTTGTCGTAGACTTCAGCCATACGCCAGATGAGTTGTTTGTCGCGCTCGCTGCAGTCAACCATTAGCCATATGTAGAGCATACAGAGGGAGGAGGCACCCAATCATCCCGCACGGCCGAAGAATAACAGTTTGCATCCCGTCTTGACCCTCAGCCGGGAGAATGAGACGTTCTCCGAGCGCCTTGGTGTGATGGTACGCGTCGTATCCCTTGTAACTTGACCCTCGTTGATGCCATTAAACTCCGCGCCCGTCCAAACAACTCCGGTGGAGGAGCTTTTTGACACCAACCGCACGACAAGCGGAGATTACATTCCGTGTCCCGGTCTCGTTAACGTCGTAGTATATTTTTCAACCAGCCCATGGACCGGGGAAGTATGCAGCACGATGTCGGGTTTGCTCTCGGAATTAGATTTTATAACCGGTTTAAACAATAAAGGTCAGACTTGCCTTTCGAAGTGCATCTTCAACGCTACTCCTGTCAACAATGCTGCCCTTGATGTATTCGACACCGCTAACACGGCTATGTTCCGACGGTTCTTGAACGTTTGAACATCGAAGACGGCAACGACATAGCCCTCCTGCACCAACTGTTCCGCAACGTGGCTGCCGAGAAAGCCAGAACCTCCAATTACTAGGAAGGCATGGTTCACGAAAGAGAGCTTTTGAAATTTGTGTAGATCCGAGAAATCTTCTATGCGGAACGGCGGATCTGTCATCTGTACAAGTTTGAGGATCGTTGTCGGTTGGGCTTGGCTTTCACTGCTCTACACCCCATCCCAGCTAGATCTCAACCACACTCGTGCACCTCGGGTGGAAAATTGAGGAGTCTAGAGAAGCATTAGCCCTTCAGGCCAAACGCCGAAATCAACTCCAACCAAATTCGGATTTAGACCTGTTGAAAAGAGAACAGGTTAGAAAACTTGTCAGAACTAACGAAGGGGTTCCTCCGCAGGATAGATAGCACAGTTCAACTTGAATGGATACCCCGCCATATAATTGGGATTTGCTTTGATGAACAATTTCATTGGGTCGCGAGTCCAACGTCGAACCAATAGGGGGTTTCACACATTCCAATTTGGAGGCCAACTCGGGCCCAACTTGACTCCCAACTTCGACCGCAACTTCGACCAAGTTGGACTTGAAGTTGGGTCGAGATGTTTGAACGCCCTTTTGGTCGTCCAACTCCCAAGTTGGATGTCAGATCGTGGGGTTGAGCACGATCTGACATCCAACTTCGAAATCGGCCCAACTTCGACAAGTTGGACATCGAGTTGGGATCCAAGTTGGGCCCCGAATAGCGATGTGTGAAACACCCTAATGAGCTGCAGTACACAATCACAGTCGATTGTTTCGGCGATGCCTACATCGAACAAATGTGGGTTTGGAACGAGGTGGCCAGCAAAGGAGATAATATGCTTACCAGCAGCTGTTGAGTTTCGTCGCAGAGGCAGGCACGGCGGAAGTTAAATACATAAATAATCTTTTTTGAGACCAAGCTCAAGGCCATCTGTATCCAGGGAGGGCTTGCCTGGGCTTGCTCTACATGTATTGTTGCGAGGGTCCATCTCATGATTTGCAGATGATAAATTTAAATGGTTTCTGGGACCGAAGTTCGCATGCGATGGGGTAAGAAGAACAAGATGGCACAACAACTTGGCTGAGCCATTTTCGCCGCCAAAAAAGTCCGAGACCGCGGTTGGACCGCGGTAGAAGAGTCGCCGTCGCCAATAGTTTACAGAATGGTTGGAGGAGTAATCAACCGGAGCATTTGTGCTGCCAAAAATCAGGAGTAAATTGCTCACGAGGGGGAGAAAATGGGGTTTCGGTAGTGTTTTACAAGCTCCGTATACAGAAGTGCCTAGCGGCTGATCGGCGGGGGAGAAATGCCATGATGGTTAAGGGAAAGGCTCAACAAATCAACAAATCGCGTCGGCTGTCACACGTTGTCGTTACGTTATTGCTTTTATCCGAGCCTTCTCGGTCTTCCTCTTACTCAGGGTTGAATCAGACGACCCTCGCCGACGTTGATTGCGTTCTATGCTACGATATCGCGCGACTATTTCAACTGTAGCATCTCGCATATCGTCCACTCGTCTCCTTTCCCCACGTACCCGTAACTCTTTTCAACGTGCAATGATGACTCCAAGCGCGAGAACCTTCCCAGGTGGGTTACTGTTGGGTTGTTTGCAACTGGTCTTCAGCTCATGAGTTTTGTAGACTGTTGGGGACACCGTGGGGTTAGTTGCTTTATTTTCCAGGTTTCGGATCTTGGGTGTTGCAATATCGGGCTGGTCCACGTCGTACGGCGGGAAGGGGTCCACGTCTTGCGGCAGGGAGCTCAGAGCAATAGGGGCTGCACACAGACATTGAGGACACTAAAACTGTGAAGGCAAAGACTGACCACCATCAGGCCTCTGCTCGTTTCCCGGAGAACACACTCGCCAGCTTCGAGGCCGCCATCCGTGACGGCGCGGAGGGGATCGAGAGCGGTATTCCTTCTCTTATCCCGCGCGCACCTTGTCCGTGTTCGTGACACCCCAGCAGACGTCCATGTTTCTCTGGATGATGTCGTCGTTATGTTCCACGACCCGGGTGCGCGCGATTTCCTGACCTCGATGTGATTTTTTTTGCTGACTCGGTGTTAGACCTCAAGCGCACGACAAACTCGTCAGGTCAGATTCGGGAGCGTCCATGGCACGGCCTCGATGGCATACAGCACGTCCGCACCTCTAAGGCGCCCCACCAGGCCATCCCTACCTTTGCCGAGACCATCTCTCTCCTAATGCTTGTGCGTCCTTTTCTTGTCCTTTCACTTCGTTTCGACACTCATCCTCGCAGCCCGAGAACCAGCACGTCTCATTCAACGTGGACGTGAAGGTGCAAAACACCCCCGCGCGCCTCTTTGCGCTCATGCACCAGGTGATTTCGGCGCACCCCAACTGGCAGACGCTTCTCGCACCGCGCATCCTGCTCGGGCTCTGGCATCCAAGCTTCCTCGAGCCCGCGAAGGAGCAGCTCCCGTACTGCCGCCGCTCGTACATCGGTAACTGCCCCGCGATCGCGCGAAAGTACTTCTGGAACGACTGCGAGGTCTTCAGCATCGCCTTTGCTGCGCTTACCTCGGCCGACGGGCAAAGGTGCGTTCGCCTCTGTCTCCGGTTCCACCAAGCGTGTTGACATGCTCGTAGATTCCGGAAAGAGTGCAAGGCGGGGGGCAAGCGAATCATGGTGTGGACAGTGAATGAGCCGGATCATATGATGGAGGTAGGCTCTTAAACGCCGCCGCAGATATATTTACTCACCGCGTCGTCCCGCAGGCCGTGCGATGGGAGGTCGATGTTATCCTCACAGACGTGACCCGGACGTGGCTCGACCTGCGCAAGGCGCTGCAGTGTCAGTATCCCCGATTTCTCCCTTTTTTGCAGGTATTGATTGTACCTGCAGCGGACTACGACAACATTACGGCCCAGTACAGCCGCTTCTTCCTCTGGACGACGCTCCGGTTCTACGCGCCCACGCGATTCGTTCGCACTATCCTCAACCGGGATAGCCTCGAGCGCGTCGCGGGCCCGTTTGACGTCAAGGTCAATTCCGCGCAAGTCGCCCTCGCTTATATGATGGCGTGGTGGCTCGGAATCAAGCACTAGATAGCGTGATATAGAATGGGATTCTTGTAGATACACGATCTGCGACGGAATGAACTAATCGGGCTTCATATGTGGGTAGAAATGGTTGTTCTTGTACAAGGCGAATACATCGTTGCTTTCATGAGTTACTATGCGGGCGGACCCATATTTGAAGGAGCGCGTCGCGGTGTCACGGCAGGCAAAGAGCTGCTTGTGTACCACGATGGGACGCCCACAGTTTGTGAGGAAGGCGCGGCAGTCGCCCATGGTGCGCGAGTCGCACCGGGTGTGTCGATCATCGGAGGCGGTCTTGAGGTGGCAGCCTCAAACACCGGGGAAACGGAGTCCCACTGGAGGAGGCCACCCAGCGGTATGTGCTGCACCACGACACGCTTCCCGAGTACCTCGGCCTGCGCAAAGATAGAGTGAGTAAATGAATGGAGGGCAGCGCACACGCTTACCTCGTACATCTTGAAGAGCCCGGAGTTCACTTTTCCCCAGTTCGGGACACCTGTGGCGATGGAGTGCAGCTGGGAGGAGTGCTCGTGGAAGGGGCCATGCTTTACTTGGCGGATGCGCATGATTAACATGAAATACAAGTTGGTGGGAGGTAGCGTCGGGTGGAGCACGGCTGAGACGGGGATCTCGGTTTGTTCTGAAAGATGCGTGAGTGCGGTACTAGAGAGTGAATGAGTTTGTTTACCTCGCAATTGGCCGCTGCCGAATATATATCCGAGAAAGGAGGAATCATCTAGGCCCCAGACGCCGTGGCTACCTGCAGGCTCGAGTTTATATACGTCCTGCAGCCTCCAGCACAGGCGCAGATAGCGAGGGAACACCGTCAGCACGATACTCCGCTCCTCGTCCGGTTCGGGCTTGAGGAATCGGGTGAGGGTGAGACAGAGGAGGAAGAGGGCGAATGAGGTTTCGTGTCCGGTACCATAGTCCATGCGGCCGAACGAACCGAAGGATGTTATGAAGTATGGTTTAATATGCGGGATAACAGCAGCATAGTCGGCTGGCAGGAGCTTTGCGAGTAGTGCATCACTTTCCTGCGTGGCTGTTAGAGTTTTAATTTAAAGAATATACTCTGACCGGACCGACCTCCTCAAGGCGCTTGCCCCACGTTCGGAATGCCAAGTTACCATAGCGTTGGGGCGACACCTGCGCCGGGATTTCGTCGATCCATGCATCCAGCGAGTTTAACAACGCCATAATCCGGCCAACAGCCTAGTCTTGATGATGAATTTTGGAGCTTGAGGATAGAACACAAGCGGACCTCGCTCGGGGAAGATTCAGTCGTTGGAATGTCCCGCCCCACGACGGATTCATTCAGTCGCCGCAGAAAGATGGCGTAGTCTTGATAAGAACGCGATTTCCTCCAAGTTTCAACATCTTCGTCCGTTTGAATCTTCAGAGTGGGAAGTTCAAAGCCACGGATGACCCCAAGAGGTATTTCCCTGAGTTGTGCCAGTTGTCGAGCCATTGAATGGATGAGGGCACTAGACAAGCGAGGTGACAGTGTGACTAAATCACGTTTTATGTGACTGATGGCGGCTTTGGCTCGTTGACTCCTCTTGACGCCTTGTACCGCAACCACCAGTCTTTCTCTTATAATTTGCCTGAAATCCGCGTATAATGCCGCCCTACGATGACTGGAACAAGATCGATGAAGAGGAAGAAGAATTGCAGGATGCCTCCGTGAGTTGTTCTTCACTACTCGTCACGTTTGCCAGCGCTCATCCTGTACTCAGCATCTGGAGAGCAAGAAAGACGTTATTTTATTCTGTATAGACTGCTCTGAATCCATGCTCGAACTACGCGAAGACCCTGTCTACGAGAACGTCCAAACATGCCACGCTTACGCCGCCCTCGACGCCGCAATGCAGATTCAGAAGAAAAAAGTCATTGTAGGTCCCAACGACGCCGTCGGCATACTGCTTTTCAATACAGTGAGATATATTCGGCACCCATTTTGCTTACTCGTGAGTGATTGCGCCTCAAGACCAGGAAAGCAGAAACCAGCCGCAACCAAGGCTCGGAAATCAAGAGGAATTGCTTTGTGTATCAGCCAATTGCCCCGCTAAGTGCACCCAAGATTCAAGAGCTCATCCAACTGCTTGATGGTCGGTACTGTTCACTGGGTCAAAAGATTCGCCGACTAAATTATTGTAAAGCTTTCCGGGAAGATCCTGAGGACCTGAGAAATAACTTTCCGCCTATGACTGACGGGAAGAGAGTGGCGATGGGCGACGTATTCACGAGCTGCAATTGGGTTTTACGTGACGGGTGAGTTTTTCTGTCGTGAGTTGTGCCGCGTTAACCCCCCGCAGAGCTCCCAAAACCGCGTCGAAGCGTGTCTTCTTGATTACAGACGAGGATGACCCACATTCGGGCCCAGGCAGCAAGCAGCTGGTGAATTCGGCAAGAACAACCCTCATCGTGAGCGTGCTTGTTTTCTTCGGATTCCTTTGCTCAAGGCTTCGTCAGGACCTGACACAATCTGGTGTTACGGTCGAGCCATTCTTCATCAGTACCGCGGAGAAGCCATTCGATGTCTCCAAATTCTACTCGGTACGGTGTAAAATATCAAAAAGGAATCCTGTTAACTTTCCCAGTCGGTGCTACTGCCCAACAATCTCGTGGACGAAGATGACATCGACCAAGACGATCCTTCCGTTTTGCCAGAGTCCATTTCCATCTCGCGGATTGAAGACCTCCTCGCCCAGATGCGCTTCCACGAAGTTCCCAAGCGTGCCCAATTCAGCATCCCCTTCGAAATCGCCCAAGGGTTTACAATAGGGGTTAAAGGGTGCGTTCTGAACGTCTTGCGCCGCTCGTCCTTGCTTACCGTCCGCACAGATATGGGTTGGTGACGGAACAGAAGAAGGGAGCGTACAAGTATTTCGTGGATCTGGGGGAGCGTATGGAGGTTGCGACGGTGCGGACGGTGTACATCGATGAGGTTTGTTGCTTCGTTCGTACCCTCTCACCATTTCCTGAAAGTCGTGTGTAGGATCGGCAAGCGGAAGTTGACAAGACGAAGATGGTGTATGGAATGGATGTCGGTGCGGCCGCTGACGATGACGACGACACCGGCGGCACGCGCGTAGTCCAGCCTGGTCAAAGGGTTAGTCCCCACTCCGTAACACATGCAATGCCTCTCATATTTCCTGTCAGCCGTTTTACACCGCCGAGGACATACGATCATTCCGAACCCTTGGACGTGAACCTGGGGTGAAACTCCTGGGGTTCAAAGATCGTTCAGAGCTGCTGTTTGAAGATAACATCAAGCACTCTCAGTTTATCTACCCCGACGAGATGGTAATCGACCCATGACTCGTTGGTCATTATTTGCATTTACACGCTCACTAGACTTTTGCCGGTAGCAAGCGTACCTTCAGCGCGCTTCTCAAGTCAATGGTAAAGAAGAAGAAGATGGGGCTGGTCCTTGCCCTCACCAGGAGGAATGCGTCGCCGACCTTCTGCGCCCTGTTGCCCCAGGTAGGGGTTTGCGTTTATGGCTACCCTCAGCTTGACATCCGCGACTAGGAAGAGAAAGTGGACGAAGCAGGTTGGACAGACCCCGCCGGCTTCCACCTAATTCCGCTTCCATTCGCTGATGACATCCGCGCCGCGCCACTGGAAAGAGGATTCCGAGGTCCGTATTGTGCTATCTCCTGCCACCGTCCTGACCGCTGTAACAGCGTCCGCCGAGACCAAGGAAGCTGCCCGTGCGTGGATCGACAAGCTGTCCGTCAAGAACGGCGCCTATCCCCCGGACTCGTATCCCAACCCTGGTTCGTTTCAGATAATGCCTCCTCATCTCACCGACTCAATTTTGTTCCAGCATTGGCATTTCATAATGCGCAATTACAGGCCACAGCGTTCGGCGAGGAATTCGACCCTGATTCGTTCGAGAATCTTACTGACCCCAAGGTCGACATGATACACAAGGTTCATTAAACCCTATTGCACGCTAAATTCATCTAACGTAGAACGACAGCGTGCCGGGAAACTGCTCGAAGCCTGGAAAATTGCGGTTGGAAAAGACGAAAGTTCTTTTACTGAGCCTTCGGACGAGGTGGCGCCGAAGGCAACGAAAAGAAAGGCGGTGCGCCGTTCGATAAGGGTGGTTGAGCGTTGCCTGATTTTTCTCCCCACCAGGATGTAGACATCTCCGAGGCAGAAATTAGAAGCAGATATGCAGACGGGCAGCTCACGAAGGTATACATGTGTTTGTCTCCCCTTTAAGGAAACAGACTCACAGGATTTTGCTTTCATTTAGCTTACCGTGGAACAGCTTAAGGTTTGTGTAATTAAGTGATCCTCGATGTCGTGTGTTGCTGACGGTTTCGCGCAGGCATTCCTGAAGAGCAAGGGGGAGCCGTCGTCCGGGAGGAAATCGGACTTGGTGGAACGCGTCGAGGAGTATCTAACCTCCAAGTAGTGTGTGTTGTGTGTATTTGGTACTGTACTATTTCGCCCTTTTTGGTGCCTTACTCTAAACAGGAATGGTTTTACACTCCAATTTTGAGCGATGAACGAAGCAGTCTCGTTAACCAGACTTTATGCCGAGGTGACCGAGAAGACCTCGGTGACCTATATAAAGCCCAAAGTCCGAAAAACGTCGCAAACATGCCAACATTTGGACCAAATTTGGACACCTAGTTTTCTCAACTGTTTTGTCTTGTTATAGGATCGGCGTCGGCCGATCAGGATCGGGGTATCTCTTTGAACCGCTCGCATGGATTGATTGACTCAGGTTAAATTGATCAGCGTGCTCGAGTGCGTTCCAACACGGACGTTGACAAAATAAGATCGCGTTAGCGGACCCGGTACCCGGGAATAGTAGAACTTTGTCCCGCGGAGTCCTCTTGCAAGTTAACCACCATGACTTCGACCAGCAGCTCACTCACGCACGTCCCCGTCGCAGATGAGCCCTCTCCTGCTCCGAGCACAGAGGCGTTAGATCACCCTGGTCGCGGTCCCTCTGCCATTCCCGAAGACAAGAAGGAAGAGCTTGCGGAAAATCTCGAAGATGATTGGCAGGATGACCCGCAAAACCCCAGAAACTGGTCGACATCCAAAAAATGGGCATCCGCCGGTGTTGTGCGTGTTGTGGTATTATTATTGCCGACGCGTCGATACTTACCTTCTTGTTCAGGTCTCATTCTACACCTTTGTTAGCCCTTTGTCGTCCAGTATCATGGCCCCAGGTCTGCCAGAAATCGCCGCCAAATATGACATTACGAACGAAACGCTCATTGCTATGACTCTCTCGATATTCCTAATCTCATTTGCTATTGGCGTAAGTCGCGGGGTGTAACAAGTCACTCCAACAAGACTGATTGCCTTCAAGCCCTTATTTCTGGCACCTGTATCGGTATGCCGTCACTTCAATTCTCGAATTGCTTCCGGTGCTGATATTCTGAGTAGGAAATGTACGGACGGTATGTGCTCGACTAGACGCCCTAAAATCATCCACCGAGGGTGTATAAAGGCGATGGATTCTCAACATTTGCAACTTAATCACAATTGGGTTCAATCTGGGATGCGCCTTCGCGCCAACGAGCGGCGCGCTGCTTGGGTTCCGGTTTTTAGGTGAGTCGAGCTCCGACACATCATGAACAGGATTTTACCTTGGGTTTCAGCCGGTTTTTCTGGCAGTGCACCTATAGCCTGCGGAGGAGGTGTCATAAGTGACCTATTTTCTGAGCGCGATCGCGCGGCCGCTATGGCTATATATTCCCTGGGACCGTTGATTGGGCCCGGTGAGCGTCGCACTTGCTTTCCCTGGAATGTGTGCTAATATGTGTAGTTGTTGGTCCTATCATCGGAGGGTTTGTTACCCAAACCATTGGCATCAAATACGTGTTTATCATCGTAGCAGGCAGGTCATTATTTCTCTCTGTGCTTTTTGTTCTCACCGACGTGTAGGAGTGGGAGCGGTTGCTAGTGCTGTGGGAATCCCTATCCTTCGGTAACTTTTTTGAAACTACCGCACATTGTTGCTTTTGCTCAGATTGTACAGGGAAACGTACGCTCCCCTCTTGCGACTGGCGATAGCCAAGAAGTCGGCAGACCCTGAAAAGAAGGCTTTGGCCCATCCTGTTCTCGCTGCGAACCACACCAGCAAGCTGCACTACCTATGGATCAACTTGAGCAGACCTGCAATTCTGCTCTTCGGCAGCCTTGTCTGTTTCATGCTGAGTCTTTACATGGCCTTGTGGGTGAACTTCCATCTTCATGCTATACATACTGCTTAAACGTTGCTATTTAGTATGTATGGGATCTGTGAGTCTACCAAGTCATCTCACTTCGTCGCTAATACTCTAGGAAAGACTATCTCATGTTCACGACCTTCGCTAGTAAGTTTTAGGCGCCAACCTTTCTTTCAACCTTGCGCCTGAATTTATTATTTAGCCCTTTTCGCCGATATATACGGCTTCGACACTGGTATCGGCGGTCTCACCTATATCGGCCTTGGTGTCGGGTTCCTCCTTGGTGCGTAGCGGATTTACGATGTCTGGTTTATGCTCAAGCCCGTTTCAGCGACCGTGTTCAGCGCGCGATCGGCAAATGAGATCTACTTGCACGTAAGTTCGCCATTGAAATCATGCGGCGCAAGTTACTCATTTCCATCTAGCTGTTGAAGAAGAACGGCGGGAAGGGGGAACCAGAGATGCGCATCCCGGCACTTATTTTCGGATCGCTGTTTGTTCCAGTCGGTCTTTTGTCAGTGGCCAAATTTTATTTGTTTTTGCATCCACTGATAATCCTGCAGCTGGTATGGCTGGTCGGCCCAGGCTAGGATCCACTGGATTATGCCTATTATCGGCTCGGGTGCGTTGCGGTAGATCTTTGTAAACTTGGCCTTCTCACGCTACTCTCTCGACTCAGGCATATTCGGATTTGGTAAGTGTTTTTAAATTACGCCCCAACTTCTCCTCCTCTAACTCTTTTCGGCAGGCATGATGAGCACATTGTACGTCTTTATTTGCATCAATGCAATGTCTGCGGTGCTCATGGCTCCCTTCCCAGCCTGCCCATTCAGTTATACTTAGTGGACACTTTCACCTATGCCGCGAGTGCATTGTCTGCAGCATCCGTAAGCCAACACACCCATGTAATGTCCTGCGCATCTTTGAATACCTACGCCTCCAGGTCTTCCGTTCCTTGCTCGGATTCGCGTTCCCGCTCTTCGGCCAGCAGATGTACGCCGCGCTAGGAAATGGTGGAGGAAACTCTTTATTAGGAGGTTTGTCCCTTCTGCTAGCTCTCTCCAACGACGCAATATTCACCCTACTTGCAGGACTCGCCATCGTCCTGGGCATTCCCTTGTACGGACCCCTCTTTGTATCGCTGCCCTTCCTTAACGCTAAGCCTCCCCTAGTCCCATCTATATCTATTACCACGGTGCGGCAATGCGCGCCAGGAGCAACCTTACTCGATGACCTGGTGCAGCCGCAACTTGGCCGCGACCTTGCTCGATAATATTCGCGTCGAAAGGAGGGTTCAAGTTTTAGGATGGATATCCTATTCCCGCTTAATTAAGTATACCTTTATTGAGTTTTATTATGTAGAGAGAAAAGATGTAGTCGGTGGAATAGTAACGTACCCGGGGCAAAATTGCCTATTTTGTATGCTGGAGGTGAATCAAAACGCAGTTTACGTATGTATGTGATTATTCTCGGCCAGACTTTACGGTGAGGCGAGGTGAATTATAACATTAAAGTGCCCAGTCTATTTCATGAAGTCTTCTTCTCGCTTTGCAATACCCGTGACACGATCTGCTCGTGCGCGCGAAGTAACTCCTTCGTTTCCTCCGGCTTCAGAATCAGAATCCGTGCGGCCAACTCCAGTTCCTCGCGTGGAACGACAGCGGACTTGGCGTCACTGAGGTCCGCGTCGTATACACAATCCAGCGGTGGGAACGCAGTTGGGACAATTCTATTACTCTGAAGGAGTCCTTGAATATATTGCGCAGAGCGCCTGGCTGTTTCAGAGTGTCAACCCGGACGATGAGGAAGCGATCAGGGATGCGCCTTGCCTTTCCAATGAGACCAGGACCTCCAAGCACAGAAATAGAAGGGGAAATTGGGTATTATTGCTGAGGTTAGGAATAAGCGCCATTGCGTGAATGTTTGCAGGCTAAACGCACGAATAAGCTTTAGCGGGGCGGAGAGTATGGCGAACTGCAAGAAGATATCAGCGCTACTTCAACGCATGATTAATGCTAGACGGACAAATATCCACGTAGCGAGTCCTCTATTGTGCAGAGGTATTCGTTCCTCCACGAGCGCTTTAAGGTGGTCGAGCGACTGGGGACCTGAAAGGACTGAAGGGGGATATTCAAGTGGAACTTGCGCATTCGTCGCGGTCTCCACATTTTTGCCGTTCGAAATGAGAGGAGGAGCGTTGGAAAGATCCAACGCTTTTAGATTCGATTCCTCAAAGTCGACCCCCTCCATCAATCTTTCTCCCAGTTGAAAAGCTCTGTGCTGTGGAGCGCATTTATTCTATGTGTCTTACGGAGAGCAGACTGAGTACCTTGAGAGTCCCCGCGGGAGCCATCCCGAAACCGGTCCACGTCTGGTTAGCTTTATGCGAAGCCCACTTTCCTAACCCGTCCTCTGGCAGCCAGCGCGTGAAGACATGTTGAGAGGAGGCCTTCTTTATTGGTGGTGGCGCGATTATTTTGTAGCTATAAAAGATCTGCAGTTTCCGAGTCGGCGACGCGCCGGGTACAGGTTGAATAAGAGGGAGGGCAGTAATTCGCATAGAGCCCATATATCGGGGAATCATGGCCATGTTAAGATGAGAGGGAGGAATAGAAGGGAAATTGTCATTTTTATGGTCTCCAGCCGGATGGACGCGTTGAAGCAAGCCGCCTGTGTTTGGTTCTAAAGTCAAGACCTTCTGAGCTAAACAATTTCGGACATACGATATTCGCGGAAAAATGCGGTCATTTTTCGCAAATAATTGCAGTTCTACTACTGTGCATTCATGACAGGAGGTCGTACTTCTAGATAGTATTCATCCGACTCCGAAATTAAATATTCAGACATCAACTCGAACCGCGCCGGCACGGCTTGGGTACTGCCAGTGCCAGGGAGTTGGAGAGAAAATAACTCAAGAAGGACCCTGGGTCTTCAGTCAATGTAAGTCAAATTTTCTACGATATCAGAGGGAAAATTGGGGTTATGGGGTGGTTTCCAACGTCCGTGCTCGCAAATGAGCCGCAAGGGGCGGACTTTGCTGGCTGACGACAGGCGAGTCAGCAGGTCGACTAGTTTTCTGTGTTTGGGATCCTCGCGCTCCACGAAGCGGAGTTCTTCGAAGTTGGGGAGGTACTCCTTCGAAACTGCTTCCAACAACGTTAGAATCGGCTGCTCAAGATCCGTCCAAATGCCATAGGTCGCAAGGCGAAGGGATTGTAGACTCGGCAGGGAAGATAGGTTTAAGCCAGGTGGTAAATGATCAAAAGACAAGGAAAGTGTTCGGAGGGGTGGGGAAGATCGGGAGAGGAATGTCGACAAGGTGTCATGAACGTGCGCAGTGTCGAAGATCTGCAAAACGTGCAAATTCTCGAGGGCGGGCAACGTGAGGAATTCCAGAGCCTCGATCGATGGATCGTCAAAACCACGTTCCCCGCTGAAGAAAGCGAGAGACCGGAGCGTACGATGGGTGATGACCAATCCCGATTCATGCTCGAAAATTGGATTATCGGCCGTGAGCGAAACTGTCGCGTCGATGAGGCCGGGAGCGAAGCGAAATATGTCCATGGTGGATATTTCGCCCATGAAGGTAGTTAGGGAGCTCCACGGAAGGAGGAAAAACGACTCCACGGACCAACCCAGTAAGTGGACTTTGTGAAGTTGAATGGCGTCGCCCAATATCCCAATCTTGGCGGGAGGGGGAAACCCAGAGTATTGCAGTGCTACCTCCCGTAGTGCTGGGAACGACCCACTGAACTCCAACTCCGGTAAGACTTCTTCGTCCGAAAAGATTTGCAGAGATTGTATTCGCGGGGAATATGCGGAGAAGAGGGAGTCCAGGAGGGGGTGATGAGGGGTTTCGCGCACCAATTCGGCGCGGATAATAAACGAGAGAGGTTGACGATGGGAACGGCTGATCCACTCGTCGACGATGCTTGCAAACATCTCCATGGATGACAACACTTTCTCCGGGGTCTCGTTCAAGTCGAGGGGTACTGTCGACCAAAGTGCGGGGGTGGAGAATGAGATTTCTCGCCACGACCGACATATTTTTGAGAGGATCATGGATGTCGGGCCATAAGGCGGCGCGAATATATGTTCCCCACCCCATTGCTCATCTGAGCTATCGAAGTCCCGCAGGCTCCGAACGGAAGGAAGGCATAGAGTGAATATCTCGGACGTGATTTCCACGGGCAACTTCGAGATGAAATTTCGTTCTGAAGCCATCGGGATTCGGTTTAGCTATATCCAACCTAGACCGCGCGTGTCAGTACTCGACTGAAATGCTCACTGTTCGTATTACCTTTCTGCCTGTGGCGGTTCTGGTTGAAGATGGAGTTGACGGATAGGGTTAGGGTTCGATTCCCTTCACCCGCTTCGACCGACATACTCTGCTCTCCAACCACAACGACGATGCCAGAGAGTCTTGCATTGACTGCAACGGAGATATCCGATGGCTTGTTTGTGGTTCTTAATCGCCGCATAATAGCCAGGCATTTTGAGTAAACTGTCAATGGGCTCCGGCCTCAGTTTGTCCGTCCCACATTGGCCCTTACAATTTCAGGCTCAATTCACTGGTGAAAAACCCTCCCGCTGGCCTGGCAACGTCCTTATTCTCAACACGCGCGCCTTTTCCCAGTTGGGATACAATGTCTTTTTGTCTCATCAAAAGCAAAGACGCGGCTCGGCTTTCAGAAGTTTAGACGTCGTCAAGGAACGTTACAGCCCCGTAGCGTATAAAGGCATCCATCCAGCCTTGGACGCATCTCTCGTCCCCCAGCCGAATCGCAATGTGAGTATTCCCCGTTGAAACGTTTGGCTTTCCTTCATACTCAGTAGCTTCCGGGAGACCCGCATGGCTTCCTCGCCCGAAAGACGCCCTCGAAGGTGCCGCAAATGTCAGCTGCCTATGAAAGGCCACCGAGCGGAGAACTGCATCGCGGCCCAGGAAACGACGTCGCTTGCCACGCCGCCCAGTACCCCTGCGAACGCCACCACCAGTAAACGCAACCGGATCACCAACATTGAAATTGGAGGACACTGGCGCGACCCTTCGTGGACGCCCCATGTTATAATTCCTGCTATTCCCTCCAACAGCCATTCGCTGGTCCCGACAGTTCTTGTCGATGAAGACGGAAACACCATTCTGGGGAGCCACGATGTCGCCCCCGAGGCCAGCGACGCGCCCTCCCTTCATCTCGAGCCCGGTATCTCCCGCCCCAAGACGCCGATGGCGCAGGTGATGGATCAGGCACACGCACTGCAGCTCTGCGATCCCGTCGTGAGCATCGTCAAAGTGAACATCGTGGACCTTCCGCGCATGCAGGCCACGGCGGGGCAGTCCGGGCTTTGCACGAGCATCGTCCGTACGCCTTGGACCGCGCCGCGCTTCAAAGACGAGTTCGAGCCGAGTTTGAAGAATTGGGAGCAGGACGAGAAGAGCGTGTGGGTTGTGGTTGGGGGGGACTCGACGCTGGTTCAACGCACGGCAGACTTGCAGCAGCAGTATGAACGAGTTCCGGGGGCGATCAAGGACGACGTGGTCGTCGTGCAAGCCACCTATAAGCACATATTCATCGCGAGCACCATCAGCGCTCTCGTCGTTGTTGGCGCCGTCAGTCTGTTCCTTTGATTGGCCTCCGCTCCATGTACAATATTTTCCTTGTCTATGTAACACTAGTCGTCCTCGAACTCCAAGCTTTCTAAATGTAAGCTCATCGCGAGATTCTCCTTGGCGCCTTCAAGGAGTTCATACGCCATATGCAAGTTGGCGGCGCGAGCCTGTAAAACCGGTAGACAAGCAGAAAATACGTGTATCATCTGGGCGCGAGCCGAAGGCTGGTCGACGTCCTCCTCGGCTTGTATGCTGTCGTCCTCCTGTGTCAAGGCCACTATAGACGCGTGCAGTTCTCGTTGCTCGCGTTGCAGATTACCTTGGTGGCGTCGTCAGCGTGAGTAGGTAAAGAGAATGAACCTGCCTAATCTGTCGAGCATCGCATTGTAAGGCCGCATCGGGGAGTACTCGTCCTCTGCGAGGGTAGGCGGGGTCATAGCGAGCTGGAGGGCCTCCGATTCCAGCTGGGTACACGCATCCCCATGTGCGAGGAATCCCTGCATTATTGACGGTGCCGCAGTTGCGAACTGCAGCGAAGATAAATGTCCCAGTACCAGCGCAAAAAATAAGGCATACTTTGTCGGTGCCAAGCTCTTCGTAAAACTCGATACTCCTCTCCGCCTCTAACCGAACACGCTGCTCTGATATATCGGACTCCTCTTCAGCAAGCTCTTTTTCCCGTTCTTCGAGGTCTTTCTGAACAGACGCGACGTCTCAGAGCAGTCTTGTGGCACGTAAACAAACGACTTGCCTCCGCAGTAGATTCGGCAGTTTTGAAACACGCCTCGAGGGTAGTGGTCATGAACAACCACGGATATAATTGCGAGGCAACCTGCAGAGAGTCTGAAGTGGGTGGTGGGGCGGAACCGGAACCACTCTGTTCAGTCGTGTCAAACTGGCATCGACGCGATAAAGCGCGTTTCATACTGGATTTGAAGACACGGCGGACTGGTTTGTTGAGCTCCGAGGCTCAGAAGTCGAGGGGGCAGAGACAGACGGCTCTGGTTCCTCATCAGCTGAAACGGACTTGGAACTTGAAACAGAGCTTCGATGGCTGCCCGCGCTTGTGGGCCGAGAGCTCAATGAACCAATTGGGTGAGATGGATCCTTCATGGGCGCCTTCGGAGAACTACTGAGTGCAGAGGCCGTTGAGCTGACACTGGAGGTACGGCTTTTGGTGGCAGGCTTGACTGTTCGGGCGCTAGCTGCAGCCACAGAAGGGCCAGATCTCCCTGAGGAGGAATCAGCAGCAGCAAGGCTGACTCTCTGCTATCGAGTTACCCCGCGTTGCATTTCCAGGCGCTTTGGATGAAGTGGGTCGTGCAAAGGCCATTTTAACCCTAACCCTAATACGATCCTTCAAGTCTGGCGTTGACGTCTCAGGCTCTCTCAGCTTAAAAATTAACACGCTAGTAAGTACTCTAGGCGAGCTACCCCGACGCTGAAAGCGAAATGGAAAAATAGTGTCTAAAATATTTTCTGTGCCTCACGGGACTTCGATGTTTTTTGAATGAGCGGTGGGATGGAGTCTTAGGTCAAGGAACATATATTGTCACCCAATTATGGCAAGAATCTCCTTCTCCACTCATGTACCGTTCTCGTCGACACCTCCGAGCCCTGAACGGATCCTCGGGGATTGTGGTCCACAGAGCGATTCACAGACATCGTCGACACAGATCGGTCCCATCTTTCGCCCTCTGTCGTTATTATCCACGCAGAATTGTCGCTTGAGTATCGGCCCGAGGTTCATTTACGGAGGAGGAAGTTTGCCGAGGGTTGGAGTTCAATGGGTCGGAACGACTTTGATTTACAACGTATAGGGAGCCAAATCACGTATCGCTGGCATCACTGTGAAATTTCAGAACGTTGTCAGGTTGTGATTGAAAGAACATACTCTTTTTTTGCTGCATAGTTTTCATCTTCGGTCCCAACGTATATATTCATTCCCGCAGCTCGCAGCGTGGAGAAGTGACCATAAATCGAGTCGACTGCGGGTGCTCCAGGAGGCCCAGTGTAAACGTGTCCATCGAGGAAGGGACTCGTGCGCCAGACAAGCTGGAACGAGCGCAGTTTACGAGCGCGGAAGTAGAGGAAATCGACGAGGTCAGAGTGGTCAACGGGGCCCAAAACATCCAAGCAATGGAGAGTTTTCAGGTTCGAGAGAGCATCAAAGGTCTGCGCAGGCGACGAGCCCCAGGCCCAGCTTAGAATGGAGGTCATATCCTCTTGGGAAGCGCACGAGATTTCAATGTTCTCGAGCGTCGCAGCCACATGGACTAGGGCTTCGTGCCATCGTGCAAAACTGGAGTTGGCCACCTGAGCCCGAAGGGAGATCAGAGGCGGGGAAGACCGCTCTAGAAATGACTCGAGCAAGTCATCGGTCGGGTCGGAAAGATCCAGGTTGTGTAGAGAGGGTAAAGTGAGGTATTGGAGGATCCGGTCGTCTTCCGCATAGAGTATCGTGAAGGATGTTATGCGGGAATGGGTGATCACTCCTAAAGTGATGTCTTCGCCAGTCCAGTAACACTTGACCTCGATGAGGTTACGGGCGACGATGAATAAATCAAGATTATCGATGCTGCCCACGAATCTCGTCAACTGCTCCCACCGAAGGTGAAACCTGGTAGCAACAACCCCCTGGTTGCCTCCGACATGCAGGCTGTGGAGTAGCGGCGCGTTATTGAAGACGTGACTCTCGCTGCCAAAGTCGCATTGAACCTTCGCCACCTGGAGTAATGGAAAAGACAGAGAATGCAGCTCGAGCGGTTCCATGGGATTGTGGTCGCCCAAGTCGAGGTCAAGATGTTGGATTCGATGAGCGTATTGGCGAACGATAGGCCGGAGACGACTGATCGAGAAATAATCATCGTCCTCGGTTAGGCGAAGGCAAAAAGTGAGAGACAAAGGACATTCCCCAGAACGCCCAAGCCACTGGTTAATGGAGGATTCCACCAATTCTGGCTTCGCGATCACCGTGGAGGGAATGTCATCGAATGAGATGTCCATCGTCGACCAAAGTGTGGGAGTCGAAAGGGCAATGCCTCTCCAGGTCCAGCAAACGGCAATGAGGGAAGCAAGGGCAGTCCTGGGGAATCCATGCCCGAGGGGTAGCAGGTGGAAAATTTATATTGTAATATCAACAGGCAACGTTAGAATCGGGTACGTCGCGGTCTCGTTGATTTCGCGTTCTACATCGATGCGAGTTTGTTGGAGGTCGCGTAGCACTCCTTTCTGTTCGAGTATCTGAGCATCGAGCTCGACGAGCCGTCTCCGAAGGTCGATGGTAGGCATTTTGGTCAAGCCGAACGATCAAAGATCAGAAACGCAGCATGCGCAAACAACCGCCCGGCACCCGATTAGGCAAGCCCCTGAGAGGGCAACTAGGATCGTCGAGTTACGCGCCGTTCAGATTCGCAAAATTAACAAATTATATAAGGAACGAAGGCATTGTTGATGAACAAAGAATATTTTTCCCCCGATCATTAGCCGATTTGTTCTCTGGCTTCCATGAGCAAGCCTTTACCGTGCGGGTGACAAGCAACTTCTCGTATGTTCGCAAACAGTCAACCTCCGTTTTAGAAGCAGATCTGTCAAAGATCTGTTAACCGAAACCGAGCAAATACCGTACGCCCACTTTTTCACCATCCCATTGAAATTAACGAGGATAACGAAACGTCGACCCATTAATTACTAGAATCACACATCGGCAGCATCACTAGTAAATGTCAGAATGTCGTCGGACCGCGGTTGTAAGAACGTACTGGGTTTTCGCTGCATAGTTCCTGTTTGGGGTCCCGACGTAGATATCCATACCCGCAGTCTGCAGTCTCGAGAAGTGACCGGTAATTGTGTCTGCTTTCTCGTGTGCTCCAGGAGCCCCAGCGCCAATCCATGCGTCAAGGAAGGGAGTTGTGAACCACTCAAGCTGAAATGAACGCAGTTTGTCGGAGCGTGCATATAAGAAACGGACCAGCTCGTAGAACTGGTCCACAGGGCCATAAACGGGTGATAGGTGGAGGGTCTTGAGGTTCGGGAGAAGGTTGAGGGTCCTCCAAGGCGGCGAAAGCCATGGTCTCTCCTCAAGGCTCAAAAGGGAGGTCATGACCTCATGAGGAACATAAGATATTTTGATATTCTCGAGCGTGGCAGCGACATGGACCAGGGCTTTGTGCCACTGCGCAAAACCCTGGCCGGCCGCGTCTGCCCCAAGAGAGATCAGAGGCGGGCAAGACCGCTTCAAGAATGACTCGAAAAAGTCATAGGTGACCAGTGGATAAACATCGAGATGTTGTAGAGAGGGGAAGGTAAGGTATTGGAGGATATCACAGTCGCGGATTATCGTGAACGATGTTATGCGGGAATGGGTGATCACTCCTAAAGTGCTCTCTCGACCACTCCAGTAGCACTTGACATCGATCAGGTTGGGGGCGACGATGAATAGATCAAGATTATCGATGAAGCCTTCGAATGTCGTCAACTGCTGCCAGGGAAGGTGGAACCTGGTAACAATAACCCCTTCTTCGCCTCCGAGATGCAGGCTGTGGAGAAGGGGCGCATTACTGAAGACGCGAGTCTCAATGTCGAAGTCGCAACAAACATTCGCCACCTGGAGTAACGGAAAAGGCGAAGAGTGCAGCTCGAGCTCGCTAATTCGAGTGTCCTCCTTGAAGTCAAGCTCGATGTATCGCACTCGATGAGCGTATTGGTGAATGATAGGCCGGAGACGACTGATCGAGAAATCAACTTGATTGTACAGGGAATCGATTTCAAGTTGGGGAAGGGAAAAAGTGAGAGACAAAGGACATTCCCCAGAACGTCCAAGCCACTGGTTAATGAAGGATTCCACCAATCCTGGCTTCGCGATCACCGTAAAGGGAATGTCATCGAATGAGATTTTCAACGTCGACCAAAGTGTCGGAGTAGAAAGGGCAATGGCCCTCCAGGACCGGCAAACGGTGGTGAGAGAGATAGGCGCGGCGTTCCTGCGGATTCCCATTTTGTCGCCGACTTCGAGCGGTAGCCGGTGGAAAATTTCGATAGTGACTTCGACAGGCAACGTCAAAATCGGGTACGTCGCAGTCTCGCGAAGCTCGCGTTCTACAGCGATGCGAGTTTGTTGGAGGCTGTGTAAGACTCGTTTTTGTTCGAGAATCTGAGCATCGAGCTCCACGAGCCGTCTCCGGAGGTCGATGGTGGGCATTTATGATGATGATTTTGGTCAAGCCGGACGATCAGAGATCAAAAACGCAGCATGCGCAAACAACCGCTTGGAACCCGATTAGGCAGGAGATGAGGATGCAGTTCCTGGCCAGATTCACATATTTCTTGGTCGAGTGGAGCATTAGAGCAATGTATTATAAGGCGATACATAGATACAGGCAACATTCAAGTTAGGTTCAGCGGTTCCATGCTGCATGCAGTTTAGGCGCTGCTCGAGGCGGGAACGGTGGAGTTCACAGCACTGGCGGAGCTAGCAGGCGGAGCGCTCGTGGGCATCGTGGAGTTGGACGAGGCAGGCGCCGAGGGCTGGGAAGAAACTGGGGCCGATAGGACGGTGTTGGTGGGGAACGCATTGCCGGACACGCGGGGTTGGTGCTGGGCAGTCGGCTGAGCAGGCGGACGCGCAATATTGCAGCGCTTCAGGCATTCGTCCGTGCCGACAGCAATGTTGTCCGGGATCTGCGGGTGCGGATGAGTTGGGAGATTAGGGATGATGGGGCGGGGAGTACCTTGTCTGCCAGGCCTTCGACTTGCTGGATACCGAGGCCGCCCATGGTCGCGTCGATGATATCTATCGGGAGACCGAAGACTAGAGAAAGCTGGAGTTTAGATTTAAAGATTCATGCAAATAATGAAGATTTACAGCGCTGGGCGAGAGACGAGACACCCGGATCCTCGCTGTTGAATGCGGCCACGAACATGGCCGCCTCTGCGCGAGGATTAGAAGTGAAGGAAGTGCACAAGCGGAAATAGACGCACCACAGCCGGTATTCACCTCAAAATGAACCGAGCCTTGAGGAAACACAGTCATCGACCCAGGCGGGAGGTCGTTCACGATGAAGCGCGCGCCATTTTCGGCGAGCATTCCCGTGCGCAGGGTACCGTTCACGCTGAAGTTGATTTCCGTCGCCCGGGGGTGCTAAGGCGACGGGTAAGCACTGCGAAGAATGGAAAAGAAAGAAAATCAAATACCGTGTGAGGAGTATTAATACCGCAAGGGCCCAGGAAGCCGACAGCTTTATCGACTGGTGAGTATCTGCTCGGGATTAAAATGAATCAAACTCACTCATGGCGACTCCGTTCCCGACGATGGCAGGGAAGGTACCGGAGGTCGCAGTGACGGTGTGCCCTGCGGCGCCAGTGGTAACTCCAGCGGGCGGGTTAAAGAAATCGAAGATGAACTAAAGGCATATCATGGATAAAAATATTAAGCCGAGAGTCGAGCTCCAAACCTGCTTGTCAAGGGACAGCGTGTTGACGCGGTCCACGGCGGTGGGATCGAGGCGGAGAGCGGCGACTTGGTCGGACAGTGGAGTGCAGAGCACGGAGCTGAAGACGGTGCTGAGCACGACGGCGGTGGACAGAGAGCTGAACATTGTGACTGGGAAGGGTAGGCGAAGCTGAAGACTTGAGAGGAATGGGAGTCGGATGGCAGCTCGATACTTTCAACTGCTAATAGCGCCCTGCTTTTATACGACTGTGCTCAGACAGCAATACACTGGTGCGTTTCACGCGCAGACTCGTCTACGGCATCGCGGCCCACGTCGTTCGTAGCATGCGGTGAGTTGACTGGCAAGGGGCTGCTGTACATTGCAGGTCGAGCATCTGCCCGAACGAAACAGGGACCGAGTTGCCACAGGCGGGACCTAACCGGTAATGGAGTTGCAGTTCCTCGGCAAAAGAGGGACGGTGAAAGTATTAACAGTATGTAGAATTCCAGGAGTACGTCGTGCGGGGTCAGATTTGCTCGTTGAAACCGACAGTGGCTGTCGGAGACGAATAAGGAGACGGTAGCTCTCAGGTTGCGCGATAGTAATCCGTTTGAAGAATGCGTAAAATTCGATCGGCAATAGACGAGTACCGCAGCCAAGCCTAAGGACTAGACCACAGAGCAGCGTTGGAGGAGTTGACAGGCACCGCCTAGGATCTTTTGACCAAGGCGGGTTGCTAGTCGTCTTTCTTGGACGTAGCTAGGAAATCAAAGTAAGATTTATCCGGTGGAGTTTACACCCTTCCATATTTCGATTTTGAATGTTCTACGGAAGAATCTGGCTGGAACAATAAACTTTGCAGCATGTGGACCGCGGAGTCGAAAATTTAGACCACAGATTTTGCACACTGGACTGAATTCGTCGCTTTGGGGTGAAAGTTCGAACCGCCAACCGTGCATCCGGGTGTGCAGAAACACAAAATCGAACGTGTTTTGACCAAGTTCCTTTCCCTGGTCAACGCGGTTGAAGACAAGAAGCTTGTTGTATGTACATGTTTATCTCGGCCTCGTTCCCGACTTTCACCTCCATTCCATTTCCGCGAGGATATGTACAATGGCAGCCAGGTGCCGATCCACAACCAGGAGACCTATTTGGCCAGGAAAAAGGAAATCGAGGAGATGAAGGCTCGAGTAGCGGCTGCGGAGGCGATAAACGAACAGGGAATACAAAATTGGGAGCTAATCGAGAGTCAGCTCCAGCTCCAGATCGAAGAGGGCAAGAAAGCAGAGTACGTCGTCTGCTCCTGCAAGCAATAGACTGTTCACCTCCGTAAAGACAAGCCCTCGCGCAGCTCCGCTCACAGAAGTGCGTCGATTCTGCCACCACAGATTGCATTCCTCATCCAAGCTTAGGCCCCTCATTACTTATCCCAACTCCGCCCCCATTGCTTCTACCTCCAATCTCATCAACTACTCCCCACAGCAAAGTGCCCGAATTGAGGAAATCCCTAGTCCGGTCTGCCGTTCTTTGTTAATTGACTCCAAGTTTGTGCTCATCCTCGTTCGCAGACCGCGCAGAAGTATGCAAACTATCCTCAGACTCACATGCAGCAAGGCTATAATCAAGCCTCGCAATCAGCATACCAGTCCCGATCCTCTTCATATCAACCTCACGAAAGTCACTACCAAAGTGTGTCTCAGTTGGTTTTCATAATGCCTTCCCTAAGTTGCATCAAGACGCCAGGTTAACGACTCCTAGCGCGTCGAATGCTTACACTCCAAGTTCATCGACTCTACACGGCGCACTTGTGTGGGAACAGCTACACAACCCACCCTCTAACCAGTCTAGAACCACCCCGACATTCCAGCCTGACGCCAGTCAGCCGTCCAGAGCCAACTCGCAGTCCGCCCCTCATGCTCCACCTCAACCCTACTTTTATTCTCAACGAGGGACTCCGGCGGTGCAGTCGCAAACATATCACCAACAGAGCGCAATTCCTCAGAACAATCCGACAGTTAATCCCGCGCAGTTGCAGCAGCAACCGGGAGTGACCCGCGCGTCACAACCCCCACCCCCACAACCTCAGCGCCAGGCGCATGCACCTGCACAATCCCAGCGCCAGACCCCTGCGCCATCACAACCTCAGCGCCAGACGCCTGCACCCGCACAACCTCCTTCACAACCTCAGCGTCAGACGCCTGCACCGGCGCAGCCTCCTCCACCTCAGCGGCAGACCCCTGCCCCGGCACCACCCCAGCGCCAGACGCCTGCACCCGCACAACCTCCTCCACAACCTCAGCGTCAGACGCCTGCACTGGCGCAGCCTCCTCCACAACCTCAGCGGCAGACCCCTGCCCCGGCACCACCCCAGCGCCAGACGCCTGCACCGGCACAACTCCCTGTACAACCTCAGCGCCAGACGCCTGCACCGACACAGTCTCCTCCGCAGCCTCAGCGGCAGCCGTCTACACAAGAACTGGTCCCCATACGAACATCGGCACGACAGGCCTCTAAGCCACAGCCACCGGCCCCAGCGCCCCCTCAGAACCAACCCCCATCGCAGACCACGCAACCACCGCAGCAGAAAGAGAACCAACCGTCCCTTGTCTCCGCTCAACCTGTGCACAAAGTACGTCTATATTCGAACGCTGCTTTGTGTCATTTGTAACGATGTATAGGTGCCCGTCGTCCCCCCCGCCCCAACTCCGAGCTACGGCCCTTCTCCCTTTGTGCATAATCCATCCCCTTTTGTTCCCTCCCAGAACGCCGTTCAGCCATCCGCTCCCGCAGTTGTTGCTCAGCGCCCCGCCCCCGCGAACCCAGCAGCTTCGACTCTGGCCGAAGACCAAAGGAAATTTTACATCTTGATCAACACCTGGCAAAAGGCGGTCCCGCCAAGCGCCTACTTGGACATCCCCCACGCGCATATTCGCGTCCAGAAACTACCCCCCGCCCACATCCGATTCATTTTTTACGACCCGGTGACCGGCGCGCAGACGCTACTGTCGCTAGTGGACACGTTTGCACGACTTCACTTCCAGGGGACCGCCGCCATCTTCGTTAACGCGCACGGCGTGAGCGTCTTGATGCAGACACCAGTGCCGCCGGCCGTGGAGGCGACCCTCAAGCCGTTCCATGGGCAACACGCTCCAAACGCGCCGGAGGGGATGTTCTACGAGCCGTCACTGGTGAACGCTGTTTTACCCGCGAAGCGGCCGCGCGCGCCGGATGCGGATGGGAAGGCCGAGTGCGCGCCGCAGGACGCGGATAAGCGGTTCATTGCGCACGATATCCTGCGCGCGCTGGGGAAGTCGCATCTGTTCAAGAAGGACGACGACCAGCTGCGGTACGCGAAGCGGCGCGCGTTGGAGGGGCTGCCAGTAGTGGAGGAGCCGGTCGTACCCCTGCCCCTGCGCTCGAACGAGTCGTCTGCGAGGACAACCCCAGTTTCGACTGAGGGTTCCAGCTCGCGCGCGTCGCCGATCGTTCCTCAGATTGTTCCGGGTGTGAGTGGGGCCATCCCGATGGTGGCGACGGTAAACAAACTTCCGTTGTTCCTACCCTCGGTGGATAGCACGCCGCCGGTGTCGTTTACCCCGCCGCAGCGGCGTGCACCGGTGCCGGTGGGCGGTCAGTCGGGTTCGTCTGGGTTCTACGTACTGGTTCCGCCGGCGCCGGGCTGGGTGCAGCGTGATCGGGCGCGGCTACATGCACAACGGCTGGCGGCTGAGAAGGCAATGGAGGTCGATGTGCCAGGGGAGGAGGAGAACGGGCCGCAACGGGAAGAGGAGGAGGAGGAAGTACCACAACAGGTGCCCGAGCCGGAGCGAGAAGTTGACGTTGACGTCGCGGAGCTGAGGCGACGGCGCGCGCGAGGTATGAAGCCGTCGTTGTCGAAAATTTCGAGAGCGAGCTGACCTGGCTTCTCTTCTTGATTTATTGTTTTTTTCCCGATAGGGATGTATCGCAATACGCAGAGTTCGTAATGCAATTTGCTTTTTCTGACGTTGATAATTAATTGAGTACAGACGAGAGTGAGGCCGCGGCGATGCTGGAGACTTGCGCACGGTTGCGGGAGGTGTCGTGCAAGTGGTTCGCATGCGGGGCGGTGATGAATTCAGTGGAGAGTTTGGTGGCACATTTGCATGAGATTCACGCGCAGGAAGATGATGTAAGTTCAGCACTGCAGAATTTGGTATGGATCATTGATTATTTTTCCAGGCGGTGACGTGCATGTGGGAGATATGCGGGGAGGCCTTTGTGAGCTCCGGGCAACTCGCCTTGCACGCCGAGGCGCACGTTGTCAGCCCGATCCCGTGCGCATATCAAGGTGCGGTTTGCGATCTGGCGCCCTTCATCAATCAATACTCATTTCGCGTCAGATTGCGAGGACCTGTCTCACACCCCGCGCGAGCTCGTCGAACACAACCGCGGACACGCGGAGGCGAAGGATGGCAGGGAATGGGAATTGATGCCGTCGTTCCGACCGAGCGCGCCAGTGGAGGGCGAGATGCCCGACCCGGTCGTGCCGGAGAGCGTCTCGCCGTGGGCCTTGCTCGTGCCTGGGGTGGGCATGCCGGAGATTACGAAGGAGCGGCATATGACGCTTGGGCCTTGGGTATGCAGATCTTGATATTTGCTTGATCCAACGTGCAATACTGACTCGTTCGTTAGGTTCTGCGCAATATTACCGCGCCCGCGCTGAACGTGCGCGCGAAGCGGTATAATGCGGCGGTGCCGCTGAGCGGGGTGCGGGCATACCAGGACTACGAGTTTGTAGACGCGTCGTCGGTGCACTATTCGTCGCTACCCTCGCGGCCTGCGCGGGTGCGGGATCTAGCCGATTTGGACTCGGCGGAGGTGACGGAGTCGCTGGCCAAGGGGGAGATGGTTTTGTGGCCGTCGGAGGGGAATGAGGACTTGCATGATGAGGGGTCGGTGGGGGAGGGTGAGGAAATACCTGTTCCAGAGGCACCAGCGCCAGGACCAGTATCTATTCCGACAAAGAGCGCCACTGCGCCGTTGCCTGCGCCCGAGGAACCAAAGGCGGTGGAGGTGGCCGCCTACAATGATCCGTCGACGGTGAAGAACGTCCTCAATGTCGCGTCGCCCATCGTGGAACCGAGTGTGGACATGGTTCGCACTTTCGTAGTGGGCGTCGATGCTCCGCTGGTATTTGCCGCTTCACCGCCTTCCGGGACTGTGGATCCCGAGGAGGTCGCAGTGGAGGATATGTTACAATATTTGGAGGGAATACCACAAAATGTAGAATAGCAATCTAAATACGTCGTATATCTTGGATAATGGAGTCAAAGACCGCATTTGCGGCGAAATGGTCTATACTCACCAGATTGTCAATCAGTGTCCACCCTAAAGGCCTTTAATCGGGGTCCAAGGCCTTGAGCCAAAGGGCAGCTCAAGGCCTTTGATCAATTTCCCATGCGGTCCAACACCGTTAATTTTATTCGCTCAAGCCAATTTCAAGCATGAAATTTGTTCTAGAATCTATCTCAATACCCTGTCTCTGGAACTACGGCACTAATATCTCCTCCTCGGCCGTTGCCGACAAATTACCGATGATCGCTTACAGCCAAATCCCAGCCCACCAAATAATTTGTTTTTTCACGCGGGGAGACTATTGGGCGCAAATTTGTGGCCTCAGGGACTTGTTAGATGTTGTCGTCCTCTTCCCGTTCAAACCCAGTACTAGTGTGACTAATGGTGATGACATGACAGCTAAAGACCTTTATAAAGGGCAACTTTTCGTGCAAAAATCTTCAAGGCCTTTAGCGCTAAAGGCCTTTACTCTTTAGGCGAACACTGGATTGTGCGGCTACAGTATCAACAAACAGAATATTAACCTTGCAACGGTGAATGCCGTAATGGAATCAGATTCGGATTGATCGAGCTTCGCCATACGGTTTTTGCCTTCTTCCTCGATGCCGGCCGCCACCGAGGCCACTGGTGAGCTCGCCGCCGCCGCCGCCCACGACCCGCTGACCCCTTCCGACCCGCCAGGTCCCTCGTATATTTCGTCGCACTCGGCGGATGTAATACTCTCCGACATTCGACCCATTAAACTAAAGCTCGAGGCGTTGCGCTCAATCAATGTCCTGCTCGACGAATTTCTCTTCAATATCCTCAATACCTCCCGCTCGCTGTCCACCGACAAGCTGCGCGCGAGTTTGTTGACCATCCTCCCAACTTCACTCGGCAAGGAGGCACTCCTGGAGGCAGAAGTGGAGCTGCGAGCATATTGGGACCGAACAGCTCGTCCGCCGGCCCCGGAGGACGATACCCAGACCTTTCATTTGCAATGGGCTTTTGAGGTGCGTGCATACCGAGTCTGGATTCGGCCAAAGTCCGACCAACCATTGCACAGCTCTTGCGATTGAAATGCGAGGCATACTCGACACTTAACGAGGCCGACGAAGACTCTGCCGCCGTTGCTCGCCTGCAAGAGAAGATGACCGCGCTCGGCGGTACTACTCCGCCCCTGCCGGGCCTCGTCGCCCCTGCGTCATTATACCTGACGGCCATTCTCGAGTGCGTTTAGCCTATACTGCTCCAAAGACGTCCTCCTGAACTTCATCTCACCAGGTCCATGTGCGAGTATGCGTTATTTCATCTTCTGGTATTATCCGCGCGCTGACTCTGCTGTGAAAGGCATATACTGTCCAATGTTGGTCGCGTCGCGGCTCGCGACAGCAGTCGGACGAGCGCGACAGTGCAAGACGTCTTTGTCGCCCTCTGCGAGGACCATTCTATTTATGCACTCTTCAAATCTATGCGAGGTTCGTCTTAAAGCTTAATGACTTCCCATGTTCTTGCACCTGATCGCTACCCCTTTGCAGTATATCAGCAGATTGAGCAGTTATCCCAAGCACCCAAGCCACGTCGCAGCAAGTCCTTCTCACGCAGTGATAGACCGTCTCTATCTTCGTCCCGTCCTTCACCAGATCCGTCAGCCTCCCAACAAACCCGCTCTCGTACCTCCACCGATACCACCGCCACGACTGCTGCCATGCCTGCGGCAACGCCGTCCACTTCGCGTTCGTCCTTCGACAAGGCGCGCAAGAAGCTCATGCCGAGCAGCAACCGCAACTCGACCGACGAAAAGGACAGCCAGAACAACCACAAGCGGTCGGATTCGGTGCTCAGTGACGAGACGAAACAGACTTTAGCCGCCTATCAAAACGACAATCCTCCTGAGGTACCTACCCCTGAAGTGTAATTTGGTTAAAGCTACTGCGCAAACTGACTTTTCCCTCAGAACACGGCGATGCTCAACGAATTCGACAACCTCATGCGATCCAACTCGACTATGAAGGTGTCCTTGACACCGGATAGATTGAAGACGATGGAGGTACGCGACATCAGTTGATCACATCAACGAAGCTCAATGTCTGTTTTTTCTAGGTGTACAAACAAGAAAAAGATCGCGGAAGTCGACGTCCGGCCCCTCTGGCTTTCAAACCAGACAACCCTGATCCTTCTTCCGCTCCCCCCTCACGCGCGAACGGGAGGCGACCGTCCCTTCGGCAGGTAGATTCTATTGTGGAAGACGAAGAGGAGATCCCATCGAAATCAACTCCCACGCCGCGAAAGGGCAGCATCACGTCTCCTAATAATCTTCCTTCCACTTCCACCACATCTGTTAGCTCTTCGTCCTCGCGGGCTGTCCCCCGCAAGTCCTCTCGCTCCAATCTCTCGTCTGCGACCTCGGAGTCGACAGCACCCCCAATGCCCCCTAGGTCCCAGCAACGAGGCATGCCATCTGGCGGCCCTGCTGGCTTTAACGCTGATCCGTTCCCGGTCAAGACCAGGCGGATACAAAAGAATCGCGAGTCTATCGACATCGACGATATCATGGCCGGTTCGGACGATGAGGACGAGGCGCCAGCACCGGCCCCACGCACGCCGGCCAAGGTTACGGCAGCCCCTAGGGCGCGGAACCCATCTTCCCCACCCGCCGTGTCGGCCTCTACGCGCGACCTGATGGACTTCCTCGCCGAGGGGCCCCCCGACGTCCCCAAGGTGTCGGCCGCCGGCCGCGACATGATCGACTTCCTCGCGCAGGGGCCGCCAGATCAGGGGATCATCTCTAGCCCGCCCAACGGCGAGAAGAAGAGCTCGGGGCGGCTGCAGCGCATGATCTCCAAGCTCGCCATGGGGTCGGAGAAGTCGGAAAAGTCGCGCGGTGGGACGTCGGAGGACTTTGGGCGCGGGAGCGGGAGGCTGCCGCCTACGACGCCTGTGCGCACCACGGCGCCCGGGATATCGCACCAGACGTCGCAGGGGAACCTCGCGAACCGTCCTATTCCGCCCCGACCGCCGCCAGTGCAGCCCATCTCGCCGCCGTCGTCGCCTTCGGACGAGGACTATGGTTCGGCGCGCACCCGCACGGGATCGGTCTCGCAGTCGGGGGCGCCTGCGCGCCGTGTGATGCCGACGTGGGAGCAGCAGATGGCGGATGCGCAGGTGCCGCCTGTGGTGCCTGGCAAGCAGTACGCCGCCGCGGAGAATGGGACTCGGAACGGGGCGAATGGGAACGGCAACGTGAGTGGGAACGGAAACGGGAATGTATACCCGCGCCCCAACGGACACGAGGCAAGCGGGCGGCATGGTGCGATTGTAGACGAGCAGGGCATCGCGCGGAACCCGACCTCGCGCAAGTCGTCGGCGGCGGATCTCAACAAGCCGCGTCCGAAGGCAGGGATCCAGGCGCCGGTTTCGCCCACGTCGCCCACCGCGTCACCAACTGCGACGCGAAAGACTTCTGCGCCCCCACCCCCGACCGCCCCCGCTGCCCCTACGCCCTTGATGGCGGATGACCACGCGCGCGAAATGCGCAATCTGCTCTCAAGGGCGACGAACGCGGACGAGTGCCGCCTCATCTTCGAGATGTTCCTCGCCAAGACGGGCGTCGCCATCGAGCCCGCGCCTGTACCGGTGTCGTACGATGTGCCATATCCCTCCCCTTCGCCGTCCACCGCCGAGCGCGACAACGGGGAGGTTGTCCTCGAGCTATCGCTAGTGGAGCTGTTCCTCGGCGGCGGCGGGGAGGCTGAGGCGGTGCCGCCCCCAAAGAAGCGGCGCGCACGGAAAAAGTCGGAGCCGGCGTCGCCCTTGGCTACGGCTGCGTTCGCGGTTCCTGTTGCGGAGGTTCCTGTTGTCGCGGATCGCAAGCAGCACCAGGTCCAGGCCCAACTACAGCATCTCCAGCCTCAACCGCGCAAATACACGACGCCTGAGAGCTCCGCGGCGTCGACTCGCACACATAGCTCCGCGGCGTCCACTCGCACACATACCCCTGCGACCGTGTCTGAAGTGGGCGCGTAGTCGGTTATCTACCTTCGATTCACATTTTTACTTTGCTTCTTCCTCATCTTAATTTAATTTTCTTTATATCTGTGCTATAGGATTTTATAGGATTTTACAGTACATATGAGCTGGTGCTTCATGAATTGGAACGGATTGTAATATCTTGTTTGGACGATGTATGATTATTTGATATCCGACTTGCTAAATATGACAGCGACTGCGACTACGAGATGAATGCGACTATGAGATGACAGCAGGACAAGCAAAGAAATAGGTTAGGTGACAGCGAGAGAAACGGCGATTCCCATCGACGCGAGTTCCGCGCAGAGATATCGGAAAACGTAGGGAACTGCGACAATGTCCAGGTCGCCGCCCTTTGACGCGCGCCCGAGGACGTGCTGCGATGATATGGCGACTTGGACATCGGCTTGCGCCGGTGGGGGCGCGGCCTCGCCCTCGGCTAGCGCTTGGCGCTCGCGTTCGTCTTGCTGCTCTGCAGCCGCGCGACAAACGCGGCAGTATTCGCCACCTGGACCCGAGGGCCGGAGGCTGCTCGAAGATCCCATGGCAACTTCCCCTAAACTGATGTCCTCGTAGCCCAGCGAGATAAGGCTTCCGCAGGTGCGGCACACCCAGGCGGTGGAGTAGTCAGAGCAGTTCATGAGGCGGTCTTGGAGGAGGAAGGACGTGCCGTGCGCGATGAGCGCGTCGCGCTCCATCTCGCCGAACCGGATACCACCCGCGCGTTTTCGGCCCTGCGGCGGATTTAGATTAGATATAGTGGAATGAGATGGGACGGAGACTTGCCTTGACGGGTTGGCGGGTGACGGGGTCGACGGGACCCGTCGTCCGCACTTGGAACTTGTCGAGGACCATGTGCCGCAGACGCTGGTAATAGACGACGCCGATGTAGATGTCCGCTGCGAACTCTTGTCCCGTTATACCGGAATACATTGGCTCGTTGCCATAATAATTGTACCCGGCTGCCAGAAGCTGCTCCCCGAAATACTCGATCGCGGTATCTTCTTCGGTGAATCTACAAGGAAGTAGAGATAAAAAAAGAGAGAATATGATCAAACAAGAACATACTTGAAAGGCGTCGCGTCCTGAGCGAGCCCATGCATCGACCCGGCCTTCCCCGCCATGCTCTCGACTAACATGCCAATCGTCATTCGACTGGGGAAAGCATGCGGGTTGATGATCACGTCGGGCTGCATGCCGCTCTCGCTGAAGGGCATGTCGACGGCGGGCCATTTTTGCGAACAGACACCCTTCTGCCCGTGTCGCGAAGAAAACTTGTCGCCAATGACAGGCGAACGCGTGATCCGGAGGCTGATGTGCAGCTTTTGCAGTTCTGAATCTCCGGCGTCCGAGCCTGTTCCATTGATACGATAAGTGAGATCTGAGAGGAGTGAGATTCCATTCTTACCTAGAAGCCGTACTTCGTCCACAAGCCCCATCTCATCGCCTTTGTATTTGACGAACTTGGTTCTTCCCGTGTTGTCGTCGATGTATGCAGCAATGGGGTCTCCGGCAACAAGCTTGGTTCCGATAAACGGTAGCCCATCCACATCAACAAAGTCAAGACACCAATGCGCCTTCTCGCCGCTTCTCTGGATATCGCGCCCCAGTCCAAAGTGCAGTGTCGGCGTTGCGGACTTTGACGCGCCAGGCATGTCTTTGAGGTCGATGATCTGCGACTTGTACACCGTGCCGTAGCCGAACCCGCGCTCGTGGGCGGACTTGTTCAGGATCATGGCGTCCTCCATGTCGTAGCCCGTGTACGAGATGACCGCGACGACGGCGTTGGTGCCGTTCGGGAACGAGTCCATCGCGTAGGTGTTGTGCAGCGCGGGGCGCACGACGGGGCTCTGCCCAGTTTGTAGCCGGTAGAGCTTATTATCCGTTCGGTGTTGTAGTGCAGTCGCCGGCGTCCCCATCGTTTGTTTACCCATCTTGGGCTAGTTAGTCTCGAGGCGAGATACGCATGAAGAAACACACCTGACACTGGTAGATATTTCTCGGACTCTGTCGCTGAACGTCAACGCCAAAGGAAACCCCTCGAAAAACTGCATACCTGGTTGAAGTCGGAGAACGGCGTCAAGTTTGCCAAAATCGACAAGAAGTTCGTCGGGTTGTGCTCCACATGCGTCGACACCCCCGCCTCAATCTCCTCCGGCATACACGCAATGTCCATATACACCTGCTCGAACGGCCCGACTTGGTCGTCCCGTCCATTAGCCAGATATTTCACAGGCCGCATCATCCGCGCGCGCGTCGAAAACAAGTACAACCCGGGGTACTGTCCGCCCTTTGACTCGGGGACCAACCCGATCTCGAGGTCGAGCGGGATCTGGTGGACGCCCTCGGTCTTCCAGATGCGGAGATTCGTGGCCAGCTGGGCGGCGGTGGTGGGGCGCGCCCAGCCGATGACGCGCCCGTCGAGCTGGACGCAGAGGTTTTTGCGCCCGTCGACGGCGTGCGTGGTGGTTTGGGACATGCCGTGCGCGGCGAGGACGGCGGGGATGTGGGCGACGGTGAGGGGGTGGGTGACGATGCGGCAGGTGCGGGAGAGGTGGTTGAGGAGGCCGCAGGGGGAGCCATCGGGGGTGTGGACGGGGCAGAGGAAGCCTGTTGGGGTGTTAGCCTAGATTACTTGAAGGAAAGAGACGAAAATACCCCAGGCCTCGGGGAGAAGCTTGCGGACGGTGGTAGTTTTGAGCTCAGCGAAGAAGGCACCACGGTGGATGCATCGGAAATGGCTGATGTATCGTTGCCAGTTGAGCTTTTCCGCGACGATGGTGAAGCCCGAGGCTTGTTGGAGATCGAGACCCGTCGGAGAGACGAGGTTTCCAGTGGCCAAGAAGTTGGACATTCGCGCTCCAATGTCGAAGCTGATCTTGCTCAGGATTTTTAAAAAGTATTTTTCTGCGGGCAGCGTCAGTACACATTCAAAGGGAGGATAATTTCTTACTATCGTGAAAGTCGACCGTGACGCCGTTCCGCACATCGGTGGTGATGGTGTTACGGATTTGATTTAATGTTTCCTCCAGTCGCTCCTTGATGATCATACCGTATAAATATCCAGGGAGAAGAACCTCTTGGTGTTGTGGAGAATCGGGGTTGTCTGCGCAACACGACCCGGAGACGACGGAGTAGAGTTTGCGGAGCATGAAACTAGAGCGACATGAGGAAGATAAATGGGGGGTTCTTTTTTTCACGCGACTCACAGAAGCATCCGGTACTTGTCTCGAGGGGTGTTTAAATGCACCAAAATCAATTTTTGGATGAGCCATGCACCGACGGCGTGGTTAGTCCAGTCCTCCGGAGTTCCGAGCACGACACGGAATTTGTCGCCCAGATATTCCAAACACTGCTCGCCGGTGCTTAGTGTGAACATTTTGAAACTGCGAAGCAGTAACTCCACACGGTCAGTGAGAAACGTGTTGTCGTGGTCCTGCATCATAATGCCCTCGAATATCTCCTTGTCGGACGCGCCGAAGAGGGCTTTGAGGACAAGCATGATGGGAATAACATATTCTTGTTTTCGCCAGCTGAATCGAAGCATGGCGCTGCCGTTGGAGAGGTAATGCAGCGAGTTGGTGACGGCGGTCTGGTCGGGGCGTACGCAGCGGATTTGGACGGCGTATTGGGTGTAGGAGGGTCCGCGGTTGGCGAATGTGGGGCGGATGAGGGAGATGACATGGTTTCGGCGCGGGAGGATGAGGTAGCGGATGAGACGTTCGTTTCCGTTGACGACAAAGTAGCCGCCGAATTCTTCGGGCTCTTCGTGCTTTTTAACCAGGTCTGCGGAGGACATGCCGCGGAGGTTGCATCGGACGGAGCGAACCATTATTGGCACGAGTCCACAGTCCTTGGACATTTCTTGGCGCTGGCCGTGGGGGTCCGTCCAGCACAACTTGATGTTCATGCGGCCGCGATAGGACGTTAGCCTTTCCCGAGCCTGTAGACTTTTAGAGTCCATAGATAAAATTTCAAGTTCATCCTACTTCAGACGGGAACACCTTTCTGTTCGTAGAGTGCTTGTCTTTATCCGGCACCACTGGACGACTAATTGAAGCGGATTCGATCCATACTGCGCGAAATTGAGCAACAACACGCGAGGTGAACTCGGACCCTCACTTCGCATTTTGTTTCCCCAACCACGGTTGTCTACCTTGCCGTCCCCATCAAACACCACGCGTTCTCCGATGTCCTCTATGCCAAGAGCCAGAAGACCGCGTCCATCGCCGTCGCCCGAGGGTAGGCCGGAATCATCGAAAAGTGCGTTAAATGACTCGAGATGGGGAGTCACGAATTCGTTCAAAATATTGTGCGTTGAACCATCTTTTGGAGGATTTCTGAATGCCTCTTCGCGGGCAAGCGTGTTGAAAGTGGGGGTCCGCCGTGTGTGCTCCGAGTCAGGCATTGCAGCTCAGAAATATCCGGAAAGCCGGCAACCCAATGGCTAGACAAAAGCCGAGCAGATATTTGGCGCTGAGCGCGCTCGTAAACGTCGTTTCAGAAAATTTAGAGTGGCGGTGCTTGTCTTGCCGGACCGGTCCGTCGCGCTGACTCAGCCTCTTGTCTCGACGAGTCAGTTGAAGGCCTTGAACGCGGCCGCGCACAGGCAATTCTTCTCTCCTCCTCCCCTCATTCCACACGGAGTGAAAAGTCCCTCTCCTCTATCGCAGACGATTCTCTGGCCTTTCCAGCCGTTTTTTTCCTGCTATAATGTTCTCCTCAACTTGGGGAAATAATAATCAACAGGCTCAGCAGCAGCAACCGTCAACTTTCGGCCAGCCCTCAGCCTTTGGTGCTCCCGGTATGTCTCCTTTTCGCGTCAATACGCTATCTGACCATGTTCAAGCATTCGGTGGTGGCACGACAGGTGCTTTTGGCCAGCCCCAGCAGCAGCAGCCTCAAGCGAACCCGATGTTCGGAAATCTCGCTGCGAGCACGAGCAATAACACCGGCGGCGGTTTTGGTACGCGTTTTTAATGTCTATCCGATCTTTGTCTGAAAATATTTAGGCGCGTTTGGCGGCGGAACCACTCCGCAGAACAATGCAGTAAACCCTATGTTCGGTGGTGCAAAGCCTGCTACCGGGTTTGGCGCGTTCGGTGGTGGTGGAAACAACGCGTTTGGGGGCGGAGGTGCTTTTGGTCAGAACAACGCCGCCGCACCAGCAACCACCGCGTTCGGTCAGCCCGCCAATACCTCTGCGTTTGGCCAGCAGACCAACCCCATGTTCGGGAAACCGGCCACGACGGCGTTTGGAGCACCAGCTGGTACGTGTGCCATTAATTTTGTTCTTTTTCTTCCGCTGACCATGTGCCAGCCGCCAATGCGAACGGCGAATACCCAAATGTACCACCAGTAACCACCGGAAGCTCCAACCCCGTTTATGCTCCATTTTCCGAGAAGGATCCTATGGCGGCTTCGACGACGCTCAGTTATCAGTCCATCTCTTGCATACCTGCGTACCGCGGTACTTCATTCGAAGTGTGTTACCCTTGTTCATTTCAACTCAGGAATCTAACCGGCTGTGTAGGAGATCCGGTTACAAGACTATGCCCAGGGCCGCAAGACTGCCGGTGCCTTTGGGCAATCCGCGGCCTTTGGTGGAGTCCAGCAGCAACCAACCACCAATATATTCGGCCAAGCGCAACCCGCTCAGCAAACCTCTGTATTTGGGGGTGGCGCCGCACAACCGACCACTGGGTTCGGGGCATTTGGGAACACCGCTCCTGCAGCCACTTCCGCTCCTGCGTTTGGTGCGTTCGGTCAGCAGACTCAACCACAGCAACCAGCAACAAGCTTTGGTGCGTTTGGTCAGCAACAACAACCGCAACAGCAACAACAAACCAGTATCTTTGGTGGAGGCACCACTGGCGCATTTGGCAACAACGCTGCGAAACCTGCTTTCGGTGCTTTCGGTGGTGCGTCGTTTCATTTCCCCCTCGATTCTGACTGATTGTCTTGACAGCCACCCCCGCGTTCGGCACGAACAATGCCGCCAATCCATTAGGTGGAAACACGCAACAGCCTGCTACGACAAATCTGTTTGGTGGCACTGCGACGGCGCAACCCACCACAGGCTTTGGTGGGTTTGGTGAGACTCGTGTTGCAAATTCGCACTTGTTCCTGACTCCTTTCTTTAGGTGCCACTAGCGCCCCGAAGACCAACATATTTGGTCAGCCCGCTGCGCAACCAACCACCCAAAATGCTTTCGGAAGTATCACCAATCTTTTCGGTACGAACAGCCAGCAGCAGCCAGCACAGCCGGCGGCCACAGGGTTTGGCGGATTCGGGACCAACAACGCCCAGGCGCAACAGCAACAGCCTGCTAATCCCAACCCTCGTAAGCCGTACCCTCCGATATTCACTTCCTGCCTAATTTTTTTCACTTCCACCCTCAGTGTTCGGCGGCGGAACCAACACCAACCCGCTATTTGGCGGTGGCACTAATGCGTTCAACAACAATAACCAGCAGCAGCAGCAGCAGCAGCAGCAGCAGCAACAGCAGCAGCCATCTCTCTTTGGAACCAAACCTTTGTTCTCGGGATTAGGCGCGACACCCACTAACGCTCCTGCTGCGACACCGAGCCTTTTCGGCAATAGTCTCGGTCAACAAAATCAGCAGCAACAGCAGCCGTCTCCGTTTGGTGGCGGCTTCGGTGCTAAACCTCTCGCTCCTCCTCTCGGTCAGTCAAACTCGATGGGCCAGTCGACAATGTTCGGCGGATTCAACAATTCCACCAACATGTTCTCCGCAACCGCAAGCAACGCTGGCGCTCAAGGCACGCTAACAGCGTCCATCGCACAGCCGATTGCGACCGACTTGTTCTCCATGCTCCCTCCAGGGCCGCATGCGGTGAACCTCGAGCAATCCACGAAAAAGAAGGTACCTTTCTTCGTCGACGTGCCGACGCGGTCCCCGATACCACGCGTTGGGCTCAGCTACACCCCCGCTGGTTCCAAGCTCCGCGGTTTCGGCGCGTCGATGTCGGCCCCGCAAAGCTCTCCCGGAAACCCCTTTGCCTTCTCCACCTTCTCCAACTCGTCCAAGCCGGGCGTACTGTCCCTCGGTCGCGTGCTCGATTCCCCCGATTCGATCCAGCGCAGTTTGAGCCCTTCACTCGGCAGTGGCTCGCGACACAGCGTCAAGAAGCTCATTCTCGACAAGAAGGTCGAGCCCGGGGAGCTGTTCAGCAAATCGGGCGGGTCGGGGTCGCCGGGGTCGGCGCACAAGAAGATCACGTTCAGCCCTGCACTGAGCATCGCGGCGCGGGAGAAGGAGAGCGCGGCGGCGCTGACGCGTACAGCGGCTCTGGACTCGCCGACCCCTGCGCCGCGCCCGCCACCGGCGAACCGGTTCACGGCACAGAACACGCAGAACGAGGCGTCGGGGTCGGCGGGGGCGAACGCGAATCCGGAAGAGGGCGAGTACTGGGTGCGACCGGACTTGGCGACGCTGCGACAGGCGGGGTACGAGAAGCTGTCGTCGTTCAAGGACCTCGTCGTCGGGCGGGTGGGTTACGGAGAGATCCACTTTTTGGAGCCGGTGGACCTGACGGGGCTGCCGAAGCTCGGGGCGCTCCTGGGCGAGGTGGTGCGGTTCGACGACAAGGAGTGCAGTGTCTATCCGGATAGCGACGAGGTGGACAAGCCACCGCCGGGCTCGGGGCTCAATGTGCGCGCGCAGCTGTCGCTTCTGCGGTGCTGGGCTGTGGACAAGGCGACGCGGGAGCCGATCAAGGACGCGACGCACCCGAACGCTGTAAAGCACCTCAAGCGATTGAAGAACATGAAGGACACGCACTTTGAGGGCTTCGACCTCGCAAAGGGCGAGTGGACATTTACCGTGGACCATTTCTAAAATGATCTTGCGGGTATCTGTTTGCTCTCTGCTCGCGTCTATTTATGCCTCCTCTGGTTTCGCTTCCTCGTGCTGCTTTCATCATTCCTCCATCCCTCTCTTCAAGCTCTTGATACATCCATAGCACCCTCAGCTCTCTCTCACCGTCCACGTAGTCAGTAGTTACATATTCTATATTAGGTAGTTCGTAGATACAATTTGTATTGTGTTCATGACTGGAAAATATCAGCATTCCCGTGAGTTTTCGATAATTCGATAATTCGGACGAAAACGGATGGACACTCGTCCATCAACTGAAAATGGAAATAACGGTGTCAGCACTGCTTTTCGTATACGTAAAGGAATCGGGTTAGAAGGTATGTAGCAGGTTCGGAAGTTCGTAAGGAAGAAGAATCCCAGTCCGAGGTTTCTTTCTAAGCTCTGTAATCTTTCACACCGCGATTGCCCGAGCGTGACCGATTTCCAAGCTTGGATGAGCCTAGAAGCGGTCCAAAAGTCGGCGAGAAACGGGGATCATCGCTACTTCATCGCTTCATTACGAAGGGTCACATGATCGAGACTCCCGGCACAAGCCGGACCGAGCCTATAAATCTGCGTCCTCAACGTCGTCAGCCTCAAGAAACCTCTACCCTTTCCTGCCAGACACCAACCCTACCATGAAGGTTACTGCGCTGCATTTCCCTCTTGTTCTTCTCTGACATAGACTATAGCTTGCGACTGAAGAACAAATTCAAGGCCACACTGCGGCTTCGCGCCGAGGCGCAGCGGAAGGAACGCTCGTGGCTGGCACTATCGCAACCTTGGGATCTATCTACAGCCACCGGAGATGGGCCTACTATCGAAACCTACCTCCGTCGCTCAAAGTTCTCGGAGTCTTGATTATTACTGCACCGGCTCTGTCAATCCAGGCCGAACGACGAGGCCTCGAATACGACCGCTCCCAATGGTACGCTGACCGGCCCGCATTTCAAGCTGTATTCACAAATTTCGCAGGGAAGGAGACGGTGTGCGGATTCTCGACATGCAGGAGCATCAAGAGATGTCGCGATGGGAAACCTTGTCCACGAGCGATAAGATCGCGGACTGGGCCTCGCGCCATGAATACTCTCTTATTGTCGGCGGATGGGCACTGAGTCTTGCAGTTGCGGGTGGAATTATAAGTCGCGATAAGTAAGCTATTTGCGGCTTCACAGGCGACACGGACTAATTCTTCCGAAGATACCAAACGACTGCCCAGAAAGTCGTCCAGGCCCGTATGTGGGCGCAGGGCCTGACCATTGGGATAATTTTGGCTGCAGCCGGCCTGAAAACCGGCCATAACAAGGGAGAATCTGCGAGCAGGGTGCGTCACGATTCGGTCATTCTTCGGCCCACGATGTCTAAAGTTTTGCGCTTTCTTTAGCCCCCCGCTGATCATTCGTGGATGGAAGTCGTCAGTCATCTTGCTTCATTCTGGCGTCTTATGCTGAATGCTTTTCGCACGCAGGTGGAACACCACGAAAAGGATCGCAGAGACGCGCAAGTACAAGCCCGAGTTGCGGCTGCGCAACGGCGGGGCGCGCCCGATGTTCCCGTATAGTAACTTCGATGAACTTGAGCCTTGTATCTTCTAAATTATGAGACGCCTAATGACATCTGTATTTTACCGCACGTATTCTCGTATGACCGCATTTGGCCGCATTTGGCTAGAAATTTTCCCGAAAAGGGCATTGCGCCGAATTGCGTGCTTCTGTAGAATTGTTGCTCATTTTTTCGGGGCTTTGTAAATACACCCTTTTGCTACATAATACCCGACTCCCTTTGTTCGCGACCACCAACACGATCCCCCCCCATAACAAATGTCTTCCGCTGCTTCTTCATCCAAAATGCTCCAGTTACCTTTATCAGAGGAGGCTCTTACCAGAATCAATGCCCACCTCCGCACATTGACGCCAGAGGACATCCTCGCATGGGCCGTGGAGTCCCTACCGGGACTCTATCAAACCACGGCCTTTGGGCTCACAGGCCTCGTCGCAATCGACATGCTCTCCAAAATAACATCTTCCCCGCCGCCCCTGATCTTCCTCGACACCCTCTACCACTTCCAGGAGACCTACGAGCTCGTCGAGGAGGTCCGGCAACGCTACGATGTCCCGATCCACATCTATACACCCCAGGGCTGCGCGACCGCTGCTGACTTCGAGAAGAAATTCGGCGCGCGCCTGTGGGAGACGAACGAGGACGTCTACGACTTTGCAGTCAAGGTGGGAACAGTTTTGGGATTATTGCAAGCTCTGCTGACAAAAAATAATAGGTCGAGCCTGCACGGAGAGCCTACGACGCGCTGGGCGTGAAAGCCGTCATCACCGGCCGACGGGCGACCCAGGGTGGCGACCGTGCCTCACTGCAACCGCTCGAGGTCGACGAGACGGGGCTGCTAAAGCTCAACCCGCTGTTCGAGTGGACGTTCCCGTTTGTTGAGTGGTATATTGAGGAGAATAACGTTCCGCGGAACAAGCTGCTCGACCAGGGATACCGCAGCGTCGGGGACTGGCACAGCACGAGTAAGGTCGGCGAGGGGCAGAGCGAGCGCGCGGGCCGGTGGGCGGGGAAGGAGAAGACTGAGTGCGGGCTCCATCGGAATTTCTTTGCCATGCAAGAGCAAGTGGAGAAAGCTGTGGGTTTCCGTTCTTCTCCTTCGCGTGGATGTATGGCGTTGACTTTTGGGTTTGACAGTCAGAGTCCCCGCTATCGGTGTCTTCACCCGTCTCGATCCGTGCATGAGCGTGGTCGTTGGTCTTGCGTTGTTTCTTTATTCCCATCCATTAGAGTATTATGTTTTCCCAAACGGAATCGATGTATGTGTATTGTATCATATATTGTCTGGATAGAGCTTGGTCGACTGGGTTATTTGAGCATATGGGAATCAATATTCAGGGAGCAAGCAGTGAGAGCGGGTGGTTAGAACGAAAGAAGGCGGGCCGAATGATGTTTCTCACGACAACTTCGACTCTCACCAAACTTCGACAACTTCTACTTCGACAACTTCAACAACTTCGACTTCGGATTGGTCTATCGCGAACGTTAGCTTTGGCTTTCACTCCTCGTTCAGCCAATTCCACATTTGAGCTCTCCCATCCTCGTACAATGGGACAGGTTGGGATCGTATAGCAACTACCCGCCTCGCACCTGCACGTTTGCATACGGGTCCTTCTGTAACACTGCGCGCCAAGATTATCTGTCCTCTGGCGTGGCAACAGATCTCTGGGCACTGAACTTGCGTAAATCATGGCTAGATTCATCTCCGACAATTTTAGTCCGAACAACTTGACGGTCGTTCTAAATTCGATCCATTGCCGCAACCTCGACGGATTATCCCTGGCGCACCGTGCTGGCTTGCTTTCTAGTGGCCCTGTGATTCAAATCTTTCACTCGACGTCTTACCTCGGTCCCATCGCATGAAGGCCGTATCTACCCGTACCGCCTGCTAAACGAGTTCAAAACAATGGTCCTGAATCGGCAGAGCAGCTGCTCGCCGCTCTCCCCCCACCCACCCGAATAGTAATACGTACAAACTTAATCTTGCTCTTCTGCTCCTTGCTGTCTCCTACTATGCGCTCCTCCTCACCGCTGTTCAAGGCAATCGCCGTCGCCGTCGCCCTCTGCGCCTTCTGGCTCGTGTTCCGTGGCAAGACCGCTAAACCAACAGACCTCTCCACAGGGACAACACTCGCCGTGGGCGAATGGGCCGCACCTGGTCCCAACGATGTTCGCTCCCCGTGTCCTGGCCTGAACTCGCTTTGTGAGATTGAGGTGTTCTGCGAGTATGAATGTGCGACTGATGCAACAACGATAGCGAACCACGGCTACCTCGCGCGCGACGGGCGCAACATTCGCGCCATTGACATCATCACAGCAATGGACGAGTACCTCGGGATCAAGGTTTGCACCGTTTTCCAGTGCAATCTGGGTTGACACCGACATACTTTGCCCTACAGGCGGACTTTGGCTTCTTGCAGACCCTTGGCGCGGGCTTCCGCGGCGCATTCGTCTTCCTGCCGGACTTCAGCGTCGGTTTGGAAAGCTACGACGCGTTGACCAACTCGTGCGTGGTCGTGTTAGCGAGGCGCTTTACCGTTTTCTCATCCCGCCTTGTCTACAGACACAACCAGATCGAGCATGACGCCTCGTTCACTCGCAACGACGTTTTCTTCGACCTTGTTGCCCGTGGCGTTGCCCAAGTCAATCAAAAACAACGCGATACCCCACATGCACAATCCGGCAGTCAACCTTACGCTGATCGATTTCCTAGTGGGTTTCAGGTCTGTTTGCGAGCCTTGCGCCTGGTGATAAATTTGTTTGCTGAGGCGCCAACGCAGCAAAGACGGCCAGACACTCACAGTCGACAACATTGCCGACGCGCGGCACGGGCGGCTGCGCTCGACCGTCGCGCTGAACCCCACCGTGCGTTTAGAGGTTTTTCGACGCATACATCTATTTCTCACCAATTCGCTTGCCGCCCTGCTTACACAGGCCAACCTTCAATCGAAGCAAACGGGCGGGATGTGGCGCGAGGCCGGGTTCGTGTCGCTTATTCTGGGAAACGCAGACGGTGCTGTGCGTGTCGACTGGCTGCGCGAGTGGTGAGTCTGATCCTCGTACCGCGATTGGTGTGCCCCGCTGATTTTGCTATCCAGGTTCGTCAACGAGCGCCTCCCTACCGCGCTTGGATGGCAGAAGCACAACGCGGGCCTAATCGACGTTATCAAGTATACAAACACTTACCTTCAGGCCGAGAAGGTTCGGAATGGGAACAATGTGCCCGGCGGCACACCCGAATTGCCAATCGAGTTTGGATCGGTGCTCTCCTGAGGGGTGGATTTGCAGCTATCCTCCGTGTGCTTTTTATGATTTCGTTTTACCGTGTCTGCAAATCTGCCTTGTTGTTCCACGTTGCTTTCGATTGTCCGCCTTTCTTTAATCCGCAATCGGTCACCGCCCTCATCTGCGCCCGAAGACTGAAGTGACTTGAACTTGAGGCCCATCATATTGCGTCAAGCTCGCAGCTGAGTTTGGGCTAGATCTGAGCAAGGGGGGATCGGGATTCGAAAATCAGACGTGGGGTCGATAATTTTTTTCAGCCTTGCCTGGACTCCCCCCCCCCCCCTTCCATATAGGGAAGGTATTTCCCGCCCCTAGCGCCGGGCCGTTCTCCCTGGGCGTCCCGCCGCCTACTAAAGCCGCCTCGCCTAACTACTAACCACTCAATTTCAATGTTTGAGGAACATATAATCCTCCACAAAACCATCTGAGGTGCTAGAAAGGCCTCGAGTAGACCTGCAGATTTTTTTTGGCCCCACCCAAGACCACCCACGGACCACTTCGGGTTGAACTTGGCTAAAATTACTACTTCAACACCTCCTGAGGTGAGTGGGAAGCAGATTTGTGTGTTTACCACTTACTCGGGGCTCTCCCATACCTCTCCCAGCCGTTTTCCTCCCTCCCATAGCTTATAGGGAGAAGTTTTTTTCGTCCTTCCCCAGGACCCCCACTCCCCCCATCCGAAATTTTAATGCCGATTCCCCCTTGGATCTGAGCTCTCCCCTCACAGCTGTCTGCTAATTCCCTGCTGCGGCATCAACTACGACGTTCCCAGATCCCATGGCCTAAACTGTGTCCTCGATCTTGCCCTCGAAGCCTATTTCTTTTGGTTTTGCAAATGGGTGAAATTGCTCTCTCAGGGGCTCGCCTAAGTGGTTGTTTGTGCATATTGTCGTTCGAAATTCGAATAGTGATTTCACTCTCACCGGGTTGGCCAGAATGCCCCCTATACACCTGCGGAGACCTGCGGAGGCAGCTCGTGGAGCTCGATCCTCAGATCCTCAAACAGAAACGAGTTCTGCTCGACCTTCAGCACTCTCGAGTGGCCGTGGAACGTGAACTGCACGAGACTGCAACCTACCTGGTTTTAACATTGCCTGCGGAGGTTACAATAGGCTTGGATTTACATGTACAGGCGAGTACGAACTGCCTCGGAGTTTGAAATGTTTGATGGGTGATGTGTCGCAGCCGCGGAAACTTGGATCCAAGCCATTTTCGCGCAGACCTTGTATTTGGATCGATTCCAGGCACCCAGAATTTTCTCATCCATTTTACTGCAAGTACTGAAGGAGTTCTGAGGATTTCTTTTGCACGGTTTTCAGCTCAAAATTGATGGATCGACGTGTTGGTGATGGTTCGGCGTTTCCATGGTGTTCAAATTCAAACCCCGAGGCGGTTCGTACTCGCTTGTATTCATAAGTTCCAACCTCTATAGTATACGTAATCTGAACAACTGTCTTCAGAAACTCACGCAGATTATACTATAGAGGCTGGTAACAAGCTTAAGGTCACGATAGAAATTTTCCAGCAGCTGCCGCTCAAAGTTGGCTACAAAATGGGACTCAAAAATACGGCACCTGTCTCACTCACCGCCGTTTGCCGGTCCTGGAGAGGCATTGCCCTTTCTACTCCTAAACTTTGGTCGACAATGGATATCTCATTCAATGACATCCCTTCACGGCGATCGCGAAGCTAGGACTGGTGGAATCCTTCATTAACCAGTGGCTTGGATGTTCTGGGGAATGTCCCTTGTCTCTCACTTTTTTCCTCGGCTAAATCGAGGATGAGGATGGTTATTTCTGGATCAGTCGTCTCAGGCCTATCGTTCACTAACATGCTCATCGAATCTGATATATCGAGCTTAACTTGGGCGAGAACATTTGGATTAGCTAGCTCGAGCTGCACTCTTTGCCTTTCCCACTACTCTAGGAGGCAAATTTTAATTGCGACTGCAGCATAGACACTCCCGTCTTTGGTGATGCACCTCAGCCCCACATCCTGCATGTCGCTGATGACGACCTGGGAGTTACTCCCACTAGGCTTCACCTTCCCTGGCAGCAGTTGACGGTGTTTGAAGGCTCATCAATGATCTAGATCTATTCATCGTCGCCCCCAACTTCACTGATGTCAAATGCCGCTGGACTGGCGAACACAGCACTTCAGGAGGAATCACCTATTCCCGCATAACCTCCTTCATGATAATCCGTGCGGACGCCAATGGGTTTCTCAAATACCTTGCTTTTCCCTCTCTACAACATATGAGTCTTTTCGGTGTGGACACCTACAATTTTCTCAACTCATTTCTAGAGCGGTCGGTCGTAGGGCAACTGGTCACATTTTTTGCAGACATTTTTTTGTTTTTTTGGAGTGTTTACATAATAATACAGCTCAGTCTGCAAAGCATTCCGAGTGTATCCGCTGGTAGAATTGGAATTTACCAATATAGTCGGGAAGTGTGTCCAGGAGGAAATGCTGTTATGCTCAGGTGTAAGCCTTCGTGTGGGACTCTGGCCGCTGATTTAGCCTACTCCATTTTTTTGAGCAACAGGCCGTATACTCACTAAAACCCCCTTGTCCAGTCATTCAGCAAGGAATCTTCATAGAGCAATATTCTGCTCCAGGTGTTCAGGACCAGCTGTTTTTTCAATGCTAGAGCATCGAAGTGAGCTTGATTGGTCAATAATATGTCTCTTTTCAGGTTTCATTAAAGATACCCAGCTAGTGATGGGAAAGTTCGGTTCGGTTCAGGTTCGGGGTGCTTTTGCCCGAACCTTGAACCTGAACCGAAGTTCGGGTTCAGAGATTTGCTGAACCTTGAACCGAACCTCAGGTTCAAGTTCAGTTCAGGTTCAAACCCATTCGAACTTTTTTTTTTTTCTCACCATAAAATGACCTCAAGTTGGTCATGATCAATTGGGTCCGAGTTTAGGTTGCTTCTGTGAATATGCAGATGTGTTCCCCACAATTTCCGGGTGACATTGACGTCGACACAATGATGGTAAAATCAGTTTTGCGCAGGTACGGTTTTACCACGACGGGTAGAACACCGAGAGGACGGAAGAGCATGTGTGCATGGGTGCAAATAGATAGTCAGGTGGGAGAATACACTGAAAGAAGGAAAATCAGCTTTACAGTCCCTGAAAACGAAGTGAAAACAATGCACACTGCACTCCTCCATCCATCCCATCACACTCTCTTCTGCTTCCCTCTCTCTTCCTCAGTTGTGGTGGCCAAGTGGGCGTTGACGAGCATACTTCAAGGTCAGGTAAATTACCTGGCACCCTCTATCACCTGAGCTCAGGTAATAGAGAGTGTGAGGGACGCATCATCACGGTAGCATTCAAACCGAAGCCAAGACGAGCAGCATGGGGGGACGCAAGTGGCAGTGAGTGGTGCGAATCACATGGACATGTGTCTTGAACACAAATCCATTGGGCTAGCAAATTGTGCTCTAAATCCTCTCAAGTTCACTCCAACTCCATTCCCTCACAAATCCGAGGTAGCGATAAGCACTTTCTTTCTGCCTCCGATTGGGCCGGTCTCCAACATTGAAAGTGTCATCACTCATCAATTCAAGTTTGACGTCTCTGTGAGTAAGTTGCGGCCCGAACCTGCTGTCGCCGTGACAACCTTGTGATTTAGAATGCAATGTGTCCGTGCATGTCCCTGCTTCTTATACCCGCCTTTCCTCCGGCAGGTTCTTCCTTCTTCGACCCCCCGACTCTAGTGCGTGAATCCTCTTTGGTCAGTTTTGTCTTTCATATGGATCTTTGACGCTGGTTGACACGGTGCTGTGAGATCTATCCTAGCGAGAACAGTCATGTCTGGCTCCCATACATTCCACATTCATGGTGCGAAATAAATTGATCAGTAAACCTCGGGATTTACTCTACCTAGGAGGACAAGGTGGCCACGGTGGACCAGTCAATCAGCACGGAATTGGTGGTTCTGGGGGATTTGGGGAGGGCCCGAGAATGGCCTTCAACAATATCAATAATGCCATTTTCCACATCCCCGAGGGAGGAGAAATAATGTTTCAGCAGCAAGATGCCATTCTTGACTGGCTTTCACCTATCAATTTCTTTCAGCGACAAGCAGATATTTCACAGTTGCGGGAGAAAGGCACAGGTGAATGGCTGCTGGCAGATCCAGTCTTTAAGGAATGGGAATCCAGCTCTGGAGGGACACTTTGGTGTCATGGAATCCGTGTGTCTTTATCACCCTCATATGCAACTTGTATTAATCATGAAATGCAGCAGGTGCCGGGAAAACAGTCCTCGTGTAAGCTTATTCTCTCTATCAAGTAGTAGCTGTCTGATTATGCCATTTCCAGATCACTGGTTGTGGACCATCTTAACACTCGAGCCATAGGCCAGAATATTGGTGTTGCCTGTATCTATTTGAACCACAAGGAGGTCAACAGCCAAACACCCTCTCGGCTTCTTGCAGGTCTCTGGAGACAGCTGGTTGACACAGACATCGGCACCCTTGCAGAGAATTTATACACCCAGCACCGAAGGAAAAGCACTGCCCCATCTCTTGAAGACATTGCCTGTGTACTCATGTCGAGGATCACGGAATTGTCCAAGGTCTTCATCATCATCGATGCCATGGATGAATATCCCGAATCTCAGCGACATATTCTACTCAAACATCTTGCAGAGATTGGCAGCAGCACAGTGAACTTGATGATAACTTCACGGCCAAATGTTTCTCCAGAGCACTACTCTTTTCAAGGTCTACAAACTCTAGATATCCTTGCAAGGGCTGAAGATATCAAGACTTATATTGATGCACAGATCAACTCATCTTCCTTGCGGGACCATATTAAACAGAAGCCTCAATTACAGGAGGATATTCATGCAAGAATCAGTGGTGCTGCAGATGGGATGTAAGTGTTGGTAAACATTGTGAGTGAGCAACTCAAATAAAATTAACCAGGTTTCTTCTTGCCAAACTTCATCTGGAGCTCCTGCGCACAAAGCCGACAATCAAGGCAGTTCGACAGGCCTTGAAGGAACTACCAAAGGATCTTCATGACACCTATGCTATGGCAATGCAGCGAATTGATACCCAGAGCGAGGACGAGAGAAAGACAGCCTACTCAACTATCATTTGGGTGACTAATGCAAAGCGGCCATTGACAGTTAAAGAATTACGAGTTGCTCTTGCCATTGAACCAGGGACATATGAGCTTGATGAGGAGAATTTTATGACCATCAGGATGATCCTCTCTGTCTGTGCAGGACTGGTCATGGTTGATGAACAGCTCCAGGTGGTGCGACTTGTCCACTACACTACACAGGAATATCTAGACAACATTCAGGCTGAGAAATTCCCAGAGGCACAAACTGAGATAGCACACACTCTGCTCACATTCCTTACATTTGATGGATATCCAGTCACAACCTGGAACCGACAGAATCTGCCCCCTCTGGTGGAGTATTCCCAGTATTGCCTTACACATGTTGCTGGTCTTCCAGAAGTCTATCTCAGAGAAATTCTGTTGAAGTTTCTTATTCAGGCCAATCAATGGATGAAAATATTGAATAGGGGAGTTCCCTGGGAATATGAGTGGAGTTCTCCACCATGGAATTATGGAGATCTTCCACCACAACTCTCTGCATTCTGGATTGCAGCAGCTGCAAACCTTGTTCAAACTGCCAAGTTCCTCCTGGATGGGGGACCATTGCCTGCAAAGAACACAGAGCTCATTGTGGGATCAGTCTATGGTCACACTGAGATTGTCAGCATGCTCCTTGAAAGGGGTGCTGATGTCAATGCAGCAGGAAGAAAATATGGGAGTGCATTGCAGGCTGCTGCTGTTGAAGGCCACACAGACATTGTCACGATGCTTCTTGAAAAGGGTGCTAATGTCAATGCAGGAGGTGGAAAATATGGGAGTGCATTGCAGGCTGCTGCTGCTAGAGGCCACACCAAAATTGTCAGCATGCTTTTTGAGAAGGGTGCCAATTTCAATACAAGAGAATATGGGAGTACATTGCAGGCTGCTGCTGTTGAAGGCCACACAGACATTGTCACAATGCTTCTTGAAAAGGGTGCTGATGTCAATGCAGGAGGTGGAAAAGGTGGGAGTGCATTGCAGGCTGCTGCTGGTAGAGGCCACACAGAACTTGTCAGCATGCTTCTTGAAATGGGTGCTAATGTCAATGCCGAAGGGGGGTATTATGGAAACCCATTGCAGGCTGCTGCTGCTAAAGGCCACACAGAAATTGTCAGCATGCTTCTTGAAAAGGGAGCTAATGTCAATGCTGAAGGGGGATATTATGGGAACCCATTGCAGGCTGCCACTGCTCAAGGCCACAAAGAATTTGTCAGCATGCTTCTTGAAATGGGTGCTAATGTCAATGCCGAAGGGGGATATCACGGAAACCCATTGCAGGCTGCTGCTGCTCAAGGCCACACAGAACTTGTCAGCATGCTTCTTGAAAAAGGTGCTAATGTCAATGCTGAAGGGGGATATCATGGAAACCCATTGCAGGCTGCTGTTGCTGAAGGCCACACAGAAATTGTCAGCATGCTTCTTGAAAAGGGAGCTAATGTCAATGCTGAAGGGGGGGGATATTATGGAAACCCATTGCAGGCTGCTGCTGCTGAAGGCCACACAGAAATTGTCAGCATGCTTCTTGAAAAGGGTGCTGATGTCAATGCAGGAGTTGGATGGTACGGAAACCCATTGCAGGCTGCTGTGGCTTCAGGCCACACAGGAATTGTCAGCATGCTCTTTGAAAAGGGTGCCGATGTCAATGCCAAAGGGGGACACTATGGAAACCCACTGCAGGCTGCTGCTGCTGTAGGCCACACGGAAATTGTCAGGATGCTTCTTGAAAAAGGTGCCACTGTCACTGTCAAAGGGGGATATTATGGAAACCCATTGCAGGCTGCCACTGCTCAAGGCCACACAGAAATTGTCAGGATACTTCTTGAAAAGAGTGCTAATGCCAATGCTGAAGGGGGATATTATGGAAACCCATTGCAGGCTGCTGCTGCTGAAGGCCACACAGAAATTGTCAGCATGCTTCTTGAAAATGGTGCTGATCTCAATGCTGAAGGGGGATATTACGGAAACCCATTGCAGGCTGCTGCTGTTGAAGGTCACACAGACATTGTCAGCATGCTTCTTGAAAAAGGTGCCAATATCAATGCCAAAGGGGGACATTACGGAAACCCATTGCAGGCTGCTGCTGCTCAAGGCCACACAGAACTTGTCAGCATGCTTCTTGAAAAAGGTGCCGATGTCAATGCCAAAGGGGGACATTATGGAAACCCATTGCAGGCTGCCGCTGCTCCAGGCCACATAGAACTTGTCAGCATGCTTCTCAAAAAGGGTGCTGATGTCAATGCTGAAGGGGGACATCATGGAAACTCATTACAGGCTGCTGTTACTCAAGGTCACACAGAAATTGTCAGCATGCTTCTTGAAAAGGGTGCCAATGTTAATGCTGAAGGGGGATATTACGGAAACCCATTGCAGGCTGCTGCTGCTTTTGGCCACACAGAACTTGTCATGATGCTTCTTCAAAAGGGTGCCGATGTTAATGCCGAAGGTGGAAAATATGGGGGTGCATTGCAGGCTGCTGCTGCTGAAGGCTACACAGAACTTGTTGACATTCTATTAAACAGGGGTGCTGACCGCAAGGGATTGAGAATGAAGGTGCAAGTACTCCTCACCAAACTCTCTTGGATAGACAAATATGTTACATTTTCCTTTCTTTTTCTTTTTTCTTTTCTACTTTTACTTATGACTATGTTTCAAATAGTTTCGGCGTGAGCCGGCCAGTAGATACTGATGTCATTATGTACATGTCCTGACTATGAGTTGAATAATCTTGTCTTGCCATTGTCCACTCGCCTCTCTGCACATCCCTTCTCATTGCCTCCGAGACTTGAGGGCACAGGGAATTGGGCGGCCTAAAGCTGTAATACAGCCTTACTGCCCTAATTGTCCCACTTTGTTCCGCTCCAGTCAGTTGGATACTCCGCTGAAACTTGGCAAGCCACATCACCAGACCATAGGATTGTGCTTGAGGTCATAACCACCTTTAGTGGTGTTGGCAGAAGTCTGCCATTCTGCCTGGCTTAATGGCTTAATCGCAGGCAGAATGGCTTGATCGGGAGGAGGCCGGCAGAATTCGGCAAAAATAGCCGAGTTTCCGAAAGCCGAGTGATGAATCACTAATTATCAGGCCATCTTTTTCCTCGCATAGAGTAGAGAACAACTTGTCTTTTCCCCCAGCAATGGCAGAGGCTCTCGGAGCTGGCCGAAAGGCTCCCTCGCTCTACACCAATCACTTTACCCGCATTGGAAAGGTTCCCAACAAGGGAAACCGGTATCGTTGGCGCTGTAACTATTGCGGTGACGACGAAAATAGCACTGGTGTCTCCATCGAGGGCCGGGACAATGCGCTCCCGTCGCATCTGGCTGACAGTCGGAAGTGTCCCAATGCCCCTTCTGACGCCCAAAATGAGGCTCTCCGCTTTATGTCCGACAAGAAAAAAACCTCAGATCCCACGGAACCAGCTACGGCTTCCCGGGCTACCGACATCGTAATTATTGATGTCGATGCTGAGCCCGACGCAGCGCGTAAAAAGCGAAAGGCAATTCATGGTCCCCTGGCCAGCTTCCTTGATCCGGGAATGACCACGGCGCAACAAAATAGTGCTGACAGAAAGTTGCTTCGGTGCGTGCAAATATTTCACCTCTTCCTCCCGAGACTGATTCACAACCAGATTTATTATCCACACAAACGGGGCCTTTACGAGTGTAGAAAACTTATTTTTACACAAATTCCTCCATGATCTCCGCCCAACATATACCGCTGAACAGTTAGTAAAATGTTTCCTAAGAAGGACTGCAAAGCTCGGGAGGGTAGCTAGTTTTCGGTCGGCTGAAAGTGTTTGGTTTAATTTCTCTTTTTAGAGATTTCGGCAGTGGTCGGAGCAGGTGGTTGCGGCGGACAGATGATTTCTTACTGCGGCGGTAGCGGTCTTCTTCGGTAGGCACTAAAGAAAATACCCTAGCTGGGGAGCCAGAGGGCTTCTGCAACGGGTGGGTAAACGGTCTCAAGCAAAGAGGGTAGGGTGGGTCGGAAGGTCACGTAAAATTCCCTTACAAGACTCAAAAACTCAAGAACACGAATGAGGTAGTGAAAGAACTTAATTCTTGTAACTACTACAGAGTGGGGCCTTGGGTCTGGTAAGGTCTACTACTGCTGATATTCCTCTTTTTATACTATGCTGTTTGAGTAATATCCCACCAAGAGTCAGTTCTCTTATGACTAAATTTGACTCCTTATCACTTGTTGGGTTTCCCGGCTATTCCCGTATGATTCCGCTTCTCCCCGAGCCATCCCTCGTTGACTGAATTTATAGCAACACATTTTTCATGTGGAACACCACGCCCAGCTGCTACACCCTATCTCACAATATCCTCAACAGTGAGGCCGCCAATGTGTTCCTCCGAGAGACAGAACACCTGCAGGAGGCGTGTCTTCTCACCCTCCTGGAGGACGGGTGGGAGGATCACCTCAAACACAGTATTTACGGTCTCGTTACCGCCGGGATCGACATATTCCCCATTATCATGAGCCTCAACGATCTCACGGGGGAGCACAGAAATGCGGACAAATGCCTCAACATTGCAGTTAAGTCCCTCGAGCTCATGGGTGTCCCATCCGCGAAGCATTTCATTGCACTTACGACGGATAACCCAACCACTATGCAGTCTTTTCGTCGCAAATTTCAGCTGCGGTTCTTCTGGGTCCTTACCTTTGCCTGCTTTCTGCATAGCTTGAATACTCTCATCGGCGAAATCTGTTCCTACCCCCTTATCAAGAAAATCATCACGAAGGCCAACCGGACGGTCACCTTCTTCAATTCCTCGCATTATTGGGGCGGGCAGCTGAAGGAGGAGGCGAAACGATTGAATGTGACACGGGGTCTCAAGAAAAATTGCGAATCCCGTTGGTATGCACTCATCCTGCTCTGCTTGAGCGTCACCATCCATCGGCAGCCGCTTTCCTCCATCTGTATCCGTCCCGATGCTCAGAAGAAAACAAATGGTCTATCCCCCGCTGCGCCAGACATCATTACTATTGTCCTCAACACCCCCGAGTTCTGGCCGCTGTTGGCACAATTAACCCGAATCGCGAAGCCAATCGTGGACGCTCTGGGGAATTGTGAGTCGCGCCAGGCGACTCTGGCCGACTGCATGCTGCAGTTAATTTGCTGTGCCCGAACCATGTCGCAAATGGTGCTGGAGGAGGGCGAGGATGCTGGGTTTTTGGCACATGTGAAGTCAATGTTCGACCGTTGCTTTAAGCTCATTGCAACACCCATTCATTGGCTGGCACTCTTCCTTCATCCTCTTTGTCGTAAACTGGCCGTCTTGAGCACCGTCAACGGTTACTCCATCGATTTGATGGTTGAAACTGCACTTAAAATCGCACAGCAGTGGAAATGGACGTCGACGAAGGCTATGCAGTTGAAGGATGATCTCAGGGCATATTATCAAGCCAGATCACCTTTCGCCGGGGGCAAAGGCGACGCGCGCAGCTGGTGGGAGTCCGTGCCGAAGGAAAATCACGAGGGCATCCGCACTCTGGCAATTGTTTTAGCATCGGTGGTACCTCATTCAGCCGATGTTAAACGGTTGTTTTCAGATCTCGGGGGCATCCAAACCCCGCGTCGCAACTTGCTGGCCGTCAAAACTATGGAAAAAACTGGGAAGATTCGTAGCCGTTTGAACTACGAGCTTCACGAGCGCGCACGGGCTGCCCAGAAATCGAAGCATCGGAAACACGGCCACATGCACGCCATGGAGGCGGCGGGGATCAACACGGACTTGGCCAAGGATCTCGACAATCCAATCACCTGGATCCCCCCACTCGATGGCAACGACGGTGAAGGATACGAGGATATTGTGGAAAAGGCGGTGCAGGACTTGCAGCCTGTACTCAATGACGAGGAGCCGGTAATTCTTCCCGCTGGTTCTGTTATTGCTGGTCAGATCGTTGATTTTGCGGAACTTGAGCGCATTGAGCGTGGAGAACGGGCTGGAATAGAGGAGGAGGAGGATGAAATTGTTGGTGAGGCGGGCGGCGGCAGTTGGAACATTGAGGATCTCATGCGTAGTTAATTTTTGCACTAAAAATGTTGATGCAGAGCCCTGCGACGCAAGAAATCGAGTATTATGTCATGCCTAATTCTGCCAGATTCTGCCGCCATTCTGCCTGCCAATTTGCCAGGCAGAATGGCTTGATTGCCGCAAAATAATTCTGCCCCCTACACTAACCACCTTTGCTCACCATCTAGGAACCTGTTAGGAATACTCAGCAAATATAATTTTTTTTAAGGCACCTTCCTGGTGATAAGCCTGGCATTGAGCCACCCTAGCAATTTTCAATTTGCTAGTTAAGGACAACCATACAATAATGAAGTTGTGCGTAAATGGTTCCTTAATCTACGACCAGTGCTATTACCTACCCAGGTAGTTTGCTATGAGGGAACAAGTGTACTACAGGGCTCTACAAGTGTATCCTAGGCGCAACAGCTCTGGTAAAGTGTCAGAGTCCTTCACAGAATGCACAAAAGACTTTTAGTGAAAGGTGTATTCAACCATCTGGAAGGATTGGGGTATGCTGTATGTCCCATTGTGGCAGGGTCAGAGGCCCACATCTGGGAACTGTTTTGCGAGCTTTACAATACGGACCGAAGTTCGACTCGGAGTGATGTCCTTGGCGATGCGTAGAGAGCGACGGTCCGATGGCTTCCGATGGACGGCCGGCTGATGTGAAACGCCCTGATCAGGATTCGCTGATCAAAATGATGAAACCCCGACCGGCGTCGTCAACAAGTCGACGATCCCACTTTACACGGGCCACATGCAAATGCGATGGTCGCCTCTGTTCAAATCTTTTCGTTTCTGCTCTTGTTCTGCTCTCCCAGTTTCTTCTTGGGCCTCTAATCCTTTAATCTTTTCCTAAAATCACGATGCGCTACTCGTCCCCGTCGATCGCCATCGCGTTCGCCCTCGTCGCGCCTTCGCTCGCGTTGCCCGGCATGACCTTCCCTAGAGACGCCACGCCTGCGGTGGGCGACTATGTCGCACCCGGTCCTAACGATGTTCGCTCACCGTGCCCTGGCCTGAACTCCCTCTGTGAGTGTGACAGGTTTTTTACAATTTTTCAACTAACCTTGGGTGTAGCGAACCACGGCTACCTCCCCCGCGACGGCCGCAACATTCACGCGACTGCTATTATCTCAGCCATGGACAATTACCTTGGTCTCTCGGTCCGTTAGGTGTTCTGTACTGCTTGCCCTCCCAACTAACGCGACCGTACCCACAGATGACGTTCGATTTTTTGCAGACCTTTGGCGCCGGCGTCCGCGGCGCATTCGTCTTGCTGCCCGACCTCAGTATTGGGCTGGAAAGCTACGATGCCTTGACCAACTCGTGCGTTTTACTGATTGTGCTCGCGCCGCTGCTTTCTCATCGCCCCCCTCGAACAGGCACGACAAAATCGAGCATGACGCCTCCTTCACTCGCAACGACGTCTTTTTCGATCTCGTTGCCAGCGGCGTTGACCCCAAGACCATTGACAACAACAACATACCCGCCATGCACAATCCACCAGTTAATACCACGCTGATCGATCTCCTCGTGAGCTTCAGGTTCGTTTTGCGAGCTCGTGGGGTTTAGAATATTGTTCGCTGAGACAAGCAATGCAGCAAGGACGGTCAAACGCTTACCGTCGACGACATTGCCGACGCGCGGCACGCACGGTTGCAGTCGACAGTCGCATTCAACCCGACTGTGCGTTTAGATTTCTTTTGGCGGGACTTCTATATCCTCATCAATTGACAGGCTGACCTTGATTCGGAGCAAACTGGCGGGATGTGGCGTGAGGCAGGTTTCGTGTCGCTCGTTCTCGGAGACGCGAACGGTACCGTGCGCGTCGACTGGCTGCGTGACTGGTGAGACTCGGATCGCCCTTGGTGTTGCACTGCTGGCTGACTAGTAAAATCTACAGGTTCGTCAACGAACGCCTGCCAATCGAGCTCGGATGGAAGAAGCCCGACGCAGGCCTCTTTGATATCGTAAACTGGGCCACCACTTACGAAGCAGCAGAGAAGGTCCGCAATGGGAACAATGTGGCGGGAGGCACGCCTGAGCTGCCGATCCAGTTTGGGTCGGTGCTTTAACTTGGGTGCAGCTATTGCACGCCCGAGCTATTCTTTCGTTGCGGACGTTTCGTTATCGCATGGCGCTGTAGCCTATCGCCTTCCTTTATATCCCACTCATTTCGGCGCACGCCTGCTTATACCTACGTGTTCAGCTACCCATGCCCACGAAATACAGCGTTGTGAAAGAAAACGACGGAAGTTGAACTTGGCGGCGCCGGTCAAGAGTCGATATCCGTGTTTACTCGAGTCGCGGCAAGAATTTAGATGAGACGCAAAGCGATAGAGGCATTCGGCAGAAAATAGGAGGCGGAGTTGCCTCTTTGGGATTGCGATTTCTTGCGCACGGGCCGGTTTGATCCTTTCCTCTCTTACTGAAAGCCACTCGTTATGAACGCAACACAGTCCCTGGTTCTAGATCTCGAACGCCCTCAAAACACTTCAATAGCGCTTCCTGGTCCGGTGGCGCTGACAAGGGCCCAAGCGTCGCACAAAGAGCAAACGTAGCTTTGGAGTGGCTTTGGTCGCTTTGTTTCTTCCGCTATATAAAGACTGAAGGACCACTATCTCAGTTGCCACCGCTCACCACAATCAAGCGCACTTTCATCCCATCACCTTCGCGGCGCTCTCCACACATGACACCCCACGAGCTGCGAACGCGTCTCGGCGAGCTCGATGCTGTTGTACAACAGGAGCAGGTAGCCCTGGAGCATCAGAGCCAGCGACTCGCAATATCCCGCCAGCTTAATGCCCTTGTGTACCCTGTTCTCACCCTTCCTCCCGAAATCACGTCGATGATCTTCCTGCGTTTCGTCGTCTCGGCATCATATTGCGGCTCAATGTACCGGCGATACACTGCACCGTTGATTTTCCTGCATGTATGCACAATGTGGCGCGATATCGCGTCCGCCGACTCGTCCCTATGGGCGGCGATGTATTTCGACTTCGACACGGATTATCACCGCGATGCACCTGCCACCGAGCTGCAGACCTTCTTGGAGAGTTGGGCACTGCGCGCGCAGAGTCGTCCGCTCTCCGTGGATTTTTGCGGGGATATGGTGTCTCGTCTGGGGGCGGCACGGTCAGCAGCCCTCATGATGCGCCTGGCGCCGAAAGTGCGCAAACTCGCCCTGCGGATCCGGGGCGACATGTGGGAACATTACGGGGAATCTTCAGACGCCATCTCATGACCTATCCTTGAAAGCCTCGCGATTCAGTGTTATAGGGGCAGCTCGTACATTCCCGACGAGCATGGTCCCAATTATGCGTTTGCACTTGCGCCAGGACTCCGGAAGATACACCTGCACCGTACAAGTGGTCTCGCTGTGGTAGCATGGAAGCAGCTCACAGTCTTCTACGGCGACGCGTGCTCTCTCCAGGAATGCACAGAGCTGCTCCGGGAGGCTGAAAACCTTGTGGAATGCGGACTCTGCATTTTTGGTGATAACGACGGGGACTTCCAACCGCCTCGAGCTCTGACTCACATGTTTCTGCGTAACCTCACGTTGTTCGCCCCCCAGGAAGGAGTTCACATCGTTGTGGCTCTGCTTCCCCTTCTGACACTTCCCGCCCTTCACACCTTCACTCTTCCTGACCACAAATACGATGACAATGATGCGGATTCGTTTGTAGATTTTCTGCAGCGCCATTCGAGCCATCTAGTTGAGATGGCCGTAGGTCGGATATCCCCTCGAATACTTGCTCCGCTCTCGGCGCTCGCTGCGCTTCAAGTGTGGGACGTGGATCCATCTTTTGCATACAACTTCGCCGCGCTGCTCGAAGATCCCGGCGTGTGCTTTCTACCTTCACTCCAACACATCACTTGGGAACTTGAGTACCCGAGCTCGCGCAGACCTCGCCTGCAGCATGCCGACTATGAACAATTGGCGCAGGCTATATCCTGCCGCTGGCGTCGCAATCGTGCGGGCGGAGTCAGCGCTGACGTGACGGGCATTCGCTCGCTCACGCTACAGGTCGTATTGGATCCAACGGAAACCTTGGCCGATTTCCATTCGTTGGTCGACTTGGGAGAGAAGGAGATAGGTCTCTGTGTGGAATTGATAGTGAAAAGATCGGCCCAGTAAAAACACACCTCAAGCGTTATGCTTTATTTTGGCTTTATTTATTATTTTCTGCGCTCCTCGGGCCTGGGATCGCCGTGAGTTAGCCAAGCCAACTTTCTGAGCCGCCGGCGTTCCTCCCGCGCCTTCATCTACAAATCTTCTTCTTCTTTTTCTTGACCATGTTCCTGGGTGAGCCGTTGTACTCAGCGCCGCTACCGACTTCCACAAGTGAACGCGAGACGCTGCCTTCAGGCATTTGATCGGGGGGAGGTCGTGAGAAAAAAGGTAACAACTTGAACTTCACCCGCCCACCCCCGTTTCGCGCCCTCGAGCTCAGTAGCCACCGGCCGAGCTCCTTGTCACCATCTCGAAGGCAAAGGCCGACCGCAAGTTGCCCAACCGCGCGAAGCCCCGCCGACCTCAACGCTCAAATCGAGGCGGCGATGAGTAAGCTCTCGACACCTGGTCTCCGCCATAGCAAAGTCCACAATTTTACGCAAGCTTGCGAACGGCAACATCCTCGTCCGGGCTAACACGGAAGTAGCGGCATGTAAGAAATAGGAGCAGGGCCTGACTTGGATGCGTGATCCGTGGATGGATCTGGATGGATGACAGGGGTTTGGACGTTGGATGGATTGGATTTTTTTGATTTCTTGAGAACAAGGACAGACCTCGCCGTGAGAGTTGGCAGCGGTTATCAAGTGGCTGTATGGAGACCGGCGAGCTTTTCTTGGGGTCCAAAAAAGGTGAAGTGGTGGTAAATGAATGCTTTGGTTAGCGTGGGAACTGGACGTTGGACGTCCGTGGACGCGATCAATGGATGATGGATCGTCCATGGATCATCCAAGTCAGGCCCTAAATAGGAGGCGGAGTTGCCTCTTTGGGATTGCGATTTCCTTGCGCGCGGGCCGGCTTGATCCCTTCGTCTCTTGTCCAAACCACTCGTTATGAACGCAACACTTCGCGGTTACCAGAGTCCCCGCCTAGTTGCTCCAACAGCCGCAAAACACTCCAAGACAGATGCGAATGGCGCTTCCTGCTTCGGTGGCGCGGGCGTCTAACACCAGTTCCTGACCAGTTTTGTAAAGACAGGCAGAATGATTCTCTTCAATCGATCAAGGGGAAGGAACGAGCGCCGACAACAACCCGAAGTGTTCTGTAAGCTCAACCATTCAAGTCTGCTCGGCCAGTGTATGCGCTGCACGCTGAGGAATCTGGATTCTGCATACGGTCTCGGTGCCTTGCCACTCTAGCTCATGGGATGTCTGGATCGTTGCTACCACTATCTGCTGCGCATCTGGACAGTGGAGCCCGAATTAGCGGCGGCTCTCGAGCCCCGACGTCCAACTCAAGTCCCGGCGTCCTTACTTCGGAAAGCGAATAAATTAAAACATATATCAATGAGCTCGAACGCCACAAAACCGTTCGTTTTTCTTTTCGAAAGCACGAAAGCATGGATCGTTTCCGACTCAAAGAGTTGACGAGCCTGGAGATTAGCCGCGAACCAGTCGATTCACACTTTAAGCACCCATATGCTACCATGCGCTCCTTTCTGAGCGGAACTTCGACAAGCGCTAAACTTGGCAGGCAGTGGCCACAATCGCTATTTTTTCGCAACACATTAACCTATACAAAACACCCTCGATCTCACGGGGTTGTCAGTCGAGCGTCTAATGGCGTTATCCTCCCTCTTCTTCGGACCTGCTTATCCACCCCCCACGCAGTAGCCGGACTTCTCCTTCTCCGCCCCAAGCCACCGCCGTCCATAGCGTTCCTCCTTAATCTGCCGGACCTATGCATACGATGCAGACCCCGATGGTTTCTAAAATCAAGGGTGCGCAATGCGTTTCTTTGTCCACTTTTACTTGAATCATAGGCTTGTTTAGGCGTAGAGCTTTGGTACACACCGAAGCTGTCAGACCAGATACAATGGGAACGTGCTGCAGACTCTCGGCGACCTTCTGGAGATCTACAGTTCGTCCTCGCTGACCGCACGGCTCCGCCGCCGAAACCACCTCAAACTCGGAAGAAAAAATCTCGCGAAAACGAAAAATCCTGGGACGGTATTCGCTGTGCCATATTGACTTTTAAACAGTCCAAGGTTCTTTCGTTTCTCATTACCCCGAAATTCGCTGGTTTTTTATCGTCCCCAGGTCACAATCACGGATCTAGGTTACGAGTCGAAGTTGGGCCACCGCATTTCAGTAAACTCCAAAGTCTTGGATTCTGGGCGTCCGCAAACAATTCAAGATGGTGACACGATTGAGTTCCCAGCGAGAGCTAGGACTTCTGCTGAAGTACGATATCATACTATTTCGACTTTCTCTTTCTGACCTGTTCCGACAGATAGTGGACAACGTAGAAGTGCGCGATCATCTTACTATACTCTTTCCCCTTCTTAACGACCGTGATAGACTCGGAATATCACCGTTCGAGTGAAATTCTTACTCGAAGTTGTAAAGGATGGTCCAATCATTTGGCGCTTCATGCCAGAGCCATTGACTGGGCCTACGGAACCCGCTTCTCTGACAACCTCAGCACATTCAGCCCCAATTAAATCCAAGGGACGTACTCGAGAGGGCCGTGCAGCTCTGAAGATACTCACATCGCCCCCGCCTACGAATGTCGTCACATCTGCGGTTCCACCCTCGGTAACCACTCTAACCCGAACAGAGCCCTCCACCCCTCAAGCCCGTCCACCCCTTAGGCCAGGTTTCAATCGGAATTCCGGTACTCGCTCTGAACACACGGGTAGCGCGGTCCAATCATCCCCCTCTAGTTTGCGGAAACGGCCGATTGACAATACAGCTGAACCCGAAACGCCCACCGACTGGACTTCGTCATCATCCCTGTTTTCGAGATCGTCATTTGTCCTCTCTTCTCCATCCTCCCCAACGACACCAGATGAAAGTCTCGAACAAAGCCGATCTCCATCCCCCGAATCAAGCAAGCCTACCGTGGGCCCTGCCATGTGCTCGAAGGTTACTTCCCCCGAGACTTTCCATCGCCCCGCTGGGGAGACTCCCTCGACGAACCGTCCCATTCGGTCTCGGTCTCCCTCTCCAGAGGCAGGATCACCCTCTACGACTTTGACCGTCACACGGGCGCCAACAGCGTCAGCGAGCAACCAAAGGCCTACATTCACGTTCGATGGTGAACCAGTTCGCCAGGTGAAACTTTCGGTCGGCGCGAGCCACAGAGTTGGTAAAAACGATAAACCTTCGTGGACAGGTGCGCAAGGTTTAGATCCTCGTCGAATCTCTCCTCAATGTCTTCCGTTTAGGCATAGAATTTGTCCGCGAGGGGGGCGATGTGGGCGCTAACATTGTCGGGATGAAAGCTGAGAAGATTCCATCGTCGGATCACGATTTCAACATTGTTGGCCCTTTTTATACCGAAACGAAGAGGGGCACCATCGGCGAATATCGTTACGCTAGATTGACACTCAGGCCGTCCAAGGTCTCTTTTGTTCCTATTATCGCGAAGGCCACAAACTCACTCATGAATTTAGGTCACGCTAGCCCGAATAGGTTCCATGGCCAGCATCCGGCTGCAATCCAAATCCCATTCCTTCGAGTTTCGTGAAACGGGTCAAACCCATCCGCTACAAGATGGTGACATCATCACCTTCTGGACAAGTCAAGATGATCGGACTCCGGTGCGACACGATAACATTTATTATTCTTGCTATTCCTTACTTGGTAAACTTCACAGATCTGCTTCAAAGTGAATCTCTTAACCCGACCGGCGTCTAATGATTGTCCGATTCGTTTTGTTTCAAAATTGACGGAAGCTTCGGTTCTTCCTCACGATTCTCCTCCGGTGTTCACTCGAAGGGATGGCCCACTTTCACGGCATTCAGCCGAGACGAGCGATGTTGTAGTTCCCGGCGAGCCGAAGTCAAAAGTTGACCTTGACACAGGGGAGGTAGGTTTTCGTTTTTCATTGGATATATCTCGTCTCAGCGCAGTTCTCGATAGACACATACAGAGCTGGACCAACAGACCGAAATTCCATGGGCGGACAGCCTCAGAGTAGGGCACGGGTTCGATGCTCTCGCAGGTGTATCCAAGGCGGGGACCGTGTTCCAGGGCTTCGAAATCGAGAAATCGTCTCAGTCAAAACACATGCAGATACACGTCGAGCATCTAACATGGCAAACCGTCGAAGAATGGCGGAATAAAGTTGAAATCGGCGTGGGGGCGTCTGTGAATTTGCCCTCTCCGCAGGTTGGTGCCAACGCCAAAATTGCCCAGATCCTCGCCAAGCACGCCACTACTTCGACGATTCTCGTACAATGCACAATTGACGCCACTTTCCCCCCCGAGTACATCCTCGAGGATACTATCCGGCTCCAGCCCGGACCCCATACACTCAGCGCCACAGATTTCAGAGCCAAATATGGTGATTACTATGTGAGCGGTTATCAGAGAGGGTACAGTTGTCGTTTGATTGCGATTTGCCAGTACGTCAATCTACATATCGCTCATTCTACTTGACACTCACTCTCATTTATAGAACTCATGAAGAAAAGGCTACCCACGGCCTTGAACTCAAGGTTCTATCCTTTTCCAAGCCATACCCCTCGCTGATATACTTATATCCAGGCCGAGGCCTACGTCCGGAATTATGTCAACGCCAAAGGCGCGGTCGATAAGTCTCAGACCGCAGCCAACAACTTTTCCGTGCACAATGTGATCCTCCTTACGGAGGGATGCACGGTTGATCCCAGGATACTTTCCGGGGACCTGTCTGATATTAATAAAACACTCTCATACCTGAACGTTTCGGAAAACCTCGGTCTGCGTCGTGTTGCGTACCTATACCATTACAGGCACGTAGACGCTATTCACCCAGCGGCGTTGACAAACACTGACCATTTGGTTCATACTAGCGCCCTCTCATACAATCTAAGCCCACGAGTGGATGTCCCCTTGTATATGTTCACAAGAGCGCGCCGGCTTCGGGATATGTACACACACCTCCAAAATCGCCTTCTACACCCTGCGGTTCCAGAGTCCACCGTTATCATCCGAGCCCTCGAAAACTTCCGAAGTCTACGAAGACTGTTGGTACAAATGGGAGGCCACAAGAAACCGAGTATCGACCGTCTCCAGCAGGATCTCGAATCTGCCAAGGACGTGGCCGACACATTCATCAGGCGATACAAATTTATCTGCACTCTCATGAAGATGAACGGCATCGCCGGAGATCTTCCCGCGCCGACCGGCAATGGATGGGTTCTCTACGGGTGGAAATCTGGGACACTTGGCGGAGGCCCACAGACGGGTTCCAACCCCTCCAAATCTGTTTTCTCCGACACCGCGCAGGAAATCTTCGAGCTGGAGTGGTCATCTCCCCCGATCGAAGGCACCTACCTTCGAAGCCAGAAAGATATGACGTTGAGTACACACCTTGGGCCTGGTCCGGCACTCCCTCCAGCAAGGAATATCGGTGGACTCCAGCGATTGTTCAAGCGGACCAAAAAGGAGACCGGGCAAGGAACGTTTACCCTTTCTCTCCGGAACCATGAACCCATTTACATTGTCGGCTGGCATATTTCCGGTCACTGCCCTGATGGGGTCGATGAACCGAGGATTCCAGTGGCGCACAAGTCTCACACTATCCTCTCCGACAAGCTGAAGATCACTGTGGACACGACCCGCGAAACTCACAAATGGGTTTGCCGAGTTGCATTTGTTAAGCAATCCTCGTACAACTTCCCGAATCTGGGATTATCTGCGCGGTTGTGACTGGATCCTCCTTTTTTCGGAGGATTTGGCGGTTCACATACTTTGCCATTGATCGCGGTGTAGAAAATTATCTCTATATGTATTTAGTCGTAATCATCTACGAATCGGACTTCAAGCACGTATTAAATTAACGAAAAGAGTCTCGTGAAACTCGGCGCGGCCAATTCAGATATTATTATACTTTCTCCCGCACGTCGAGACCCGCGAGCACCGATACACGAAAAAAGTAGAGCATCGTAAGAATGTCTTGGGAAGGCACCAACTTAAGCTCTCCAGCTATGGAAGTCCATAATCGTAGGCATTATGGGAAGTAAGTTACTATCTCCTCTTGTCGCGTCTTGGAGTGCACTGGGTTGAAGTTCAACCGAATCGATGTAATTTTCCCACGGTTCAAATCGAGTGGGGTCGGCAATTCAAAACGGTCGTCCAATATTGAACGACCATTCAATGCCTATCTTCCAAATCATAGCATCAGATTCACTCACAGTTCCCTTTTTCCGGCCCTTTTTATACCACTGAATTGAAAAAGGGAGAAAAACCAGGTGAAAAACGAAAGAAATGGGAAAAAGGGAGTGAAAAAGGGCGGAAAAAGGGCAACTGCGAATGACCATCGTAGGAATATATTGGGAGCTCTGACTGTAGAATTTCAGTATTACTAGGCACTACGAGACGTAACATAATTTATGGTGACGGGCAAGTGGCTGGGATCAAATGTCCGGCTTCTTTGGTCCATCGTAGCGCTCCAACCACTCACCCTTTCAGCAAACTGTTGGTGTAAGATCTGTTCAGAATTAGCATTTACAGGATATGTCCCGCGTCGATTTTTCATTTTCCCCCTCCTTCGTCCCCTGCCAATTTATTTCAGATCTTTACCATCAAATCACTGCCAAATCGAACATCTTATAACACTCTTTTGGGGGCAAAATCAAAAAATCTGCCCGGGACATATCCTGAGGGTACCTCTCAGAAGACCTCTCAATTTTAGTTTGAGCCTGTAGAGGCACTGTGGAAGGCTGTAGCCAGGACCAAGTGCGAACAAATACGGAACAAACAGACATCAGTTTGGTGGCGCTTGCCCGTCACCATAATTTACGACTATGGCGCACTTGATGTTGAAGTTGAACTGAATTGATTCTATTTTTCCACGGTTCAAAAATCCCCTGGGAAAAGACGGTCGTTCTGTTTTCCTTCCCGCAAACTCGGTGAGTCATGAACCCGCCAGCCAAAAGCGAATTACGACCGTAAGTACGAACCAGGAATACCGGTTGAAACAACGTTGCCGCAGGGCAACGTTGTTTCAACGTTGCCGCGGGGCAACAGGGCGCACCCTTCTGGACGCTGCCATGTCGGTCGAGAGAAGGTACCGTGTACAGCCTCAGGCCTCAGCCTTAAGAACGTCACTCAGTCGCGCCAGCGGACACTCATGTCCGCTTTTGCATTCGCCTATGGCTCCTTTGGGGACATCCTCGCTACGGGCCAGCTCATCGTCAAGATCATAGTGATCCTGCGAAGAGGCACACGGTCAACGGAGTGTACCGAGACGGAGAAAGAGCTCAAATCGCTGGGGACCGATCTTGCGAATTTGACTCGTATGCCCGTCGACGACGCGGTCCAAGCTTCTCCGCTTGCGCAGTCCGTCGCTGACCGGGTTCAAGAGGAGATTCGACGCTGCTATTCGGACATGCTCAGATTCTACACGAAGATCAACACGTCCAACGGCGGACTGATTCGTAAACTCCTGTGGACTGTATCAGAGGATCGACAGCTTTCTGCGTTTAGGATGCGCGTTGTCGAGCGCCGAACGGCGCTCGGTGTCTTGCCGGGGATGTTGAATTCGTACGTTCGAGCTCGTGCATCTGAACAGTTCCGCTAACGATTGCATCTACGTAGGGGGGCGCTACTGGCCCTTCAAGATCGTGTTATCCAAAGTCACACCGAGACTCAAGATACCGTGGCAAACGGCGTGAACTCTCTCGCTCGACAGCTCGCGACGTATCAGCAGCAGATCATAGCCGTTGTACGCCAAGTATCTCACGGCGTCCTGGAAGAGCTATTGGTCGTCATTTCGCCGACTGGGGTTTCCATCCCCGTCCCACTTGCGTATTGTCGTACATATTTGGTGCGTCCATCTTGCTCATGTAGACGAAACTTGGTTCAACGTTGCGAAAGGAACTAGCTCGAATCCTCCACGCGTACTTCGAGGGAAAAGCTGACCGGCCTAAAGCTCCATATTAGATGGTTACGTCCGATGGTATCTTTCTCTCTGAATATACAGATACTGTACTATTTCGACCAAATGTTCACTGATTTCGGTTTTTTTCGTCTCCGAGATGACCGAAAATTTTCCTTTTGAATTAAGGTGATTTTTGCACACATCATATAAAGTTCAGTGTCACCCGTCACTGAACATTTGGTCAAAATACTACAGTACAGATAGAGCGGACCGCCGATGTGCCCGATGTGGCGGCACCCTAGTCCCACAGCAGTCACTCCAATGTCAAGCACGGTAATCGTCCTATATTGGTGTGTGTTCAACGACACATTCAACTGACATTCGTGTTCCTGCAGACCCACCTCCAGTCAACTCTTCGATACAGCCATAATGTGGAAACTCGCCTTGAGGGAAAATCGACTGCACGACGCCCGCTGTCGTCTTTTCTTCGTGCGTCCACACTGCATTATTCTAACTCATTGATGCTAAGCATCTCTTTCATCAGCCCTAAAACTCATTTTTGGTCTCGTTCCGAGTCGGCGTTCCCCCTAGAAACTTTTGGCCGATTTGTATGTGTCGCTTTGGATCTGACACTGTCTGTGCACAGAACATAGATGAAGCTCAAATCACTCTAAACTCCTAATTCTATTATGATTTCGCTCGGACTGTGGTCTCCCAAATGTCATACTCTATCAATTCAAACCAATTACTTATATACGAAAAAGGGAGTGAAAAAGCCCAAACAAGGGGAGCAACTGACCATATAGAGTATAAAAACAGCGGAGGTATTACTTCGTCGAGGCCGCCTCGCCAAATCAGAATTCAACGAAAAATATTCGTTGCCGGCAAAACGTTCCCACGGTTGAAGTTCGATTTCAACCCGTCTTTTTTTTGCATAGCGAACAAGGAGCGTTTAAGACGCCTGATTTACTCAGCATACATCTGACACATGTATGTAGTACGGACCCCGGCCTTGACCCCGCCTGTTTCTTAACGGGACCGCGTCGGTAATCACCTACCCTACCTGCATACCTCAATGTCAACTCAGAACGCCCTTAGACTCGTGCATGGTTGAAGGACGCAGGCAGATAGAGCCCTGGCAGGGTTCAGAATGAATAAATGAAAGTCGCGATACAATGCGTTGTGGCGTCATTTTAGGATGTAAATATGATCAAAATTGACTGCTACTCAAATGTAATCTCCTCCTCTCGCAAGTTTTTCCGTGTCCACCGTGTCCCGCGTCCAAGCACTGGTCGAAAGCCAACGGGCGAGCATGTCAAACGACAGGAAGTTCACGTTGACTTCGTCATTCCCCCCCATAGACATACTCCATTAGTTTATCCCAGTCGACTATTCCAGTGACGTTGCCCTCCTCGTCAACTAGAATATTCTGGTATCCAGAATCTGGGTGGGAGAGAAAAAATGGTGCGCCGTCGAATTCCGGATTGGGCAGCATGCTCGCAAACGTCCAAAGCAGTTGTAAGTCGGAGATGACTCCCGTATCTGACGTCTCGTTAAGCTGGTCGCTGATCTTCCTTTGGAGAAATATGTATGTGCTGGGGGAAGGATCACCGATGGGATCTGGCGACGTCTCACCTGCATCGATGGCGTATATCGAAGGGTAATATGGACCAACGAAAACCGTGCCCGTTGTTGAATCGATGTCCAGTTGCCCGATCATAGGAAATTCGTGGGAGGAAAGCTGGGACATGAGACGGGCGAGGGACTCGAAGACAGTATTTCTGCGTTCGTCGGAGAACCACGCGGGATCGAACCAAAGTTTTGCCAGCTGCGTTCCAGGCAGGAAAGTCATGAACGTGTATGGCCTGCCAAGGGCATTGTTCTCGGTCGTTTGACAGTCGATGATTCTTGGTACCGGTATGGTTGTGCTGAATCACATTGAAACCACAAGATTTAAAGTAGGAATTTGAACTTACTTGTTGCCGATGAAATCCAGGGAAATACGGTCCAGGGACATTCGTTTTTGGAGCGCTTCGGACCACGGTGGGATGGGTATCCGTGCTACCCAGCGGACTCCATCGGTAAACTCGAGAAAATAGACGACGTTGAAGGCTCCTATCTTCGGTGTTGGGTCGACGGTACACTTGATCTCACCACTGCGTGTTTGTGTGGCCAGGGATGAGAGTACATCCAAGTCGAGATAATCAACGAAGGAAGGAACAGATTCGGAGGCGCATGATGGGGAGCTATGGCCACTAGACATGTAGTAGTTTTTGTAGAGCACAACAACGACGTGTTAGGGGCCGCGAACGGATCACAAGAATTGCTGTGATGCCCCCTTTTTACGAACCACGAACTCACAAACTCACAAATTTGAGCGACAAAATGGTACAGTATCTGGGTCTCTCCGAGTCCAAAGTGTGATCTAGTAGTTGAATGTGCGACTACTTAAAAGTAGACTACTCCTCATAACTTTCTTCGCCAGCACTCTCGTCCGCACTGTCATACTCCTCGGGCTGAGCGTCGAAGGTGGCCCTGTTATCGAGTGAAACGAGGGTCGTCTTCTCGGATCCAATGTGAATATCCATCGCCCCGCTCGCCAAGCGGCGCATATGGTCTGTGGCATTAAGTCGCCATCTCCGCCTTCCCGCGTCGAAATGGCGCAAATTAAACTCCACATCTTCGCCGAGTAAGACGCCAGGACGATAGACGAGTCGGAGGGACTGCAGTCGGGCGAGCTTGGTGGACGTGGTTCTTCGGTGTAGGAAGGCGATGAGTTCTTTGTAATTCACGGCAGGGGAATTGAAAACACTGAGGGTCTTTAGGCATGGTAGACTAAAGTCCTCGTGCGCCGGAAGATGCAAAACGTCGGAGAGAAACTCATGAGAGGGGGAGTGGAGCTCGAGGTTCTCGAGCGTGGCAGCCACGGATGCGAGACTGGGTTTCCAGCGACCCGAACCATCTTCGCCTTCGGCGTGAGACAGTGCGAGGGATAGTGTTTGCAAGAGCGGCGCCGACCGCTCCAAGCAAGATGCGAGGGCACCTGGGTATACACTCCCTGAGATACGGAGGGATACAAGCGCTGGCAATGTCAGTTGCAGAAGCACACATGTGATTCTTACACTGGGTCCGGAGAGTGTGAGGGACCGCAAGTGCACAAGCACAACTGTCTTGGTCTTGTCGTAGATTCCTCCCACCGCATCGCACCTCATCTCGATTAAGTTTGTAGCCAAGCTGAAAAGACCGACATTGCTTATGGGACCCTCATACTTGGTCAACTGCGGCCAAGGGAAGGTGAAGGACGATGGCCAGGCAATGGGGTACACACCGACCTCGCATAGCCGAGGCGCATTTCCGAAAACCTTGCAGGCCATCCAGAGACCCCGATCGGGGTCGTTATTGGCCAGTACCGCTCGCCGCAGCAGCGGGAAGTGAATGCGATCTAAATCCATGAACTCGATATCTAAAGAGGACGCCGTGGTTTTGAAGTCGAGCTCCTCCAATCTGTCCGCATAGCGGCGGATGGCACTCCGCATGCAGTGAGCCGCCGTAGGCAGATCGGTATCTGAATCTTAGTCGAGATTTTGTTGTACGAGACAGAAGACGATCGTCAATGGCCGGAGGCCCGCACGTCCCAGTGTCGGTGGCATCGCAGAACCATCCCTGCGCCTGATATTGTGTTCGTGCAGCTCCTCGATGCTGGGGAGGCAGAGGGTGAAGATCGCAGTTGTGATCTCCACGGGCAAAGTCACGACGGAAAAAGTGGCCTTGGAAGACAGCTCGGCCGCGACGGTTGCTCTGCCACGCTGAAGCATCTCGAGGGCGACCTGATGCTCGGCGATGGACGCGTCAAATGCTGCAAGTCGTGTGCGGAGGCGGTTTGTGGACATTTTCAAACAGATCTTCGGATTGGTTCAAGGAGAAAGGCAGGTTGTTTCGAGGTTGTGGTACATCATGATTGATCGGGCGACCAAATACGTAACCTCCAATCGGAAACTCGGCTTTGCGACACACAGGAAGATTGGTTAAATTTTACTGTACAAGACATTTCTCTTTGCGAAAGGTGTGGGGGAGCAAGAGTACTTATGCACAGAGTTCTATTTGCCAATTATTCAGCAGATGCCACTCGGAGAACGGATGGGAATCATCGATGGAATAAATAAGTTAACGCTGCCGGCCTCACAAATTTGCCGAAAAGAACGGTTGGTTGGTTTCAGTTTCATCATCGGGGACCGTTTTCAGAACCATAAGGCTTGCCGATGTTAACGCCGTCGCAAAGGCCGATGATCCAATGAGCTCTTCTCAATGTACTGTAGACGGTGAGGATACATTGATATTCAGGGATACGAGCTTTGAAGAAGAGGACACAAATATTATCATACGCAGAACGCACTGAGGAGGTGGCGCCAAAGCCAGAGTAAACAATTAGAAGATAACCAGGTTCAACTTATTTTTGAACCGTGCGAATTTCCGAATTAACCAAAATTTCCCACGGTTCAAATACAACTGGCAGGTTGAAAACGATGCTGAATTTGAATCTGGATGTTCGATACCTATATTCCGTCTCGAAAACTCGGCGAGTCACTCCCGAGAGCTGGAAGGTGAATTCGTACCGTCCAAACTACGACCAATAGGGACCAAAAATATCGACGTTGCGGCAGCATAGCCCAGTTGGTCTTCCTGTGACCGCTTTTTAAAGCATCGATGTTGAACGTGACTCTCGACAGCTTCAACACCGCCACAATTTCCCTCTTCACTGCACCCCCACTACGCCAGCAGGCACCCATGCCCGCCTTTGCATTCGCCTACGGCTCTTTCGGAGACATTCTCGCTACAGGCCAGCTCATCGTCAAAATCATCGTAATTCTCCGAAAGGGCACCCGGTCGGACGAATGCGCCGAAACGGAGAAGGAACTCAAATCCCTTGGTGGGGATCTCGCAAATCTCACCCTCATGCCCGTCGACGACGCGGTCCAAGCTTCGCCACTTGCGCAGTCCGTTGCTGACCGGGTTCAAGAGGAGATCCGGCGCTGTCATAGGCTCATGGTTCATTTCTTTTCGAAAATGAATGCAACGAGTGGGCTGTTCCAGCGATTAATGTGGGCCGTGTCGGAGGAGAGGGAGTTGGCGACTTTTCGGATGCGGATTATTGAGCGCCGGACTGCGCTGGGTGTCGTTGTTGGGATGTTGAACTCGTGCGTCTGGATTTTAAATTGAAGATTTTGGCTAAACACAAACAGCGGCATGTTGCTCGCCGTCCAGGATCGTGTTGTCGAACGATATACCCAAACTCAAGACACCGTGGTCAACGGTGTAAGCTCCCTCGCTCAACAGCTCGCGACGTATCAGCAGCAGATTGTAGCTGTGGTACGCCAAGTATCTCGTAGTGTCGCCGAAGACCTTTTTGTCGTTATTTCGCCGACTGGGGTGTCCATCCCTGTTCCACTTGCGTATTGTGGCACATTTTTGGTGCGTTCATCGTGTTCATGCGGACTTTGGCTCAATCCAGCTTTGCAAAAGGCTCTGGTTCCAATCCTCGACGCATACTTCAAGTCGCAAACCGACCGGCAAGATATTCCCTATTGGTGGATTATTACGACCAGTGATGGTTCGGAGCCCCTTGAACACTGGCACCCAACGGCGTCCATCAAGCTGAGCCTTGTCTCTCGCCCCCGGGTCGAAAATTTACTACTTGCCGATGTTTGGTACCGAAACCAATGTGCCTGGTGTGGAAACCCGTTCGCAATCCTGAGCGAGCAGTCGCTTCAGTGTCAAATACGGTAATATTGCTTACTATACTAATGTGGCTGATTAATGCAACCATCTGTACAGACCCAATTCTCGTTGCGAGAGCCTCGCGCAACTCTTTGGTCAAGTAGTATCATGGGAGGTCTTCTTAAGCAGATTGGTTATGCTCTCCTCTCCCTCAGCGAACTTTCTCTGGTATGTCTCCGCAAGTCTATCAGTCTAGAATTGGGGCTAAACACCCGATCTCAAGCGACCATCTCGCAACGCCATCTCGACGCTGGATAATTGAACAACCACTGTCGGGTGCGGGATACTTATGTATATTCATTCATTCATTCATAATTCTATTAGGCGCGCAGGCCCCTTGGGGCCCATGTGGCATTACACGTAGGCGTGGAGGTGTTTCGATGGGGAGTAGTTAGCGAGGGAGAGTGGAGATGCTTTGAGAGTAGTGCTATAAGGGTGTGGGTGGGTTTGGTACAGTGGATATGTAAAAGTCTATGCAATTTTGGGATAAGGATACATTTGTATCATGCGATGAGGAGAGAGAGAGAGAGAGAGAGAAAGAAAATAGTTAAGGAGACGTATCGGGGTTACAGCGCGTAGCGCGGGAGGCGGAAAGTGTCGCGGACGAACCGAAGTACCGGCTTGTGGTCGAATCTGGCAGAGAAGAGGTGGCGGAGTGAGAGGCGGGCCGTCCCGAGGGTGAGGACGAGGTCGAGGCGCTGGCGATGGTAGAGGGGGCACGCGAGCAGGAAGTGCGGCACTGTCTCGGGGACAAGACAGCGGGGGCAGTTCGGCGAGGCGGCGAGGTTGAAGCGGTGGAGGTAGGCATTGAGGGCAATGTGCGAGGTGCGCAACTGCGTCAAAATGCTACATTGCGGGCGGCTCAGCCCGGTGTACATACGCGCGACGACGTTGCCGGGTTCGGGGTGGTCGAAGAGGGCGAGGCGGGGAAACCGCGGGGAGGAGCGCCACTCAGCCAGCCAGCGAGTCTTGAAACGCTTGAAGCCTGCGTCAGCTGCTGCTTTACTCGTGGGGAGAGGGGACTCGAAGGGGCGAATGCGCGAGGCGAGGGGGGAGGAGGCGCCTAGGGCCGCCTCCTTGGCGCGCGCGTCGACTGCTTCATTGCCGATCCCTACGTGTGCCGGGACCCAGTGCAAGCGGATGCGGAGGGAGGGGCGAGCTCGAAGGAGGCGTCGGTGGAGGGTGCGATGAGGTACTGGCCGAGGTTGGGGGCGCGGGGAAGAGATGGCTGAGATGGCGGGTTGACAGTCTGTGAAGATGTCGACGTCAGTCAGTCTCGGCGAACCCTTGATGATGTCCAGCGCCAGTATCGCGCCCACAACCTCCGACTCGAACACAGTGTGCTCGCCCAGCGTGCCTAAGTGCTTGGTCCTCCACCCCTGCTCCCGTCCTCCCTTCCACAAGACCGCCGCCGCTCCCACCCCGTCCTCATACCTGGAGCCGTCCGTGTAGACACTCGCGCCTCCACGCCGTGCCATCTCCTCCTGTTCCTCTCTGGCTTTGTCCTTCGACGGCGCGATGCGGGTGATGAGCGAGCCCGGCGGCGGTGGCGGGACAGCGAGATGAGGATCAATGATCTCGAAGGCGGCGCTGAGGATGGGGAAGGCGGTGTGGAGGTGGATGGGTGAGCGGTGCCAACGCGGAACACGGCGGCAACGGTGAAAGACGCGGTGGAGCGGGTGCGAGGCGGGAAGTGTCGCGATACGGATGGCGGCGTTATACGCAGAACGGTTAAGGCGGATGTGGACGGGGAGGAGGTTGGCGTGGAGGTCGAGGAAGTCTGTGGCCGTGGTGCGCAGGGCGCCTGTGATGACCTTGCAGGCGAGCCTTTGGACTTTACCTAGCGCCTTTGAAATCCACAACGTGCCCGAGTGCCGTGCGTCGTCATTCGATGAGACAGGCCTGTACCAGACGGGCAGCCCGTACTCCATTCTCGGTACAACGACCGTCTGGAAGAGTTGGCGGATGTGGGAGTGGGGGAGGCCGAAGGTGGGGGACGAGATGCGCGAAAGCGTGAGCATCGCCTTTGTGCCTCGACTCTGCGCCAACTCGATGTGGTGTCTGAACGAAAGGGTGTCGTCCAGGACAATGCCGAGGAGTTTCGCTGTCGCTGTGGGTTGGACGGTGATCCCGCTGAAGGAGACTGGGAGGGGAAAGTAGTGGTCGGCGCGGGACGAAGTGGAGGAGTTTGGGATTTGGGCAGATCAAAGCGCAAGCCGAGACGCTCAGCGGCTGGGGCAGCGTGTTCCCGCATGTGCGTCTGCATCAAGTCGACATTCTCTTGGATTGACGGGGAGGCGGCGAGGTGGCTGAGATCATCAATGTAGCCTCGTCGTTGTTCCCGAGAAGTTCGTCGACGTAGATGAGAAAGAGCAGCGCGCTGAGGGGGGAGCCCTGGGGGAGACCGCTGGGGATGGGAAGGAGGGGGGAGTGGTGGTTGTCGAAGGTGTCTGGCGCTTAGGAAGCTGGCGAACGATTGTCTCCGGCACTGCTTTTTCGCGGAGCAAGTGCTCGTGGGAGACCGACGGGAAGGCCTGGGAAACGTCCATGGGTAGAACACTCACGACTTTTTCCATCCATCCTTGATCTTCTGCGTCAGCAGCAGGACCGCGTCAACGGCGCTCCGCCCCTTCCTGGCTTCGAACTGGTTTGGGGACAGGAGCCCTTCCGCTTCCGCATACCCCATGAGCCACTCCTCGACAACCGACTCCAGCACCTTCCCGAGGCCTTCCTCCTCTGCGATCGGGTGATACGCGCCAGGGACAGTGTAGTCGCTCTTGCCCGGTTTCCGGAGCGTCGCAGTGATGAAAACGCGCCATGACTTGGGGAAGCAGGCAAGGCGGAGACCGGCCTGGAGGCCTTCGGGCGGGGGAGGGAGATCGGGTTTCAATCTCATCAGTCTTGTAAAACGGAACCTCAACACTCTGTATCGGTTCAGAATCGGCCAGAATCACCTCCTCTGACCGTCCCTAGTCTTGACAACATTAGGGGAAGTCAGAGTGGATGATTCCGGGGCGATTCTGACATGGATTCCGAATCGAAGCAGAATCGTTGCCTCGAGAATCGCTCAAGCTTCAGAATCCCCGAGTCGATTCTCGACCGATTCTGGTGACGAGAATTACTGATCTCAGCTGATTTAGTGGTCAAGGCAAAATCGAAGTAAGAATCGCTGTTCGACAGAATCGGAGCGGTCAGAGTTGGTCGTCGATTCTCAGTCGATTCTTGATCAGAATCGTTTGGGAATCAATGGCAAAATCGACACAAAATTAACGCAAAATCACCCACTCTGAGTTGCCCTAAGTATTATTCGTGGGTGATCGAGGATTGAGTGACCCGCGTTTTTCCGAGGGTCGAACGGAAACTGTTGAGATGAACTTTGTACGCATGACGGGGCGAAGGCGAGCGGCGAGCAGGATTACAGAAGAGCATTCCACCAAAATTATTGCAGAGTCGAGAATCGCCGCCAAAGCATTACTTCAGCATTATAAGGTTGAAGGGCCAAGTTTCCGAGTTTACCAGGAAGATAAGATCCACAGAACGGCCGGAAGGGATTTCCGTCCTCTCATCAAGGCAGCAACAGCCTGTAATATGCGCGGAGCGCACAAACCGGTGTGGGCCCAAGGCTCGCCACTGGCGAAAATCGATTTGATTTTGCGTGAACCGGAAGTGATCTCCCGCCATTTCACCAAAACAAAATTGTTGTTACGAAGAATACATATACAATGATCCTCCCATGACTTTCACCTATAAACCCATAGCCCAAAGGTGCTCCATCACCCTGCAGGAAAGCCATGGGAGGGGTCGACGTGCGGAAGGGTAAGCACATGCCTGCGCACACCTCGCATTCGCATTCGCCTCGCGCCCAAATCGCCTCGCCTCAGGCGTTGGACACTAAACCGCCCAGACACCAAGGATCTGGGCAGGGATTTCTTGTTTGAGAGTAAGGTGTTGATAATCTTGGCGAGAACGAAAACATAAGTCCTTCATTGTAGTTGCGGCCCCGGCCGTAAGTCACGATATATTTCGCGGGCGATCGAGGGTTGAGTGACCCCGGGTCTTCCGAGGACGCTCCTTGAATGCGACTTGTATGTTATGAACCTGCTACTTGTTGGGTATTGTTCCAGAAGGCGGCCGCGAGAGAAATTTTAGCCTTCCAATTTAGGTCGTTCCGTCTCGAGGTACGCATAAACATGCCAAAGAGCCCAGTTTGGCACACGGTTATGGGGTGTAGAGTCTCGTTGAGGCAGCAAAATGGCACCCAGCTCGCGCACGTTGGGCGAGATGACGTCGAGTGTAGCATATAGGGCAATCGCGAAGCCAGATTCGAAGAAGCTCGGCCTGGGAACGCGGTACAATGACGAGATGGTTCAAACGCGGCTCTCCAGGGATCCTCGCAGGCAAACGCTTCGGAGCTCGAGTGGTCGAATGCGGCGGGGCAGATACCAGAGAACGTCGAGTTGTGGGTGAGGCACACCACGACCGGGCGCCTGATAGACGAGAAGGTGTTGTTGTGATCTTCGGCCCGGGGCTGCGGGAAGACGCAATTGTTGGGGACAGCACTTCTGCCGCACTGGTAGAGCTGAGTAAGTCCAGGATTGCTAAGACTAGAGGGAGTTTGCGAGTACAGGGCTCGTTGAATGTACGCGTTGAGCAGGAAAGAGCCTTTGCGGTGCCGGTGGAAGCTGGAAGGAAAAAGTTTGCGAGTCATCATTTCCCAAATAGGCAAGTTACGTGATCGTTTTGGATCAGGCGCGGACCATGTGGACTGTTTTGCGGCTCTCTTTCTGAATGCACAGTCCCCGCCGCACACACAGAAAGCGCATCTCCGCCCTCCGTCTGTCGTCCGACACCACCAACACCCTCCCCGAGTACTTCCAGCGCGACCTTGCGCCCCCACCGGAGTACGAGGCCGACGCAGACGACGATCACACCGACGGCGATGCGGAGGAGTATGTCGCCCCGCTGACCACCGTGACCACCCCGCTGTCCCCACGACGCCAAGCCCGCGATCGCACCCATCGGAGACGCCCCTCGAGTCCCCCACTGCCGCAAGACGCATTTTTGGACTCGCTGTTGGAGCGCAGCGTCCACGCGCTCGAGCTGTCCAACGCCCTGCTGCAGAGCTCCATGAGCACCCCCACGTCCTCGACCATCCTCACCCGCGACCGCCAGGAAGAAGAGCACTCCGAGGGCGAGCCGCTGCCACCCCTGCGCTCCGCCCCGATAACCCTGCAGGGCCACCGCCGCTCGCGGGAACGAGGTAGATACAATCACTACAAGGCGGACGAGGAGCGGGAGCCGTGGGCGGACGACCTCGCCGCAATCGCGCGCGACGTGGACGAGCTCCTCGTGTCGTCCTCCCTCCCCGCGTCCGTCTCCCCCGTGCACACCCGGAAACCGCCGCGCCGCCGGCCCTCGCTCGACCACGCGCGTTCGGGGTCCGGTTCCAAGCGCACCAGTACAAGTGTGAGTGTGAGTGGGAGCGGGACGAGCCCGAGCCGGTCCGCGTCGCCCACGACGTCGTACACCTCGCGCACCTCCCATACGTCCACGACGTCGTACACGTCCAACACCACCGCTACCTCCGGTGGCACGGGCACAGGCGGGGGTATAGGGACGGGCACGGGCCTGCGCATCGCCCCGCACGCGCGCGCACGCCTCGTCGCACCCGCCCCGCGCGCGCTGACGCAGTACGTCGATGCCTCGCCCATCGCGCCCGTGCCCGACGACGAGGAGGGCGCGCAGATGCGGCTGCCGTCGACGATTGGGCTGCGCGGCGGGGGGAGCGAGTGGGGCGTCCCTGGCTCTCGTGTGAGTTCGAGTTCAGCGCATGGGCAGCATGGGCACTCGATATCGGGGCTGCCTTCCACGTCTGCGCACCCGCACCCGCACGCACATACGCTCGCGTACTCGGCCTCGTACACCAACCCGCCTCCTCCTTCCTCAAATTCACATTCACACTCGCATTCACACTCCAACTCACGACACACCTCCAAGAACAACTCGATCTCGGGGTTACCGTATGCGCAGAACGTGATACCGGAGGAGGAGTCGGGCGCATCTTCGTCTTCCGTCGATTCAGCGTATGCGTATGTCTATGGACACGAGCGGGATGCAACTGCAACCGTGGTGCAGCCGTATGTACCTGTACCGAGGGGAAGGCAGCCCAGCCCGCCGACGCCGCCTCGCCGCTCTTCTTTACCTCCGCAACGGCAGCGCCACTCCCCCTCCCCGTCCCCTTCGCCTTCGCACCCTGCTCGTCGAGGTCTGCAACAACGCGAAGAAGGAGGAAGAGAACACCAAACCGCGGAGGAAGAGCCCTCGGAGGATACAGACGTAGAATGGACCCAAATCCCGCCGCCCCCTGCGGGCCCCGCGCGCATCGGGAGCGCGATGGGGAGGGAGGGGACGCCGGCGTGGGCGGCGTTGAGTAAGCTTGCTTCGGGTGCGGGTGCGGGTGCGAGTGCGTCTACGCCGTCGCTGCCCTCGATTTTGGGTGGCGGCGGTGGGAGTGCGAGTGTGAGTGGTGGGAAAGGAAGAGTGCAACGGTCGTCGTCCTTGTTGGGCTCGCGCGGTGGGGGTAAAGGTGGGGGCGGGTTGTTTCCGTCGTTGTCGTTGTCGCCCAAGCTGTTCGGCTCCTTTAACTCCAACTCCAATGCCAACGCCAAAGGGCGGAGCGAGTCGAGGAGTTCGTCACGCGGGGGGCGGAGCGATACGCCGCGACGTAGTGGGACGCCGGTGCCGATTCGGTCGGCGACGTTCCAGTCCGGCGCGTCCCGTAATGCGAATGTGACTGTGCCGGTGGGCGGGGTGCCCTCCTCTGCGCCGTCCTCGTCTTCCTTCGCCGCAGGATTCGGCGTAGGCGTAAACGGGGGCGCAGGGATGACATACCACCCCAACGCGTCGACCATCATCACGACGCTGCCGTCCGAGAGCCCGGAGGAGAGCGAGAGCGAGAGTGCGCGGAGTGGGGGGTCGGTTGATGAGGGGCGCGCTGGAGTGGATCTGGACGCTGCGGCCAGTAATGCCGAGGGTGCACGGGAAGGGAGGAAAGGTGGGAAGTGTAGGGCGAAGGAGGCACGGAGCGCGTTGAGGAAGATATTGGATGAGGGTGAGTGCGTTTTTTTTGCGTGTTTTTTTTTTTTGGGAGGAGGCGCGTCGAATTTAGCTTTTTTAGCTTTGCCTTTTCAGTCGACGCGACGAAGGAAGAAGCCACATTTTTTTGCTTTCATTCTTTCTCATTCCACAACGACTTCTTTCCCCCCCTTATTTTGGGTTTTGGGTTCCCCTTCTCATTTCCCCTCTTCTCCTTCTTAATTATAATTAACTAACTAACACGTCCTTGCAGCCCCAAAACCACCGCCCCCGCCCCCGCCACCGCGACACCAGTTCCTCCCCCGCTCCCCGCCGCCGCTCCCGCACGCCGCCCCGTCGACGGCCACCGCGTCCGTGTCGCGCCTCTTCAGCAAAGGTGGGCGGCATAGTGTTAGTACGACGCCGACGGAGGTGCGGGGGATCATGAAGGTCGGGGGGAGTCGGCCGGTTACGCCGAGTACGCCTGTGCACCCCCCGTTGAGTGAAAGCAGGGGCGAGGGGAGCAGTACGGCAGCAGGAGGAGGGTGGGGATTGGGCGGGGGCCAGAGCGTGTTTTGGCCGTTGCGGAGCGGGCCGCCCAGTGGGGCGTCGACGCCGGGGGGGACGACGGGGCATGCGAAGCGGATTAGCTTTGCGGAGTTGCCGGAGAGTTGGGCGGCGTCGTCGGGGCGGGGGTCGTCCGCGCGGGGGCGTTCTTCCAAGTCTGCGAAATCGAAGAACGGGAAGGGGAAAGGCAAGGGGAAGGGCAAGGGCAAGGGGCGGGAGGGGAGCGGGGAGGGGGAGGAGGGGGAGGAGGGGTGGTTGGCGTGGCTTGTCGGGGGGTCGGCGTGGGCGGGAGGGGGAGGGGGTGCGGGGATGGGGCTTGGTGTTGGGCTTGGGCTCGGGATGGGGATGGGCGGGGGGATGGAGGAGAGGGAGCGGATTGGGAGTGGGGGCGGAGCGGGGGGGGAGGGGGAGCGGGTCGTGGGGTGCGAGGGGTGGGGGTGGGCTTGGAGGGGTGGGAGATGAGTGGGCGGTTTAGCGCGTCGGAGCCGAGGCGATTTGGGCGCGAGGATGGCGCGACGCGAATGCGAGATACAGGGACTTACCCTTCCCATCTACGGCGAGCCCATCCACTAGACGATTTACCCCGCCGTCGCGCGGACTAATTTATGCAATACCTATAGGCTATTGGTTATCTATCCTTATCTCTCCCTCCCTCCCTCCCTCCTTCCTTGCCTTGTTGTGTTTCTGTTTCTGTCTTTCCCATACATACCAACGAATGCCTACGCACATACGCACATACATACCCTCCTTACGATTTAGTCACGAGTACGACGAGTTGGGGCGACGACGAGTTCTTGCACATAGTTTATGGTTTAGAGTTTAGGGAACGTACTGTAGGTTGGATGTAGATCTACTGAAAACGGGATTTGTTTCGCGATATGCTGGTGTGTCGTTCGGAGGCTTGATAGTGGTGTGCGGGTGCATTGGTCTGTGCCCAGCGAGAAATTTCACCTGGGGATCGAAGCCAGTTGACTTTGGCCAAGATAACAGGAGGATCCGAGCTTTGAGTGGGACTCGTTACAAGCCGCGGGTGCGACTGCCCATGTGTGTCACAAAGCCGAGTTTCCTAACCGGGCAATTGGAGGTTACGTGTTTGGTTTTGTTGCCGAGATCAATACACAACAAGTTGCCTTCTCTCCTCTCTGAACCACGAAATTCGAGGGAAAATGTCCACAACTCACCTCCGCACACGACTTGCAGAGATTGACGCGTCCATCGCCGAGCATCGACTCGCCCTCGAGTGCTTGAGCGAGACAGAACAACTGTCGCGGCCGAGCTGTCTTCCAAGGCCACTTTCCCCGTCTTGACTTTGCCCGTGGAGATCACAACTGCGATCTTCACCCTCTGCCTCCCCACCCTCGAGGAACTGCACGTAAATAACGTCAGACAGAGGGATGATTCTGCCACACCACCGACGTTCACCGTGCCGAACGTTTTGCTGGAGTGCTGTCGTGCGTGGAGAGATATCGCAGTTGGGACTCCCTCACTTTAGACGACCTTGCCGCTTTGCCTGAAGGACGCCGAGTTCGGGAACACCAACGCTGCATTGTCCGTCTCCCGACGACGGGCGGACGAGTACATCGACCGGTGGCTGGGACGCGCGGGCCTCCAGCCATTGACGTTCGTCTTTTGCCTCGTACAAGAAAATCTTGACTACGATTACGATACCGATCTGCCTACGGCGGCTCACTGCATGCGGAGTGCCATCCGCCGCTATGCGGACAGATTGGAGGAGCTCGACTTCAAAACCACGGCGTCCTCTTTAGATATCGAGTTCATGGATTTGGATCGCATTCACTTCCCGCTGCTGCGGCGAGCGGTACTGGCGAATAACGACCCCGATCGGGGTCCCTGGATGGCCTGCGAGGTTTTCGGAAGTGCGCCTCGGCTATGCGAGGTCAGTGTGTACCCCATTGCCTGGCCATCGGCCTTCACCTTGCCTTGGCCGCAGTTGACCAAGTATGAGGGTCCCATAAACGATTTCGGTCTTTTCAGCTTGGCTCCAAACGTAGTCGAGATGAAGTGCGATGCGGTGGGAGGAATCTACGACAATACCAAGACAGTTGCGCTTGTGCACTTGCGGTCCCTCACACTCTCCGGAGGCAGTGTAAGAATCATATGGGTGCTTCTGCAACTGACTTTGCCAGCGCTTGTATCCCTCCGCATCTCAGGATCCTGTACCCCAGATGCTCTTGAAACTTGCTTGGAGCGGTCGGCGCCGCCATTGCAAACTCTATCCCTTACGCTGTCTCACGCCGAAAGCGAAGATGGTTTGGGTCCCTGGAAACCCAGTTTCGCATCCGTGGCTGCCACACTCGAGAACCTCGAGCTCCACTCCCCCTCCCATGAATTTCTCTCCGACGTTTTGCATCTTCCGGCGCACGAGGACTTTAGTCTATCATGCCTAAAGACCCTCAGTGTTTTCAATTCCCCTGCCGTGAATTACAAAGAACTCATCGCCTTCTTACACCGAAGAACCATGTCCACCAAGCTCGCCCGACTGCAGTCCCTCCGGCTCGTCTATCGTCTCGGCGTCTTACTCGGCGAAGATGTGGAGTATAATTTGCGCCATTTCGACGCGGGAAGGCGGAGATGGCGTCTTAATGCCACAGACCATATGCGCCGCCTGGCGAGCGAGGGGATGGATATTCACATTGGATCCGAGAAGACGACCCTCGTTTCACTCGATAACAGGGCCACCTTCGACGCTCAGCCCGAGGAGTATGACAGTGCCGACGAGAGTGCTGGCGAAGAAAATTATGAGGAGTAGTCTACCTGGAAGTAGTCGCACATTCAACTACTAGATCACACTTTGGACTCGGAGAGACCCAGATACTGTACCATTTTCTCGCTCAAATTTGTGAGTTTGTGAGTTCGTGGTTCGTAAAAAGGGGGCATCACAGCAATTCTTGTGATCCGTTCGCGGCCCCTAACACGTCGTTGTTGTGCTCTACAAAAACTACTACATGTCTAGTGGCCATAGCTCCCCATCATGCGCCTCCGAATCTGTTCCTTCCTTCGTTGATTATCTCAACTTGGATGTAATCTCATCCCTGGCCACACAAACACGCAGTGGTGAGATCAAGTGTACCGTCGACCCAACACCGAAGATAGGAGCCTTCAACGCCGTCTATTTTCTCGAGTTTACCGATGGAGTCCGCTGGGTAGCACGGATACCCATCCCACCGTGGTCTGAAGCGCTCCAAAAACGAATGTCCCTGGACCGTATTTCCTTGGATTTCATCGGCAACAAGTAAGTTCAATTCCTACTATAAATTGTGGTCTCAATGCGATTCAGCACAACCATACCGGTACCAAGAATTATAGACTGTCAAACAACCGAGAACAATGCCCTTGGCAGGCCATATACGTTCACAACATTCCTTCCTGGAACACAGTTGGCAAAACTTTGGTTCGATTCCGTGTGGTTCACCGATGAACACAGAAATACTGTCTTCGAGTCCCTCGCCCGTCTCATGTCCCAGCTTTCCTCCCATGAATTTCCTATGATCGGTCAGCTAGACATCGATCCTACCACGGGCGCGGTTGTCGTTGGTCCCTATTACCCTTCTCTCGGCGCCATCAGTGAAGGTGAGATGTCGCCAGACCCCGTCGGCGATCGGTCTCCCAGCACATACATATTTCTCCAGAGGAAGATCAGCGACCAGCTCAAAGAGGCGTCAGATACGCGAGTCATCTCCGACTTACAACTGCTTCGGACGTTTGCGAGCATGCTACCCAATGCGGAATTCGACGGCGCGCCGTTTTTTCTCGCCCACCCAGATTTTGGATATCAGAATATTCTAGTTGACGAGGAGGGCAACGTCACTGGAATAGTCGACTGGGATGGTGTACGCGTTGTTCCGCGACAATACGCTTTCGCGCGATACCCCTCATGGATTACCAGGGACTGGGACCCCCTGCTGTACGGATACTGCGAGGCTTCCGCGGTGAGTCATCCTCGTCTTCTGGATGTGCCAAGAACTCACTCGTTTGTAGAGCGATAATGGTGACAATGGCGAAGACAACGTCGAAGATCTGTCCCGTGAGGCGCAAGAAGAGGACTCCCCTGAGACGCTCTCGCGCTTCAGGGAAGAATATCTGGCGGTCTTCAATCGCCTGAATCCAGCCCATGCGCAGCTCACCCGGCACTCCCACATATTAGAGGCGCTCATCATTGCCATAACCGCGTCGTACACCCGCAGCCCCATACTGGACAAACTAATGGAGCATGTCTATGGGGGAAATGACGACGTCAACGTGAAGTTTCTGTCGTTTGATATGCTCGCCCGTCGGCTTTCGACCAGTGCTTGGACGCGGGACACGGTGGGGGCGGAAAAACTTGCGAGAGGAGGAGATTACATTTGAGTAGCAGTCAGTTTTGGTCATATCTACATCCTAAAATGATGCCACAACGTGTTGTATCGCGACTTACATTTATTCATTCTGACCGCTGGGCTCTGTCCGCGTGCGCCTTCAACCATATACGAGTCCAAGGGCATTCTGAGCTGACGTTGAGGTAGGTAGATTACCGCCGTGGTCCCGTTGAGAAACAGCCGGGGCCAAGGCGGGGGACCGTACTACATACATGTGTCAGATGTATCCTGCGGAATCAGGCTTCCCAAACGACCTTGTTCGCTACGGGTTGAAATCAAACTTCAACCGTGGGAACGTTTTGCCGGCAACGAATATTTTCTGTCGAATTCTGATTCTGGCGCGGCGGCCTCGACGAAATAATACCGCCGCTGTTGTCATACTCTACATGGTCAGTGGCTCCCTTTATCTGGCCCCTTTTCACTCCCTTTTTTCGTATATAAGTTACTGTCTTAATTTGTTAAATTTTGTTTGAATTGATAGAGTATGACATTTGGGAGACCACACTCCGAGCGAAATCGTATTAGAAGTAGGAGCTTAGAGTGACTTGAACCTCGTCTATGTTCTATGCACAGACAGTGTCAGATCCAAAGCGACACATACAAATCGGCCAAAAGTTTCTAGGGGGAACGCCGACTCGGCTTGGATGTACTCTCATCCCTGGCCACACAAAGGCACAGTGGCGAGATCGAATGTGCCGTCGACGCAACACCGAAGATAGGAGCCTTCAACGTCGTCTATTTTCTCGCGTTTACCGATGGAGTCCGCTGGGTAGCACGGATACCCATCCCACGACGGTCTGAAGCGCTCAAGAAACGAATGTCTCTGGACCGTATTTCCTTGGATTTCATTGGCAACAAGTAAGTTCAAATTCCTACTTTACTAGTAAATTTCGTGGTTTCAATGCGATTCAGCACAACCATACCGGTACCAAGAATCATCAACTGTCAAACAACCGAGAACAATGCCCTTGGCAGGCCATATACGTTCGTAACTTTCCTTCCTGGAACCCAGCTGGCAAACCTTTGGTTCGATCCCGCGTGGTTCTCCGACGAACGCAGAAATACTGTCTTCGAGTCCCTCGCTCGTCTCATGTCCCAGATTTCCTCCCATGAATTTCCTATCATCGGTCAGCTAGACATCGATCCTACCACGGGCACGACTTGGACCCCCCAGCAGGCGAAATAACGACTTCGACGACGCGACGAGATAATTGGCATACCACAGCTACGATCTGCTGCTGATACGTCGCGAGCTGTTGAGCGAGGGAGTTTACACCGTTGACCACGGTGTCTTGAGTTTGGGTGTGTTGTTCGAGAACACGATCCTGGACGGCGAGCAACATGCCGCTGTTTGTGTTTCGTCAAAATCTTCAATTCAAAATCCAATTCTTCAGACGCACGAGTTCAACATCCCAACAATGACCCCAAGCGCAGTTCGGCGCTCAATAATCCGCATCCGAAATGTCGCCAACTCCTTTTCCTCCGACGCGGCCCACATCAATCGCTGGAGCAGGCCACGCGTCGCATTCATTTTCGAAAAAAAATGAACCATGAGCCCATGGCACCGCCGGATCTCCTCTTGAACCCGGTCAGCAACGGACTGCGCAAGTGGCGAAGTTTGAACCGCGTCGTCGACGGGCATCCGAGTCAAATTCGCGAGATCCCCACCAAGGGATTTGAGTTCCTTCTCCGTTTCGGCGCACTCGTCTGACCGGGTACCTTTTCGGAGGATTACTATGACCTTGACGATGAGCTGGCCCGTAGCGAGGATGTCTCCGAAAGAGCCGTAGGCAAATGCAAAGGCGGGCATGGGTACCTGCTGGCGCAGTGGGGGTGCAATGAAGAGGGAAAGCGTGGCAATGTTCAAGCTGTTCAGAGGCCACGAGGCAACGTCGTTCAACTGATATTTTTGGGTCCGTGTTGATCATGTCGTTCATCTTACGAATTCGTTTTGTAGCTCTCGAGCGGGTTTTTGAGAAGGAAAATAGGTATCTACCAACTGCATTCAAATTCAGCGCCGTTTTGAACTGCCGAACACGAAAATTTGAACCGTGAGAAAAATCGGGTGAACTCGGAAATTCCCACGGTTCAGGAATGAATTGAACCTTGGTTATCTTCGAATTTGCTTACTCTGGCTGTTTGTCTCCTCTCCTTCAAAGCTCGTATCTTTAAATACCAATGTATCCTCACCGTCTACAGTACATTGAGAAAAGCTTGTGGGGTACAATATTGGATCATCGGCCTTCGCGACGGCGTTAACATCGACAAGCCCTATGCCTCTGAAAACGGTCCCCGATGACGAAACTGAAACTAACCAATCGTTCTTTTTGGCGACTTTATGTGGCCGGCAGCGTTAACGTATTTATTCCATCAATGATTCCCATCCGTTCTCCGAGTGGGATCTGCTGAATTCCCACCCGCCGAGTAGTTGGCACATAAGACTCGATATATGTGCCTCTCGCTTGCGCACAGTTAAGAAACCATGTCACTGGGCTACGTGTTAATTTTTCCGCAGGCGAGATTCAATTGATTCAATTGAAATACATTTCGCGGGTTCGTCTCAATCGGAGCTAATACAATACTCGTTTTTTCTTTCATTGCCCTCTACCTGTATATTACCTCGCCCTGTACCCGGCTCGGGTACTCCAATTCCTAACCGCCAAGCAGCACACTTGCGCGCCTTCTGGGTTAAATTGTTCCAAATGAAATCACTTCTGCCGTGTTTTCAGCCTCGGTAGCCCTGCATGCATACGCGGCATAGCATTCCCGGGCCTCTTGTGTCGCATTGGCTTCCTGAAGTATCCACCGAGTGAACCTGCATAATGAACTGTGACAGAAGGACACATACCTCCCTTTCTCCAGGCCGATTTGACCTTATGGTGGGTATGCATGATGACCAAATTGCTGTATCAGTGAGTTGTGCGAAGCTCTCGCAATGAGAGTTGAGTCTGCAAGAATAGATCAATAATGTCCATTCAGCCACGCTAGGATATAAGCACTATTACCGTACTTGGCATTTGAGTGATTGCTGAGTGGCTAGCGGGCTTCCACACCGAGCACAGTGGCTTCGATACCAGACGTCACTACGTAACGAGCCCTCGCGGGGAAAGAGAAGATCCAGCTCCATGGACGCTGTTAGCTGCATAGGAGACGGCGGATCCACGTCGGAGTCATAGTCATGAACACTGCTACCACTAAACGTAACAATGGAATATGAACCTTTAGGTCGGTCAGCTTCCCCGTCGAAGTATGCGTTGAGGATCCGAGTTAGATCCTTTGGCAAATCTGGATTGAGCCAAGGTTCCATAAACGTGACGTACACACCTCAAATGTACGACAATAGACAAATGGCATCGGAATGGACACCCCAGCCGGGGAAACCACGACAATCAAGTCTTCCAGGACGCCGCGAGATAATTGGCGTATAACGGCTATCATCTGCTGCTGATACGTCGCGAGCTGTTGAGCGAGGGAGTTCATCCCGTTGACCAAGGTCTCTTGAGTCCGAGTGTTTCCCTCAATAACACGATCTTGAAGCGCCAGCAGCCCCCCGCTACGTAGATATAATTGTCAGCGGAATTGTTCAGATGTGCGAATTCGAACGTACGAATTCAACATTCCCAGCAAGACGCCGAGCACCGTTCGGCGCTCCGCAAGACGCGTCCTAAATGCGGCTAGGAATCGATCCTCCGCTGGGATCCATAAGAGTTTACGAATCAGGCCGCCATTGGACGTGTTGATCTTCGTGTAGAACCTGAGCATGTCCGAATAGCAGTGTCGAATTTCCTCTTGAACCCGGTCAGCGATGGACCGTGCCAGCGGAGACGCTTGAGCTGCGTCGTCGACGGGCATACGAGTCAAATTCGCAAGATCGGTCCCCAGGAATTTGAGCTCTTTCTCTGTCTCGGCGCACTCCGTTGACCGTGTGCCTCTGCGGAGAATCACTATGATCTTGACAATAAGCTGGCCCGTCGCGAGGATGTCCCCAAAGGAGCCATAGGCAAATGTGAATGCAAAAGCGGGCATGAGTCTCCGCTGGCGCAGCTGGGTGCGGGTCGGTGTTAAGCCTCAGGCTGTGTACACGAGACCTCATTTCAACCGATATGGCATCGTCCAGAACGGTGGAACACGGCAACATTGTTTCAACCGATATTTTTGGTTTGCGTTTATTTAGACCGTGGAAATTCGCTTTCCAGTCTCACCGAGTGTGAAGGAATATAATGACCGTTTTTTCCCAGTTGAAAGTGAACCGTGGGAAAATCGAATCAACTCGGTTGAACAAGTGCGCTCAAAGTTGCGATATAAGTAACGTCTCATGATGCCTATGGATCACGTAGTTCTCAGCTGAAGAATCTTTATGCCCCCCCCCCAAGATACTCTTACGATGCTATGCTTTCTTCAGGTGGTGGTGCATCGGTGCTCGCAGGTCTCGAGATCTGCGAGCGCGGAGAGGGAAAACCGGGATCATTGAAACTCACTTTGAGTTCGCAGACTCGAGCGGCATTGTCTAGAAGGGTAGGCCATGAAAATAGAGTTAGGTCATCGAACTTATGAATGAACCGAACCCAAATACAAAGGAAGGTAGGCACCGAGCAAAAAAAATTAAGACAGTAGAGCGAGCTGTTGACCTTAGAAAGGCGTGTACGAAGGAGCATAAAATATGGAATCGCGAAGATATGAATTGGTTTACAGATCTATTGACCAACGGGAATGGGCTTGCAGAAATTCAAACAAGATGGTTGCGCCTCCGACCAGAATAATAATTTAATTCACTGTTCAAGACGCCGTTATTTGCATATTCAAGCCTGAGTTTGAATTCAACCGTGGGAACTGTTTCACTGCATTCCGGGGGGCCCCAAGGTGCTGGGGGGGTATCCCTCGGTCGTTCTCGACCCTAGCTCCATGGACGCCGTTGGCTGTAATTGAGACGGGTCCAAATCATCAACAACCATCCAATAGAGGGGATTTCGCCGATTGAAGTATGCGTCGGGAGGGTGCCAGTGGGGGGCTCGAGAGCCTCCTCCGATGGATGGGATCCCGCGCTTCTCGTGGGGACACCTGGGTCGTCGCCGTGGTCAGCGGGGCCGGCGAAAGGCTTTGTCCGCTTCCACGGGCAGCCCTAATAACCGCCTGTAAACTCCATAAGTGCCGATACACCTCACTTAGCTACAGCGACCCTACACTACCATCCCCCTCAGCACCCTCATAGCGCACTCCACTCTCCTCCTCCCGCTACGCACCCGCGCCGCAGACTCCCGAACGGCCCGCTAGTTTACATCCGAGTACATATGTATAGTGCAACATGGGCCCCAAGGGGCCCGCGAGCACTCTAATGGAAATTGAATTGAATTGAAAGTACTTATGTATAACTCGCTGTGATACCTCTCCGAGTCCTATAGACCCGTCCGAAATCTTACGGGTTTATACAGTCTTATAGGCATTTATACCCAAATCGGACTTTGCGGCAACCCATCTTGCGTAGAAACCCACACAAAAATACGGAACAAAATTCTTCGGATGGGAATAAAATTTTAGACACCCCGGATATATACCCTCATGTATGTAGTACGGGCCCCGGCTGTTTCTTAACGGGACCGCGCCGGAATATACCTACCTACCTACCCTCCTCCTCCGGGTCTGGGTCATCCCAACCCCCTGGGCATCGTCCTCGGAAATTTAATCCCCGCGCCCCCTTGCCCAGTACGTAGCATTCTTCGGATCTCTGCATTGACCTGGCGTTCAGGTGGTAGCGAGGGCGATACAGATTGCGTTCCTAGAGAGTTGCGCGACGCTTTTGCAACGGGACCTGAAACAACACAAATGGTTGGATTACATCAACGACACTGGGGTATATAAGCACCATAGTTGACATGTGGGTGATCACTGAGTAGCTAGCGGGCTTCCACACCGGGCACATTGGCTTCGATGCCAGACGTCGGTAAGTAGTGAGCCTTCGGGGCGAGAGATAAGGACCAGCTCCATGGACGCCGTTGGCCGTTTAGGGGACTCCGAACCATCACTGGATGTAATAATCAACCAATAGAAAACACCTCGCCGGTCGGTTTCGGGTTTGAAGTACGCGTTGAGGATTGGAACCAGATCCTTTTGCAATAGTACTGGATTGAGTCTTAAATCCCCACATAAGAACACGTAAAAGGATAAATCTATATTAGACTTGTTTAATTAATGGCCTTTGCAATGTTAATCTGGTTTTAAATTTTGTTCTGTTCATCCCTGCAGAGACAGGGGAGCGGACACACCCATGGCTGGCTACCCAGTGTTGAACAGTGATCTTGTGCACCGTGCGGAGTGTTGAACAGCTGTTTACGCATGGATCGAACCGTTGTTTATCAATTGGTTTGAACCGCTGTTTAACTCGACCTGTTTAATCTACCGTTTATTGTGTTTGAACGGAGCTATTTAAACGCGGTTCACCGGAGGATCGCAGTAGCCCAAAAATGGAAGTCGAATGCGGGACTCGAACCTCGAGGCTCATGCTTATAAGTCATGAAATCCGTGTAGAAGCACTTACCACTCGACCATACCAACCATGATGGTTGGGCTGTTTTATAGGAACAATAACCGCCTGACTCCGGCCCGCAATGGGGTAACCAACCAGAAACAGAGAGGAACCGAGTCTTCTTTGACAGTCCTCGAAATTCAGCATTTGATACTTGACGCAACCATTTCTTCTGATTCAACTAGTTCAAGTGTATTTGGCACTGTTTTGCAGTCATGAGACATGTTGATTTTGATTTCCATCTTGCCTCTCGCCAACTCTCTTCACAAGCTATGCCCGAGACCGTGGAGTGCATCTCATCTGGATTACAGGCTCAGAATACCTTCAGTGCTGCGAAGGCCACTGGGAGTCCCTTCAACCTAGAGGCTATTGTAGTTGATGCTACCAAACGGGAGGCTAGGGCCACTGGTGCTCCTGCGGCTGCCAAGCAGGGACTTGTCTACGAGTTAGACTCCCGTTCTACCATCAAGAGAGGCCAGAAGGATAATCAAAGCGATGTATATCCCCCCGCCCTTCGTACCACGGCCTCAAATCCTGATCCGCCCTCGGTCAATACCCTAACTCTGGAGGTGATCTCATACACCAACCGCGCATTGATACTGAACTTTGGAACACTTTTCTTCATGGTATGCACTTGACCCAGAAATACTCCCTCAGTCTTACACGGACTCTCGCTGCAATATTTAACTCACACGTCGGTCCAATTTTATCCTCGGCACGTTTGGGAACGGTCGATTCGGAATGCCAGCAAGGAGGTGTGTCTCAAAATTCATTTCCTTTGTATCCCGGACCTAAGTACTGTTATCTAGGTTCGAAATTTCAGTATCGGCGTGGCCTTCGTATTCCATGACTACGTTCTCGCCTTCCCCACCCTAGACCTACTCTTCCAGGGTGTGTTCAATTATCATTCTAAATTGAGGAATTTCCTTAATCTTCTGCAGCCCACTTGGGCCACGTCATTTTCAAAACTTTTCCATCCCTCCAAACATATACACCTCGACAAACGACTTTCTCTCCTTGGTAGCGACATGGATTAATGGCGTTCTCCGAACTCCAGTTCACACGCGCGCGTGCGATACGATTCGAGGATTGAACACCCTGTTCTATGGTGTTGGGGTTTACACTGTCATGGAGTTGCTCTTTATGGCCGGTATGTGGTCAGGACCTTGTTCTGTGTTCCCCCGACTCACGAATTATCATAGGTCTATCACCGTTCCTCACTCTTTACGAAGTCTTCAGTAATCCTTCCCATGCAGCTCGCTTTCTTCTTGCTTTTTACTCCTTCCCTGCCCGCGCCGAAAGGGATTGTCTGACCAGGGCATTGGTAGCCTTCATGGCCATTCAAAACACAACAAAACCAACTTTGGCGGACATGATTTGGAGAGTACCTACGGCATCCCCTAGGCAAAGTTCGCCGACTTGGACATTCCTCGTACGAATTTACTCGGCATGCATTTATACCCATCCTGATTCTTCTGGCGTAGGCTCGGTCATAGATGGTTCCATTTCCATCACTGTCAGTTCTGACGTGTTGTGGTACTCCCTTCGATTGAACTAGACACGATTCCGCCGGCAGATCTGCGGCATCTTATTGCCGAGTATTTTGATCAGTGTTGGGGTATGTTCAACTTCGACACATTAAATCACTTACTAATATTTTTTTTTAGTATAAAAAGACTCGGAAGGGTCTCTTGTTGGACCCCCATGGGACAAGATAGTTTTGGAGCCTGCCAGCTTCTACGACACCGGGAAATATTCCCTCCCCTTCCCGCTGAGAGATCCCAAACTTTCACCACTTTTGAAACTTTGACAATTGGTGACTATTTAACTGCCACCGGTTCGCCTGGCTTTGAATTTAAATCTGGTGGCGAGGGGCAAGATTCAACGCCCGCTCCACAGTCACCACCACCGCCTCCACCTCCGATCAACGCTCACGCGAGTTTTGCGGCTGCACCGGCGCCGCCGCCACCACCACCTCTTGTGATCCACAACCATGTGGAACCTCCACCCAAAAGTTTACCTCCTTCCCCCGTCACGCCAAGCTCAGATCACTCCAAGTCACCACCACCGCCACCTCCCCCCCAAAATAGGACCAGTGGCCGGGGTAAAGGGAAGAGAACCAGGTGATGGACATGCCTCTTTCCAAAATTCACATTGCTCAGGCCTTTGCAGAGGGGAAGGAGAGAAAGATCACACGGGAGAACAGACGGAACCACCTGCACCGGGAAAAAAGAAAGCAAAAACTGCCCCTAAGTTGTACGGATGTCAGGTTTTATCTGCACGGTTTGAGACTGATTCAATGATTTTAAGGCAAGACCAGCCTCCTTCCCGACGCTCCACCCGCAAGAAAGGAGAGCCCGGCGGAAGAACTGTTTCCAATCGGCCCAATGTAGGTAAAGGTAACAAATCGAAGCCAAAGCCGTACGTCTCAGGTACTGTACTATTACGACCAATGGTTCAGGTGACGGGTGACGGGGGGTCGTGAACTGAACCAATTCGGCATGGGTGACGGTGACTTTTCGATTTTTGGCGTGAAATAGGGGCGAAAACTGTCAAAAATTCTCGGCCGGCATTTGCCGGAGGCTGCCGTCCATCCATTTATGGGAATCACACCGGCAATCACGAAATTTCGGATGAGTTGAGCCGCAAGTCGAAAGTCAAAGCGTTGAGTTAGCAATAGTTGAGCCCGAAATTTGAGGTGATTCTCTAAGTTTCGTCAGAAATCTCGGGCGCACTGAAAGCCAAAGGAAAAAGTTTGTATTCAACTTGAGTGAAATTTTAGTGAAAGTCAAAGTATCGGTTTCCAAAGAGGGCAAGCTGAAATCATGTCGCGAAATTATACGTATCGACATAGAAAAAAATGCCGCTGAAACTAATATGAAACTTAGCATCTCAGGTGTGCTTTCAGCGCAGTTGAAACTCAAAGTTTCAGTTGCAGTTTCAAGTCTCTCGAGACACAAAATTTCAACTTTAATTTCACCTTGCCTGAAATCAAATTCAAAACTTTGCATTTCGAGCGAGGTGAAATTTGGTCCGCGGACCGTCCGACGACAGTCCGCGGCTCGGTCCCTGACCATCCGCTGCCCATAGTCAAATTCTTCCGCAGTGAGGCACGCGGCATGTGTAAGGGCTCTAAATCGGACTCCAAGTGGGGGTAATTTGTCGATGATGTTCCCGGGGGGTTTCATAATTACAACTTGTGTCCCAACTTGTGCCGGAACTTTGACCCCAACTTGGCCTCAATTGAGCCAAATTGAGGCAGGAGTTGCGGCTTTAATTGTGAAACACCTGGGTAGATTTTCCGAAAGAGTTGAGGCCTCGGCTATCACGTAAATTCGTCTGATGCCCCGAATTAGCCAAGGTTGGGGATCAAGTTGGGGCAGAGTTGGGGCACAAGTTGGGGCGCCCTTCTGCACAACTTGCAAGAAAACTCCGATTTCCTGCCTCAACTCCTGCCTCAACTTCTCAGACTCCTGCCTCAACTTCTGAGAAGTTGAGGCAGGAGTTGAGGCGCGAGTTGGGGTCAAAAAAGTGATTATGAAACACCCTAATCTTGCTAAAACAGTTCAATCAACCTGTTCTCACCGTCAACAGTTCAACACTGTGGCTCTAAAATTCTTTCGTGGCTTCAGCCAATTTATTTATCTTACTGCAGTCAATATCGTTCAAAACCTTAGTTCAAGTGCGGTTCATGTTCAATCCAGTTCAAACCTTGTTCAAGTGCACTTTATTTCAAGTTGTTCCGGTTTCATGTGCGGGTCCGTACTTGAGGTGTGATTCTGCAGTTTAAACAGTGTTCAGTCCGCCTTGATCAAAAAGTGGATCAAACGGCGTTCAGCGCGTTGCCCGATGAACAGGTTCGAATTCAATCATCGATCAGATAAACAGTGTTTATTCCTGACTACCGATAAATTGAACATGGGCATTAATGGTGCACTACTGCGACCCGTACCTTGGAAGGGCTGAACAGAACAAAATTTAAAATCTGTTTTACTTCTCAACGTGCTCCGTTTAAACGAGCCTAATATGGTTACTGTAAAAGGATATGTGCTACAATACGCAAGTGGAACAGGGATGGACACCCCAGTGGGCGAAATAACGACGAAGAGGTCCTCGACCACGCCACGAGACACTTGGCGTACCACAGCTATAATCTGCTGCTGATACATCGCGAGCTGTTGAGCGAGGGAGTTTACACCGTTGACCACGGTGTGTTGAGTCTCGGTGTTTCCTTCGATAACATGATTCTGCACAGCGAGCAACATGCCGCTGTTCATGTTTAGTCGAACTCTTCAATTTAAATTCAATTCTTCAGACGCACGAGTTCAATATCCCAACAACGACACCCAATGCAGTCCGGCGCTCAATAATCCGCATCCGAAAAGTCGCCAACTCCCTTTCCTCTGATACGGCCCAAATCAACCGCTGGAACAGGCCACTTGTCGCATTCATCCTCGAAAAGAAATGAACCATGAGCCTATGGCATTGCCGAATTTCCTCTTGAACCCGGTCAGCAACGGACTGCGCAAGTGGCAAAGTTTGAACCGCGTCGTCGACGGGCATCCGAGTCAAATTCGCGAGATCCCCACCAAGGGATTTGAATTCCTTCTCCGTTTCGGCGCATTCGTCTGACTGTGCCCCTCGGCGTCGGAGGATTATGCTGATCTTGATGATGAGCTGGCCCATAGCGAGGATGTCTCCGAAAGAGCCGTAGGCAAATGCAAAGGCGGGCATGGGTGCCTGCTGGCGGAGTGGGGGTGTGGGGAGGAGGGAAAGTGTGGCAGTGTTCAAGCTGTTGAGAGATCGTTCGACTGATAGTATTTTTAGTTCCATTGATGATGTCGCTCAGACGGCATGAATTCACTTTCCAGCTGTCGGGGGTAATTCACAGAGTTTCTGAGAAGGAAAAGAATTGTCGAACCACCGCACTTGAGATTATTGTTTTCAACCTGCCAGTTAAATTTGAACCGTGGGAAATCTTGATAAATTTGGAAATTCCCACGGTTTAGAAATAAGTTGAACGTGGTTATCTTCTAATTTGCTTACTCTGGCTTCGGCGCCACCTCCCCAGTGCGTTCTGCGTACGATAATATTTGCCTCCTCTTCTCCGACGCTCGTATGGTCCCAATTTCTGAATTCGTCAATTGGTTGGCAAATAGAACTCTATTAGACTCGTAACCAGTCTGCGCTACAGCAAAAAGATGGGAGGTTGGTTTGTTGTAGGCAGTGAGGTACTCCTTGCACTTGAATCCTAAACTAAAGTCACCTACTCGAACATTTCTTCATCCGTCAATCTTTTGACCACCAAACTTACAATCGGGCTGAAGTGATCGCTCACGGGGAATATTTCACTTCAGTCGGCAGTGTATGCCAGGCATCTATCACTGCTCGGTATGTACTAGTAGGCCCACATAGATCGCGACACGGGTCGAAATTGTAGAAAAAAGGTACTGGTACTCGGCAAAGGGTTGAAAATCAACCTTCAACTGTGGAAACTTTTACTAAACTAACTCTTCCGACGATAGCCAACCTCTCTCGTTGTGCGTTTTCTGAGTCGAATTGACTTCAACTGAAATGATGGCATAAATGTACAGTGTTGTGAACCTCCCCTAGCCCGGCCATTCAATGTCACATAACATCCCATTCAAAGTTTCGTGTCGCGCGCGGATTCACTTCCCAATCTACCCACCGAGTGAACTTCCACTGTGCATTGGGACGTAGGGAGACTTACCTGCCGTTCTCCACGAGAGTCTTATTTTGACGTGTCAATCATCACTCGAAAATATCTTGCAATTATATAGCCTCGAGATGCCGATGTGACCTGTAAGCTTGATATTTCTCGACTCTAGGGGACAATTCAGCCTGCCACCGTTTCGTAGCCTATTGATGGGGTGTTTAGCTTCAACTTTGAGCTGGTAGACTTGTGCGGAGACATACGAGATAACGAGCGCCCCAGGAGTAGAGCAGCATACATCTGTTTAAGAAAACCTGCCATGATACTTGACCAAGGAGTTGCGCGAGGCTCTCACAACGAGAATTGGGTCTGCACAGATGGTTGCATTAATCAGCCACACTAGTATAAACAATATTACCGTATTTGACATTCAGGCGACTGCTGGCCCAGGACCGCGAGCGGCATTCCGCACCGGGCACATTGTTCTCGATACCAGACGTGGGTAAGTAGTAAGCCTTTGGGGCGAGAGACAAGAAGCAGTTCCATGAGCGCCGTTGGCTGCTCATGAGACGGGTTCGAATCATCATCGGACGTAACAACCATACAATAGAGACGATCTCGCCGGTCAGTGTGCCGCTTGAAGTATGTGTCGAGAATTCGAACCAGATCCTTTTGCAAGAGCTGGATTGAGCCAAGGTCCCCATGAACACAATTGACGCACCGAATATCTAGGACAATACGCAAGTGGAACAGGGATAGACACCCCAGCGGGCGAAATAACGACAAAAAGGTCTTCGACGAGGCCACGAGATACTCGACCCACAACAGCTACGATTTGCTGCTGATACGTTGCGAGCTGTTGAGCGAGGGAGTTGACGCCGTTCACCACGATGTCTTGGATCTGGCTATTTCTTTCGCTAACACGATCTTGGACAGCTAGCAACATGCCGCTGTTTGTGTTTAGTCAACCTCATGGATTGAGAATCCAATTCTTCAGACGTACGAGTTTAACATCCCAATGACGACATCCAACGCACTCCGGCGCTCAATAATCCGCATCCGAAAAGTTGACAACTCCCTTTCCTCCGACACGGCCCAAATGAATCGCCGGAACAGGCCACTCGTTGCGTTCAGTTTCGAAAAGAAATGAGCCATGAACCTATGGCATCGCCGAATCTCCTCTTGAATCCGGTCCGCGACAGACTGCGCGAGTGGCGAAGGTTGAACCACGTCGTCGACGGGGATAAGAGTCAAATTCGCGAGATCCCCGCCAAGGGATTTGAGTTCCCTCTCCGTTTCGGCGCACTCGTTTGATTGTGTCCCTCGTCGGAGGATTACGATGATCTTGACGATGAGCTGGCCCGTAGCGAGAATGTCACCAAAAGAGCCATAGGCATATGCAAAGGCGGGCATGGGTGTCTGCAGGCGCAGTGGGGGTGTAGTGAAGAGGGAAAAGCGTGGCAGTGTCGAAGCTGTGGAGAGTCACGAGGCAACGTCGATGCTTTTAAAAATGCGATCACAGTCAACAGGAAGATGGTAGCAATACCATGTACCGCATCGTCGATATTTTTGGTCCCTATTGATCGTGGTTTGGACGGTACGAATTCGCTTTCCAGTTCTCGGGAGTGACTCACCTCGAGTTATTGAGACGGAATATAGGTATCGAACATCCACATTCAAATTCAGCATCGTTTTCAACCTGCCAGTTAAATTTGAACCGTGGGAAAAATCTGGTGAATTTGGAAATTCAACAAGCGAGTTCCGAGCGTCAACGGTTGAAGCGTCTGTCTTTGAGAGACTAGAAATTCCCGCGGTTCAGAAATTCTGCGTACAATAATATTTGCCTCTTCTCCTCCAAATCTCTCAATACCAATGTGGCCTCACCGTCTGCAATACACTGAGAAAAGCTCGTGCCGTACAGCATTGGATCATCGGCCTTCGCGATGGCGTCAACCTCGACAAGCCTTATGCCGCTGAAAACGGTCCCCGATGATGAAACTGAACCAACCAACCGTTCTTTTGGCAACTTTATGTGGCCGGCAGTGTTACCTTATTTATTCCATCAATGGGATCTATCGAATTCCCACCTGCCGAGTAGTTGGCGAATCAGACTCTATGTGTGTGCCTCTTGCTTGCGCACAGCTAAAGAATCTATCACTGGGCCCCCGTGTCGATTTTGATTCTTCTGCAGACGAGAGTCGATTGAGCACATTTCGCGGGTTCGCCTCAATCGGAGTCAATGCAATACTTTTTTTCTTTCATCACCCTCTAACTGTATTCCCTCACCCTGTACCCGGTGCGGGTCCTCCAAATTCTACCCGCCAAGCAGCGCACTTGTGCGCCTTCTGGGTTAGATTGTTCCAAATAAAATAATCAAAATAATCATGGCATGAATCTACAGTGTTCTCAACCTCGGCTCCTTGATGCATAGGCGGCATAGCATTCCCGGGCCTCTTGTGTCGCATTGGCTTCCTGAAGTATCCACCGAGTGAACCTGCATAATGACCTGTGACAGAAGGACACTTACTTCCCTTATAATGGGTAGGCATGATGACCAAATTGGTGTATCAGTGAGTTGTGCGAAGCTCTCGAAATGAGAGTTGAGTCTGCAAGAATAGACCACACTAGGAAATAAGCACTATTACCCTACTTGGCATTTGAGCGATTGCTGAGTGGCTAGCGTGCTACCACACTCAGCACAGTGGCTTTGATACCAGACGTCGGTACGTAGCGAGCCTTCGTGGGGAAAGAAAAGGTCCAGCTCTATGGACGCCGCTAGCTACATTGAATATATACCGCCTACAGGTTACTAACATATCAGTAAGGGGCTCAGCCCACTCCAAGCCAGCGGTGGACCATCGGTATATATCGGTAATAGTGCGTTCTGACGATGAGACATTTTAACTCCCATGAACCAGTGGACTGAACAGTTAAAGACGAACCCAGATAGTAGTCCCACTTTCATCGTTCTGCTCAACCCAAATATGTTTCCCCCGAAACTCCCATCTAGCGCACAGGAAGAAACGATTAGAAACGTTCCCGAATGTCAAGTCTCAAGTAATCAGAACGCACGAGTGAAATTCCGCGAAGGAATTTTTATCAACAAGCTGTGCGACGCTCTCGCAGCGGGAGTGGAACCTATAAAAAATGAGAACAGGTGGATCAATAGCTAGCATAAGCACCATTACCCTACTTGATGGTCAAGTGGCTGTCGAGTGGCCAGGGGGCCTCCACACCGGGCACATAGGCTTGCAGACCAGATTTTGGATTGTTCTACTTCAATGGCGGATGGCGATACCCGCATAGGAAACGTAGCATACGGATATAAAGTATCCGTCTCCCCATTTTGGAACTCATATTCACAAACGAAGGTGGTCCCAGACGTAATTAGCCAATAGGGAGGATGAGGCCGGTCAGCTTCCCGCTCAAAATATGCGTTGAGAATTCGAGTCAAATCCTTTTAGTACATACCTGGATTCAGTCTCAACTCTCAGCATGAACACAACGGACGCACCGAATATGTGCGACAATACGCAAGTGGAACGGGGATGGACACCCCAGTGGGCGAAATCACGACAAATAGGCTCTTCACGACCCCACGCGATACTTGGCATACAACAGACATGATTTGTTGCTGATATATCGCGAGTTGCTGAGCGAGGCCGTTTACTCCGCTCTGCACGGTGTCTCGAATCTGGTCTTCCACGCGGTCCTGAACGGCCAGTAATAAACTGCTGTTTAACCATGGGATGTGTTAGCGAAATTTTCGATTCCAAACCGCCGATTCGCACGCACGAATTCAACATCCCAACAACAACACCCAGGGCGGTCCGGCGCTCGATAATGCGCATCCGAAAACTCGCCAATTCCCTTTCCTCGGACGTGGCCCACACCACTCTCTGGAAGATCCCACTCGGCTTGTTCATTTTGGCAAAAAGTCGAACCATGATCAAATGACAACGCCGAACCTCCTCTTGAATCCGGTCAGCGATGGACTGAGTTAACGGCGAAGCTTCGAGTGTGTCGTCGAGGGGTATGCGAGTGAGATTCGCGAGGTCTCCCCCGAGCGCCTTGACCTCCTTTTCCGTCTCGACACACTCCTCCGAGCGTTTCGCACAATTACGAAGGAGTGAGATAACTTTAATAGCAATTTGAGCGGTGGCGAGGACGTCGCCGAAGGAGCCGTAGGCAAATACGAAGGCGGACATGGGGTGGGAAAGTGAAAGCTTTTGTTAGGCTGCTCATCTTGACTCCATCTTGCCCCTTGTTGTCGTTCCCACATCAGAGCTTTTTTTGGACCTGAAATCACCCGAAGCGTTGTTCCTCTTCTAAGCTTCACTATTAACTCAGGAATTGAAATTGGGTTTCATGAAGGGCGGTTTAAAACGAACCGTGATCAAACTCCGGTGGCGATGACCACCTGAACAATTTCAACCGTGGGAACCTCAAACCTCGTAGTTCTTTTGGTCAGCCGAACTTGTACATCGGGCGACCTCAGAGGCGTACTGTAGCATTGAATAATATACGAGATAATACACATACATCAAGTTATCGCCCACGCGTCGGCAATAACTGCGGGAAATTATGTGAAGACTGTGCAACCCACGTCACCTTACAGTGCCACTGAGTTGGTTTTGATTTATCCACTGAGATAGTCAGTTGATTAGAGAGGATATGGTTCAGCGAGTGATCCACTTGGATAGTTGGCCGGCCGCTATTCCGAGGCCAGTAGCAAGATATGTGCCAGCCAAGGATGTAGACCGGCTCGTAGTTGGTGAGGCAATAGTCAAATGCCGTCCCGTCAGTCGGCGGTTCAGGAGAAGATCTCCAAAATCCTGGTTGCCGTCTTGGAGGGCGGACGGGAACATCATGGTCGTAGCGGGTACTGAACGTCATGTTTCCCCGTAGTTTTCGACCAAGCCGCGAGCCGCGGATAGAAGGAGATGGCCATTCAGACTCGAAAACTTCGTGAGACGCTCCAAAGCAGACGAGGTTCGATGATTTTGTTTGTGGTCCTCCGCCTTTCTTGGTTACCCCGATCTTCCCGCACTCCCACCGATAGAGTTCCACATCGTCAAAGGGTTGGGGAGCATGGGTAATGATCTCTGTGTCATCCATAACAGCACGAATGAAGTCGTATCGCTGGATAAGACTTTCTGCAGTGCTTTTGGACAAACAAAGATCGCGCTGCAGAGCGTCGATTTTTTTTGCCTTTTCGTCGTCTGTGGCCATCTGCACTAGATATTTTCGGTGCATTTCGAAGCGTTTGAGGACCTCGTCGAGTGCCCGAAGCTCAGAGCGGAACTCTTCGAACGCAGGGTGCACACGACACGTTCGCAAATATGCATACATGTCTCGCATTACGCGCGCTCTGTCGAACATGTCCCACGGAACCTTTAGGCGAGGGCTCAAATTGCATGACGGAAGATGACTGGGAAATTTTGAGAGTCGTAAATGGAAACGCCGTAGGAGAAGACGAACCTGTAATGGAATAGGAATGCAACACGCTCAGCACCCGCATGTTTCAACACTTGAAGTTGCGTGAGTTTGTCAAGTACATCGGAGACCGCCATGTTGGTCGTATCAAGCAGGCATCCCTCCGTGTGGACTTCAAAACCGAGCAAAGAAAACCGTTCCGTTGCTGTTTTAGATTTGCCGACTTTGATTTTACCCGTGAAGCAATCCTTAACGAACGCTTCTGCCTACGGTTTGCATTAGAACGAAATACGTGAAAGCGTTCAGGAGTACAACCTCTTGCTCAAGGCTTTCGGTGACCTTTTTCTCGTTAGTTCTACGATGATAAGTAGGTAAGTAATTTGATCTGAACCAAATGCTAAGAGCGACGCACTGGCACACCGCTATCACACGACAATTGTACCCCCTCTCATACCCGGCAATATAATAATCACCATACCGAGCTCTGAAATCCTCGTCACTGAGTTGATCGAGCCCCTTCTTGAGCTGGAGATCTGTTGAAATAAATTCGGGGTTGAAAGTGACCTCCACTTTGTACTGCACAACAATCTTCGAAGTGGAGGTGTTTTCCGATAGGATTTTTGCGATCTTGGCATTGGCGCCAACGAGCGGGCAGGGGACATTGACAGTTACCCCAACACTGATCTCGAGGTCATCCTGGAACTCCTTGACTGTCTGCCAGTTCAAGCGTTCGATAGTCGTATGACTTTTCCCTGGCCTCGATGTTTCCGTGACGTTGATATGGCTAACATCGTGGAACGCACTACCGGCGGTAAATTCACCAGTAAGAGCCGAGACACCATATCCCGGCCGGAAGCCTTCTGACCAGGGAATTTTAACATGCTCCGATAGCTCGGTGTAGGATGTCTTCAAGGTACGATATGTACACGATTAGTAAAAAGTACCCAAAATGAAAATGACGAACCTCCGGTACTTTGTCCTCACGAAAACTAGACGCCCTTCGGCGAGGGGCAGTAGCAGGTGCATGACGCGTGACTTGTGGAGTAACAGGACGCTCAGATTGGGCAAGCGCGATTTGAGAAGGCGCATCCGGGACCGCCTTCTCAGCGACATCGGCTTGAGGTTTTCTCTTTTCATCGCCTTTGCTGAGTTTCAAGGCCAGCGACGACGGGCGGTTGGTTTCCGCGATGCCAGTGTTCCCCGATGGTGTCCCCGGTCGCGAATTACTCTTGTCACTCGCACCGTTCGTTAACCGTGGGTGTGCATCTGGTTTCGCTGGAACTGAGGGATCCCGTGCAAGCTCATATATAAATTTCACTTTGACGCGGATCGCCTGAGGATCCTGCAGCATTGAATGAGAAAAAATAATTGATTAATTTACTGGGTCGCACCTTTGCGCTGCCCTCATCTGCCCTCGCTCCGAACACAATCCTATCACCGTCCTGAAGCATGTGGGGCGAGCCCACCGTCAAGGCACCATTCTTAGACTGCACCCAAGTACCCTCCGAAGAACCTAGATCGGTTATCGAGACCTGGATACAAAGATGGTACATAACTATTATATTTTGACGTGAAGAACGGGGTACCTTGGAAGTTTTGAACGTCAAACGCGCATGAGTCCTACTTATGATCTTAATGTTATAGCCGAAGAGGTTGCGGCCAACATCGAATGTATCCGAACCATCCGGTTTGTGGACCGTAAGTTTCTCGGGCCGCCTATTGGAATCCTCGTACATGAATTCTACACCTAGTAGAAAAAATGCTTCAAGGAGAGTCTTGGTTGAGTTAAAAGAACGCGTACCTGTTACCGAAACTACCTGTTTCTCGGCGCCGGCTTTGGCCGTTCTCTTGGTGGCACCAGGTTTTCGAACAGATTTCCCCTCATCGTCCCGCGGCACATGCGTATTTCCAGGTGCCTCCATCACCGTATCATCGGAGAATACTGGATATTTTTTCAATGTTTCAACACTGAATGTTCTGTGGTGTTGAGGAGGAAGGACCGAGGACCGAATCGCAGGCGGATCTTCGCGGCTATCGGATTGACTGTGAGCGGCGATGTGGAGCGGGTTAAGTAAGGTGGTGCCAGCATCGACAGAGTAAGGCGAGAGAGATGGTGTCCCAGTGGTTTTAGAATTTGCCGTTTGAGAGTCCGATGGCAAAGCAGAGTTGGGGACTGCGGGACTGGGGTCCGAGCCAACGATTAATATCTTAGGGGTATTTGACGCTGAAAGGTCGTCACTTTCAGACTGGCTGGGAGCGGTAGGTGAAAGTGTCGGATGAGGGAGAGTGGGCTCGGACTGTCCGTAGGCTTTTTTCTCTCGTCCGGTTGGTAGCCTGTTCCCTTTCCCGCCCGTGCCAATTCGAGGAGACGGCGACGAAGGTGTCCTGACACCGTTGACCTTACGAGCCGGCGGCGTCGCAGACGGCGAGGGCAACCGAGAGACACGATCTGGTGTTGGTCGAGGCGAAGGTGTCTTGGGGGTGACCCGGGCTTTAGGCCGGGGTTGCGACATCCGTGGAACGGTCTGCGCAATCGGTGGAACTGCCGGTCGGGATGCGGTGATTCTCTTGACTGCCTTCGAGATGGAGGGCGGGGCGGATTGCGATCCTTCGATCCAGCTGTTCCGAGACGGCGTCGTCATTGTAGACGGTAGCCGAAGCACGGACGACGATGGAGTCGAGGTCGTTTCCGAGTCAGCGACGGCTTGGGACTCTTCACGCGACTCCGAAGAGGGAGATTCACGCACACTGGGTAACGATGACTGGGGCGTAACATGCGAGCCGCATCGGTGGTCGGATGGCGTCGATGGAGAGGCGGTACCAACACTGGGCTGCGGAGGGGTTCCTCTCGCGTCTCTCGCGCCCCTGGCCGGTGGTAGACTCGCATCAGGGTTATTGAGACTAGGCTGAGCCCTGTCCGGCGATGAGATCGAAGGAAGGAAAATTATTTTAACGCGGACGGCGTTAGGATCCTGTAAGCGTTGCGAGATATTCGATGAGATTGATGAAGCGAAGGAAAACACGATGTCGCACCTTGGAAATGCCTTCATATTTCCTCGCTCCGAACACAATTCTGTCGCCATCCTTGAGAAAGTGCGGCGAGCCCACGGTCAAGGGGCCGTTTTTGGATTGCACCCAAGTGCCCCACGAGGAACCTAAATCAGTTATCGAGACCTGTAGGAAAGGCTCAACTGCTGGTCATAGCTCACTCGAGAAAGAACCGCACCTTGGATATTTTAAAGGTCAATCTGGCGTGGTTCCAACTAACATGCTTTTGATTAAAACCGAACAGTTTTCGGCCAACGTCGACGGTATTTGAGCCCAGTTTCGGTTCGATAATGGCGGAAGAGGACAGTTTATCCTCGTAGACGAACTCCAAGCCTAGATAATCAGAAGGAGACTCGGTCGAATAGATTGCTGCATACCTAGGACAGGAACCCCCCGAGTCTTCGTGGTTATCCTTCCTCCAGTCGGAGATGGCATGAAATAAAGGGAGTAATCTAGTCTTGTCAGCAACGCGGAGAACCGCCTAAATGCGATACACCACAGCTAAGTGTAGAAGCCAATAACGGCCCGGCAACGAAGGCGCTTTCCTTAGACGCTGGAAGACCTGACATCAGACGTTCTCAAGCATCCGAATGTGATATATCGGCAGTGGGGCCGAGATGCCTTCTCTTGAGCTGCAGCAGTGGAGACAGATACGCATAGTGCAGAGCAGCGTGCAGATCGCATACCGCGCTCGCCTGAATGGTTTCAAGAGTCCCGTCCACAGAACACACCGATGCAGTCGGTGCTCGAGTCCGAGTCGAGTGGCGCTCGGCTTCGCTGCCGAGGAGGACGCGTGGACCGAGTTTCGAAAGAACTCTGTGCGATGTTGTGTCACTTTGGCTAAACTTGGGCTAAGCGCCCGCGGCGCTTGACGAGAAGACATTTTATGAGTGTTGAAGGTTTTGAGCAGACGATTTAGCGAACTGAATCACGATTGAATTGGCAGCTTGTCGAAGATGTCCAGCACAAGGAGCAAGTGGAAAGCGCGTCGTCCCGGCAGGTGTTTCCGTAGGTGTAGAGGCTTCCGGCAGTCGGCCCGACATCCGCGCGCTCATCATGACCTCCGACTCAGCTCAGCAATCTTACCTTGAGCGTTCCTCTAAGTTATGGGTAAGGACAAGGCCGCAAAACCAAAAGTAACAATCTCAGCTCCGCCTGAAGGTACATCGACTTGTATCCTCCAAAGCCTTCCCCCCAATCTCAGTCGTTCACAGTCGCTCCAAAGGCCAAGAATGACGGCGCTAAACGGCCCTCGCCCTCGCCACCTCGTCCGAAGCTTGCCGTTCCTCCTCCAAAAATCGAAAAGGCCAAATCCGAGCGCTCCAATACTCCGGATTTGGCAACTAAGCGTTCAGTCCCGCAGCGGCGGAGAACAAACAGTCTTCAGGCAAAAGAAAAGCCGAAAGTGCTGGTGACCAACTCCCCAAACCAACTATCCCAGGTCTGTGTGATTCGTTTAAGTATTCCTTACGTTCGTCTCAAATTTCCGTTCCATAGACACCCTATACTGAGCTGGAGCCGCATGCCAAGATTCCCTGGGTATCGACATTCAGAGAGGGTTTTGGCATAAATGCCCTCACTGGCGAATTTATGGCTCAAAGCGCGCTTCAGCATTTCGATATGAAGGAATCATCCAAACCAGGCAACAGTCAGATCTCCGTCGAGCGATTGCAATGGACCGGAGTCAAGGATCTACAGTGGGTTCAAAGCTTTCACTTAAATATTCAGGGCACTGTGATGACAACGCCGCAGAGATGGTTTTGAAATCGAAGCTGGCGGAACCGTAAACGTGCTGGGTCCTATCGGGGCCAACGCCAAGTTTGCCTCGGTCCTCTCCCAGACCACCTCTACGTCGACGATTCTCATCCAGTACAAAGTCGAGGCCGACTTCAGTGTCGACTGGATTCCGGACAGTGTGAAGCTCAAGCCGGGCCTCGACAAGCTCACTGATAAGGAATTCAGAGCCGAGTATGGCGATTATTTTATCGCGGGATATCAGAAGGCGTACAGCTGTCGCATGATCGTGGTTTGCAAAATCAACGAAGAGGCGGTTACCAAAAGCCTTGAACAAGAAGTTATGGTTCACACTGCATGCGATTACTCTTTTTGACCATGAACTTAGGTCGTGGCTTTGGTGGACAGATACTTCAAGGGCAAGATCAAGTTTTTCGACATTGAAAAACAGACAGAGAGCTTTTCTTTTCTCAGCGTCATTGTTGACGCGGATGGATGTTCGACCGATGCTTCCAGTGTGTTTTCTGTCCCCGTGGCAGACGCGCCGAAAACACTCAAGAACGTACTGAAGAATCCCCGCGGCGTCCCCCGCGTTGCGTTCTTATACCATTACAGGTACCTCCACTAACTCAGAAGACCAATGGACACTTACTGCCACGTATAGCCGTCTCGGTTCGTGCAAGCTAAGCCGACGTGTGGATGTCCCCAAGGACCTGTTTGAAAAGGTTCGCGCAATGCGCAGCTTATCCGCATACGTTCAGGCTTCTCTTCTGCACCCTGCTCTCCACGAATTCCACTGGGATCGCCGCACCTCCACTGCCGTCCTCAAACGCTTCGAGGACCAACAGAAATTTCTACTATCAACCGGGAAGATCAACAAGCAGACCGAAAATATCGACACCCTCCACCGAGACCTCACCACAAAGAAGAATAAAGCTGACGCGCTCATACTGCGATACGACTTCATCCGGCTTGTCGTGAAGATGGACAAAAACATCGTCGCGCATCAGCCTGCTTCGGTCAACGGGCAGCACTTCTATCGTTGGGACTGCGGGAAGACTGGGGGGTCGAAGAAGCTCGCAGAGCTGAAGAAGGGGTACAATCTCATTTCCTTCGGTCCGTACAAGGCATTCGAGCTCGAGTGGCAGTCACCAGTCACCGACGTTTCGCCCGCTGTCCCGCAGTGGCTCGGGGGCTCGAGTCCGCGGGCGACGATGACCTTTACGACGCGGGGCTCGGATTTTCCACCCCCTCCACGTCCGCCAACACCCCCGAATGGATTCTTCAAATCACGTTCTCCTGCGCCAGAGCATGACGGCCCAGGGGACTCCGACACATTCGCATTTTGCCTCGTCGACCACCAGCCGGTTTATGTCCTCGGCTGGTCGATGTCGTGCTACTGGCCGGAAGGGAAGGCGAAACCGACTATTGAAGTCGAAGATCCTTCGAATCACATATTCTCTGATCGACTGAGCATCTCAGTCGATGCCTCCCGGTCAACGCGATGGTTTTGTCGAGTTACATTCGTCGTGAAATCGTCGTATAACTTTCCAGATTTACTTGCATCAACATAATAAAATGTATACCTGTACGTAGATACCCACCGGATATCTACTTATTTGCGTCCGGACCTCTTCTTCTCCCTGCTCTTCTCCCTCTCCATCGCCTTCTCCTCCGCGCGCTCTGTCTGTATAGAGCCATACACCTTCTTGAGACTCTCATTATACATCTTGTCCTTCTCCGCCTGCTTCTTCTGCTCCACACCAGCCAGGAACCGCGCATCCTTGCGTAACTCGCGGATGGCGCCCTTGCGCTCCTGTTTATATTGGTTCCGCAGCTTCGAGGCCTCGTTGCGCTCGTGGTCCGGATCCTGGCGGCGCAAGTAGGAGGAGCTGGACGACTCAAATTTGGGAATGTACGTGGGGATTGGGATAGGCTTGTGCGCCTGTAGGAGAAGTGGCTGCCGCGCTTCCTTGGCGAACTTGAGCAGTCGTCGGATAGTATCGGAAACCGATGTCATACGAGTCTGCGGCAAAAAGGTCAGGAGGATACTGAGCGATGGATGACGAAAGACACGTACTTGGACGCTACCCGCTGCATTCTGCTCGCCAATATGCAGCAGAATCTCCAGCACCGGCTCATAGAGCTCGATGAAACCCTCCAGTCCCTTGTACATATCCGCAAACCGACCGAGAAGATCGACTGCGAGTCCTAACAGCTGGGCTTTCCCCTCTTCCGTAGGTACCTCCGCAGTCAGCAAGAGCGCGAGGTCTGCCTTCGGGATAGCCTTCTTCGGCGCCTTCTTCAGAGCCAACGACCGACAGAGCTCCGAGCGAAAGTCGGGGGCCGGGAATGCTCCGGGCAGCGCAGTGGTATTTGCATATCCATGCGGCGCAAGGTGTAAAACGCTATTCACCGCGAAATTGACCGCCTCCGGTACGAGCCGCTTCGACAGCGCCTCAAACTGCAGGAAAAGCGTGGACAGGAAGAGGCCGCTCGCGATATCGGGGAGCGAGCGCACCCGTGCGAGGCCGAGGTATGCGCCCATGAGCACGCGCGTCGGAGAGACGACAGCGTGATTCAGGTCGCTGGTGGGCCAGGTCGCGCCGATGATACGGAGGAGGGTGAGCTCCGAGAGTCCGGGCCAAGTTTTCGACTGCGGGTCTAGTGCACCGCGGGAAAGCCCTCGCCGGAGGTTCTTGTGCATCAGAGAAAGCTTCGCGACGAACGTTTCGGCGGCTTGGATGGGATAGGCGCGGGTTAGCGCGAATATATGTGGGAGGAGTAAGGAGACGAGGGGGAAGCGGGGCTCCGGTGGGGAGGAGATATACAACACATAGTCTATTAAAACCGAAGTCAAGACCTGAAACAATAATTATTAGTCCGGAGAACTCGAAAGCGGACGCGTATTCACCTGAAGCTTGAATTTGTTCTCCGGCGCCAAACTGGTGTGGTATAAAGCCCGAATGCGCTGGATAACGGTGGGTACGTCCTTGTCGTCCACATCGTTGAGAATTTCCAGGAGCTCGTCGTGTGTTGCCGGACAGGGAAACGTGAACGGCAGTTCCTTATCTGGAGCTTTTGATTTCCGCTTTGACTTTGAGGGTTTCGCCGAAGCGACGAGGTCTTCATGGTCGCCCTCCTCCTCCGATTCCTCTTCATCATCCAGCTCACTCCCCGAGGATTCGTCGCCGTCGTCCGACTCTTCTTTTGCGTCATCCTCCTCTTCAACAGACGAAGGCTCCTCGTCCTCGCGTCCCGCAGCAGGCGTTTGCTCTCCCAACCCAGCACCGATGCCATTCCAGTCCTCCTCGTCTTCAAAATCATCCTCCAGGTCGTCCCCGCCCCGTTTCCTCTTCTTTCGGGACCGCCCATCTTCGGCCTCGCTGTCGCTCTCATCTAGCCCGAGCATGCGCTTCCGCCGCTGCCTCTCGGCCTTCTCCAGAGCTTCTTTCTCTGCCAATGCAACCTCCTCCTCTGTTTTCGTCCGATCCTTTGGCTTCGCTCGCGCGTCAAACGCCAGTTCCCGAACCCGTTGGTCATAGTCGACATCGATCGGTTCTACCTCGATGGGCTTCGGAGCTGATCCTAGTGGGATCGAATTACTGCCCGACGCTGAGGGATCGGGAGCGTAGATGAGGTCTCGTAAAGAATCGAATTCTTGGTCAAGCTCGTGCCGGACGTTGTCCTCTTCTTCCCGCTCCATTTGCCGACGTAGCTGTGAGATTGATTAGCTCCACGCGGCAGGAGGCATGGGCGTAGACGAACGCGGTGCTCTTTGCTCTTAGCCATGACCTCGGCCATGACCTCGGCTTTAGATTTTTTGCGTTCGGGCTAAAAGAAATTAGTGTTTGTTTAAAACCCAACAACAATAAGAGGTACCTCGTCGGGATCATCTTCTTCGTCGTCAGAGAAGCCTCCGAAATGTGTTTTCCCAACTATGTCCGGGTTCAGTTGTCCTAGCATTTTTCTTTAGTTATTAAACGGTAGCATGTGGGCAATCCTACCTGACTCTTCGTCATCTTCGTCCCCTAACCGAAGGCCAGAGTTGTCAAAGTCGTCAAGTTTGGATAGGCTCTGCCCGTAGTGCGTAAGCTCGTCCTCGTCCTCGAGATTAAAAGCGGCGCCTCGCGAAGTCCGCTGCCGCTCTTTGGTGAACCGCTCGAGCATCCGTTCTTCCAGACTCATGGTAGGGTCATTTTCACCGAACCGTCGGTCCACGATACCCCCTGCCCTTCCCTTCTCCTCATACTCAACGAGGAGGGTTTTCTTCCGCTATAGATTCTTGTTAGCCGACGAAAAAAATAAAGGTTCATGGAACGCGCCTGCTCGAGACCGGCTTGCTTGCTCTGAGATGGTTTACCGGTGACACCCTTCAATTTCCGTCCTCCAACTTCATGCTTGAGCTTGGTAACCTTCACGTCAAAGGGATTCAGTTTCTTGTGGATTTCATCGAGTTTCGCTGCGCGTTTCTCCTTGTCCTTTTCTTGGGAGCCGGTGCGTTTGCGCTTTTTGCCATTTTGTTGGTTTCCCGTAACCCCAGCGTGCGACAAGGCCGACTTGAGCTGCGTCAACTGCGAGCCTTTGGCCATTTTGAACCGTGAAGCAGAGAGAAATTTCGCGGTGATGGCTTGATTGTGATGGTCACTGATGATCCCATCGAATCGCGGTCACGCGACCTCATATCTTGCCTGTACGTTTTGCCGTATGTACTATTTCGCGCGTATTCCTTGGGCGCTCAAGGCAGCTACTCAGTGTAATAGGGGCATAGTGAAAAAATGGAGAGAATACATTTTGCCCGTTCTCATAGGAACTTGGAGAGTTTGAAACTGAACACTGTGATTTACGAATCACCGTTTCAGTCTGAGCATTTGGTGGGCACACCTGGAGGTTCGGGGTCTCCGACGAGTGCATATCAGCAGCCCATTGTTTCAGGAGCGTGGTTCTTCTCATTTGTTTTCAACCTGAAGGCCAACGGATATCCAGGACCATTATATTGATATTACAGACGCGCTCAATATGAAATCGCGCATGCCATGCCGAGTACCAAACCACAGCGCCGGCTCTGCGCTCGTCTGAGACTCAATTGCGCGTCGGAGTTGTTGAATTTGCGACCTGTCTTACTATTTGTTTGCCGAGCGGGTTCTCGAGAACCCCGTTGCATCCTTCGACTCAATGGTGATCAATCTTGCAGGATCTCATTGAAGCTCGAAAGCTGCGATCTATCCACTAAGATCCAACTGAGATCGACGGATCTTTGGCTAGCTTCCTTTGGGTGCAGCAACAACGTACATATTGATTGGCGTAGTACACCGGCGCTGAGTGGCGGTGTCCAAGATCTTTCTCCGAAGATGCAACGCGAAATTTGACTGGAAGAGCGGTGTTTCTCCTGGGTTTATATATTTCAGAGGATTAGAGCGGCCCAAACAACCTTGAGTACGCGCATCAGGTGAACTTGGATTCTTTGATGTTCGAGTTGGTAGTATTGATGATTCGTCTGGAGAGCAACGACCATGGAAAGGACGGAGCGATAGAAGGCTTGTGATCCCTTCCTTCCAAAGAAAACTTGCCTTGTAATCAACACAGGTAACGGTCGCGCAAGAGGGCCGCGTTGGCACAGTTGAAAAGGTTCATCACAATCAATTAATCTAAACGAGAGGTCCGATGAAATTTTCTACGAGGGTTGAAAACTCGTTCGGCCTGTTCGAGGTCAGTTCGGGTCGCTCGAAAATGCAGTTCGAAACCCATACTTTTCAGAATGAACTTGAACCACCTCCGTCAGCGAAGTTTGATTAACACAGCGGAGACTCACCCCAGTGATTGGTGTCTAAATTCTCCAGCTTTATCTCAGGGAAGAATTTTTCGGCAAGAGGGATGTTGTGTCGGTTAATATAGCTTGGGGATGATGTGTAAGTGAGCGCACCATGGAATATCATGCACATGGTCTACCTGCTTCTCGAACCTTTAATAAACAGGGTTTCTCCTGTCCACTGAGTTTCCTCGGGAGTAAACGGGAAAGACCCCATCTCTGCAATGGATTCGCCAATGAGGTTAACGGGAATGCGGAAATGTGATTCATTTGGTTTTTGAATCAGGTTGGTGAGCAAAAAAGCGCAAACATCCGGATTCTACGAAAGCTCAACGGCGATTGTAGAATTTTGAGTTGGAAGCCCCAACCTTCTCGTACTCGTTCAGAATTTCGAGTGCTTCTTTCCGGTTTGAAAGCTTGGCTGCTTCTATCTTCTTCATGGCTGAAATATAGCCCTTGAACTCGTCCGAGAGTTCACCTCTGGCAGGGGCGATGTCGACGACAATGAGTTTAGACAGCGTCGATGCAGGAAGTGAGGACTCTAGAGCCACCGTCATGGCTACTTTACCACCCCTGCCTTGTGTGAGTTCAAGATTGAAATCGAATTCGAGCACGAACATGGAATGTCCGATAAGCGAAACATCAGAAAGTGAATGTTGCTGAATGAAATGAATAACATCTGCTGCCATAGCGCTATAGGTCATCGGTTGGGCGTGCTCTGAAGAACCGTGGTTGCGTAGGTCCTAGAACAGATTTAACCATCTTCCCTTCGACACAATCAAGAAAATGGATGTATACCAAGGCGTAAATAGGTCGTTGCAGGTTCCGGGCAAAGGTCCGAGAGTGGGCACCCCAGTTTCGCGACGACCCACTGGGACGAGCAGCCACGGTGAAGCGCTTGAGAACAAAAAATAGAAAAATACGCACAAGAGGCCATGAAGGATGACTATCGCCCCCGAGGTTTTGTTGTCGGCCGGAATTTGGGACGTGAAATGGAGGTCAATTGGGGTTTTGGTGCGCGATGTCGCAACGGTTCTCGTGAGCGCTAAACGAAGGGCCAGAGTCACAACGAAGGAGAGGGATGAACAGCTGCGCAGAAATACGTTTACTGTTGAGTCTAAGAGCGCTTCGTCTGGCGAAGCTTCGGCCGACTGGAAATGAACTTGAGACGAGCATTTGGATTGAATTGGGTTCTCCGAGTCGTGAAGTACCAAGCTCTGGGCGGAGTGACTGACTTTAGGGCCGCGTGAAGTGTGGGAGAATGAGGTCGCGAAGAGTGATATCGAGGAGCGTTGGAGATTGGTTGGAACTAGTAGATGGACGGCCGCAAGATGAGTTCGCGATGTTTGGCTTAGCGTCCACAAATGATGGTGGCATTTCGGCAGCCCTTTTCTCCTCCAGTCATCTCGCCACAAGGATGGGCTTGTTCTCTCGCCCTCTCGCCTCCGGCAGCTACTTGAGCACGACGATAGTACTAGCAACAATCACCACGACCAATCCTCGGATCTACAGCTTCTGGACCGAACTCAGCCTACTATGCAAGTGAGTCTGCGGGAAACTCCACCGAAAGGTGGTAGGATCTCCCGGGAAGTGCCAGTTACGCTCGCTGTGCTAGAGACGTATTGTCCAGGACTCCAAACCACCAATCAGTCTTCAAGATTGAATCTCGGCCAGGAATTTCGCGGCAGTGACACGCGTCCTATGCTCGTCCTATGCTTCCAGCCACATGATCGCGTGCCCCACAACGTCTGAACTTGTTAGCCGTCTTGCAGGGGTTCTCTCTTGTTTCCTATTAAAATCCAGATTTTATGCCTTCCGAACCACCGATCCTCCGCAGCATCGACACAATATCTCAGGCGCTACCCACTGGACTTGCCTAATATAACCCCCATCCTGTCGCAACACCGGGAGTGTCTCAGCAAACTTTTCTAGTTGTGGCATTGCGCCCGGGCGACGTTTACATCGTCCAAGTGCGTTTATTCAATCAGTAACTCCGAGGAGCTCTCCGAGTCCTTTCGCCGCTCGGTCTAACCGGTTACAGCGCAGGAATTCAGCTCGTTTCCTCAATTTTGGATCATATCGCTTTGACGTTGCACTTCTTTGCCGACCGCAATTACCGTACCCAATCGTTTAAACCAATCAAAACTTGCTTAAACCGGATCCAATTACCCGAGGCGGGAGCAAGCGCCTTTGCCAAAAATCTCGAACGATGAGTCCGAGGATGGCGACTCGGGCTACGCTCGGGCGGGCGCCTACCCGATCAGTACGGCTTGGTATCGAGGCGCCTTTAGTGCTCGCTGTCGGGCATCCGGCTACCCGCATCGACAGCTTTCCTCCCAACCTAACCTAGCCTGGCTACGGCGACTGCTGCTACTCCACACAGGATTCCTCCGGCGGTCGTTACGTCGCCCATGTGCAACACTGTTCTCAACTAGGTTGAATTTAATTTTCCTGCCGTTCGATTCATCTAACGTATCGTCATTATTATACAGCTTTATCTACGGCATCCTCTGACATCATGTATACCGGCGCCTTCTTTGGCCGAGCCACTGGCGAGCCTCGATCTCAACAATACGACCTAGGTTGTTATATGATTACCAGGCTTTAATGGTACGCGAGTTTCTCAAAACAGTAACCACGTCCGCTACTACACCCGACCTCGATGATAGCAAGACTGCGAAATACAGATTTCCACCGATTCAAGTCCCATTGGCTGAAATTCGCTGGAGGCCAACCGCGGGCGGATCGCACGTGAACTTAGGCTCAGAAACATCTTGTCTTCACCACATCAAGCCTAATGCTGGGTGTTTCTCGTGCGCTGGTCCCGGCGGCCCCTTTCTCCAAGATTCTCCTTCTGACACCCGTCTTTCTCGAAAAACTCCTCAAGAAGTCCCGCAATAATACCAACGTTCACTCATCCACTCCGATTCTTACCAGCGTGGTACCTGCTGTATCGTCCGTCGACGTCCGTCCACTCTAAAAGCACCCAAACGTTATTCCGTTTGGTGCAACAATCAGCATATTCTCTGCCAGTCTGTGACATTTTAGACGCTCTACATACATTCAAGCCACGGGATCAGGGCACTGACACGGTCTGGATTCGAGCGCGCACCCACGCCTTCAATGAACTGTCACAGCCACGGAAGCTCCACAGAATTTTGGGTTATGATGGTTCACTTCCTGAAATACACGTGGCTCCCATCCTCTGGGTGGAGGAAACGTCAACCACGACTCGGATACCCCTCTCGAACTTTCAATTAAGCGAACGCACAAAAATGTGGATATGGCGAGACATGGCGCCGAATGGCATATTCCAGTGCGGAGGGCTAATTCAATCTCTGGCCGCTGATATATTCTTTCCAATGGCTTTTCGTTCGAAGCGGGCGCCCCAAACCCAAACACCTCGGCCATGTCCACAACCTGGAACTTGAAGAGCAAACCAAAACGGGTAATAACCTACCCACACACAGCCTGATTCGACGACCCCGCCTTTTCACACGCGCACGCTATCGCCCACGGCGGTCCAACCGTCAACGCCGCGCGTGTCAATTATTAACCCCTCGCTTTTTTTTAGTGAGGCACTTGCCTAATGGCAATGCATGCCACATAGATGTCGATGCCGCGGCCGCATTCCATTAATTCTCGGCACACAAGGTCACTTCTCACGTCGTCGACGTCTGTGCTCCACTCTCACGCTGCTCAGCTATGCGTGGAAAGGGACTTACACCTGCGGAGCAGCTGCCCTCTTCGAAGGCTTCCGTGGCGCTTGACCAGGACAGCAACATCCCGTCTTTCATAGAGCATTCGAGCCGGCTTGCCTTTCCAATTCAACCATAATCTGTTTCAGCCTCTGGGTTATATCTCTGTCAACGAGCGAGTCGTGGGCCGAACTGGACATTTTCGTCGATTACGGAGACGGAAGCTGAAAAAGTGAGACTGGGACTCAAGCAGGCCATTATCCGTTTCAAGACCGTGTACAGTTTGACATATCGCTGATGTTCGCTGATGTTCGTGGGCGTTATCGATATCCAGCGGGTGGAGAAATTAACGGTTAAACGGGATCGAATCAGAGTGTTTACGTGGGACGAAAGGCTGACTCACGCAAGGTTCAGCAGTTAGGGGCCGACGCCGCTGCGGTCCCCATGATATAGTAAAGCTGAGCATGATGCAGATGTTGAAGCAGGAAAGGATGTATTCCTGAAAAAAATCGCCTCCATGGAGTGCAGGACGTTGGTGGTTATACCCGGACTGGTAAACGTCGCCAGTGCTTCACTATCTGATACACTGCCGTGACAGGCGATTGAAGGTTCAATAAATATACCTCGAGTTGAGTTCTCAGTTTATTCGCTATATTGTCTTGGTAGACCATAGCTCCCCAATCCGAACTCTCTGTATTATTCATGATCCACAATCTTCTTCAGGATTTCAATGCCATCAATCCTGATAAAAGTCGCTTTGACCGATGACCAAGCTTTTGATGATTGCGGCCCGTGTTCATTTTTCTAGTTGCCGAGTCATCTTAGCTCGATCTTGATCGAAGTTGAGATCCCATCTCGTCGTTGATTGGCGCGGGCGCATTGACTCTGAGTCTCAGTCTCACACAAGTAACCTTTTGCCTTAGTGTTCGCCCTCTTCCACAAGCACTGAACTCAAATAAATTTCTTTCTTGGAGGATGAAACTTAAAAATCTTATTTCCAATCTGCAGGTACCAGAATTATGGAAAGCAAGAGTTATGAAACTCCTCAACGCCAAAAGAGCGGTTGCCAGGGATCCGGGCATCGATCGAGGGGTCAGAGGCACTCTTCCAGAAATCAGCGGAACCAAATCCAGTGTTCACTATCGCCAAAGCAAATTATCTTTCTCTCCTGTCCTGGGCACCCCGGTCCCGAAAATGTGGTTCCCGCTTCTGCACGGACGACATATACCCCTACCATACTTTGACGTCCGCGGCCCCTGACTCGAATAACGTGGCGTTCCTTTCACTACGAGGCACGAATTTGAATTCTGAGCTCAAACGGAGTATTTGAACTCCAGGTGGATCGGTAACATACAAACGGTCATTTACTAGGCTCAACTTGAAGGTTTGGTTATCGCCGAAGTAAAATCCCACGGTTCAAAAGTGTCGCAAGCTGTCCGACGAAGAAAATTACCCGGAAAGAAGAAAATATGCCTACCTTTGAGTTATCTCTCTAGTATTTCACTCTCTCAGACCGATAGGTTCAAATGGTCAGTCGCAGAGCAATCTTTGGAAATACTGGTCCAGATTCGGACATTTGAGATGGCCGAATTTGGACTAGAGGATTTTCAACTCACGATAATCAGTTGAAACGTTGATCACGGTGGTATATTGGGCAGTGGCAGGAGACGCTGATTGCGGGGAAAGGCCCAGGCAGATTTTACGCGTCGTCCCGACACAGGATCGCTTTGATATTGATGATGTTGTCATCAAAGTCAGACTCAACTTGTCAATTTCAATTTCCCTGGGTGAAACCCCGAGTTGAACCTGTGCGGCCACCGCACAGCTGCGGTACGAAGACATGATATTCCGAACTTGGATCAGAAGTTGGGCACTCCGAGGTCCAGTATGGGACGAAAGAAAAAAAATACCATCCAGCGTAGACTTTGTGTGGTCTTATACCGACGAGCCCCCGTATGTGCTGGTTCTGCTGGCCACCTTGAAGATAATCAATTCCACGCTCAAGGTCTAACTCCTCTACAACACGCGAGGTGCGAGCGACTCGAGATCTGTTGTAGCGTCTGTCTGGTACGAGACGCTAGAACTCCTCTGGAAGAATTACTTTCAACCAAACAGAAATTTGACAAGACAAAGTCATACCAGAATCAGAAAGGCGGTGGTTGGGTTCGAAGTTGTCGGGAAGGCGTTGAACAACACTACCAATGCCGCGGCCCGGTGGAAGCCACGCAACCGAAGATGATCCGCCCCAACGACACGCGATTTTGGGTTTCAGTTGCTACTCGACTGTACGCCTCTTACCATGATGAACACTGCACCTGTAGCGTCTCCAAAGGACAAGGAGGCCATGGCCATGACCCACCACTCCTCCTCGATCCACTCTGATCTATCTCTCACGTCTGCGACCTACGCGACGGCTGTGGACGTTTGCACGACGATGTATGGCGAAAACCCTGCGTCTGCCGATTCAATCGACCGTTTCTACGAGTCCAGTGCTAGTATGTGTCTCATTCTCCAAGGGAAAACAATTTATTAAGAGTTCTTTGTGTCTTCTAGCGTGAGCAGCGTTCCATTCTCTTTGCATCTGTCCTGACAATCTCCAGCTACGAAAACCCGGTCTTGACGGCTACCTCACGCTCTGTCATAGCGGACATTCATCACCTTTCCCGGCAGCTGAGCGTCATCGACGTTCCCAGGCCGATAGCCCTTATTTGCACCCTCTTCCGATTACAGCCTCCACGGGCGGGCTTCCTGGCGCGGAATTTAGACGATCCCTTGTTCCAGGCCTTACGTGTGTGGACGGAGATTAGCGACATTTGTGAAAATGAGAGTTTCGGTAAGTGGAGCGCTGGCAGGGACATTCAAGCTTTTACTCACCAAGTGTGGCAGATGGACATAGGAAAACCATAGTAGAACATACCCTAAACATACTAGTTCTGCCCGGCATCCACCGCGAGGGCAGCTATCGCGCTCAACCTTCCTCAGATTCGCTTATCACAGCCTCGGGGCCCTCCCATACCACCGCTTCCCATCCTAGTTCCCCCGGCCTACCCATCCCCGGCACGTCGCTGACCATTCCTTCCCCCTTTCATTTTTCCCTCCACATAATCACCCGGCTTTCCTTCAACGAGCAAGGTCGTATCACACACCATCGGGACTTCTGGGACGTCAAGGACGTCATGGGACTTGTCCCCGGCGCGTCTCTGGCGCAGTGGATCGGTACCAGGCTCGCTGCGAAGAGTCTTACGTATGTAGCGTCTCTCTGGCATACCCCGAGCACGACAGCAGCGCGCGCCGCTCAATCCACCTCGGAGCACCACGCGATGGCGATGGAGATGGGCCTGTCCTCCGCGGCCCCCGGCGCCTCGCCAGCCAAGCAAGCCTTCGACATGCAATGAAGCCTCTTCGCGTCCCTTGTTTTGCTCCCGACATTCCCCCGAGCTCCCGCCAAGCCGCAGTTTGACCGCTGAACGCCTTGAATGGGCGCAGTCTAATACCAAACTGTTTGCTGCGGCTGTCTACCGCGACACGGCAACTTGGCCGACGTCGCATGACCCTTACCTTCCTCCCACGGCGCGGCGCTTTTGTTTCAGGAAATCGTGTTATAGTGCACGGAGGTTATTCCGTCCAATCACACGACACGAGGTTGGTGGCTTAAGGTTGGCGGTGAAAGCGGTGCGAGAAGGACAATCTATCTATCTCTGTCCTTGTTACACTTTCAATGTACGTGTGGCGAATTCACCGCTTAATTCTTGGGTGTCTCCAGACAAGGATCGGTATATTTGGCAATTGAAAAGCAAAGGTACCGCTCAGCGTTTAACAGAGTGGAATGGAAGAGGGAATACAAGGGCCTCGTGTGCACGCTAACCCTCTTTTGTAGAGAAAAACAAATTTAGAAACAAAGGCTGGACTATTTCGATTGTCTGCCGCTTTCTGCATCCCGTCATCGCTGCATTCAGCTCCTGCTTCTTCATCGATGCTGGCTGAATCGGGTCAGGCATACAGTGCGGCAGTGCCTTGCCACCGGCGCTGCGCCAAACCTTTGGAAGAAAACGCACTGTGCACCGACGGTGCCGAGGACAGCCGACGGCGCTCGGAATCGGCCGAGACCCCTTGACCGCGTTCTACAGCCAACGACTAGGCACCATGCGCCAACCTTTCGCTCCAGGGACCGGCGGTGTGCTCAACGATTCTTAACTCCAACGCCAGGTGGTGCGACGTCAATGCGAAACTCGTTCGCGTGAGTTCGCGTGGAACCTACAGCAGCTCTAACTTCGAGGCGTCCAGTCAGTACCCTGCGCTGCCGGACAACATGACAGACTACTGTATTTTCTCCCGGGTCCTGTTCGCGGCAGCATTTTCCCCGCTGAGCTCGTTCTGGCTAGGCATGCGGCATGCCGGTGGGTCCCCAAGCCCGCGCTCGCCGCTCTTCAAGCTTCAAGACGTACACACGTATACCTGAGACACCACTAAGCGCGCGAATGGGGCTTCCTTGCTTTACCCGAGAGCCCGAGTCCAACCCGAGTCCGACTCGTTCGACTGGTTTTGGTAAATTCGTTTTTGGTACGCATCCCATGGGTGTTACTTGGCTGCCTTCTACCGACGGCGGCGTCCCTGCCCCGCTCCCCTCGGGAAACAACTGAATGGGCTTCCGACGATGTGACCCGTTGTACGCAAGGTGGTACGTTACCCCGGTCCCTCGCCACGCAGTTCAAAGAATAGCGCTACCTCCAAAATAGCCTGCCCTTTCGCTGGCACAAGACACCGAATTCAGATGCGGTCCCGCGGAATGCCGCTAACCCACTACGCCGCAGGTCCCCGGCTCGACATGACCAAGCGTCGCGCGACTACCGCCGGAGCAAACGCTGCAAGTGAACTAACGAGGAGGAAACATAATCTAGGATGGTATACTATTCAAGCCCGGAACTCAACGCTGAATCATCCAAAGACGTGGCCAATTGACTTGGAAATCCTCCCGAGACCTCTCATTGTCCGGTAATCGACCCCTTCAACAAGTCTCGGACGGCGCAGCCTTTGACATCGGTCTCGGTCGTCAATGGTCTTGATTCACACTCTCTTTTCAACCAAACCAAAACAGTCGTTTTGAATCCTCAACCATGTGTTCAAATATACATTCCGCCGAATATTCGCATCGAACGAAACCACGCGCGTTTTTATGTACTCGATGCTTTGCATTTACTGACTTTTCACGGCATTGCTTCTGGATTCACGCTGCTTCCGGACTTCGGAAAAATGACGCAATGTTACCGCTTGAAGCACTTTCTGGCTCAACCCAATTTTAATGTTAAAATGTTACCGTGGCGAATGTCTCGCGGACGTGCGCGGGATTTCTCTCACACACGCCCGCATTCGCGCTGCCAACGGCGGACGACGGACCTTGACTTGCATGTCAAGAGAGCCTATTTACCGATTGAATAGTGCGTTCACGCCTTCATCGCCTGGGAAGGGCCACTGTACCCGAGCGCACATCCCGCTATCAGGGCGCAAATCCTCGGCTTGCAGAATGTTTGGGCCGACAGGAATTCATGGAACGTTCCTAGGCCTTCTCCCGTTTGCACATTTGTACATATTCCGACGGTGCGCTTTTGCGGCGCCCTTTGACACGGTACCCACATGGTCCCCGCCGAAAGAGGCTGCATGCAGAATTTATTTATTTTTCATTTCCGCTGTTCAAGCAGGGGCGCGTCGGGAATCGGGCCGCCCTGGAGATAAATATTTGAAATTTCCGATTTACGCGATTTCCCGAAGCGTTGGCTGGACCCATATTGCTGTTTCGGGAAATACCCACCATGCCACGAGTTCCCACAAGCTTTACGTGAATATCTAGTTGGCGCGCTTGTCCTTGGCGCGGCGGCAGGCGCCGAACGATCGTGCCTTTTGGGGAAAATCCTAGCCACGTAATAATAAGCGGCTCGCGTAGTTCGCGTAGGTCCGCGTATATGTGGGCCAATAAGACTCAAGGGGAACGTACACGAGGAAGAATCGGACAACAGCGGCCTCGGGACGCCGAGTTGAGCCAGTATCCAAGCGTTTGAACTTATGGTATTCACTTTCTGCCAGTGGATTGAGCACCTAAAAGCTAACACCACAATCTGGCAGATAAGATAACGATGAGGGTACGACAGGATAAGTCAACGAGAAAATCTCCATGCAGTTGTATACCGTTCGATTCCGATTCCCCTTGCGATATTGATGCCGTTCAGCCACTCGGTACGCACAAGTCCGGTGAAAGCGGCGAGTTCAAACCGGTTTCAACTTGGTTTGGGTTTCAACTCGATTCCGAAGTTCCTAGGCACGCGAAAATGTGGCCGATAACGGGCAGCTGCTGTAGGTTTAACTAAGCGTTTCAGAGGACCGGTAAATCCGGAATCAAGTAAAAAAGCACGCAGAATAGAAGCCTCGCCGGTGAGGAGATCGACAAAACCTGCGTGTCGTGGGGACAGAGAAAGAGGCCGCGGGTGCAAAATGTGCACCATTTGCTCCAATTTTGTGCCTCGGCGGCTCGTCATGCATAATTGAACGTGCCGTTGGCTTGAAGGAGGGAAGCGGCGATCCGAGGGTGGAAAAGAGGGAACCGCGGGGTGAGTCGATGCCGCAAGACGGACTAGCTGCACGACGACCGCCGCGGTCGTATCCTGAGCGTCGTGGGAGTGAAAGTGCGCTATCGCGCTTAGATTCCGGCGCCCGCAGTAGTCGGGGCTGAAAAGCCCATTGCTGCCGCTGGCAGCGCTAGGCAGTGGGGATCTTCGTGTGCAAGGCGGGGTGTTCATCCGCCGGCATCGCGGCAAGTTCAAATCAGAATTGATGGTTCATCAGGTCAACTTTCAACCAGTGATCAGAATTTAAGCTCGGACAGTAGGAAAACAGAGGGGAAACCAGTAGCGGATGTTTTTATGAGCAGAAACGTCGATGCCGAGTTTCCGGTACGCGGAAACCCACATACCAGCTCAAGACTCCTGGTCAACTGGAAATGACTCTCGCCTCAGTTATCAGTCGACTTTTCCCGTCCGATTTCGGCTCAACACGTTCAAGTTCACTTCCGGGAGTTGAATCTGCCGAATCCTTTCTTCGTCTCGTAACGAGGACATGTGGGCCTCCGGGGCCGCGGGTGTCTTTTAGCGCCCCTAGCCGTAGGATACATACATCGGTGAAGTTTAACCTCCGACTCTAGATACACCCACAAACGGTTTTCATCGCGGCCCGCCCACTCTCGGGCCGGGAGAATTTTTTATTCCAATTTGACCTACAGCCAAAAGCCTTTCTTTTCTCGCCGGCGCGCTCAAGTTCAACCGCGTTCAACATTGCGCCATTTCTTATCCCGACGCTCAATTTCTTCGATCCAGAAAATTCCAGGCTGCCTGCAACCCTATACTCCGGAAATATCGGTGTATCCATCCAAATTCACGTGGCTGTAGAATATATGGCGCGTGCGGACATAAACGACCCCGTGCCCCCCGTCACTGCGCCCTTAACCACCTTACGGAGCCTTACGGCCGTCCGTGTCCGAAGATCTTCGGACCTCGCCTCGCCTATAGCCATAATCCAGCCCCCCGGCAATGGACATCGTCGCATCGTAGCAACGCACCAAGTCATGATCAGCACCGGATCGCATGTGAAATACGTCCTGAAAGTGGAATATGGGGAACCACACAGGGATCTGCACTCGGGTAGCGGATTGGCGCGGCTACTAATAAATGACCTGGCGCGCCGAGCGGGTCTGCTCAAGGCGCAACCAGGTGGGCGATAACCTGACCTGAACATGACCTGACCTGAGCATGGCCACGGGGGCAATTTCTGTTTCGCGTGAAATTCGCGTCGTTTCGTTCGCCCCTTTCCCTGGAGACTAGATAGGCGAAGTAAATATTCCTCGCACCTGTTGCGTTTCGGGGTCAGCCGCTCCCTGGCACTAATATATTGCTTGAACTGTCTGTCAGGCGTTCCAACTGGTATTTTCAATTCCAGCCCCCAATACACTGTCCGCGTGGGGCGGCCTCCACATATTAGGTTTCAACTACCCGCCCTTGTTTCAACGTCCAGGGTCAGTCAATGCGCCTCCACAAAGGCGCGATATCGATTCTGCGGGACGAACGGCAACAACATGTCTCCATTTTAATGCCTCACCTCCTCGAAACAGGCCCCGGGTTCGCTTAATTTGCGCTTCTAATTCGTTGGTTCCTCTTAGGCGGCGCAAGCAAGTACGCGTCGGGGAGGGCCGGGGACCGAGGTAAGGCAAGGCAACGTTGAAACCAACGCTAATATTTTGCAAGCGTGCCGTTCGTTCTTGGTTCGTTTCGTGCCTCCTGGCGCCAAATAATTAAAGTAGGTAAGTAGATGAACGCGTCTAGTAACCTAAAGGCTCCGAGACGCGAATGATGCGTTGAATGGAAGGGAAGGAAGGCGCCAAAGCGTTAGGCGTTACGATCTCGAACTTTGGAAGAGCTTCGAAGCCCGACGCGACGTTGTTTCGGCGGCGATTACCGAGCCGCGTGGCCTTGGGATGGTCGACAAGTGGAAAACATAACGGCCGAAAGAGTTCAAGGTTTCTGGCCATTCGGACGCGTCGAAGGGAAGGTGAATCTGCTTCGTTTGAGCGTTGTAGTATACATTATGTACTTGTGAGCGCCCGAACGTTGGAAGAACGTGTCGCGTCAACATATATACACGTCGCGCGTTTTTCCGTTCCGTTCTGTTCTTGCTTCCTTGTACCTCGACCAGCTACCGCGTCGAACCCCTGCGCGACGCGAATATTAATGCATTGCGCGACTTCCTTCGAATATTCGGTTGTTTGCGAGTAGTCCGACTCCTACGGGAATCCATACGATCCATGAACATACCGGAAAGCGAACAGCAAAGGTGGAATATTCCGCAGGCACGGTTACAAGTTCACAGGGACGCGCGCGTGTTGTCTTCATGACTTTTCATCGTCACCTACCTATCATTCGACGTTTTGTTATTCGACCGCTTCCTTCTTTCTTCCTTTGAATAAATAATTATTGAGAGTCCAAAGCGAGACAGACGCAGCCGCCAACGACGAGTCCAAGAACGCGAGAGAGGAACGCCGGCCGCCGCGCACAAATGTACTTGTAATTCCGAGTCCCATGGTCCAAGAAGAGACGCGAAAAAACGCGTCGACCACGTTCGACGTTCTGAATCTTGGTACAGAGATAATCTTGTCTTGGAAGAAACCCGAAGCAAGAAATCGCGCCCAAGCTCGACACGCGCCGAGGAAGAATACTCCAGAAAGCGCGAGAGCTGGAAGGAAGTGTTCGTGCCAACATGCACCGGGCGCGTTCGTTTTTCTCTAGCTTCCTTGACCCTCGGCCCGCCCAAAACGCGGACCTTTGGCCTGAATATTAATGCAATTGCTTCGACCGCTGGGTGGGCTTCGAATTACTTACCGTGTTGCAGTACGCGAAGTGAACCCCTGAAAAGCGAGGGTGGAATATCTCGAGTCCGGCGCCGCCAGGGATGACTAGAGTTTGTTGCCTTCAAGGTTGTTGGAAGTTACAAGTCGTTGACTGAGAGAGCTGACGGCGTGCTGCCTTCTCCATAGGCCTTTGAATAAGTATCGGGCGCACACCGAGCCCGGGCCAGCCGCCCAAGAAGGCAAGCACAAGTGTACTTGTAATTATTCCTTGGTCCAATCGTGTCCCGACCGGGTCCCCCCTCGCCCAGCAAAGAAGATTCAGAGACGCGAAAAAACGCGTCCACCACTTGACGTTCTCGGGGTATGATTGCCAGTGTTCTTCAAGTTGGACGAAACCCGAAGCAGAAATCGCGCCCAAAGCTCGACACCGTGACGCGCCGAGGAAGAGTACTAGCTCCCGCAGCCAGAAAGTGCGGCATGGAGGTAGGTGGGAGTCGTCGGAGAACAACCTGCACTCGCAAACTGACGCGTCGACCACTGGCAACGCGTCTTCAGCCCCAGCCCCAGCCCGCGTAACCATGGCCAGCTGCTACAACGCGTTAACGCGTCCATCCAAACGCACGAAGGTGGTAGTGGTGGTGGGAAGCAACAGCATCGCATCACTCACTTTGAATTCCTTTACGGCTTTACCCATGACCCGCCCCTCGGCTCCGGATACTTAGTAGCAAAAATCCGTCCGAGTCCACTGGGCGCGCACCTAGCTATAGCTTCCGACGCTTCACAAAATTCGAAGCACGTTAGTCGTTACACTTACACCTTTCCCTTAAGCTTCGAATTCGCGCGCGTTCACCCTCTTCTCTTCGTCGATATATACATACTAACCGAATTCGAATTGGAAGACGCGCACACGCTTCCTTTCGTTTCGCTGTTTGCGAAGACGAAGGGTGGGTCGGAGCCGGCGTCCGTCCGTCTGCAGGCAAGGCAAGGCAATTAAGCAAGGTTAACCTCTGGCGCAGACTCAGACTCAGATTCGGTCTCAGTACTCAGTACTCAGACTCAGACTCGACTCGAGCGCACACAAACAAATTGCCTTCAAATCCATTCTATTTCTTTCATCTTCAAAACTATACGTAGTACATCGCGGCGCAACGGCGGCGCGGGCAGGGGGGAGTTACAACAAGTTAGGGAATAAATAGGGCGCGGGGGCGAGCGGAGCGAGCCGCGTGCGGTAAAGTGCGAAAAGTAGGTGGGCGCGAGCCAAATGTGTATGTACGCGGGTAACCAAATGGGTAGGTAGGTATGAAGAACGAAGAACGAAGTGCGCAAATATGAGCAGAGTGAGGGGAGGAATAAAGATAGAGATACAACCAGCGAACGGAAAACAGACCAAGAAAGCGTACAGGGTGGTATCAGCGAGGAAGGGGGTAAAAGCGCAGGCGCCGACGCCCAAGTGCGAAGTGCGGGGCGGTATAAATAATGTGCGGTGCGTCGTCCGTCGGCGTCGGCGGCGGCGGTGAGCGGAGGGGGGTGTCGCGGCGATGTAGTTTTTCGAGTAAATATTTTGGCGATGATGATGACGAATTATTTTTTGGTGGGTGGCGCCGGCGTCCAGGTGGGGTGGGGTGGGGTGGGGTGGGGTACTCGCGTCGCGCACGCGCGCCTACACAACAACCGCCCGCGGCTCCTCCTTCACGCTCACCCCGCCCATCCCCAACTCGTCCCACCCCCCACTCACACCCCCTCCTACACCACCAAGCCCGAGGTGCATATCAGGCATACTCCCCCTTCTGTACAGCCCGCCCTCCGCATCCCCATTCCCGTTCCCATTCGAGGCCGAAGCCAACGGCGACGGGTGCAGAGACGGCGAGTGCTGCGAGTGGCTCGAATGCAAGGACGAGTTGCTCGACGAATGATGCAGCCCATGGGGCGGGGGGTTATAATACCCCTGCCCCTGCTGCGCGCCCTGCAACCCCAACCCCAACCCCCCCGTCGTGTTGGACCGCGGCTTCGTCCGCATCCCCCCGATCCCCGCGCCCAGCATGTGCGGGCTCCCATGCACCCCGCCCAGCGTCGGGATATCGGGGGCGTGCGGCAGCCGGATCCCATTGCCCCCATTGCCGTTGTGCGCATGAGAGTGGGAATGAGGATGCGAGTGGAAGCCGCTGCCGCCGATGCCCCCGAGGAAGCCCGCGCTGTGCGGCGGCGACCCGAGGAGGTGGGGGGAGCCCATGGGCGCGAGGAGCGGCGGGGAGCGGCTGAGGCTGTCGCGCCCGCCGCCGCTCCGGCCTGGGGACGACGACTGCGAGGAATTGGAATTGGAATGCGATGAGGAATGCGAGGAAAGGGACAGGGAGGGCGGGTGCGGCGAGAAGGCGGGCGAGTTGAACGCGGAGGAGGGCCCGTTGGGCGCGGAGGTGTTGGAGTAGACTGATGCTGTAAAAGAAAAAAACCGCGCAAGTCAGAAAACGCCAATAATAAAAGGAGGGAAAAAAGACCAACCCGCATCATCCCAATCACTCGCGCCGCTCCCGCTCTGCACGCTGCTCCCCGTACTGCTGACGCTGCTCCTCCTCTGCACCGCGCCCCCCACCTTCTTCCCCAACGCCTTCGGGCTCCCCCCCGCGCCCACCCCCTTGCCCCCATTCTTCCGCGCCTTGTTCCCCGCGCGCAGCTCATCAAACCGCAGGGGCCGCGCCCGCAAATGCGTGCGCTCATAAAGCCCACACTTATTGCAAACAATCTTGCCGGGGTTGAGCGTGCTGCGGCGCCACGACGGCGGCTCGGTGGTGTGGCAGTTGTAGCACCGGCGGCGGAGGTACTGCGTCTCCTTCGACGCGGCGTCGTCCGTGTGCTGCACGGGCAGGCCGTGCGGCGGGAAGCCGACGTTGTGCCCGCCGCCGAGGTGCATCCCGTTGTGCGGGTGCGGGCCGTGCGCGTGGTGGTGCATGGACGCGAGGTGGTGCTGCTGCTGCTGCTGCATCGCGGCGTGCATCTGCGCGGGGTGCTGCGCGTACTGGTGCATGGGGGGCCGGCCGTAGAACTGCTGTTGCTGCTGCGGGGGCGGGGCGTACTCGCCGTGCCGGCCGTAGTGGGCGAGGTGGTGCTGGTGCTCGTGGCCCTCGAGCTTGACGCCGCCCTCGTACGGCGCGTCCTGCGGGGCGGGGTAGCCCGGGGGGGAGTAGCCGCCGTCGGGGTGGTGGGCGTGCAGGGCACTGGGCTCGGCGGAGAGCGGCATGGGGTCGTACCCGGCAGAGGACGGGCCGTGGGGGTCGGGGTGGTGGAGGAAGGGGGGGTACTGGGCGAGCTCGTCGGGGCGCTCCTGGCGGGCATAGGGAAAAGTTGCGCGGCGGATGAGGGTGTAGTCGTGGCCGGAGCGGGAGGGCGGGGCAGGGGGCCAGTTGTCCTGGGGTTCAACGTACATGTCGGGCGGGGAGGGGTGCTGCTCGGGGGAGAGGCCCTGGCTGTCGCTGTCGTAGAGTTCTTGCAACAAAGAGGGACGTTGCTGGGGGGCGGCCCACTGGTACTGGTCCTCGTCCTGGGAGAATATGCGGACGGGGTCAATGTCGGGCTTGTAGTTTGTGTTGTGGTGGGGGGACGGTGCGGGGGGCGAGGGTGTGCGGGGTGCCTTGTCGTCGTACTGCAGCGAGTCCATTCTGGCAGGGGAGTAGGCTTGCCCTCCCCGGATTACGCGCTCGTTAAGAGGAATCGTCCATTGGTGCCAGGCCCAAATCTCGATCTGCCTTTCCAATTTCAGCAATCCCAAAGGAGTTGCGACCCAGCACAGCGGCGCTCGTAGCGAGGAGGGCGGGGTGATCGGGGGAAGGGACCCCGAAAGCACCCCCCAGCCTGTGTTTTGGTGCACAGGGCAACTCTCCTGTGCAATGTCTTCCATTCACTCCTAAACTGACTAGCATACTCACCACAATTCCTTGCCGAACTCACCGCGCCGCCCACTCATTGCGTAATCACGCTTACACCCAGATCCGCATCCCGATCTCGTGTTCTGCTTCCGTCACCTTCCTCACATGGCCACTATCCTCTTATCGCCCTGGTTAATTCCTGTCTCCGCCTGCTCAGCTGCTGTGGGCCCACTATCGAGTCCACAATCCACTTGACCAGGCGCCACTGGCATTCTCCGTGAAACAGCTACCTCTGCTTCGACGTCCTGACGAGGCGGTGCCGCTTCTATTAGCCTCCTTCCCTTCCTTCCCTTTGCACTTGCTTGCCCCCCGTCCCAAAACCCAAATATAACCTCCCTTTTACACGTTCGCAAGTATAGCCCTCGACGCCATTCAGTCAGTTCGACGCTTGGTGCACACGGTGACGGTTTATTTACGCCCTTTGGTGGGGAAGTATCTTCCGGACCCAAACTCCAAATCGGAGTGTATAATCATCGCGCGCGTCCTGAGTCTGACTTCATCCGGCGCCGACTCGGAGCAGGGAGCGCCCACTTGCCCTCGCGCGAGCGCGAGCTTCTCCCGTCCTGTCCCCGCTGCTGGCAGGCACCGGGCGCCGACCGCCAACCGCGGACTCCTCACGCCGTTCCATCCCGTCGTTTCAACTCGAATCGACGGTGCCTAAGTGTGCGCGCTCCCCTCCCTCCATTCCCTCCCCCCCCCCCTCAATACCGTAGCTACAACGATTATGCCTACCGCCCCTCTGCCCTCTCCCGCAACCCACACCCCATTGGCCGATACCATACCATACATACGATATCCGGTGGCGGTCGCTCGATACGATACACCACTCGGCTGGGAATTGGTAAAACATACAATATACAATATAGTAACATATATCCCTGAGCCCGCCCGGACCCCGCCCCGCCCCGCCGCGGAACGCATTTTCCGAGATTTTTCGTTACATATTCGCCATTTCGTTTATTCAATGCGTAATTGCGAATTGACGCGCGCGCGAGGGGCCGTGGTGCCCCTCCTCCCAAGTGAAGTAAAAGGAGGAGGAGGGAAGGAGGAGGAGGGGCGGAGACTGAACTTAAACGAGGTTTGATCTCCGCCCGCGATAAGATAAGATAAGATTATAAGCTCAACCTTAAAACTGAATTCAAACTCCACTGATCGTAATTGAAGATGATCAAGTTGAAATCAGAATCCTAATCAAGGTTGGGATGTCTGCATCGCTGCAGCGATGCGATGATCTTTCTATTTTGTGTCAATGTGTTATCCGCTAGGGCTCTTCACGAAGAAATAATAACTCTAGTCTAGCGGGGCCAAAGATAAGATACGACATAAACTGAAGTTCATGATCGATCGCGACAAAATCAAATCAAGTTGTCTGCATGTTTCGAACTCTAGCCATGGCAGCTGAGCGAAGACCAAGACGAACCAGGGTTGTCGAACAAGCCGCACGCGCGCGTGTCTTAATCCAACGACGCCCGCAAAATAATTATAGTCAACATCAAGGTTGCGTCCCCGACATGTCTCCATCGCTGCGGTGCGCTGCGATGATCTTTCCTTCTTTCCCGGCAACTTTCAACCGCCATAATAACGTCGCGCGCTTCAAAGTCCGAAGCCACACGCATGGTCACGACCATCTCAAGCTCAAGCCCAACTCTTTCTTTTCTGGACTCCGCCGGCTACGCTACTCAATGGCTAGTACTCATCACTCGTGCTGCGCCGCGTCGCGCTACGTTGGCCACATGCATCTTTCGTATCTTATCTCTACCTCTACTTTGTTTTGCGATAACCGTACGCGTTCCGGTCAGGTAAAGCTAAAGCTAAACGTAAATATGCACACAAATAAAATAAAACCCCTCGGTTCACTGGCAAGGAAAGGTAAGGCCGGGTAGGTAGGTAGGTTGGTTGGTTAGTTGGTCGTTGGTTGGTCGTTGGTCGTTGACTGGTTGGCGGCGCGATAGGATACGATACGAACGATACGAGGGGTCGCTCATTCCAATTGATACACTCGCCGGCTGGCGGGCTGGCAGTGGTTTGGTTCGAACCTAGCAGAATTTATTTTATTGCCCGCAAGCTATAGACAGACAGACCCCCCACTTTGGCGATGGCGATGGCGATGGCGCTGAACGCGGCTAAATAGGTCTTAAAACCAAAACCACATTCGAAACCGAACCAAAACCAAAACCAAACCCAAACCCAAACGAAACCAATAATCTTCCCACGGTTCGAAACCAAACTCAAACTCAAACTCAAACCCGCAGTGTGAGTCATTTACGTATGCATGCATGCACTGGACTTGGAATTAGGAATTGGAATTAGGATTGGGATTAGGAATCAATTCCGCATGGGCATAGCTCGACCATGGCCATGGCCATGTACACCGCCCACGCCGCGGCGTCCCAGGTCGCAGATAGCATTTTGCGTTTTTACATTTTGGCGACCAATGCACAATGTGATTCGTGGCATTTTGAACGCGCGCTGGATACTTCGGCGTTACTCATCGACTTCAATTTGAGCTTCCATGAGTATAGGTACAATCCCACCCCGACGGATCCGATCTGATTTCATTATACGGCGGCCAAAGCGAAGCTATACTTACCCCAGCGCAACATCAAGTTCTTGTCGGTGCGCCTCATTCCTCCAAGTCCAAATCCATCTGGCTGCAACTTCAACTTGAACGTATGTCTGTTGACCTCCAAACTGACCTTTAAATGGTTTCCCACGGTTCGAAACTCATTCAGTGTGAGTCCGAGTCATTTACATATGCGGCACGGTGAGTAGACTACGATGAATCCCGCATGCATGGGCAGAACTTGAATTTGACCATGAGAATGGGCATGTACACCGCCGTCCGACCAAGGTCGCAGATAGCATTTTGTGTTTTTTTTGCGAAAAACTCGCGCGTCTGAGTATCTGGGTATTTCTGTGTTATCGACTCCAGCTCAGCTCTAACTTGTGCTTCCGGCTCCCATGATTACAGGTACAATCCCGCCCCGAAGGTTCCGAGTCCGAGTCCGATCCGGGCAACCAACCAACTTCTAACTGATGAGTTGGTTAATTATACGGCGACCATTGCTACACACATGCACCCATGATGGATTGGTGCAAAATCTTGTTCTCGTCAGTGCCCCTTGTTTGTTTATTTATTTCCCTTCAAAGTCCGAATCCCCGAATCCATCCATCCGGCTCCAACTTCACCTTCAAAGTTTGTTTGACCTTTAAATTGAGATTGTTTCCCACGGTTCGAAAATACCCCAAACGGATGCAGCATGCACAACCAATCCAGCCAGCCAGTGCCTGCGAATGCGAAGGAGAATCCGTATTGCCCATTGCCCATTGCCGCGGCGTACGCGTCCCGTCCGACCCAGGTCGCAGATAGCATCTTGCGTTTTCGCGAAACCGATGCACAACGCGCTTATGTTATTTTGACCGCGCGCTGGGTATTTCGGCGGTCCTTATCGACTCCAACTTGAGCTCCCATGATTATCGGTACAATCCCACCCCGACGGATCTGAATCCGATCCGCGCAACTGTGATGATTTCATTATAAGGCGGCCAAAGCGAAGCTATACTTACGCCTGGCAGATCAGGTTCTTGCGACTTCCGGTGGTGGTGTTATTTCCCGCCCAAGTCCGAACTTCAACTTCGGCGTCTTGAAATCGCTCAGGATTGCTATCTCGACCTCTCGTTGTTTTGATTCGCACACACGTATGGACTGTGAGCTCCTCCAACCATCTTCGTTCGTTCTTTAGCGACCGTGACGCGCATAGCACAAAACGCGTCTGTCTATTTTCTACATCTCAGCCCGTTGTAACCCAATGCGGTCCCAAAGATCATCGCCAGCCACGGTGATTCGATTACGATTCCTGATTTCATTATACGGGAGCAAACCTAACCTATCTACACCGCGTCCGTCTAATTATGCATATGTCAAGGTCCAAGCGCCGAGCCGCGGCGGATCTGGATTGCGGTGCGATGCGGGGTGCATCAAGATTCGCGGAGGCGGAGGGCACTTTTGATCGAGTTCTTCCGGTGCATCATCATCACGACGGCCGCCAGTGCCACTGCGCGCCGGTGGGTGGGATCTTTCTCGTTCGATATGTGGGTCGCCTTCGAAATCATATATGCCAGCCGTGTGTGGGAGTGGGGAGCACGAATTTTATCTTGGAGCGCGAGAGAGAACTTCACACCGTGCGGCGTGGCGCCCCATGTCTGAAGATAATTCACTCAATATAATCTTATCGCGCGGTTCAGTTCACGGATGCGATACTCGTACTCGTACTCGTATTTGCATTAACCTCTCTCTCTCTCTCTCTCGCACGCGCGCGCGCGCGCCGTCCTTATCTGTTTTCAACTTTAGTTCCTTTCCTTACGCTGCTCTGAATTCGAAGCGGCTTTTTTTTTGTTTGCAGCCCTTATCTCGCTTGGTAAACGTACCTTGGTCACCAACCCATGCCGGTCACCCAGTTGACATTGCAGCCTGGGATGACACTAGCCAGTGGCTGGCATTCGCCGAGTACTAGTCCCAGTGCTTCCTCCCTTCCTTCCTGCTTCAAGTTCCCACTCTTGACTCGGGCACTGGCAGGCTTCTCTTCTTCTTCAGACTGACGTGCGGCGGTGGCAGGCACCCGTCCCCGTCACCCCGTGTTCTCCCCGGCTTGATCGTGGCTCTGCGTTTCAGATAATAGCTCTATGTCCTCGTCCAGCGGCCGGAGGTTATGTCCGTGTTCAGTTATGTATACTCCACGAAAGTGGTTGAGGGAGCTAGCCCCCTTCCCTCCCTCCATCCCTCTATAACTGCGAATCAAAAACGACGGGAGGCGCATGATTGAGATAACATTGCAAAACTCGAAACGCTGCAACTTGAATCAATTTGCAGCGCCGCGCCCATGCCCGGGCTTGGAAGCCGCACAAACTTGATTTCTCTCGCACTGTCAACAATGGGTAAGTATAGCCGGCTTCGCAAAATAAATTCGCTTTGGCCGCCCGCCAGCTTCTCCCGTATAATGAAATCAAATCATCAGTCCTCCGAATCCGTCGGGGTGCGATTATGATTATTCGTGGTCATGGGGTTGAGGTGGAATGTACATGTATGCATACCTCCACAGATTAGATCGATAGACATATTTTGCTTCGCAAAGAGAAAGATGCTATCTGCGACTCCGCGGCACCCCGAAGTCAGACGCTAAGAAAATTTAATGATACGAGGACTGAGTCGACTAAGATGTGGAGAAGTATGTATGTAAATTAAATCCCTGTGCATGCATGCATGCATGAACGGTACTTTCTCAACCGTCCGGAATATTTTGAACCGTGGTAAAATTACCACGAACACGGAGCAGATATATATCAGGCTTGAATTCGATCAGATCAAGTTCGACTTGTACACGAAAGCGGGGAACAGGCGTTAATTAGGGCGGTGATGCCAAGCTAAGGTTGGCTGGAGGGAGGGCGAGGGCGTCTTGCGCCCACAGAGTCGAGGTGTGATGTGTTGAATTCGAGGCGAATACGGAAAGAATACGGAAATGAAGAAGTTGAACCATTTGTTTCGCGCGTTAACGGGTACTCCCTCGCTTCACGGAGTCGCCGTAGTAGCCTGGCAGGCAACGAGACGGAGCTTCTCCCGCGCTCGCTCACAGAACGCCAACCCCTTCAACGATTGTGCCAAGGAAATTCGGAACATTCCAAGCGAAATAAATGAAAACGGAATACACCGAGGTTTCCTTCAATTCGTCCGTCCTCTTGGCTATATGCGGGCGTATATAAATACTGCAAACAAAGCGTCTCCCCCACGCCCACCAAGTTCAAATCGCCCAGAACCGCGACGTTTACTCGAACACAACAACAAATCACCAAAAATACGCTTCAGCAGGACGGAGTCCGTACCTCTGTCCTGAAGCGCCTTTGACATTCCAAGTGAATACTGAACGCAACCATTGATTTCAACCAACCAAATATATTATCAACTCGACCCTGGGGACAAAATTGGAATTCGGGCCGGTTGAACCTTTTGACGACGACGCGGGGCTCGGGGTTCCTCGCGAGCTGAAACTTGAACGCGCCCGAACACGGGTTGAAAACAACACGTCGTCCGTCCCCACCCGAGGTGAGTGGAACTGAGGTCGAGTCTGAGGTGACGGCGATGGCGATGTGGTTGCAGGGTTGGACTTATGTAATTTGGCGTCCGACAGTCGCTCTCTTCATAACGGGGTTCGACAAAAATTAGCTGACGCGTCGGCGTGGTGGTGTCCGTCCTGGAAGTGTGGCTCGCAGCTATTCTTGTTTTCCCCCAGTCGTCATTATATGCTATTCTCGATATCATATTGGAAGCCCACCGACTGCCAGCAGAAATTTCGACTCCCGCTCGACTCACCTCGAGTCAAGTTCTAACTTGCTTCGGAATCAATTCGTGGAATCCATGCGAACGGAATGTCTACTCTGGTAGGAAGACGCGTGTTTATTATATGGATAGACGCCCCGCCCACCAACGCCCACTTACGGATTTATGTCTTCCTTCCTTCATGTCCTTCCATTCCATTCCACCCCCGGGGGATTCCGGATATCCTTTCCAATGCCATTCGAGGAGGTCTAGGCCTAGGCCTCCTCCTAGCCCTCCATCCATTCATCTCCGTCGCCAAATTAATTGAATTCAACTTCAACATAGGGTCGCCGTTTCTGAACGTGTTTTTTAAAAAGAAAGAGGAGTGAATTGCTGTCAATAACTTGAACAGAACTATATATGTACGACAGACCCCAGGGCTTCTAGCTACAGCTACAACTGAACGCCGCCATAGCGCTAGCTTCAAGCCACAGCATACCTTATACAGCTATGCCGTACGCGCCAACCTCGGAGACGCCGTCATTGTCTTCGAACGCCGAGATGCTGGGAAATTCGAACATTCCATATGCATTGGCCTCAGGTGTTCCAACGTTAACACTTCCCCCTCCGTCGCGGTTCTGTGCGTGCCGTCGGCCCTCGGAATGCACGACGCGAGCCTTATTACTACCCAGCACAAGGTGCATAACCGTAACGCAACCGCCGGCTCTGCGCATGCCATAACTCGCTAAATATCTGAATTTACTGAAATTTTACCCATGCCATAACGCCCACAGTACAACGTACGAGCTAACGTACCGCTCTCATCGCTTATAAGCACCGCATCCCGCGCGGTCACCAAAAAAATAACTCCCACGCCCCGGTCGCGTCGCGTCGCGTGCCTCATGGCCGTCGGGATGTCGTTACCAAGTACCGGGTGCACATGTATGTCGTAACGCCGCCGAGTCCCACGGTTGACTATTTATGGGATTAAGAAGGAATTTAGGAAGCGCTTGGACCGCGGACTCACTCGCGTTCCTCACCATCCTCACTGCCACCTTGGCCAAGTCTATAAATTCGAACCGCAGCCGAAACGGTGACGCACCGTTGGGTATGTATCCTCTGCACCGTCGGGCTTTGGACTCGGATTCAGATCCATACGCGATTAAAGAATGAATGCAGAATGCAGACCTGGACCCGACGATTCTAGAACACCAAATTTGAACATGACGCGCGTCTGCGACATAGTATGTACGCCGACCGCGGCGGCCAGCAGGCTCAGTCCTTAATTATAAGTCGCGTGAGTTCGACGCGTCGCGGGCCACTTTCAGCACCGGTGCCCCGCCCGATATCTACGTCGGCGCCAGCCTGGACCTGGGCCTGAGGTAAGATAGTCTCGATCGATGTACATCCAGTGTTTCGAGTGAGTTGAGGTCGGGCGGGAGGAAGTAAACTTTAACTGAGTAGGCGTGACTTTCCCGTAAACGATACAATGCGATGCCAAGCACAAATTGGGGCCACAAATCGAGAGGATTCCTAAACGCGGAACTTATATGCTAACCCCGCACTTATCATAGTCTCAATGGAATTGGATTTGATGTAATTAATTATATGTATTGTGGACCTCGGACGCAGTACTAGAGTTATACTTAGTGACCCGGGTAGGCATCGTCGGTATTCCGTCAGTCAGTCAGTGGTTCGGATTTGGGGCGAGGATCGTCACGGTCAATGTTCCAACGCAGAAATAGGTGCATTCAGTAAGTTCAAGTTGAACATTGATGAAGCCGCGGATCAACTGGCGAGGATGCCGAGGACTGAATTTGTGCCGTGGCATGCGAGGGAAGCCGGCTCCCGGCACCAAGGAGGTTCAAGTTGAACACGAAAATAAAGAGGAGCCCTAAGTTTGGCGTTGAATAGATATAGGTACACATTTCATTCGTTTCCGAGGCACCCGACGTTCACCAGAAGTTCTCGCTCAACGAGCTCAACGAACGCACCCGCAACTAATGATTTTCAATTGCTGAGTGAGTGAGTGAGCACGGTACCCATCTCTGAACTTACTCAGATACCCAATCGAATCCCCATTCGAGGTGAATGCAAATATAAGCAGCAACCGCCCGGGAGCCGTATGTAGGACGGCGGCAACGCCCGCGCCTCAACTGTATGCTGGGCTCAGTAGTTAGTAAGTAAGTGCGAGATACAAAACAGAAACAGAGACAATTTAAGATGAGGGGCAGTAATCCCACGGCGCGCGAAGATACGAGCACTGGAGGTAGGGAAGGAATTTAACGGGACGGGTTGCGTTCTTGTTCCGCTGACTTCACAGTAAATTCGGGCAGATTCGAATTCAAACATTGTGAATTGGCCAGATACTATTAGTTCAGCTATGGGAGCGGTTTAGGCGGACACCGAATAGTGAGCCCGGTATGGGGCATGGTAATGCCATTCCACTTATTCAACATTATCCGCGGGCTAGACAGAACTCAGAACCCACTTGAGGAACTTCTCAATAGTATTATAAGGGGATGGGTGTCCAAGGTGCTCGAGGTAAATGTTGAGTTTGTGTCCTATCGACGCTGTTTTCGATCGACGGCGCCGGCCAAAGCGTCGCCTAGCAAGAAACTTGGTTGCCCGTAATCCCCGCGACAGAAGTCTATTTGGGACGTTATCGTAAAATGGGTCTTTATGAACTGAGAACGAATATATAGGCGGTCGAGTTGCTGTGGTTGAAGTTGAACCCAGCTCCTTGCCATCAATGGGATTCGCGGGGCATACGGAGATGTATCCGAATGGGGGCCTATTCCTGGTGCGGAGTTGGCCCTGAGTATTTCAGCATGACGTGAAAAGAATAGGGTTCGGGACAGGAGGTTGGAGAGGTAGGGGCTTGCGGTTGAATTTCGGACGAAGCGGATAGACTAGGATAGACTAGACAGAGCAACCAGATGCTACCCGAGTCGCCGACGGACTTGAACTGGATGGGAGTGAAAGGTTTGTAGCACATAAACCAAGAAGATTATGGCGCCACATGTACCAATGCAACGCAGCCAATCGAAGCGCCGGGGGAATATTTCAGCTCGGGGACTCTGAACGGGGAGCGATCGGGCGGCTCGTAAGCTTACGGGCGAGGGCGTTTGATCGACGCGGGTAACAAGGACTAACCTTACGGTTTTGCAGGTCGCTTGTGAAACTGGGGGAAAATCCCTTGGCAGTTCACGTATCCGGAACGAAAGTGGAACGAATTTGAACCGATGCATAGATAGCAGAATCTTTGGGAGGGAGCCGTAGTCCTAGTTCTGGTTTTTCGCGCGCACCCGAGGAGCCATATCTAAAAAGTCTGTATATCGCATCAACAAAAGGCTGCCTCCTGGGCGGTTCGTCTCTTGTCCTCGGGCGGCTCCCGGGCGGGACAACCTCCGAACTTAAAAGGAGTTGTCCTTGGACAACCTCTGGCCATTTTGCCAGCGCAGCATTTTTACAGCACGTAGTCGGGACACTTGAAACGGAGTCGAAAAGAAGGCGGGAAAACGGCCACCACCGATGGCAAGCCGAGGTGGCGGGATTCGCGTCTTGATTTCCCAATGCAAGGCGATCGGCCGATTCGGAGTTCGATTTTTCCGTGTTCGTGAGACGAAACTCAACAAATTTGGATAGGCCAAAGCTCCATTGTGTCCGCACTTTCGCCTGGCGTTTCGAGTTACATGTACTGGGCATGTACATCACCATCGCGGCGGTTCAACTTGGTGAGAAACCGCAACCCGTTTCCCGAGTTCGCCGAAGTACTAAAAGCTGCTTCGTTCCCCGGCGCTTCTTTTTTTCATCCCTAGCGTGGACATCAATTCTATTGTGGGCGCAGGTGGGCGCAAATAGCAAGGGACCATCAGTTTCTCCGCGAATGATTTTCAATTTGTTTTGCAGAGCCGCGAGAGCAACGGAGCTTATGCATTGTATGCTTTCCAATAGATCAAGGAGGGTGGGATGCCGGCAGGAACAGGATAGGAAACACATCCACAACAGAGAACGGCCAGCGGCTGAGATGCGGCCATATATGTTCGAACGGTGGTCCTCAACGAAACACTTGAGCTCGGAACTTGGATAGAAGCCGTTATGGTGAGAAAGGCCATTGAACGAGGCGATTGCAAGATAAGAGATGCCGTCAGGACGGGACCAAGGCGCGAAGGCACAGCAGCAAGAAGCAGGGAAGAGAAAAGACACCGGGACCCGAAGGCTTCGGTTGCATTCATCGTGTCGGTCAAGACAAAGCGCTGTGGGTACTTTGTGGGCGCCAGACACACGATCAGCACCGCAGTAAGTCGGCTGACTGGCGGAATCTTTGGGCTGTGAAAACATCATAACGATTGAAGCGGCAATTATATGTACTCAGCATCGCAACATCGCACCCACCGGCGTCACGGTCGCTTTCGAAGACCAACTCGGACTTGAGTGGCCGTTGACCAGGAATCCGCATACAAAGACGCTCGCGGGGCTGTGGGGATGCGAAGACGTTGGCAAGAATTTAATTCGTTTTGAACTCTAACTGCCAACCAGCCACGGGCATGATCGGAGCTGGTGGGGTGAATCAAAACACTCGCCTAGAGGCCACAATCGCGGCGGTGTTAATGGGTTAGGTGTACCCCTCCAACAACGTTCATTGAACACATACCAAGCGTTGGGTCGCAAGCAGCAAAAGTGAACACGAGGCGGTAGGGCGAGGAAATTGGATGATCTGCGCCGCGCCGCCTCGTGATCGGTGCTAAACCTCCAAGGTTGGCGCGAGGGGTTGAATCAGTGACGCGCAAACGAGGGTCAGGTCTTTGAGGGTTCTAGTGGCGCAGATCGCGGGCGGCGGGCCGGCGTGTGGTTGAAACATGAAACTGGAAAGTTCAACTTGAAGTGGTAAGGGAAGTGTTCATCGTCTGGTCGGTGAACGGGATCGACCCGGGTGCCGATGATTCTGATGAAGGGATCGCAAGGATCCACGTCAGCAAGCGCCCGCGCCAGCACCCATTCGTGTACCTGCCTATTTGGGAAGTGCTCCGGTTGTACTTTGCAGTGGAAGATCCACACATGCCAGTGCACCGCCCCACTTAATGAACGGAACGCCCCCTCATAATGAACGCCAACGAGATCTTGCAAGAGATGGATGTTCGTCGTTGATGAGATTAGAAGATGGACGTAGTTGATGGCCGTGGATCAAAAGGTCGATCCGGCGCCATTCAATGGTGGCGATGAAATGGTCGAACGACCCGGGGCCATTGATTCGGCGCTACGCATCACTATCAGCGGTGCGGTGCTGCTAGACAGATTGGATAGGATTGGACCACAAGTATTGACATAGTATGGGAATTACTGTGGGCGAATCGGAGGAGGTTGCCTGGGTGAAAAGAATTGTGGTCCGTTGGTAAAGAAACGTAGCACTGGCGGGCCAAAAAATTCAACCCCATCAAAATTCCCCAAACCATGGCAGCAGGTTCACCTGTCCACCGGAGGAATTGAAACAGAGACAATAAAAACAGACCCTCGAGACGAATTCAAGTTAGAGATAGAGATATCTATTCACGCTCAAATGCGGGGTGAGTATGCATGTGGGATTGAGCGCCCAACCTCTAGCAATTTTGAATACAGATAGAGACCGACCTGGCCCACAAAGTTTACAAGTTCAACAGAGTTCAACTCTGGTTCAACTTGAACGGCAATCATTGAGCGGCGATCTTGATCGTAGAGCAGATTAGATTAGATTAATCGACATTGATCGATTTTAGGTTCCGCATCTTGATTTTGATTTGGAAAGAATAGGGGCAGCGAATTTTACCCAAAGGATGCGCACCTCGTGTGTAAGGAGGGTAATAAATTTTGAGGGTTTTCAACCCTGCAAGGGGATTTATTGCGCCGATAACCCATGTGGATGGAGCCTTTCGGGGAACCTATGCAATTAACGACGTGACCGCTATAGGCGCCGAGAGGGCAGATAGGGACACCAAGTTCTAGAAAATTAAAATCGAACGTCGACGAGATTGGCCGGACACAATAGAGCCTTGTGATTTTGCATCCTCGCACAACGAATTCTTTGGACTATGGGTCTCTGATGTCGAGGAGTAAGAAACTTGAATCTGAGGAAACGAAACAGACATTATAATCTTGATAGTTGGTTCAACGTTTGTTTAGCCGCAGCTTTTGATTCCTCAAATCTTGCGTATTCGGCTTGCACGTGTGCCTATAGGTACCGCTGATGCGCCTGCACGCTCGCAAAACAATGTCGGGACCGGGACACGTGGACCAATATGGCGGCCGGAGGCAATTAGGTTCTAGAAGGTGGATAAATCATTGGTTGCAAGGTCCGCAGAAAAAGGAGCCGCGCTGAGGCACGTAGCCTGACAAAAGGAATTTTTATGGCCGGTCGCAACGTTTTCGCTCCAATATTCCCTGCGTGGTGTGCGCAGTTTCTTTATCCAAAGTCTGATCAGTATTGCGAGGGAGACAAAGGGGCGTATCTGATTTCAGCATGAAATCCTATTATACTGATGCGTACTCATTAGGTGATGCGTACCTGATACAGGTTCGTTCGCTAAAAAGGCCGAGTAATATTTCGGTGAACGAAGTGGAGCTTCGACGCTACAGAAGAAATGCGCCGACGCAAGCGCTGGGCCCTGAATACGCGGGTTCATTTCCCCTCGGTCCTCGGGGAGCGCGAATACAGAGGTGAAACCCAAGCTGTACATTCCGAAGGCGTCGTCTTCGCACCGAGGGCCGCGTACGCATGATCCTCGGCCAAAGTCGTAGACTTCAGTCCATTTGGATACCCCGTCCGTCCGAGTCAGATATTATAATGAAGAGGCATACATATTAATGGACGGACCGCCCAGCGGCGGAAGTGATAAGCAGTTGGCGGCCATCGACCTGAATGGAAGCGCACGCTGAATCTTCAGCGACGCCACTGGGCGCTGGAAGTGAAAGCCCGAGGTTACTTGGTGTCGGACGCCGCCGATTGGACCGTCAGGGAAATGCCCACAGTTCCGCCACTCACTGCGGGTCTCGACTCTCGGGAGGAGCACGGCGGCAACGGGCTGCCTCCACATGGTTCCCGTTGTCCGCTGGCAACCCGCAATTGCGTTTATCCAGTGTATTGGCCGGTCCGGTCGGGAGACGGTAACGTTTTACCACACGCTTGACGAGGCTTGACGCCGCTTGTCGGGTTTGCGGGGTTGCGACAGCGTGAGCCCGCTCCTCGCGTAACTCTTAAGCGTTGGCGCACGTAGCTGTTAAGATAAGGTGCACCCGTGTCACTCCAACGTGGGGATTGGCTGCACCTAGCCGCCGGAGAGCGCCGGAGTAAGAAACAGCTTGTTTGTAGCTGAAACGAAAGGGTAAATGGAGGCGAAGTGGTGCCGCGTCCACGCGCAAAGTGGGGAGAATAGAAGCTGCTCTTCGGGTGTCGCTGGAGTAGGTGCGCCAAGTATGCCAGGTTATCGGGACAGCTCTGGAGACTGCGGCGGCTCCGACGCATTCAGTGGGTCCAAATCGGGGGAGCGCAATGCACGCGGATCATCACAGGTCCCAATGAGGTACCTCCATTCAGTTGAAGACGTCCCAACCAATAGCAACCTTAATAGGCTTGCTGGATAAATGGAGAAAATGCGCTCTTGGCGATCAGAGTCGAGCAGGAACGTGTGTTTGGATGCAGACTTGGATGCAGAGCTCGTGAAACCGAGTTGGAGATAACGGGACAGGTGAAGTCTGTTTGGCGAGGATGGCCTGCAAAGTCATCAAAACCGTCAGGAACTAGGGATGCGTGGAAGAAGCAGTCAAGCGCTTCTTTGGAGGGGGTCACGAGAACGAGTCTCTTACGCCGGAGAATGTCGACTGCATACCGGCTTGCAATGTGGATTTTGCCGAGGCCCAAGAGTGTTTTGGAAGGACGCAGATCGCTCTCAATTGAATGGCATGGGCCAGTCGCAGAATGCGCACAGCCTCTTGTCCAAGTCGCGTCTAGTCTGGCCAAAATTTCTCGTGATTGAGCATGTCAGAAGTATGTAGCTCCCAACTGCATGGTTTGTCAGGATACCAGGAAGTTCCAGCGGGCTCCGAAGGGAAGAGTGGGTTCGTCACCGGAGTTTAGGCCCGCTCGGCAAAGAACGCTTCCCTACGCTTCCGCATCAACTGAAAGTGGCGGACATAACGGGTGCGCCCTCGATGATCTCCGCCTCCCACAAGGTCAAGACTCGAGAGAAAAAATCCCGAGCCTTGCCCCGTCTTGGTTATTCTCCAAAACGCGGAATTTCGGAATTTTAGCAACTTGATCCCGTTTCAAGTCGTTGATGCGCTCCCAAGGTTAAGTAAAGTACCAAAACAGGGAATTAGGCAGCCAGGACATTGGCGAGTTAACGTTGTATCTTGTGATAGGAATCGGTAGGATAAGAGAATGGAGTCTGAATTATCCGAGCAAGAGGGCACCAAAACAGGAAAGCACACTAACAGGATGTTAGCTTGGAACGCGCGAGAGTGTTTGAGGGTGTCCTTGGTTGTGATAGATAAGTATCGACGATAAAAGCATGTGTCGTACAACGAGACCTGAAAGCGGAGAATATTTATAATGTGGGACGATACTAGGCAGAATAACCGGCGCGGTGGGAAAGCCCGAGGAGAGTGGAGGAGCTAGCGACTAGCGAGCAAGAGCGCGCAGGCCGAAGAAGTCCAACCCAGACGGCTTGATATTCTGCCGCAAAATGGCACCGGAGATGATGATATAATTTCTATTGCGGAGACCCGTTCAAAGTTGAGTGAAATGCCGGAAGTCAAGAAGACTTGTCCAAGTAGAGCACTGCGTAATATATTCGACTGGCCGTGGCCAAGCTGGGGTACAGGGAGAAGCACGGCGTCGACTGGAAAGGATGGGGATGAGGCAATGTAGACAGAGAAAACAGCCGAGAGAGTTCGGCGGAAATAAAGCAATGCACCAGAAGTTGAGACCGATTGGGGTATGAGTTGGGAAGGTGCGAAGAGCAAGTGAAAGTCGCGACTCGGAAGTCTAGAGACTTTATGTACAGGAACGGCGAGTTCGCTTGGATTCCGGGAAGTCAAGTTCAGACAGGCGAGCAAGACTTCGAAGCCCAGCCCCCGTCGACGAAAATTTGTCGGGACAAGCAGAGGTGAAAACATCGGCGCAGGAAAACCCGTAGACCTCCTCCTTCAGCAACGAATATCGCGAGAAGCAAAGGTCGAGAGGGGTTAAGTCATGGGTCGTGAATTCGGAGAGCAAGGAGCGAAACCTAAATGGCGACTTCGAAGCCAAAAGGCCTGACACCTTTACACGAACAGATTAGGGTAACTCTGGACCACGGGCAACCGGAAAGAAGTCTAAGCTGGAGGCATTTTTAGTTGGGAGAATTCGAAGAGACCAAGCAAAGGGGGAACCTAAAATTGCGACTAGCCAAGAGGTTTAATAACGTCACAGAGTGGGATTTATAGGTCTGGATGGAAGAGAAGAAGTTTCACGCGGTGGAGTCCGGTCGAAGTCCGCTCCAGGAAGGAAGGAAGGAAGTGGTATAACTGCAGAGGTCCCAATCCGGAACAAGCAGGTACTGTACCGGCAGAGAGTAGCCACCACACCCGAGACCAAAATGCTGGGTAAAATTCTAGTGGAAGTCGTTGTCCAAGAATTGAACGATCGATCGTGAAAGTCAGTTTGCAATAATACGCCGTTTCTCGTCGGAGATTTCTTGAATGGTTTCCGTTTCAAGGGGTGAAAGGAGGTTTCCGACTAGTGGAGCCCAACGCCACTGGAAATGCAATTGGCCTCCTGAAGCGGTACCTGGATCGTTCACGAGGCTGGCAAGACTGGCCATGAGATCATGAAAGTTGGAGTCAGCGAACGCGATGTTTGGCATCGAGGCCGACAAAATTGATGGTAAACAACGCGGGCCGGCAGCTGTTCTCCGCATCCTCGATCACCTGGAACTTCAAGTTCAATTGGAAGGCTTGTGCTCAAGTCCTGGAAACTCTGGCAGCAAATGTCCTTCGAACATGCTCCCGTCTCAAAAGGAAAGCCCCCAAAGCTCGGTCTCTGGCTCTCTTAGGCGTAAATCTCATACTGGCGTATTACTTTAGGTCTCATGGTCGGCCTCGCGCTCTCGTCCATCCTAGTCGGCGTTTTCGATATAAAACACTACTTCCACCTGCAAGTAGGTTGATTCTCTATGCCGGCCTGCGTGCATGACGCGTCGTTTGACGACTAGTAATATTAGCTTGTGCCGCATATTTCGCGCCATTACCAGGTGCGTTTCTCGAACTGGAGGCGTCATTTTGTTTGAACCGTGGCGCATAGTATTGGCGGCTGGGCGCGCACCACCTTGCGTTCTCCAGTTCCAGGTGTGTATCCTCCTGTTGTCAAAAATAGTAAAATGAACGCGCCACCTCTAGTGACCTCTTCATCGCCGAAATACTGCTCTACAACATCAGTATCCCAATAGAACGACAATTCGGGACCCTAAAATTCGCTGTAAGCTGCTTTTTTCTTGCAATGCCTAACAAATTATAACAAGACTAAAACAGTCCTTCGCCATAATATCCACCCTCCTCGCCACGGTCCTCGAATTCGTCTCCCTCATCCTCTTCCACCGCGCGGGGCTGAACTACATCCCCTCCGGGCCCTACACCCTGATATTCAATATTATATATCAGTACTCGAGAATGGTCCCTTCCTCGTACAGTTTCCGCATATTCGGGCTCCCGTTGACGAACAAGAGCTACACGTACTTGTTCGCATTCCAAGTATGCCCTCCCTTCCTATTCTTTCCCTTCCTCTTCTCTCGCTACCTTATTCGTCACCAACTCACCAACTCACCCAGCTCGCCACCGCCCCCCTCCCCGGCTCCCTCCTCGCCGCCCTCCTCGGCATCCTAACAGGGCAAATCTATCGCTCCGACCTCGCCGCCCTAAAAACCTACCGCCTCCCCCCGCGCCTCGCCGCCCTCTCCGCGCGCTTCCTCCTCCCCCTCGTCGGCTCCCTCCGCCCCGCGCGGCGCTCCAACCGCGCCCTCCCCGAGGCCGAATTCGTCGACACCAGCAGGCGCGAGAACGACGAGGTCATCACTACCGCGCGGCCCGCCTCCCCGTCCGCGGGCACGCGAAATCGCACCCCCGCCCAAGCTAATACCAATCCCAACACCAACCCCCCTTCCGCGTCCGCAGACGCCCAACGCACCCTCGGTAGCGCCCTCGGGCTCGGCATCGGCGGCACAAACGGAACGGTCAACGCAGACGGGGGCGCGGGCGCGACCAGCGCCTCGGTGATGCGCGAATGGGTGCAGGGCCTGACGGGCGCGCGCGCGCAGCCCGCGGGGATCCGCATCCCGAGCGAGGGCGAGGTTGCGCAGCTCGCGGGCATGTTTCCGGATATATCGAGGGAGGTGCTGGTGGGGACCCTGCAGCGGAGGTGCGTTTGGGGTTTCACGTCCCATCCTTCCTTCCTTCCTTGTGCGCTGTTCGCTCACCCACGTTCTGGCAGTCCGAACATCTCGAGCGCGGTGGAGACGCTGCTCAGCTCGCAGCGGTAGCACTACTTAGTCTAGTCGTAGCGTTCTTGTCCTTTTTTGGCATCCCTCGTTGGTATCATCCCGTGCATGTATCTATCCTTCTTGCCCAACGGACAAATTGTAGCCTCTATCCTATCCCTCCTGCCCGTCCACTCGTATCTCAGCCAAGCTCGAACTCAACGCCAACCGTATATTCTAGTGATACACGATACACAAGACGTACGTATGTATTTTATATCTCCCTCCGTTTCATTTTGTTAGTTAGTACCCTCGCTCGCACGTACTCGCAAGAGTACAAGAGAGTAGACGAGATGGAGAGAGATGGAAAGGGACTACGGAAGGGACTACGATACTACATCTCCCCCTCCTCGTCGAACCCCTCGCCGTCGTCGTCCTCGCCGGTGAACGCGCCCATGGGGACGGCGTACAGGCGGATCACGGGCTGTGGAAAAACAAACGCGCACGTCAGTATTATATTCGTCTTTCAACAAAAGCAAAATGCGCAATGGAGGAAGGAAAGAACCAGCAAAGAAACCCACCTTATTCGGATCCTTGACAAGCACGTACTTGCCCTCGGGCATCTTGAGGCACAGGTCGGTGACGGTGCGGACGATGCCCCAGCCGTTGGCGAGCGAGACGTTGAGCTGCGCGGCGAACTCGGTGGGGCGGACGGAGGCGGTGGAGAGGATGACGTGGCGCGTGTTGTCGCGCGGGGCGAGGCGGGAGATGTACCTACAAAAAATAACACCGTCAGACCCACAAGTAACGAGGAAAAGCAAGGGAAAGTGAGGCAAACGCACCCAATCTTCATCGCCTCCGCCCCCGCCAACACACTCTGCACCGTCCACTTCGCCAGCTTACAGCTATTATTCTTCATCTCCGTCGCCACCACCGCGCCCCTCTGCGAATCCAGCTTCGCCCGCCAATCCGGCGCCCCCCCCGCCCCCTGCGCCCGCGAATCAAACTCATTCAGCGCCCGGATCGTCACCAATCCCTGTCCCGCGTTCACCGCGCCCGCCGCGTCTTTGCCGGCGGGCGCAGGCGCATAGGCATCCACCTCGGTGCGCACGCAGATCTTCACGTCCTCGTCCTCCGTCACCCCCAGATCAAACACCCTGTACCGATACCCACAGCTCGCGAGCGGCTCCGTCTCCTCCGGGCCGTAGAACGGGTTCGCGTGGTTCAGATCCACGCCCCCATTCGCGCCCTCGACGACGCTCTGGAAGCCAAAGTTCTGGTTAATATACGTCGCCTCGAGACTCAAACTCGTAGCGGAGTTGATGCTCGGCGCCTCCGCGGCGGGGGGCTTGCCGTCGGGGCCGGGGGGCGCGTTGGGGTTGGGCGGGGCGGGGTCCGTGGGGGGGTCCGCGGCGTTTTCGTTGACGGTGACGGTGTCGAAGGGGCCGCCGTCGCGTTTGTCGAAGAAGAGATTGGGGCCGTCGCGCAGGATGACGATGTCCCAGGGGTAGACGGAGCGCGGGGCGCACATGAGGACGGAGAGGATGGTGTCGGTGGCGTAGACGGTTGCGGTGGATTTGGCGGCGAGCTGGGGGGTGGTTAGTGTGTTGTAAGCGCCAAAGAATCCACCAACAGTCCCGCACGTACCTCTTGTATAACAGGATCATCCGAGGTAGTCGTATTATAGCGAATCCGATCCACGAGCTGCAGGGGCTTTTCGGTCTTTGTGGTAATGCGGTCGTAGGACTTGTCGTAGGGGAAGAGCCGGCCGTAGGATTCACTGAAATTTGTGTAAGAAGCGTGGACCGAAAAAAAAAAAGCCAAAGTGCAAACGCACAGATCCACAGGCTCGTCGACCTCGAGACGCAATTTTGCGAGGCGATGGAACTCGATTTCCTCGAGCATGGACCATGAGGGGGAGATGACCACGGAGGACTCGCGCGTGCGGTTGTTCTGTGAAAAAAAAATGTTAACCGCCGCCGAGTCGACGTGGACGTGGACGCCAACCCACCTTTTCCCAATCCCTCCACCCGCGCCGTCCGCCACGCTGGTTATTCCCGCCACGCTGGTTAAACCCGCCCCGCCCGCCACGATTATTGTTATACCCGCCCCGATTATTGTTATACGTCCCCCGTGCCCCGCCCCGCCCCCCACGGGCGCCAAACCCGCCCCCGCGCCGGGGCGGCGCCGCCTTGTTGTCGACAAGCGAGAACGACGACTCGTCCTCCACGTGAAAGTACGCAAACGCGCTCGCCGTCCCGCTCCCAAACGCCTGTCCGCCATCTCGCCCCCGCCTCCCCCCCGCGCCACCGCGTCCGCCCCCGCCGCCCCCGCCTTGGTTTTGATTACCGCCCCCGCCCCCGCCCCCGCCCTGGTTGGAGGGGCGGTTGTCGCCACCGGCCTGGGAGTCGTTCCAGTCTGCGAAGCGGCCGAGTTTGTCGGATTTTGAGTAGGGTGCGTAGGGGATGTCTTTGAACTTGAACTGGTCGGGCTGGTTCGACGACGAGGGGCCCCATCCCCCGCCCGGGTTGTCGTGGATTGGCGGCAGCGAGAACGATGCCATCGTCGAGTAGAGCAAGTGCAAGTTTTCTAGAGGGCACGTGCAGAGTTATTTCCATTTCGGTGCTTTCAACGAACGGTCATGAAGTGAGTGTGAGTTTGCTTTGAGGGGCGCGTACTGACGACGAGCGGGCAGCGTGGTGAAGGAGATCAACAAAATCAACCAGCTGGAGCTGGAGCTGGGGGTGAGCGGCGCGTCGTGGCACGACGAATACAGGGACTCGGCGTACATCTTCGTAGGCGGCATTCCCTTCGATCTCACAGAGGGCGACGTTATAACTATATTCTCACAGTGAGCCCCTCCACTATGTATTAATCACGGCTAACGACGGGACGCGCAGATACGGCGAAGTCATGGACCTGAACATGCCGCGCGACAAGGAGACGGGCAAGCGCCGCGGCTTCGCGTTCCTCATGTACGAAGACCAGCGCTCCACCGTCCTCGCCGTCGACAACCTCAACGGCGCCGTCGTCCTCGAAAAGACCCTCCGCGTCGACCACGTCAAGGACTACAAGCAGCCCAAGACCAAGGGCGCGGACGGCGAGTGGCTCGAGCCGGACGAGCAGAGTCTCAATGCGAGGCCGGAGATGATCGTTGGTGGGTGCCGTTCTTCTCTACCCTATTCTTTCATAACTACCTGCTCACGCTCGCGCACAGACTCCGCCTCCAACGCCAACAACTCGGACTCGGACTCGGACTCGGACGCACCCTCCATCGACCCCGAAGACCCCATGCGCGAGTACCTCCTCGCCCAGCGCCGCGAGGCGCGTTTGCTCAAAAAGTCGTCGTCCAAATCCAAATCAAAGTCCAAAAAAGACAAACACAAGGACGAGACGCCGGAGGAACGACGCGCGCGGAAGGCACGCAAGGCGGAGCGGCGCGCGAGGAAGGGGGATAAGAGTGAGAAAGGGAAGGACAAGAAGACCAGCAAAAGCAAGACCTCCGAGGGGATGCGCGGCGTCGAGGCGCTGCTGAGCTCGCTCGGCGGGGGTGGCGGGGGTGATGTTCGTCGTGCAGGCGGGCGGAGTCGGAGTCGGAGTCGCAGCCCACCCCCGCCCTCGCGTCGTACGGGCGCAAGGAGCCGGAGCCGAAGCCGGAGTCCGCGAAGGAGCAGGAGTCGGAGCCCGCCCCCACCGCCGCGCAGGGACCGGGACGTCGGCCACGACGCGCGCATGCCGCCGCCGCCGCCGCCGCCTGGACGCGACCGCGACGTTGACAGGGACCGGCAGCGGCCTGAGCGCGGTTTCGACTCTCGTGCTGGCGTTGGGCGTGGGGACGGGCGCGGCGGTGGCGGGGAAGGCGACCGCAGAGGACGGCGGAACGATTCTTCAGAACGCAGAGAATTTGCCGATGGGACGTGGGAGAGGGACCGGCATTGAGTGTATTATGTTGCATGGTCGGTGTTCGGTGTTTGGTGTTGAATTGACGCGCGATGAGGGGGGAGAGAAGTAGGGGAGAAGGGAAACGAAAGAAGAAGGGAGGGAAAGACGAGAAGCCAAGGGAGTTGGTGTAGGCTACAATTTTTGTTTTTTGGCCTTGCTGAGTTGAATGTAATGTGCGCAGGCAGATACATACGACATACAGACATACAATACAGGCATGTACATACAGTAGCCCGGACTCGCACAGCGTGCAATTGTTCGACGTCCGTCGCCTCCCTCCATAGTCCTTCCTGCGACCCACAGGGTCCGCTCGGCTGGATTTACAGTGATTGTAATGCAAATGGAATGCTCTACTAGTACCATTTATTTATTTCTTCATCCATCGAGGAGAGGATCCGGAAAAGAAGGCTCTCCGCTCTTCTGGCATGTCACGGTGTACCTCCCGACGGCGAAATGCTGGACCGAGCGGGAGTCGCTCGCCGAGTGGGAGTTCAAGTTCAAGTTCAACACCATTGACCAGGGCACATAGAGTCGCTCAGGCTGTGTGACTCGGCTGCTCGACTTCAAGGCTTGACGCCTTACATGAATCACTGCGCCAGTATGCCTTTCTCGAACGTTATTCCCATGAGTACTCGAAGGAATTAAGAGGCGCATCAAATCGAAATTCCCAGGGTTGTGAATTTTGTCAATGCACGCAATATGTTGGGAAAATGAAAAGAATGCGGCAAGCCTGCGTAGATCCGTGCTGTGCCGGGTTGCGTAGACTCAGACTGGCCATACGGGGTGCGCGCTGGCCGGCATGCAAAATGACCGCTTCGCACTGGCACTTCGAAGAGCAGAACGAAGTACTAGTTCCCACGGTTGGAAGTTTGCTTTGGTTTGCTTAGGTTCGACTCTAATCGCACACTGAAGATTACTGTAAAATCGGCTTCGCTAACATTTTCTGCAGAGCTGATTCGACTGTCGACTTCAAGTTGTTCGATAGCTAATATACAATATACGATTCCAGCAAGTAGACGCGAATCCGACGCCCGGGTGGAAATAAACAATACCAAGGGAAGGCCCTCGCGCTAGATAATTCAAGCCTAATCCTGCGTCCACCTTCAACTTCAGGTCCCATACTAATAGCGCACCTGTCGACGTCTGAATTTGAATTTTGAACGTTCAATGCTCATTGACAACGAACGCGTTTGTTTAATGTCATTCGGTTCCCATTGGACGTGGAGACTATTAGGGAAGGCCGTACGCCGAGTCTGACACGCTCGAATTTTAGCGGTTATACGTATTACGCCTTACCAGAATTACCACAACGATCCAGCTGGCCGGAGTCCCCTCCCTACCCAATCCGTGATGTTTTAGGAATGGCAGCCTCTGAGTGTGTACATAAGTAGTATTCATTTACGCTGGCTCGACCCGTCTATTTAGTTCGGTTCTCCCCGCCAGATTTATTCTGACAAGGTTGAAAATCAACCGAGATTATTAATTCCCACGGTTGCAAGTTCGTTGCAGTAACTTGAACCTGATCATGAGATGACAGATGTTGAGTTTTGAAATTGGCCATGGACAGAATAATATACAGTAGGGCCCGGGCCGTCCTAACGACCATGGCACTCGTCCCGAGGATTTTATGGGATTTGAAGTTCCAGTTACTGCCGCCTTTGACATAGCCGTCCGAGTCGCCCCTCAAAATTTAATTACTGTATATACATACCTGTGGGCGAACAGGCCCGGGGGGTCACCGGAGAGTCACCACGGTACGCGGATCGAAACACAGTCCCAGCCAAAAAGAAAAGGCCAAAGCCTAGAGACCCATGTAGCTTTTGCAAAGAACTTGAGCCTGATATTCAGGAGAAGTCCATGCGCATGTATTTTATTTTCCAGGAGGATAGGATAGGATAGGATTGCCGACGCCAGGTCCCGGATTGGAACGGCCGGTGTCCGTACTACATACACAAGGCGTAAACGTATGCTACGGATGTATCTAAGTTTTGATTGAGGCCGAATCCAGATTGATCTATAGCAGACACTGAGTCCAGCGCCCTCGGTAGACTTTGTAAATTTATACTCTGGAGCTACAGTCGTCGACTCCATACCGCTCTTTTGTGGAAATGGTTGGACTCCCCGGCGTGGTCAATTCTGAACTCACTTCCAGTTGGTTGGAAGGCGATTGCCTTCGTACGCCCTCGCGGGCTAGGCGGGAAAAACCTGGAGCAAATTACGAACTCAGTTGGACTGTTTCACCAATAGGTGCATCTGTCGGCAACACCATTCCAAGATTCGAGACTCTCCACCTGTGGATAAAATTAATTCGGCCCAAGAATCACGAGAAAAGGCCCAACTATGTACCAACCACCGATTCCACCCCCTTCCTCATCCGATCGGACCGGTCGCGGGTAGTAAGAGCATTCACTCGAGCGCTCTCGTTCGGATGCAATCCTCTGTTGAACTTATCTTCCATTCCCGTTTAGCCATGAAACGTCGAGTCCAGCAAAACTGTGTTGTTCTATAAGTTGCCGCTTAATGAAATCTTCTCTGCCAGGCACCCCGAGCCTGCCCGGCGGCGAAATATTAGACGCTCCGTCATAGATCCTTCCGCGCCGTCCCCACTCCGTTTCATTATTACTTGGGTGCCTATTTCGTTCCACGAGGATCATCAGGAACCAGAGACTCCATGTATACTTTTAACCACCGGCGAGCATTATCTGCCGCGAGCACCATGCCATGTTCGTTGGAGCTGTGAAACATGGAATGAACGGGCGGCCGTGAATTGCGGTTCTGGGCGAAGCGAGGTAGCTACTCACCGAGCTTGCCGCTCCAGAAGTACAGTATGACCATCGCGATGTAATTTTGCTCCATGTCTCGCTGTTCAGCGGATAAACGGAAATGAAACACAGTACTTCGCCCGTTAATTATGTGCCGTATCCCAACTTCGTCCGACAATCTCCGTGAAGATGTCGACATTCGACAACATAAAGACAGTCCCAGAATGCAAGACCCCCACCTTCCCGAGACATCAAGAAGCGTTACTTGCAAGCTATGCAATCCATGAAAGCGGTCAATCGGGCCCACGAATCGCCATTTATCGGCGTAGATAGAAGAACCCTCCACGAACAGAGGCTGAAACAACTGATGCCGCTGGACTGGGGAAAGCGCCGAGCTTGAATGGCGGAATGTCACTTCAAGTTCGGTGACGGTCTGTGACGGTCAGGCGCCCAGGAAAGGGCTTCTCGAAGCTCAGCTGCCCGCAGACAGTTCTACTTATGTCTGCATTTTGTCCACGTAGTATGAGGGTGAGAACGGAGCCAACGCACGACGTGGGAAGGGCGAGGGGAGATGGGTACTTGGAGGTGGGTGCCGAGAATCAATGGAATGCCCAGTGCCGCGGCATCGACATCAAAAGTGTAGCAGAACGAGTCGGATTCGCTCACTTCATACAGATGCCAGGGACGGCGCGCGTATATCCTCCCAGAATTCTCATGGGCGGCCGTGTTATCGGAAGTCCCAAGCATACATTCCTTCATCCGTCCAGTAAGGTGGGCCGGCAGCGGGTCGGCACCGAGGGGGGTAAATCGGCTAAGTATCCAGTGTCTGGTGTCCACTGGAACAGGCGCGAGCATGTGCAGAAACGGGGGCCGTCTTGGAAATCGGGTGGCGTGGAGTAAAAGCGGCCAAGTGGGAACCTGGCGGCAGGAACATGGTGCATGCGGTTGCACACTCGGTATCGGCTAGGGTTCATGGTCGATGTGCTTGAATTCCGGGTCACGAGCGGTACGCGTTCCAGCGATTGGAATAACTCAGTCCCGACACCAGCTGAATTGTATTTGCCCTTGCCCTGGAACACCATATCCACATTTGTATGTTCCTTTAATCGAGATGACATCGCAGTCAACGCTTCCCCATTGAGAGATGCGAGCCGCGTGTATTTTGAGAAGCATCCAACTTGGATGCGCATCACCACAACTGAAGAAAAGCTTCCGTGGGAGCTCCGAGATCATGGGGGCTTCATTGAAGGCGTGAGTATATGCAGGTATATGCCCTCAGTTTCTGCGCCGAAATTTCGGACTCCGTTTATATTCCGTTGCTTGAATTGAAGAGCGGCGTATGTCCATGTCGCGGGCTGCCAGTGGCAGGAAATACGTGAAGTGGCTTGATTGTTGCCCTAAACGGAATAACGTTTGCGTTTTTAGAGTGGAAGGACGATTTTAACACTGCGCTGGTAGAAATCCACTGTGACTGTTGCTATTATTGGAGACGTGTTGAGAATTTTTCGAAGGGCAGAAGACGGGTGTCGATCGAGAAGGAGAAACCTGGAGGAAGGACGAGAGCCGCCGAGAGGCGCAGGCGCCGACCCACGAGATGTCAGCGTCATGTTGACGAGCTTGTTGTGAAGACGGGATGTCTCTGAGTCAAACTTCATGTGCAATCAGCCTAGATTGGCCTCCATGCAGCTTCAGCCAGTCGGGAGTCGAGCAGCCACAATCAGGTGCGTTCGGTGAGACCGTACCTCACCAAAGAAGCCGATTAAAAGCGAAGCGAGCGCGTAGATCGACGTAGGCATGTCAGAGATAGGCCGGCATACTGTCGATTTTTGAATCGAACGTTGGCAGAATTGCATTAGAGCAGTCCTAAAACCGGTGAAAATCGATTTTTCAGCTCCAAATCGCACGCGGATTTTTCTCGGAAGAACAAAAGATACTGGTTTCAGGACTGCTCTATTCAATCCAGTTGAGGGTTGTGGCGCATGTGGGGCGGCGCAATGACTGCTGGAACTTGAAGGAATCATATGCAGCGCCGCCGTCTCCAGGATAGGCTAGGTTGGGAGGAGAGCCGTCAATGCCTGGTAGTCGGGTGCTCGATAGCGAGCACATAGGCGCCTGGATACCAGGCTGTGCCGGTTGGCTAAGTCGCACACTGCAAAGATGGTTCGGGACCGCCGTGGGATCTCAATCAGAGAATTTTGCTCCCGGATGTTTACCTCAGATAATTCTGCGAGATTTGGGCAAGATTTGTTTGAGTGATTGAGCCGCCAGGGAAGGGCCAAAATTAGAGGAACGATCTGGCTCTCTGCGCTGTCGCGGACGATCTAACCGAGGGAAGGAGGGGGGTGGCGTGCTAAAAAAGAAAGTCACTATGATGATACATAGTATAATGAATTCAGCGAGATCTGCCAGAACGGTGTCGCGGTGATACCCAGGCTGCAGCGAGAAGGCGGCCTGGCGGCTATTGAGAGATCGTGTTGAGTGTGGCCGAACAAAGGAAGTTGTCAGAAGCTCGCGGTGATGTTACCAGTAGGTTACCAAGAGACAAAAATCAACCAACAGTGTAATACACTGAAGGCTCACTGAGCCAATAGGAATTCCGCGGAAAATGGTATTGCTGCATTGGCAGTTGTCTAGCATCCAGCGTTGATCTCGCGTCTAGATCTGCTGGACGAGGCACCGAAACAAGACGAGACGCCTGCTGAGGGTAGGGAACCGAGAGAAACCCCGCGTGGATTGCCCATAAGTCGTCGTGGAGTCATGCTGTGGTGCGTCCGAGCAGTACATAATATGCAGTAGACCATCGTTTGGCAAGTTCAAGACTTGAACTTGCCAAACGATGGTCTACTGCATATCAAGTTGTCGTTGAACGAAGTGACTCGATTGAACTGTGAGACTCTCTGCCGTAACCCTCCACCTCCACTGCATGCCACTGCAAAGTTGATCGCGACTGTTCGGTATATATGCTCGGAGAGGATGAGCAAAGGCAGAGGAATGAAGAGAAAGAGAACGATGGGTTCCGTTTGCTATGTTTGGCTGTAGTAGGCCGAAATGCCGACATCAGTTTGTTCCGACTTTGCTCTTCCGGTCATTTCCGACGCGCTCGTACCTCGTTCCGCAGTCTTAACGTTGCACTCCACATCTATAGTCGCGTGCCATCGTGTTTTTGGCTCTGACGGGGAACGTAAAACACGGTTCGCAATCATTCAAATGCTCTGTCCAATTTTCACCGCAAGCAAAGCTCTGCAACTGACTTCTCTCCGAGTCTCCGCAATTCGTCACTCTGTCCGGCCTTCTTCAAGAACACTCGCGACTTGGTCTACGAAAACCCCGATCGACCTCCATTACACGTCCCAAATTTCAGGCGACAACAAGACCTCGGGAGCGATAGTCCTACTTCACGGGCTATTGTGCGTATATATTCACTTGCAAAGGAGCCGCCATCATGAATATTAATTTCAGTGGGTCGTCGCGAAACTGGGCCGCCCACTCTCGCACCTTCGCCCAGAACCTTCAGCGGCCGGTTTACGCCTTGGTAAGATATACCCGCGCTTTCTCGATCGCATCCAGAAATATTTTTCCAGGACCTGCGTAATCATGGCGCCTCGGAGCACGTCCAACCAATGACCTACAGCGCAATGGCTGCTGATGTTATTCACTTCATTCGACAACATTCACTTTCTGATGTTTCGCTTCTTGGTCATTCTATGTTGGTGCCCGCAAATTTTCGTCTTAAAACTCTGCTAAGCCTGGGCAGGGGCGGTAAAGTGGCCATGACGGTGGCTCTGGACTCCTCACTTCCTCCATTCACGCTCTCGAAGCTCATTGTTGTCGACATCGCCCCTGCCAGAGGCAAACTCTCAGACGAGTTCAATGGTCATATTTCGGCTATGAAAAAAATAGAGGCCGCCAAACTATCAAACAGGAAAGAGGCACTAAAAATCCTGCAGGAATATGAGAAGGTTTTTGTTGCAATTTTCTTTTTTGACGACGATTGAGCTTTTCCTCCGTGGCAGGATCCGGATCTTTGCGCTTTCCTACTCACCAATTTGATTCAAAAGCCCAATGCCTCACATTTCCGCATCCCCGTTGATCTCATGGGAGAGTCTGCTGCAGATATAGGGTATTTCCCGTTTACTCCGGAAGAAGCCCAGTGGACAGGCAAAACACTCTTCGTAAAAGGTTCGAGGAGCAGGTAGGTTGCGTTCTGGGCATTACATTTTTTATCGTACTCTTACATCTTCAAACAAGCTTTCTCAACCGGCACAATATTCCTCTCGCCGAGAAATTCTTCCCCAACATGAAGCTCGAAACTCTAGACACTCACCATTGGGGTGAGTCGCTCTCATGCATAAATATAAATCTTGTTGATCTCTTGGTTCTAGTTCATTCTGAAAAGTAAGCGTCTAGATCTATCGAGGAACCTGGACTAACGTACTTCAAGGCCCCACGAATTCTCAGAGCTTGTACAGGATTTTATTGGACCTCTTGAAAAATAATTACAACCATCCATCTTCGTTTGATACATTCGATTTTCCGTTGACGTTAGGCTATCAACAGTCGAACCACGCCGCTGGGTTGCCTTCTGTTGACTTGCGCTCGGGTACCCTGTGTGTGGCATACTACAGGATCTGCCACATCAAACGTCCAAGTTGAACCTCGCCAATCAAGCACTAGGGCCACAGAAGAAGCCCGTTACTTCGAGAGAAGGCCGTTGCTTCGAGAGGGCTTCGTCAGGAAGATGTTAACGTTGATCCCGGACGGTGATTTTTCTGCCGCTCTAGAAGTGGAATCTCGGAGGTGTATTAACCGCTATCGTTGAAAACGAATATTTTGGGGTCGCAGAGGCCTTTCTGTCCGGCTATTGTCTTGCTCTAAGGATCTTGGTTCAGGATTCTAGGTTGTAAATACAGATTCCAGATACTTGAACCAACTTGAAACGTAAATGTCCGTAAACCTCGCTTTGACCGATCGGTACGGTAATATGTAATCGTAGATTCTGAACACGGAAAAAATGCAAGAGCCCATTGATGTACTAGGACTCGTTGAGGCTGGAGAGCTACAGAAAATTCGTATACAACGCGCATGCCAACTTCCCTCAACCGACTACTCATTTCCCACCAGTTCCACGCACTCGTTTTTTGGTCGGGGTGGAATCATCGACTGGTGTATCAAGTCGTTCGGGTTCAACGGAAGACGCTGCAATCACAGGTTAGAACGCGGTGGAATAAAGTGAAGGAATATGATGTACGTGGAATGACTGAAGTTGAAGGCTTTTTCGTTTTACTGGCGCCTGTCTTCGGGGCGTCACTCTTTTCTCGCCACCGCATGACTGCGTCCCGCCTTTCTGTATCATCCGCTTCGTAGTCGCTGCCGTCGTCGACCAGCAACCCAGGTTTTTTCAAGCCTTCTAAGAGTTCGCCAGTGATAGTAGAGATGCTGGGCAAGGACTGCATTGTCGGTTTCGGCTGTGCGCGCGCGGCCTGGCGCCGCTCTCGCTTCTCTTGCTGGTCACGCTCTTCGAGCTGCAACGCAAGCAGCCCGTCGATCAGATTGCTCGGCGAAGGATTTGTGCGAGCAGGGGTGGTGTTCTTCAGAGGGGAAGCGCGAATCGGAGTGGCATTCTGGACTAGAGGGGAATCGGTGTCGCAGGCACTGAGGGGGTGGCCTTTACGAGGTCGTCCGCATGTTTTGCAATGAGGCGATTTGCGAGGTGTGGTCACAGGCGATTCAGTGGTCGCTGCCACGGGGTCAACGGTTCTGGTAGCCCTTGGGGCAGTGGGCGTAGAGCGCAGAGCTGGAGGCATGCTAGCGGGTAGACAACAGGAAACGCTTGAAGGACAAAGAAGTCTTTAAGAAGCTTGAGAACAAGGACGCGTGTGGCTTGATGGTGGTGGGAAAGAAGACTCCGGGCCGTGCATTCACTAATACAGACAAACACTTTCCTTCCAGCTCGACGACTTGCTCGAGGCCTTCGTTGATAGTAAATACTCCCGCATTATCATCAATTCAATCCATGTAATTTCACGAGTATAACGAATAAAATACACGTTTATATGCCGAGATGTGCTGAGTGGAAGATACAAGTAGGTGGTGGTGAATGTAGCTGAAGGAACCGGAAGAATAGAGAGGAAAGAAAAGGTGAGGAAAGAAAAGGAACCAACAAAGAAGCAAGGCTTGGAGGAGCGCGCTTGCTGAGTCCGAGTACAAGGCTTCGCGGAGGAAGTATGGATGATGGATCCTGCCGGCTCCCTAAAAAGAAGAACGATAATTAACCAAACGGGGCATGGCAAGATATTCGTAGTAGGGAGAAGAGAAGGCCTTGAAGAGGAACATCGACTGTTTGCGGCAATCCACAGCGACAACGGCGGGAGGAAGCAAGACGGGCCAAGCACCCGGGTGTGCCAGGTTTATTGGGCGGACAATGGTCCTTTGGCGACCGCGACGTTCTCGCCGAAAGGTAGTTGCGGTGATCGAATGTCCATCGGGTCCTTGGGTGCGAACGCGCCAGCGATTTCGACCACAGGGGAGAGCGACATGGGCACGTCGTTTTCACTGGATCTTGGGGAGTCGGAGGGGTGAGAGGGCCTGCGGAGTAGAAAGCATAACGAGATGAGGTAGCATGTAAAGCCGAGGCGGAAGACAGACCGTCGTCGTTTATATGGCATGTCGGGGGACGTGTCGCTCGATTTGCCCGGCCCCTTGCAAGATTCCCGCGAACGGTGAGCGAACGGGAGCCGAATGCAAAACTTCAGCACACCTTGGCGCGTTTCTGGACGAGCTTTTGCGGCCGTTCCCCTGCATCATACACATAGTCCGGTAGTGCGGAGCTTCACAGAAGGAGAGGAGCCGATCAGTCAAGCAGATGGAGGGCCCCCAAGGTTTTGCAGACCTCTTGATATGTTGTACGACGATGCTCATAGAAGATTCATCGAACTTTTCCCAGACCCTAACGAGCTTAGTGAACTCTTGTGTCGGATATGAGATGTCCAGTCGCCGTGGTCCAACGGCGCCGGCTGTGAAACAAGTCTTTTAAACTGTGGAAGAAGGGAAAACGACCATGGTGCATTACCTTGTTTCGGCTCGATGAGGAGACCGATATAGAAAGTCGTCGAATGGACCACACCTCCCCCTTCCTTGCCTTCGATTTCTTCCTTCTTCCGCTTGAGGACGGCGTCGGAAATTTCACCTTGGGCGACCAGTCGTACTTCCTCGTCCGTAAGGCAGTACAGGATTTGTTCGAAACCTTTGATGAAAGGATGCGCCAGAGTCAGCGAGTCGACGTACTCTAGCTTCATCACTAGCTGTCGTATCCGAGACTCGACGGTTCCCGCCCTAGTTTGGGCATCAGCAGAAAAACGTCAGAAAGAAAAGGCTGGATACACACCACTTTATTTGCAGGTCCGCGTTGCCCGTCGAGGCGATGACTTGGAGGTAATACCGATATTTGTGAAAGAAGTCGTGTTTCGAAAAGAGCTCAGACCAGGCAGCCTTGCCAACAATCACTTTGTCCACGATATCGGCGGCTACGTAGATCAGCCCAGTGCGTATTCATCGGAGGTAGGGCTTACCTTTCTTGAATTCCTCGGTCATTATCATTTGCGTGGAGGCCGTTACGTTGTGAGTAGAGCACATTGCTGGGTATGCAGGAGTTATGATAGGCATCCGATGTGACCGGTCGGCGGGATATAGCTAAAGTGGAGTGTTATTTGCGACGAACAGACACCTTAAATGTAGCGTTACCTTGGGATTCCATACTCGGACTTGTAATGGCCCTTCTTCAATCTGTTTTAAAAGGACAGGCTGCGGCCATGACCTTGTGAATAAGTCAGCCGGGATGGAAGAGAACTCGACGCAAGATGTCCACGTACCATCGATACATTATTATAAAAAATCGGCTGACTATTGCGCCAGCTATAGCATTAGGGTAGAGTTGACATATTCGAGCGACAAGCATCGCCCATGCGACCCCGCCCAGAAACCCATTTACATTAGAATATATCGCTCTCCCTGCAGTCAAGTAAGTATCAGATCTAAACGCACAAAGAAACCGCACGTTGAGCCCATAATTTTATACAGCGCAAGGAGTCTCGAAAGACGTCCGGATTAGGCACCAATCGCAAGATTTCGTCCGTTACGCGCGAACCTCGAAAGAGAGTGGGTTAAAGGTATGAAATTATTAATGGTAGGACGTACCACCGAGACTCCGTACACATCGTTCGTCCAAATTCCGCAGAAGGGTGTCGTCCCGGAGGGACAAGTCGTCTGGTATTGATGACAGTGCGAGCCGAGCCATCAAGAAATCTAGAGGTATCCCTGAAATTTTAGCCTTGACGATTGGGACATATGCGTCCGGAACGCCCTACGCGTAGAGTCAGTTCTTGCATTAAGGTGAAGAAAGTCATCCACACGTACCGAGACCTCCGAGACACCTTCCATTTCCATGAGCATCGGCTCAAACACGTCGAAAAAGTCGTCCCGCGAGACATGCTTCGGCACGACACACAGCGTGTCGATGTCGGATCCCGGTCCGTGCACACCGAGGCGGTAAGAGCCAAACGTGAATATCTTGCCCCCGGTAGCGGTCGCTGCGGCTTCTGAGAGCCCCCGCGACAAGGCCACGGTACGAACAAACTTTTTGACGAGAGTAGCGACGCGGCCAAGCACAATCTCCCTATTGAAGCACCATCGCAGCGCACGTCAGCGTCGGATATGACTCGCGTGAGATCCCAGCCGCGTTTGCGCAAAAGAGCCGGACGATCCAAGTCCAAGCAACCAAATCTCGGGGACGCCAGTCGCATATAAGCATCCCAAAAGCCACCGAGAGCAAGGTAATTCTTGAGGCGTTGGCCAAATCGGCGACCTGACGGGGAACCAGGCGACGGCGGGACCGAGAATACCGAACATTGACCGTGAGGACGACGCTCACCTTCTGCGATCTTCTTCTTCGGACTCGAATGTATTTTGTCGCCTGAGCTCCTCCATGAGGGTCACTGTAACCTCTTTTTCTCGCTCGTTCGACTCGGCGGTCGCGATTGGGGGAGTTACTCCAAGGAACCTGACAAATGCGCCATTCAGAACCATCCTTTGCCCATCGTTTGCGAGGAAATATTCACCCTCTTTCAGTGGTCATGGTGGTGGAAGGAAGGAAAGGACGAGCTGCTAGCGGCGTCGTGGCGGGCGGTATGACTTTTTGTCTCAGGGAGGATTGATGGTCATGTGACCTTTGTGACCGTAATCGAGAAAAGGCGCGTAGATACTGTATCATGCAGTACGAGGCTATTGTAATTGTACACTAGTATGTGGGAGGAGAATAGTCGGGTAGTAGTGTGGAGTCGGAAAAACAGGACGCGGGAACTACACTGGCTGCACGCGGGTCGTTGACCAATCCCGGGACCTAAATCACCGCTTGAATCTTACGCAGGGTTCTCTCGTCGACGACTGGAACCAAGGGAAAATGGACCACGCCAGCTGTCGGGGAGATCAAACGCGTCGGTATACGGTGAAGGCCTCCCACTTTGCTCGTGGACGCGGCCTCCAAATGGCCGACATTGAGCAAACTGTCATGCGGACCGCAAAACCCACGGCGAAGATGATTGCGATACTGCAACTGTACATCCAGAAAGCCTCAACGCGGCAAACGTCAACGCCTGAGTTGTATAGAGTTCCAGCAGAGGTTCCTAATCCGCGTTTGAATGAGTAGGGCTGAGCAGGGGAGGCGAGAAGCAAAATGCCTGCTGGATGACGGCCCCGGTGGTATCACAGAAAATTGGTTTATTCAGGGAGACGACAAACACGAAGAGGGAAGCTTTGGAGGAGGAGCGCAAAAACCCACGGTGAGGTCAGGGACTGAGGGACATCGTTGGGCCTGTCTCCTCGATTTCGATTGCAGGCGACGGGAGGCGACGGGTGTGGATACTGAGTTTCCAGGCCCAAGGTTCGGCCCTGAAGGTCATTGAGCTACCAACGACCGCTCTTTGAGATTTGCCAGAATCACAAGAGATAACCAGCGGAGCTGAGGACACATCTGGACCGACTCGCAAGATCCATTTCACGATTCGGAGAAATAAGTAGGCGATTCCAAGTCGATTCAGAGCCGTCGTAACGTTAACCTTGACTAGATCTGAAGGTCCTGGCGAGAATCGCAAAATGTTGTGGTCGGGGACAACCGACATGCGGCCGGGTGGAAGCCCGGGCCGGTGGAAGCCGCGGTCAATGACCAATCAGCAAAGACAAACCAGGATCTTTCTCTGCAAACCTTACCAGTTCAACGCGCGTCTGCACTAGTGGTGGCAAGGTTCGGTTCGGAAATCGGTCCGAACCTGAACCGAACCTGAACCGGACGCGCGTTCAGGTTCAGCGTTCGGGAATTGGTCGAACCGAACCCGGCGTTCAGGTTCGGCGTTCGCGCTGTCGAGGCGAGGTTCGAACCTGAACCGAACCCCGAACCGAAGTGCCCTCTTTTGCAGGTATTTCTGTCGAATTTTTGGGTTTCAAGGTCGGTTTTGGCACTCATCCTGCTCAGTGTATGCTCCCACAGCACTTTAGTCCCCTTGGAGCCCACCTGGTCACAAATTTGGCACTCTTTCGGTTTGAATGTGGCGGAGTTGGTGAGTGTTGAATTTTCGATTCACCATATCTGTTCTTCTGGTCCACTTCCTCTGATAGAACAGGACGTTAGGATCTCCTACTGAGATGAGTACACCGAAATAGCCCATAGGTGGTCTCTGGAACCAGTTTTTGGACCCCCGAGAAGCCCGAATCTCGTCCAGGTTCGGACGTGTTCGAACGTCGAACCGAACCTGAACGCGGGTTCAGGTTCGGGGTTCGGGAAATGCCTGAACCGAACCCCGCGTTCGCGTTCAGCGTTCGGCGAAAGATGGCCCGAACCTGAACCGAACCGAACTTTGCCAGCACTAGGACTCTGCACGCGTTCTGGCCACGAATTGAAATTTCGTTTATACACCTCTACTCCGTAGGTTGATACCTTATTGGATATCCGCGCTCAATCCGCGCTTAGACTTCTCAAACTTGAACGAGTTGCCTGGCGCGCCTCGCCAACAGGGTCGTGGCGAGAGATCGCGCCAACTACTCCAACCCGTCCAGGCGATTAAATTTCGTGTTTCTCGCAAGCAATCTTTTTTTCTCCGGCTTCCTGTACTCTCTGGGAATTTTTTGCAAACTGCAGATGCTTTAGGCCAGTGTACAACTGGGTATATACCGAAGAGGTAGAGCAGCGTATTATAATATGTTGACCCTGTCAGCAAGGATCTGGTTCTGGTCCAAGATCATGCTCTTTCCGTCCCGAACGACTGTCAAAGTGTATGTGCTGAAAAGCACAGGGATAGGCGCGGTCCAAAATTCGTATTCAAAGGTGGGAGCAATGCTGGAATCGAGCGAAAAGTCCTCCGTACCGATGTTTGGATTGAAGTCGGGTGCGGCACCAGCGCTGATATCGACATACTCGATCGAAATCTTAGAGGGCCGATTGCTCTTCCGTACCTGGGAAGTCGTCAGCAGATCTGGAGTAACCTGGCGAAGACGGGACGTACTGCGACCATAAAGTTCAAGGAACTGTCCGTTGTGGCTTCGGTGGTCCTCACTGTATCCAAGAAAACGTCGAGGTTACTTGAAAAGCCAGGGCTTAGTATTCAGAGACACGGGGAACACGGAAAGAGGACACAACGCACTCCGCTCGGGTGAAACCTTGGCCGCCATTATCGCCAATGAAAAGCCCACTTTCAACCGCGCTGTCCTCAACCTCGAACCAAAACTTGTCGGGAACGACCGTGCTTGAGATATTGAACACGAATTTGTGGAACCGATGGGGATTGATGATGGCCAACATGGTTGTAGCAACCGATACAGGTTCAACTGGCTGATCGCTCACAGTCTTCGCCGTCGCAGAGCAAGTTTCGCGTGTGCAGTCGTTGGGATGCAATATGTCGGACCAAAAATGGTGACCTTGTTGTTTGAAGAAGGGTTTAACCACTGAAAACTGGATATACATCACGCGCTCCAGTTCTACCGAGGGATAAACGTACGCGTGTGGTCACGGAAATTTGTGTCTGATTGGCCGCCAGCGCCGTAAGGAACATTCTGGCAACCGTGAACTGTGCTGGTTCGACGGGCTCGGTGAGTTTGACGCCGCTGGGAACAGTGTTGATCATCTTCTCCATGACGGTGGCGCAGGTACTGGCAAAGGCATCTGGATTCGCGAGACTAGAGAAAATTAGAGCGCAGGTATAGGAACGGAGGCAAAACATACGCCTCCATGGTCTTGTTTCCGTCACTGTTAAAAATACGCAAATCTGATCTGAAAGTCGCGTTTTGTGTAACGACCAGGGGATTTTGGGTTGTACTATCGAGATACTCGGTGATCCTTGACACAAATTGAGTCTGAATATTTTCAACCAGAAGTTGAGCTGGACCTACACATTATTGTCGAATGTCGCCTGCTAGGAGTCGAAGAATTTATGGACGCCATCTTCGGGAACCATGTTTACAAAGTCGGGGTTGCGGACGCCACCGAGAGAATGGCCACAGGCCCTGATAGGCCGTCAAAGTCATGAATAAAAACAGAGAAGGCTACCCACACAAGCTGTATCATCTCGGTAGTGCTGAATCCTTGTCGCCGGAAAGCTTCAATGTGGCTCTCAAGGCTTTCTTGCGGTTGCGGAACTCCGAGAGGTCCAGCAGAGCTAACTTGAATACGGCCGCCTCTGAACGGGATCAAGGGACCACCAGATGACGCTAGTGCAAAGACGACGCCCATAGCAATCGAATCCGCCACTGCAAAATAATGAGCGACGCGGATATTTAACGTCAAAAAGATCACCAACTGTTCACATTGGGACTATAGATGGTTCGGAAGTCGTTCAACGCATCTTTTAGTCCCTGACCAGGATTCTATTGAGAGCAATCAGGGCCGTGGCTGACAAGTGTTGTGTGTGGACCACAGGAACACGTACCTCCGGTCTATCCAACTCAAAGGCAATCGACATGTCAATGCCCCCCGTTCCCGCCCCCACATTCGCGTTCGCCATATCATGATAAGCCTAGACACCTCAGATCAGAGCGGGAAACGACAAGGGCAATACGAATCATACTACTCTGACCCACTCAGCTGCGATAACGCTCCCGTTGACTGTCCGGTTCGTCTTCGCGGTGTTGAAGTACGGTGAAAGGTACAAAAGATCCTCATAGTGCCACGACGATGAGAGCCATGGATAAAATGGAACGATGGCGAGGCTAGTTTGGGCTCGAAGGAGGAGGAATGGCAGGAAGAGGAAGAGTCGCATTGTGGCGGCACAAAAGAGGAAACAGAAAGTTCACTTGCTAAAAGATAGTGCGCGTTTTCATCAGGTTGGGTACATATATGTACCCTACCATATCGCAGAATGGGAAACGGAGACATCTGACCGTGTTACTGCTGCGCATGTCGGAAAGCTTTCGGAACTGAGGTCGCCACGTTGGCGCGGGGTGATTGGTCTCTTAGGACGCTATAACTGAACTTACACAGACTTACACTCATGGTTTGTTGTGTAGATGAATTGTTTCCGTTCGCAACCTTGGCTGATCATAGCGATGATTCTTGAGCAATGTGGGTGCTGACGGTTCAGGTCATAGACTCGGAAGAGGTAGGTGAGGATTCGGAACTATTCGGAAGAAGAACAGCGAGTATAAAGGCGAAACCTTGGATGAATGTTGTGGTTTAAACAACGCCATGCGGCCCGGTGCACTTAGAAGCGGAAGCCAACGTCCTTCGAAATAAACAGAGACAAATCCAGACGTTTCCAAAGGCGCGTCTGCATGCGTTCAACGTGGGCCGATTCAAGGGTTCTATATCCATCTACTTCGTAGGCAGTGTTACCCTTCTCGATATCTGCGCTTCTCAAACGAGTCGACAGGTTCTTTCCGCCAACCACTCGACGACTCGAGAAAGTCCCGAGCCGCACACATTCGCTCGAGAAGTCTTCTCCTGGGTGGAATGTCGTCGCCACAAAATGATAATCTTCGGACGCGTCTCGAAGAATTTAACACCGCGATATCCGAACAGCAGGCACTGCTGGATAAAATAACAAAGACCATGGTTGAACTCCAAGCCGATAGACGCCTCATACAGAGTCAACTCGACTCCATCGTATATCCAGTCCATTCCTTACCCCTGGATGTTATACTAGAGATCTTCGGGCATTGCGCATCCGAGAGTGGTCCACGGATCCTTGGAGGCGTACCTGTAGTCAACTCTGAGCACAACTTTGGGCACGAGAGCTATTGGTCTCCGACCACTATATTTCGAGTTTGCCGGTCGTGGCGGGAGATCGCGCTCGCTACTCCGACCCTTTGGACGACGATCGATTTCAGGCCTCGACAGGACTGTCCTGGCCACAGGGTTGAACGCTATTTGGAATACCGAGCGATTATCACGAGAGACCTCCCACTTTCCGTGAGCATCAACAGTGACGAAATCGTGCGCAACCTGGGGAGGGCCGCTTTCGCCACCCTCATCCGCCGTGCTGCACCGCGCTTGGAAAGTCTCAAACTGCGTGTGGCAGCGAAGGGCCTCTTTGAACTTGATCGTTACCCGCCTTCTTTCCCGTTACTCCGAAAATTGGAGATTTATTTCGGCGATGAAGACTGCATGGGGCCGAGGGTCATCGAACGAGCGTTCAGACATGCCCCTCTGCTACGGGACGTTCGTACGAGATCAGGACCGATCCATTTCCCTTGGACCCAACTCAAAAGGTTCGATGGTCTCTTCGTTGAGGATGCAGGATGTTGGCACATATTGACGTTGGCGGCCAACCTCGTGGAAGCCACTTTCAGTCCCCACACCTACGAGGCTCCGACGGACGAGTTGGTGCCTTTACGGCACTCGAAGATTCAAACTTTCACTCTTATAGGTTCTCGAGGGTGTCCAAAAGGATACACCAGTGTCCTTCCCCTCCTTACTCTTCCTGCCCTCCAAAATCTTCATCTCCTCGAGCATACGGAGAATGATATGGACCATATCTTGTCATTTTTGCCTCGCCACGCAGGCCAGCTGCGGACATTTCGGTTCTCTGGTCGCACCGAGCTGGCACTTACCCTCAAATCTCTCCGCCCTATGCTCCACCTCACCGACTTGACGTTGGAACTTGGGAGCGAACCCATGCCATACATTCACGAATTTATCCATGAGTTGGAAGACCTGAAGAAGGCATTCCTCCCTCAACTCCGGCGCATATCTCTTCTCCGATGCGGGTACCTCATGAATTCCACCGATATCGAGATGATCGCACGGGGACTTTCCACTCGGTGGGAAACTCCCAACAACCAACTTGCCTCCTTCCGTCTTGAATTATCCCGGCCCTATCAGTCCACTGACGGCACTGTGGCACCCGAATTCCCAAAAATTCGCCCCTCGCTGGATTTGTTGACTGCATTAGCTCGAAAAGGCATGCACATCTACGTTGGCACCAGGGACACCAATTATGTCTGGTGCAATGAGATGGCTGTGGTCGTCGACTTGTCAAACTCCGATCGGAACATACAAGGTGAATTGTACCGACCTATCAGGCGGGACTGGGCTTGACTCGACGTCTACGTTTGCCCGAAAAAAACAGTCCCTAAGATACAATGTAATTATTATACACTATCATACACGAAATTCATTGCGCTTTTTCGGCCAAGAGCTTTTGCAGCTTCTCGAGTTCCTTTTCCTTCTCGATGAGTTTCACCCGCCACCGCTCCTCCTCAGCTACAACAGCCTTGCGTGCTGTCTCCAGCCGCTCCGCCTCCTCCTTCTCCATTTGCACCGTAAATTCCGGCGTCCCGCCCTTGCTCGCCTCCAGGCTGCCCGTGTGCGCGAGGTGGAACGGCACAGGTTTGCGGCGGTTGCGTACGAGGTGTGTTGGCGGGTGCGCCGTGAGGGTTGCAAGGAAGGTTTGGAACGGATCGTTAAACACGAGCTCGTCGTATTGCCAAGAGTGTACAGGCCCCGACTTGAGCGCCACTTCGGGTGTCGGGATCTCCGGGTCGCCTGTCGCTGTCCATGGATGCAGTTTGAGGTGGTGGTAGAGCGTGATAGGCTTCTCCCCGGCGTCTGGGACGAAGGTTATTCGTATTTGAATCTCGAATTCACCCCACCTATACAACGAATGAGAGTAAATAAAGAAGCTGGGCTTAAAACGCGTACCCAGTCTCAGTCACTTCAAATGGCGGTTTGTCCACATCTAACGCGTCCTCGTTGGCTGAGATGAAACCGAAGTAGAAGAGAACGCACTGCGTGACGGGTTTGGGTATGTATCGTGCAGCTTGAACGTTACGCGCTTGATAAAATGGCTCAGATCATCCGCGCCGCCGACGATGTCCTGGTCAGGTGCGGATGCCGCCCCGCGCACGGCGACCGTCCAAGTGTGCGTATGGTCTGGGGCTGTCGCCGCAAGCGCCTCGCGCGCCTTCGGGGTAAGGACCGTCGCGGTGTTTCCATAAATTATTGGCCGATAGATATTCAAACCCTTTTAAACGATAAACTGGAGGCGAAACAGCGGGTACGATGGAACTGACGCGGACGCGGACGCGTTCGGTGGCCATGATGGGTATTCGAGTAATTTTCTTGCAAGAAACAGGAACTCGAGAACGCCCAGGTGGTGGTTCGGGAAGGCGAAGGGTACTGGAACAAACAACGACACATAGGCGCTAACGCTGAACGATGACCGACGCTGAGTCGAAGCCCGCAGGCCCCGAAGCCGGGTCGAAGCCCCGCTTGTCAATTAGAAAGGTCGAGGAACTTGGGACGACCAGCGCGCCTCTGAAGAGCGCGGCCTTCTTCATCGGCGCGTATTGCAAGGAATACAATGGTACAAAATATTCTTGTATCGTTGCGGAACGCACTCTGACGTCCACCGCGCACAGAGGACTTTATGCTCTGCAAGGCAGAGAACCGTGACCCGAAACACTGTCTCAAAGAAGGCCGCCGAGTGACGCGCTGCGCGACTGACCTGTGCGTTGTCGCGTTATCAGACGACCAGTATTCCTGAAGAGCTATCTAGGATCACGAAGATGCGGGAGAATTGCTTGGAACAATTCGAGTCTCACTGGGGCTGCCTCGAGTTGAACAACCAAGTTTGTTTACGCGCTATACCGACTCAGCGTCTTCTTACCTCGCATATAACCAGGAATATTACCGCTGTCGTGCGCCGGAACGCGCGCTCAACAGCTGCGTGTTCGAGAAGCTGGTGCGTCTGTTGGGCATTGTCTCGTCGTATCTAACATGTGGTGTAGGGCCTCTTGAAGGTGATTCCCGGGACGCCAGAGGGCCGAAAACAGATACACGAAGACGAGAACCCGATACTAAAGCGACAACAGAAGTGATTTATCCAATACCACTGTCGCTAGATGTGGGCCTCCCATAAATGATTTTAAATTATTCCCAACGCGATGGATTCGCTGCCCAAGGGTCAGGACTCAGGCGAAGCACTGGCTCTTTTCTTGCTCTCGGATCTCTGCACCCGCAGTCAACACAGAGGAAGAGCGACATAGTGTGAACGGCGCTGTTGGACATGGATCCGTCGTCAGACGCGCCAAATGCGTCGTTGATCGGACGAGCTATTGCGAAATTGTTCCCCTACATTTCAGATGGCGTCTCTTGAAGCTTAACGCGCAGATCCTCGAACGAAAACGCGTCGAAGGACCCTCAGGGAGCTGGGGAGCGTCTATGAAGCACGAAGAATCTCAAGCTAACGACTTGAGAGTGAGGCTCTCTTGCTTTCTTCCCAAACAGCCTCGTCCTGCAATAGGCATCAGCGGTCCGAGCTTAGCGTTTCTCTGAACCCAGTATTTGTCACTAATCCATCAAGGGTATGTAGCTGGACCCATCGAGGTCAAAATCGGGGATATCCACAATTCGCGGTCGGAGTGCCACTGCAAGTAGTGCCCGAAATTGCACCGTCGACTAACTTCACGCGCGGTGTCCTTGTTATCCACTTATTTCCCCCACGCTTCGCAATTTACAAACTTGACGTTTTCCAATTTCGGCACAAACTCTGTGCATTCTTCAAGTTCGAAACAGAACTCGACGATGAACGGGCAAGCAAGGTAGCCCAGCTCAGGGTGCGTGGGTTCGGGCATGGAACGCAGGAACGCGATGGTTCTCTGAGGTACATCTAGCAACGTTTCGTCTGGAGGCCGTCGTCGGCTCAAATAAGTCTCTGAAGCAGAGATTGTGTAACGCAGGGAGGGTGAGCAGATCGAGGATGTCGATGCAACAGAAAGAGTTGGGGGCGGGTTCCCCGAGTAGGGTCAGGGTTCAAGATGGGAGTGTGAGATCGGATGACAAGTCGTAAGTCTCCGAAGGATGGTACTTGATAGTCGATTATGTGTAGTCGACAAGGTGCTCGGCCAAGCTTGACACTGTCCGCATCTACGCAGTAAAAGCTACGGTCCAAGGCCTGCAAGCTTCTCAGATCCAACCGCAAATTCAAATCCCATAAACGGAGGGCGAGTGGGAGAAAGAGTGCAGTAAATCGATTCGCTTTGTCCCGATGTGGGTCTCTAGTTCTCCTGGGACTTTTCTGGCTAGCGGCAAGCAATCGAAATGGATACTCGGGGCGGCCCAGAGTCACGGTGCCGAGGTCGCCAGAAATGGTACAAGCCTTGCAAGTGTGTAGAAGGTCCAGTGATGTCGCATCCGCACCTGGCTTCTTTCGACTCCTGGGGGCGACGTGAACCGGTCGGGTGGAGGGGAACACAGAGATTTCAACAGGGAGTGTCAAGACGGGTAGTCCAGCTGAAGTTGGACATTTTGTTTTTCTGCTCGAAGAACAGCTAAAGCTTCCTCTTGTTTGATTATGGCGGACTCCAGTTCAAGGATACGGTCTCGAAGTCGCCGGAAGAGTCGACTCTCGGACGATTGATGAGGGAAAGAAAGAGAATCTTCGAGTTTGTCTTTGTTGTTCCCATCTCCTTCTCGCACCTTGACCTCGACGAAATCATTCTAGTTGGAAATCTAACCGTGGAAAATCTATCCTGCTGTGTCCTATGTACGCGCTTGAGACTATGAAAGTTTCCAGGACTTGACACTGTTTACTAATAAGCTGAGAACTTGCATGGCGAACCACCAACAAGTTCGAACGCGTCTTGCAGATCTTGACGCGTTAATCGTCGAGCAGCAGGCGCTACTGGACCGTCTCCGAGAGGATAGAAACGTTGTTCAACGCCAGCTCAGCTGCATTGTATACCCAGTCCTATCTCTACCGCTCGATATTACCCTGGAGATCTTCAGGTTTTGCACCTCCACGGATGACCACTTTGCGTTCTGGTCCCCAACTGTCCTGCTCCGCATTTGCCGAACGTGGCGGGACGTTGCGTCGTCCAACCCAGCTCTTTGGAAACGGATTAGCTTCAATTTAAATCAGACCGGACGGTACATGTACACTCACCATGAAGAAACCACGATGAGCGGCTGGAACCACCAAGCCAAGCCCAGGAGGTGGACCGGCCGTCGGGTGCAGCGTTATTTGGACTACCGAGCAGACATTGCCCGCGACCACTCTCTTTCCCTCTACCTTCGCGGAAGCTTGGTGGAGTGTTTCGGAAAGACGGAGTTCTTCACCCTCATCCGCGGCTTTGCCCCTCGATTGCAAAGCCTTCACCTAGAGATAGAAGGAGACAGTGTCATCGAACTCGATCGCCACCCACTAGCCTTCCCCCTACTCGAAAAGCTCGTCCTCTGCTTGGAAAACCTCAGGCTCTCGCCGATTCAGCCTATGCTGGAGCCCTTGGAGCGTGTTTTCATGAATGCGCCTCGACTGCAGCATGTTATTGCGGACTCGGGGACATTTACGAATCCAATTGTGTTTCCGTGGAATCAACTGGTGAATTTTGAAGGACATAATGTCACTACGGGCGCGGCTTGGCACCTATTGACAACGGCCAAAAACCTGCTCCAATGCAGCCTCAGCCTCATTGACGACGGAACTCGCTCCGCCGATCTAAACCCCTTATGCCATGTCCACCTCCAATCTCTCGCTCTTCGGGGTTTCCGTTTTTATACTTGGGCTGATCCTCCGGAGGAGTACCCAGACATCCTCTCTCTCCTAAGCCTCCCTTCGCTACGAACTCTCGAGCTCTCGGACTTCCGAGAAGTCGATATCATCCAACTCACCGTCTTTATCTCCCGCCATTCGTCCCAATTGCTCACGTTCTCATTTGCCCAGTGCCCCGCGATGGGGATCCCCATCGACTCCCTGCGCTCTATGGTTCACCTCAGGACCCTAACATTGGAGCTGGTGGATGAGCATATGGCTTACATCCGCGAATTCCTTCGCGCGCTGGAAGACTCCGAGCAGCGATTCCTTCCTCAAATCCAGCACATATCCTTCTTCCGCTGCCAATTCGCGCTGGATTCGGCATATGTGGAGATGTTGGCCCACGCACTATCCTCTCGCGCGGGGACCAGCACTGATAACCGGCTCGCCCAGCTCCGCTCCTTCCATCTTGAGTTCTGGGCGGGATCAAGCGTCCAGGACTTGGTTGCCATGAAGAAGGCATCGGAAGAATTTCGTCCCTCTCTAGCTCCCCTCACCGAGTTGACGAAGAAGGGTATACGCATGTACGTTGGGTTCAGGACTAAGTAGTGCTGGCGCGCCCGTCGATCTGGCCGTAAGCCACTATCAGCGCAACATAAGCCTTAGCCAGCCCTCTACCTCCGTCACTTCATTATCATGCATATTCCGGTCTTTCTCGTCTCCATCCTGGTCACGGGCGACATCTCCGTCGACAGCCTGCAACCAATGCCCATACCGCTGCCCCTCCGCTTCTGTGCCCAGCGCGTCCAGCGCACGGGATATGTGCGGCGGCGCGTCCGGGGCGTCGACGGTACATGAAAGGATGATTGCGTGTTTCGCGCGAACTTTGGCTGTCTAATGAATAAAACATTGAATGGTGCCAAATTTGTGGGAGAGGAGATACGTACGACGGAACCCCACGCGAACGTTTCGGAAATGGTGTATGTGAACTCGGGTGTTTGACCATAAAGCCAGTCCCAGCTCTGTAGCGGACGTTGTCAATATATTGTCGACGCGCATAAAATAGAAAGACACCTTGAGCTCGGTGATACCGTTTTCGATGTAAGATCCTGTACTCGTTGATTGGTCAATTAGTTGGGTCTGGCAGCCCATTCATTAGGGTGGAGATGCAGATGAAAGGGAGAGAGCAAGACGTACAGGGTCGACTTTCTCGTCAATCGTGTATTCGCGCCGGAATTCGCGTTCCACGGCGCGCGCAAAGACGGAATGCTCGATATGCGGCGTCGACTGCTGCAGGTTACACACGGGTGAGCGTACGGATGCGACGCCTGCCGTGACCATAGTCTCCTGCGAGACGGGTCTCAATTGACGGCCTGCGGGCAAGGAGAACGACACACCGTCTCCGCGCGCAGCAGATCGCCCAACGCATCGAGTTGCGTCGCAATGAGCATTGTGCCGTGGTGGTACGCGCGGGTGTTGACTATTTTGTATGCCGAGCCAGAGACGTGCCCTGCAGTCAGCCTTCGGCGCACACGGCGGTAGGAGCAGGACTCATCTTGTCCTCCCCGACGCAGAGGTCGTTGCGGTCATTCAGACGGGCACGAGGTATACCGAGGGATTGGACAGCGCGTAGGACGAGGGCGGCGGTGGTGCGGCGGTCAAAGGCGCGTCGCGCAAGATGGATGGAGAAGTTTGTGTTGCCCATGTCCTGTAGTAAAGCAGATAAATATTGTGATGCATTCGAGCGTTAAAACTAACATGGTACACGGTCCCGCCTCCGCTGCGCCTCCGGACAAGAGGAACGTCGCGCTCCCTCAGCGCGCGCATGTTGACCTCTTTCCATGGGTTCTGGTTTCGGCCGATGACGACGCAGGGGCTGTTGCGGTACAGAAAGAGCAGCGATTTGTCCGGTGGACTGTGTCTGAAGAGCCTTTGCGACCGGGCGTGAGCCGCATCGACGCAGCGACCGGGTGGATTACACGGACCAGTCTTCGAAGGAGAGATTGAAGAGGGGGTCGCTGGAGTGCGAGACGAATACCGAGTTTTGAATCTGTGGGGCACTTTGAGTGGATAACGCTCTCGCGTAGGACAATTTTCGGGATATTCTGCAGGCAGAACGCGATAACATAGTGCAAGACGCGTTTCCGAGCTTTTTCCGGTTCAAGGAGGTTTTCTTGGTCGACAAGTCTAGCCAGCGAGTTCCGAGTAGCCCTTTAGCCAGATAAACGCGTTGAATCCGCAGAACGAGGTGAAAGTACAAGGGCAAGCCCGGAAACGATCACGAGATGTCTTTTCGACTCTTACTGCGACTACGACTTCGATCTATTGCCCTGCAAAATGGCCGCATTGCCACTAATACACGCCTTGCACGGACCATACACACAACTCTCCCTGTGCGCAGTGGACCGACCTCTCTAACGAATATCCTTGCGTCCGAGACACCACTCGCAGTTCAAGTCGCCTCAGTTTCGGAACAGGGTATCTATCTGGAAGACGGACTCCATCTGCCTGCTGCCTGCATCTTCATCGACGGCAAGGTCTTCCTGTGGGACGTCCCCGAGAGCGTCACGCAATGGGGGCGCGAGCATCTGACCCTGTTCGAGGTGGTGGTCCCGCGGCCTGGTCTGTGGCACTTTCAACGGATTTGACTCGATTCTGAGTCTCTGAACACAGAAATATTGATACTTGGGACTGGGGTCGAGCTGGCGCACCCACCCCCGTCGTTCAGGTCGTATCTGACGGACTTGGGCATCCAGGTCGATGTGATGAGCACCGTGCGTTCAGTCCCAGAATTGATTGTTGAGCTCATTTTTTACGCAGCGGAACGCATGTTCGACGTACAACCTGCTCGCGGAGGAGGGGCGACGTGTGGCTGCTGCACTGGCACCATTATCGCCTCGTCGCTGGCCAAAATCACACCTTCGATAATGCACGAATAAACTGCTCTACCCGACTTTTTTGCCTTCTTGCGAGCACAGCTCCCCTGCTTCATTTCCTTCTTTGCGAGCAGTTTTCGATGCACACTGCCTGAGTGTCGCCGTCAGTGTCAACTCCGTCGCTGGCATGACCCCGAATACTCCGCGTCTTCCTGGTTCCGTTCGTCCTCGTGCTGACCGCCCCAAACGTAGGCCCGCAGCCCCATCCTGCCAGTTCCAACATGTATTTCTTCATCCCAAGCGCCTCCTGCGCCCGTCAAATTCCCCGTCGTTCTAGAATACAAAAAACGTGTATCACTTTGCATTCACGCCCTGTCTGGTTTTAAAGGCGGGGAAATCGACAACGAAACCAACGTCGAGGCCCCAAGACTCTGCGACCACATCCGTTACCCTCTTTATCCCAAAATCAAAGGAAAACGACGCAAGGAATCAGAGTGGTCAGTGAGGACGTGGAAGGAGTATATACGACAAGAGTGCACAATTAAGCACTGTTGATCTGAATTCCATCAGTCGGCATCAAAAGTATCAATATCGGCACCCTGGCATTCCGCTGGCAGGTTTTTAAGGCATGCCTGCTATATTGCACACTGGGGGGAACACCGACCCCCCTCCTTTGGCCTGACGGCATGTCAAGAATTTCATTGAGGTTGTTTTGCTGTTTTCTTTAGCCTTTTTTCATTGTTTACGGGCGCCGGCCCGGACGGCTGGGGTTTTCCACCCCAGACCCCGACCGCTGCGCGGGGCTGCCGCTCGCCGCGGAGGCCCAGTGCGTGAAGCTCTCCCGAATTTTTAACAGGTTTAATTCGTTTTTTACTGCTTATTCGGAGTGCCATCGTATTGATTCAGTGATGGCCGCGACGCGCGAGTTCCACTCTCCCTGTTTATCGGACGACGAGTCCCGTCAAAGTCCCGTTAGCCGACGTTAAGCGAGGCTAAGGAGCTTTAGCCGAGTCCCACCTCTCGTCGTTACTCACGTGGAAGAATCGAGCCCCTTGTCATCGGGTGCATTTTCTGTGGTGCAAGATGTGAAGCTGGACATTACACGGCCCTTCCGCGTCGTCTCCTCGAACTCTTCATCTACTGGGCCTATTTCCTTTGGAAATACATATCGACATTCGGCCATGGACACAATGACCATCACACTTGTCCGATTCTAAAGGACGGCTCATCTTGAAGAAAGTCAGGTCGGACGGTAGAGGTGCTTGAGGGCTCGAACGAGAAGGATAAAAAAGAGGGTAGCGAGTCCGCAACGGTGTCCTAGGGCTTAATTAGGGTCTCGAGCGGTTGTTTGCGCATGCGCTTTTTGATCGTTGATCTCATCCGCCTTGTCCAAAATGCCCACCATCGACCTCCGCAGACGGCTCGTAGAGCTCGACGCTCAGATCATCGAACAGGAGAGAGTCCTACGCGATCTCCAACAAACTCGAGTCGCCGTAGAACGCGAACTGCGCGAGACTGCGACGTACCCGATTTTAACATTGCCTGTCGAAATCACGACAGAAATTTTCCACCAGCTACCGCTTGAAGTCGGGTACAAAACAGGATTCTACATGGACATGGACACGGCGCCTGTTTCCCTCACCGCCGTTTGCCGGTCCTGGAGAGGCATTGCCCTTTCGGCTCCCACACTTTGGTCGACGATGGAAATCTGCTTTGACGACATCCCCTCCACCGTGGTCGCAAAGCCAGGAATGGTCGAATCCTTTATTAACCAGTGGCTTGGACGTTCGGGGGAATGTCCCTTGTTTCTTACCTTCACTCTTCCTCACGAAGATCACTTTCCGATCAGTCGTCTGCGGGCTATTGTTCACCAACACGCTCAACGAGTCCGATATCTTGAGCTTAACTTGGGCGAATACCAACCCATTAGGCCCCTTGAGCTGCACACTTTGCCTTTTCCCCTACTCCAGGCGGCGAATGTGCATTGCGACTTCCGCGTAGAGGATCGCGTCTTTGATAATGCGCCCCAGCTCCACAGCCTGCATGTCAGAGGCTACTCTGTGGTTGCTCCTCACAGGTTCCACCTTCCGTGGCAGCAGCTCACGATATTTGAAGGCTCCATCCATAATCTCGATCTGTTCGTAGTCGCCCCAAACCTCGTTAATATCAAGTGCGGCTGGGCTGGCGGTGACAGCAATCCAGGAATGATAACCCATTCTTGCATAAAATCCTTCGCTGTAACTGATTCAGCTTACGATAAAATCCTTCAATACCTTACTCTTCCCGCTCTACAACATCTGGACCTTTCCGAAGGGGACACCTATGACTTTCTCGGGTCATTCCTGGAACGGTCTTCCCCGCCTCTGATCTCCCTTCGGGTTCAGGCGGATGACCCCGCTTTTGCGCAGTGGCACCAAGCCCTGGTCCATGTCGCCGCCACACTTGAGGATATTGAAATCTCTTACGCCTCCACGGAGGCTATGACCTCCCTTTTGAGCCTCGGGGAGCGACCGTGGGCTTCTCCGCCTTGGAGGACCCTCAACGTTCTCCGGAACCTCAAGACTCTCCGTCTGCCACACGTTGTGGACCCTGTGGGCCTCTATCAGCTGGTCAAATTCCTATATTCACGCTCCGACAAACTGCGTTCCTTTCAGCTCGTCTGGGACGCAAGTCCTTTCCTTGATGAACGGCCTCGGGCAGGGGCCCCTGGGACACCCGACACGGAGGATACGATTGTTGGTCACTTTTCCAGGCTGCAGGCTGCGGGCATGGATATATATGTCGGGACGCGACTCAAAAACTATGCAGTGACGATAGAGTAGCAATCCATCCTTCACTATTATATTAAATAATCTAACGAGGTGCCGATTCGAGACGCCCAGTATCTTCCTGCATAAAACTGTATTACACTAGCCCACTTTCGTGATTCGTATTCTGCCTCTATCATCGAATGTAACAAATTGTATCCTCGTCCAAGTCGTGGAGCAATCACCCAAAATAGTTTTTCTCCTCGGTTCCAATGTACACTTCCAGTCCGCGCATCTTCCAATCCTCTAACACGACACGATAGTCGTCGATGAGACTCGTCAAAAGAGCGAGATCTGCGGTGTAGGGACCTGCATCCATCCAGATAAAATCGAACGCCTTCAACTGCATTCTCCCATCCTCCACTTCCGTGGCAGTGCATCTCGAATCTAAAGCGTCCGCCAGTTGCGCGTCCACCTGATCCGACTTCCAATCCACCAAAGTGAGGTCGGCCAACGCGGGGAGAAAGCCGGGGTCGTGATGGCGGTTCAATGCTCGTAAGACGTTTGTCCGGGATTGTGCCTCTAGTTCAGAAAGACTGAGACTGGTGAGGTGCGTCATATGCTGAAACCATAGCATTGAAAGAACCAATGGGCCCAGACGGAGAGAATAAAATGCGAAGCTGGTCAACTCCCCACGCGAGCGCGACAAAAACGGAAGGAAGTCGTCGTCGTCCAGTTCTTGGAGGTGGAAGGAAAGGACGCGGAGGGCGGGGAGGGTGAGATGGCGCATAATTTCGCAATTGTTGTTCAAAAGGTGGAAAGTAGCCAATGTGGAGTGCGAGATAACTCGCTGGTCGGCGGCGTATGAATTTTCCTTCGAGCCATAGAATTCGAATTTAAGGAGGGAGGGGGACTTGCAGAGGACGTCCAAGCATTCCTGCGGGCTGATCTCGTGAGTGGCAAAGCTCTCGAGTAGCTCCCAACGGATTCCCTCGAGAGATACAAGCGGTATTCGTTCTAGATTTAGATGTCGGAGCCGTGGCGATTCTCTGAATGTCGATATCGGCAGAGGAGGAGGGGAAGGAGTTCCCGGGCCGCCGTCAGCGAGATTGCAGAGGTTAAGGCTTTGAAGCCAGGGGAACGATATGTTGTCGAGAAGGTTGGAGACAAGACCTGGCTCGGTCACGCAGATATGGAGGTCGCTGAAGCGTGGTGCATATCGCCGAAGGATGGCATTTATTGCTCCCGACCCTTTACTCTCTATGGGCCCCATCCATCCAATCAGAGACAATGGCATCGCACCCGCGCGACTAAACCACGTATGAACAATTTCTTCCATCTTCTCTTGAATTCCCCAAACCAGAAAATCCCCCACGTCGATAATGGACCACAGCCTTGGAACGGTCCACACGTCGAAAGTGGACCATAACCCTGGAACAGAGAGCGCGAGACGCCTCCATGCTCGACAGATTGTTGTAAGGAGAAGTATATCCCTGCAGCTCAAACGAGGCCCATGACGATCTTCTTCGTGAACAGCGAAAGCGTAGTGGAGGAATATCTCGGTGGTGATCTCGAGCGGGAGGGTCAGGACTGGGAAAATGTACGCGTCGAGTGCGGCTTGGACAGCCGCTTCACGCTGCTCTGCTTCCTTCAGGAGTAGACTGTATCGAGCGATAGAGACCTTGAGCTCTGCAAGCTCGTTCTTCAGGTCTCCGTCGACCGCGGCCTGGATGGTGGCTTTATGCTGCTCTGCTTCCTCCAGTAGTAGACGGCGTTGGCCAACCGAGACCTTGAGACCAGCGAGCTCGTTTCTTAGGTCTCGTAGGTGCAAGATCATGGTGGGAGCGAAGAAACAGGGGTTTCCAAATTGGGTCAGTCGGCAGAAACAATCCAATACTCTCCGTTGATTGTGAACTCATGTTCTCCGAAGATTCGTTCTCTTCTTTACTGCTAGATAAATTACCAGCGAAATATATGCCACTCCCTCTACACCCGCTTGGGGGGCTGTCCCGTTGTCGTCTCCCACCCCTCCGGGATCTCCCACTCCCCATGGCAATCCCACTCCCAGTCCGTCTCCCCAATGATCTTCTTCTCCGCTCGCACGAAAGTCTCAACGGGGCACATCCCGTCCTTCTGCTCAGGACACCCCTCGATCCCGGTGAGCGGCACGACACCGTCGTTCACGATGATACGGATTTGCGGACCGGGTTGGGAGGTGCATTCGAGGACTGTGTGGGTGGTTCTATATCAGAGGGAAGGAGGAGGCGGCGGAAAGGACGTACGCTGGAACTGCACGTTTGTTGCGAACGGCGCGAGCTCCGACACCTTGAACGAGCGGTGCTTGGGAATGTGGTCCGCGGGCAGGGGCCCCTGCGCCGCGAGCGTGGTCAAATTCAGCGCCGCGAGGACTATCAGATCATGAGCGTTGCATCCTTTCCTTCACTTCGATGGTGAGAGATACGCACTGTTAAGCACGACGACCTCATGCGTCGCATCAACATAAAGACTCTGCCCAAGCGGGAACGTGATGGGGTTATCGTCCAGCGTCCCGTTCGTGCTCGAGTTGTGCGTCGCGATCGGCGTATGCGTAAGCCGCGCGACGAGTTCCTGTACGTAGCCAATCCCGAGCGTACGTGCGAGGGCGTAGCCGTGGCCGGAGTTGTACCTATGAGGTATCAGCAGGGTGGTATTGTACAAGGAGAGGAGGCGAACCAGAAGAAGAGGTCGAGTCTTGAGAGGCCTTATATCAAGACAAGAAAATGAAAAACAGAGGGACGACCGACGAATAATCAAACCCATCCCACTCCTCCTCCGTAAACAACTCGCAAAACTTGGAATATCCCAGCGCGACAGTCTAGTCACAACTGTCACCAATAATTTCTCTCCGCCGTGACGAAGTGACTGCTGACCTCGTACGGACACAGCTGCTGCAAAACATACACATCCTCAATTGTCAAGTCATAGCCCACCATCTGGGGCTGCAAGCGCTTGAGTGCCTTCTTGAGGTATATCGAGGCCCATCTCGCAACATAGTCCCGCCCGCGGTCGGATATAGATCTGATGTTCGCGTTGGGGCACCTAGAGGAGTCGGGTGGGTTAGCGCTGGGGCTTGCACTGGCAAAGGCACTTACGTCTTGTACGGCGCGAGGGTGTTGTTAAACTATATGGAAGGATGGTGAGTCAAAGCTGGCGTAAATATGGGAAACGCACACCGGCCGCCTCGATAGTGATGCTCTGCTGGTACTGCCCCTCGAACGGGTAACCGAAGAAGCCGATCGCAAAGTTCATCGCGGACGCGAGCATACGATCTCTGCACAAAAAATTAAGTATGTCGTGGGAACCGATTGTATTGGTGCGTACTGCGACTCGGTCCGGAAAACGGGGATGGTGTTGGATTCGGTGAAGTTCTGGGTACTGGTTAGCAGATATTTCCCTCCCTCTAGCATTGTCGCATCTACCTTGAGCAGGAACCCATATTTCAGGCGAGTGGAAATCCCCAGGTCGACTGGATATGATCAGAAAAGCATTGTACTTCCATGTAAGAAACCCACAGAGCTGCTGCCGTCCAAATGGCGTTAAAACTTGTGGGGCTTGGTTAGTAACAAAACGCGAGCGGACGGATACCAACCTTCCTCGCCGAGTTTGTACGTCCTGAAAGTAGTTTAGTGGGCAAAATAACGTACACGAAAAGGTCGCACCATTCATTCATAAAATCGAGGTCCCCCGAAGCAGTCCACTTGGAGGCTATGGCGTTCAGACGGCCGGAGAAATTAGCAGGCCCGCCATAAGATGCTGCATTTCACCTGAGGATGGCCGAAAAACAGAAAATAAAAGACTCACCATAGGCAGTGGGATACCGCGCTCCGTGTCTGTGCAAGAAATGGAGCCCAGTTACGCGACAGGTTTCTGGCGTCTCAGGGCCCGAGTCGAGGCCGAAAGCGGTCCGGTCGACACTGTACCACGGCGACAAGTTGCCCCACTTTTTGAAGAGATCGTACTTCTTGCCTTTAGCGTGGGTGAAGGAGTCAGGCGTGACGAGCACGGCGGCGCCAGCGTGTATCGGGTATGAAGGGGCCGTAGCAACGACCGCAGGCTCAGCGCCAGTCGGGGTACCACCTGCGTATCCTACATTCGTCGGGAACATGGAGGGGAAGGCATTTGTTGGGGTTGCCGGCGGGAAGTTGTGTCGTTCCGTGGATCCAGCCCAGGGCGACGCGAGGGCTTGTACTTCAGTAGGAACGACAGAGGGGGTCTCGGTATCGGGTTTCCGATAGGTAAAGCAGCTTGACCCGCATATCGCGTATTGACAAAGGAAACAGGCGAGAGTTCCAGTGACGAACGCGATTAAGAGGTGGTTGAAGCCAAATTGTGGCTTTGAATAACACGAATGCGGTGCGTATGGCACCTCAGTCGTCCGTTTAGGCTGTTGTTCGTTGCTGGACAGAAGAGATTCTGACTCTGGATCGTCGGGTTTGTACTCGCGAGAACCACGTTCTACGTCCATCGTGGTCGGGACGAAACCAGGAGAGGCCCGAAAAGGAAATCAATCACCTGTTTTTACCCACGCCCTGCCACTCGTATCCCTCCTTGACGCGGTTGAACCATGGTTTGTGTCTCGTAGGATGATATACACGCGTCTAAACTACCGCGACAGCCTCCCAGAACTGTACCGAAGGTTTTCCAGGTCCTGGTCAAGACCCACAAGCTCACCGTCCTCACCACCGTCGCGCCCACCATTTCAGTCGCAGAGCTCAAGGAGGAGATCTTATCGGCGCTTTCCTCGGACGTTAACCAAGTCGACGGTGTTCCACGCGTCTCCGCACCACGAGACTTTGAACTGTGCAAGGCAGTCCAGGAGCGCGGAAAGCCCACAGGCGATTACCAGCTGCTCGGAGAGCTATCACTATCGCTTAGAGACGCTGGTGTGGCCAACTGGGAACCTTTGTTCGTACGATTCCGCCCCCCTGGCTCCGGTATGTGTTTCTATCGTGCTCATTCTGTGTTTAATCCTGCCTCTCATGCAATATATTTGATTTATTTCGCCGTGCCCTTTCTGTAGACGAACTCAGCCCGGTTGTATTTGTGCCATTCGAGGACGACGAAGAGGAGGTTGCACACAGCGCCCCTGCGGCACCTGCAGAGGCGAGCTCGAGTCGAGGAAAACGCAAGGCGCGCCCAGACTGAGGACCCACACAGTCAACCCATATCTTGCTCTTTCACAAATGTATCTTTATCAGAACTATCAACCAGTCTTGGATGCTGGATATTGAGGGCTTATTTATTTCTCGAGGACGCGTTATTTGGTTTTGTAATTTTTCCGCTTGCCTTCCGCCATGATCTCGCACCAAGAAAAGCTGAGAAACGAGCTCGCTGGTCTCAAGGTCTCTATTGCGCATTACCGCTCACTCCTGGAAGAAGCCGAGCAGCGTGAGGCCACCATCCAGGCCGCGCTCGACGCCTACATTTTTCCAGTACTAACACTTCCTCCGGAAATCACGACCGAGATATTCCTCCACTACGCTTTCGCTGTTTACAAAAAAGATGAGCGTGAGCCTCGTCTACCATGTAAAGACATTCTTATCCTCACAATGGTTTGTCGTGCATGGAGACATCTCGCGCTCTCTGCCCATGGGTTATGGTCCACTATCGACCTTGGGAATTTTCCTCTGAGTTACAAGGCTCGAGGGGAGATGGAAGACATCGTTGATGGGTGGTTCAGTCGCGCCGGTGCGATACCACTATCGCTGCGTGGATGGATGGGGCCCGTAAAGAAGAAGACGTCAAGAGGAATAAATACCATTCTTCGGCGACATGCACCACGCCTCCGCGACCTCCATATCTGTGTGTCCGATCCGGGCCATATCTCTAACTTTGTCGACGACTTATCCTTTCCCATACTCCAAAGCCTCGACCTCAGCAATCTCGCTGACGGTGGCCCGGGAACTCCTTCCCTTCCTCCCCTGCCGATATCGACGTTTAGAGAATCGCCACAGCTCCGACATCTAAACCTAGAAGCCATCCCGCCTGCGTCCCTCGGGGGAATTCGTTGGGAGCGGCTCGAAAGCTTGGCCACTCTTGACATCACCCCGCAGGAATGCTTAGACATCTTGCACAAATCCCCCGCTCTCCTTAAATGGGAATCCTATGGCTCAGACGAAAATTTCTACGACGCAGACCAGGCAATGATTTCCCATCCCCGACTAGCTACTTTCGAGCTTTTGAATAGCAATCGCGAAATGCTGCGATATCTCACCCTTCCCGCCCTCCGCGACCTGTCCGTGCACCTTCAAGAATTGGATGACGATGATTTCCTTGCATTTCTGTCGCGCTCGCGCAGAGCGTTACAACGCTTCGCTTTTTTTGGTAGAGGCCCCTTGGTCCTCTCGATGAAATGGTGTCAGCATATGATGCACCTCACTAGTCTCGGTCTTTCTGAGCTACGGGCGCCATTTAGGGCGAACTTCGTGCGAGGGATAAACCGCCAACACGAGCACAACTTTCTCCCCGCGTTGGAGGAACTCACCTTGAGAGATTGGAAGTCGGATCAGCTGGACGCGCAGTTGCTAGATGCTTTGCATTCTAGATCTACTGCCCAGGAAGCTGAGAGCGGGAAGGCCGTACCAATGCAGCTGAAGCTCTTCCGATTTATTTGGATGTCTGAAGGTCCCTACACCGCCGATGCCGCTGGCATCGAGAGTCTTATCCGCGACCATCAGGTGGTCCTGCGAGACTTGAAAATGCGCGGGATGGAAGTGTATGTTGGAACCGAGGAAAGGAATTATTTTGAGTAAGATCTCCGTGGTCATGGACGAGCGAAAGCTGCTAACGGAACCTTGGAAGATAAAGTTTGTTCATTCGCTAAAGACATGTAAGCATGTGATGATTTGAGGCCCATAGCCCGCAGTTCGAATCGTGTAAACTACATCTTTTCACCCCAATAATACAGAAAGTCGGTTCACAACACCACATTAATATTTGAATGCCTCGTCTTGGCCTCGTCAACTTTCAAGAAAAAAGCTTGTTTGTTCCTATCGTCTTAGACAAACAAAGCTTCTTCGTTTGATTCATGCGAATTTCATGCCACCTGGCCAGTGTTCAGGTGGATATGTGTTTCATCCTCCGCTCGTGATATCTTTGTGCGCGTCGCGCGCGTCAGAATTTCTCAAATTGCCACCGAAAATGCGCTGGGAAATGGCGTAAAACGCGCCCCGAAAAGTCGAGCTGAGACCAAGGGGAACTCGGGATTCGAAAGTCGGAAGGGGGGTCGATAAGTTTTTTTCAGCCCGACCTAGACTCCCCCCCCCCCCCCCCCCCCCTACTATATAGGGCAGGTGTTTCCCACCCCTGGCGCCGGGCCGCTCCCCCGGGCATTCCCCGCCGCATACGGATCTAGTTCAGACCCTACAGCAACTTGATTTTAATGCGTAAGGTACATGCCATGGTCCCAGAACCTATCTATAATGCTGCTAGACCTTTAAGTAGACCTCCAGAAATTTGTTGAATCTCATTTCAAGACCACTTGAAGACACCTTTTGGTTGAACTTGGGTGGAAATATTGTCTTGACATGTCCTGAAGCAAGTAGGAAGCAGACTTCGGAGTTTTTCACCTACTAGGAGCTCTACCATGCTTCTCCCAGCCCTTCTCTCCCCTCCCATAACTTATAGTAAGAAGTTTTTTTCAGCCTCGGCCAGACCCCCCCCCCCCCCTCCCCCCTTCCGATATTTTAATCCCGAGTTCCCCTTGGCTGAGACTTTAGGAAACTCGGGGGGCTATAAAATGAATGGAAGGCGACCGGACGATCTCATAAATGTCCCCCTGGACGCTCCTGTCGCGCCTGGTGTCAATTCTACTGCTTTGAAACCCGAAAACAGAGCAAAAAGTGTCGAAGAACCTCTGGTTGACCCCCGACGTCCCAGCGACGTCGCTCCTGGCACCACTATAGACAACCCCATCTTGCTTGCTGACTCGGGTCTCTCTGTGCTTACTTTGCACCCCCCCTGAGGAAGTATCAGTCGCTGAGCGAATTCAAAACCCGGCGCGGGATGAAGCTTTGAATGGGACACAAGCTGTGGTCCATCCAGAGGTTAACGAAACCATCCTCGAGGTGCCTCTCTTCGAGCTCGAGCCAGTATCTCCAGAGGTGATTGAATATCTTCTTTTTCTCCCGCTTCTGAGCTTTGTTTTTCATCACTGTGCATCTATGTAGTCCACCTATGTATCGCCGCGCCACCTTCAATCCTCGAAGGTCCCGTCCTCCCGAATCGGTCGATTATTCCACTACGGCGGCAAGTCTTATCTCCTGCCTATTGATGCTGAGGGAGCGGTTGACACCGCCGCCGAGGGAGACGTATAGTCTGAATCGGTGAGTGTTCCGCGTTTCCATTCCGAGTTTCCATTCCCTTCTTTCGTTCAAGATGAATACAATGAGATAATGACCGACCGTCTTTGCCTTGGTGTAGGAAATTGAGTGGTGCTTTTCTGCTGGCCGCGCGGCTTAACGCCACGATAGACGCGCGCGCGATCTGGGAGAAGGTCGTGGGTGGGTATGTGTTTGGGAGTGCGGGGAGTGAGGAGGGGGGGTCGACCTAATCGAAGAAAACTTTGTTTTGACGCGCTACCAAGGTTGTTGGGATGACTCCTTGCTTTTTGGCTTTTTTTTTCGGCTTGCATGTGATGTAAACAGGACCAAACATCTCAACCCCAAGTGACGAAAAAGGCAACTTTGACACGCAACCTCGACACTCTTGGGTTCCGGTACCAGAGGGTCCGCTGTACTATCGCGCAGTTAACTTTGAATGCCCCTCGGTTTTCTCCATCGATTTTGGGTTAAATCCAAAAACAATACAAAAACAAAGCCAGGGACGCGTCTTGGTCGCATGAATGCTGCGAGTGGGATGAGAAAATGATCTTAGAGAACAAGTCGATGCTGCTGGTATCAGAAAGTGAAGCGAACCTGAAATCCCGTCTAATTGGAAGTGGTCGTGAACCAAAATAACATCTCAGGACTCGGAGGTCGGCATTCTTCGCGAATGAATTGTCGCGAGGGAATACCAGGAGTCTCATTTTTGTTCAACCCTACGTTCAATATAAGTTGACGCCAAAAAAATACACTTTCATAGACTTCGGGCCTTCGGCTGAAGAGGACCAATCAGCACTTGCGCATAACGGTCACCATGTTAGCGGTGGAATCTATCGTAGACTTCAACCAGACATCACTTCTCGTGTCCTTACTCTTCATCGCATTCAACCCCGTGGCCTGGAACATCGTCGCGCAAAATGGTCTGCTCCGAATCGTTTCTCTGGAAGATTTTCTGGATTTTTGGCAGAATACCGGAATAAAACCATCACCCGTCTCTTCGGGGGCAACGCGCGCTATGGGTGCTACTTTCTCGCGGTTATGATTTTCTCCTTCGGCATGTTCCGCGACTCGCTGTACGTCGCGTTTTTCTTTTTTTAAAAAGGAGAGGATTGATTCGTGCATCAGGTACCACCGTGCCCTTCTCGACCAGCCGCAGCACGCGATACTCCCCGCGCCGCTCAAAACGATCGCTCCCGCCGTCCTCTTCCTTGTCGGCCAGGTATTCGTCGTCACTTCGACGTGGGCGTTAGGTGTAACCGGCACCTTCCTGGGCGACTATTTCGGTATCCTTATGGACCACCGCGTCGAGGGGTGGGTCTCACTTGGCTTTTCCTTTCTCACATTCCGCTGACACGCGTGCGGCAGGTTCCCGTTCAACGTCCTGCGCGACCCGATGTATGTGGGCAGCACCATGTCTTTTGCGGCGACTGCGCTTTGGTGCGTCCTTGAGTATCTGCCAATTACATCTAATGAGCGTTTCCCAGGCTCGAACGCCCCCTCGGCCTGTTCATCACGGTCTACGTGTACATCGTCTACATCCTCGCGCTGCGTTATGAGGGGTACGTCCACTTTCTCCATGTTTGATATGAAACGACTGACGGTTGTACACGCAGCCCCTTCACTGACATGATCTACTCCAAACGCGAAGAGAGCCGTGCCAAAAAGGCATAACGCCTTAACATCCGTCCCGCGACTCTCATCAGTCCGCAAGACCATATGATGACTCTCATCGGTCTGTCCCGGGCGGAGGAGTCTGTCTATTGACTGCATGTCGCCTCTGCTATATAGTTGGCTTCAACGCCGAGCAGTCGCTTTGACCCTTGCATGCCATAGACACAAAGTACCTATTAATCTTAATCGGATGCTTCTGGAAAATACAACGTTGGCCGTTTTGGACCTTGGTTTCTTCCTTAAATGTCCCCAGTCCAATTCCTCGTCTTGGCCGATAACGCAGCACCCACCAAGCCTCGCATGAAGACAGTGACGCTCCGTGCGAATGTTGCGGCTACGACAGTAAGAGGTCATCAAGAGGCCAGGCGTCTCCTTTCGTTCGCAGGTCCCTCCATCTTATGTGCTCACGTCCTGTACGGAAATTGTCTAGTCTTGTAGACGAGAATGGTTTTGATCGACTTCTAGTATCTCAGGTTCTAGAAAGATATTCGTTCCTACTGGGCGTCTCATGATCACATTGGTATTTCTTCTATTAATTATTGGTCAAGTACATGAAACGGTGCAGCACGAGATACTCGGATTGCTACTCTATCGTCACTGCATAATTTTTGTTTTCGGTTCCAACATATACATCCATTCCCGCAGCTCGCAGCCTGGAGAAGTGACCGGCAATTGTGTCCACTGCGCGGGGTGCTCCAGGAACCCCAACAGAAATCTCTCTATCGAGGAAGGGGTTCGCTTCCCAGACAAGCTGAAAGGAACGCAATTTGTCGGAGCGTGCATATAGGAAATGGACCAGCTCATACTGGTTCACAGGGCCTGAGACGGATAAGAAACGAAGGGTCTGGAGGTTTGAAAGAGCGACGAGGGTCATTGAAGGCGAAGAAGCCCACGGTCGCTCCGGTCGCTCCCCGAGGCTCAAAATGGAGGTCACAACCTCCGGGGAGGCGTAAAAGATTTCAATATCCTCAAGTGTGGTGGCGACATGGACCAGGGCTTGGTGCCACTGCGTAAGACCACGGTCGTCCGCCTGAACCCGAAGGGAGATCAGAGGCGGGGAAGACCGTTCCAGGAATGAACCGAGAAAGTCATAGGTGTGACCTTCGGAAAGATCCAGATGTTGCAGAGCGGGAAGAGTAAGGTATTGAAGGATTTTATCGTAAGCTGAATCAGTTACAGCGAAGGATTTTATGCGAGAATGGGTTATCATTCCTGGATTGCTGTCACCGCCAGCCCAGTGGCACTTGACGTCAACGAGGTTTGGGGCGACTACGAATAGATCAAGATTACTGATGGACCCCTCGAATATCAACAATTGCTGCCAGGGAAGGTGAAGCCTGGTAGCAATGACCCCGTCGCCTCTGAGGTGCAGGCTGTGGAGCAGGGGGGCACTGCTGAAGACGCGAGTCTCAATGCCAACATCGCAACAAACATTCGCCGCCTGGAGTAATGGAAAAGAGAGAGAGTGTAGCTCGAGTGATTCCATGGTATTGTTGTCGCCCAAGTCGAGGTCAAGATTTTGGATTCGGTGAGCGCATTGGTGAACGATTGCGCGCACACGACTGATGGGAAAGTGAACTTCGTGGCCACGACGACGAGTCCGACGAAGAGTCAAGGTAAGCGACAAAGGGCATTCCCCAGAACGTCTAAGCCACTGGGTAATGAATAGTTCGACCAGTCCGGGCTGTGCGACCACGGTGGGGGGAATGTCATTGAATGAGATGCTCATCGTCGACCAAAGTGTGGGAGTCGAAAGGGCAATGCCCCTCCAGGACCGGCAAACGGCGGTGAGGGAGAGAGGCGCCATGTTCCTTTGGAGTCCCAGTTCCCCGACTTGGAGCGGGAGCCGGTGGAAGATTTCTGCGGTGATTTCGACAGGCAACGTTAGAATCGGGTACGTCGCAGTCTCGCGCAGTTCGCGTTCTACGGCGATTCGAGTTTGTTGGAGATCGCGTAGGACTCTGTCCTGTTCGATGATCTGAGCGTCGAGCTCTACGAGCCGTCTGCGGAGGTCGATGGTGGGCATTTTGGACAAGGCGAATGAGATCAACGATCAAAAGCGCACGCGCAAACAACCGCTGGAGACCCTAATTAGACAAGCCCCTGAGAGACCAACAAAACTACATTTATTCCCGGAAGACCGCAGGGTAGACATGATTGTGAGGTCTAGGACACCGTTGCGAACTCGGTACTCTCTTTTTTATCTTTCAACTTCTCGTCCGAGCCCGCAAGCACCTCTACATCTGAAGAACCGTCCGACCTCAAGATGAGCCGTCCTTCAGAATCGTACAGAGCAAGTCGGACGAGTGTGACAGCCATTGCCTCTATGGCCAAATGTCGATACTTCTAAAACCCAATAGATGAAGAGTTCGAGGAGACGGCGCGGAATAACTGTGCAATGTCCAGTTTCTCTATCTTCTTTAACACATCTTGCAGCACAGAAAATACACCCGACGACAAGCGGGTCGATTCTTCCGTGTCCTCACTGACCCACTCTGATTCCTTGCGTCGATTTCTTTGATTTGGGGTAAAGAGGGCGTCAACGAATGTGGTCACAGAGTCTTGGGGCCTCGACGTCGGTTTTGTTGTCGATTTCCCCGCCTTTAAACCAGCCAGGGCGCGACTGTAAAATGATACACGTTTTTTGCACTCTAGAACGACGGGGAATTCGACGGGCGCCGGAGGCGCTTGAGAGGAAGAAATACACGTTAGAACCGGTAGGATAAGCTGCGGGGCCTATGCTTCGCGATCGGGGCGGTGAGCACGAGGACCAGGAGGACGTCATGGACGAATGAAACCAGGAGCATAGCGGGAACCATGCTGGCGACGGATTTGACACTGCCGGCGACGCTCGTGTGGACACCTGCCCGCACAGAAGGAAATGAAGCAGGGTAGCTGTACTCGCAAGAAGGCAAAAAAGTCGGGTAGAGCATTTTATTCGTGCATTATCGAAGGTGTGATTTTGGCCAGCGACGAGGCGATAATGGTGCCAGTGCAGCAGCCACACGTCGCCCCTCCTCCGCGAGCAGGTTGTACGTCGAACATGCGTTCCGCTGGGTGAAAAATGAGCTCAACAATCAATTCTGGGATTGAACGCACGGTGCTCATCACATCGACCTGGATGCCCAAGTCCGTCAGATACGACCTGAACGACGGGGGTGGGTGCGCCAGCTCGACCCCAGTCCCAAGTATCAATATTTCTGTGTTCAGAGACTCAGAATCGAGTCAAATCCGTTGAAAGTGCCACAGACCAGGCCGCGGGACCACCACCTCGAACAGGGTCAGATGCTCGCGCCCCCATTGCGTGACGCTCTCGGGGACGTCCCACAGGAAGACTTTGCCGTCGATGAAGATGCAGGCAGCAGGCAGATGAAGTCCATCTTCCAGATAAATGCCCTGTTCCGAAACTGAGGCGACTTGAACTGCGAGGGGTGTCTCGGACGCAAGGATATTCGTTAGAGAGGTCGGTCCACTGCGCACAGGGAGACTTGTGTGTATTGGCCGTGCAAGGCGTGTATTAGTGGCAATGCGACCATTTTGCAGGATAGATCGAGGTCGTAGTCGCGGTAAGAGTCGAAAAGACATCTCGTGATCGTTTTCCGGTTTGCCCTTGTACTTTCACCTCGTTCTGCGGATTCAACGCGTTTATACTTGCAAGTCTGACTCACTGGCTAGACTTGTCGACCAAGAAAAACCTCCTTTGAACTGGAAAAAGCTGGGAAACGCGTCTTGCACTATGTTGTCGCGTTCTGCCTGCAGAATATCCCGAAAACTGTCCTGCACGAGAGCGTTATCCACTCAAAGTACCCCACAAATTCAAAATTCGGTATTCGTCTCGCAATCCACTGACCCCCTCTTCAACCTCTCCTTCGAGGACTGGTCCGTGTAATCCACCCGGTCACTGCGTCGCTGCGCCTCACACCCGGTCGCAAAGGCTCTTCAGACACAGTCCCCCGGACAAACCGCTGCTCTTTCTGTACCGCAACAGCCCCTGCGTCGTCATCGGGCGAAACCAGAACCCGTGGAAAGAAGTCAATATGCGTGCGCTGAGGGAGCGCAACGTTCCTCTTGTGCGGAGGCGCAGCGGTGGCGGGACAGTGTATCATGTTGGTTTTCACGCTCAAACGCGTCTCAGTATTCATCTACTTTACTACGACAGGATCTGGGCAACACAAACTTTTCCATCCATCTTGCGCGACGTACCTTTGACCGCCGCACCACCGCCGCCCTCGTCCTGCGTGCTGTTCAATCCCTCGGTATACCTCGTGCCCGCCTGAATGACCGCAACGACCTCTGCGTCGGGGAGGACAAGATGAGTCCTGCCCCTGCCGCCGTGAGCGTCGAAGGCTGACTGCAAGGCACGTCTCTGGCTCGGCATATAAAATCGTCAATACGCGCGCGTACCACCACGGCACCATGCTTATTGCGACGCAACTCGATGCGTTGGGCGATCTGCTGCGCGCGGACACGGTGTGTCGCTCCCGTTGCGCGTCGGCAGTCAATTGAATCCCGTCCTGCAGGAGACTATGGTCACGGCAGGCGTCGCATCCGTGCGCTCGCCCGTGTGTAACCTGCAGCAGTCGACGCCGCATATCGAGCATTCCGTCTTTGCGCGCGCCGTGGAACGCGAGTTCCGGCGCGAATACACGATTGATGAGAAAGTCGACCCTGTGCGTCCTCCTCCCTCCCTTTCAGTTCTGCACTCTAATAGATATTCTACAGCCCCAACTGATTGACGAATCCACAAGTACGGGGCCCTACATCGAAAACGGTATCAGCGAGCTCAAGGTGCCTCTATTTTATGCGCGTCGACGGCAATATATTGACAACGTCCGCTACAGAGCTGGGACTGGCTTTATGGTCAAACACCCGAGTTCACATACACCATCTCCGAAACGTTCGCATGGGGCTCCGTCGTACGTATCTCCTCTCCCACAAATTTGGCACCATTCAATGTTTTATTCATTAGACAGCCAAAGTCCGTGCGAAACACGCAATCATCCTTTCCTGTGCCTTCGACGCCCCGGACGCGCCCGCACACATATCTCGTGTATTAGACGCGCTGGGCACAGAAGCGGAGGGGCAGCGGTATGGAAGCTGGCTGCACGACGGAGATGAGAAGGACCGACGGGGTGAAGAGGGACGAAACGGTGGAGAGGCCTCTGAAGGTGTAGATGGAGTAGAAGAGGTGCCGACGGGAGTGCGGGGCTGGCTAGCGCGAATGTTGCGCTGAGGAAATAAGCGGCCGCCGTATAAGGGAACTTTGAAAGTAGGCAGAATTTGCCCACTTTCTGCAGGGTCGTTTACGGCTGGAACCCTTCCCCGCGTTTTGCCAACGGAAATGTTTACAGTTTTCATTTGTTTATAACGCGAGTTGATCACATGAAGCAGAGAAAAAGAATGGAAAGAAGCGAAAAGACCTGGACTTCGCAAGAAAAACGATGACGAACATACCATCTGGAATAGGATACCAACTGGAATAGAAGGACTCCTTCGAGTCGGGACCTGAAACGGCCTCCAGGTCCCATTTTCGAGGACGAGCCTCGTGTTTTCCGGAACGCATTCCATCCAATTCAAGAATTGAGGTTCGCCCGATGGAGAGGCGAGCTACCTCTTCTGTCCGTCCGGACTAGCGCCCGTCGGCGGACGTCTGTATTAATATTCCAGGTTCAGGAACGACTATTGAAAGCGGGAGGAATCAAGGGCATGAGGCCCGCACGGGAATATCGATAGAGCGCTTTTTTTCCGCGACACGACGCGGCAGCAGGCGACAGCTTCACATCGATGTAGAACCATATGGGCGTTACAAGCGTGCCAAATCGAGACGCGAGCTAGATAGATTCGGAATTCTGTTGCCATCCGCGAGGGAAGCGATCTGCGCACGGTAAATAGGTGAAGGTAGGCGCTGTTGAGCAGGCGCGAACCTCGTGTTTTGTGGAGCGCATTTCTTCCGGTTTGGGATGGATAGACGCTGAATAAGGCACCGAATAGACCCAGGGCATCTTGCGTAGATGGACATGAGGTGGTCCAGGGCTCATGACAGCTGCAGCGAAGTGCTGTAGGCGACTCCACCCCATCGAGTAAGGGTATCTCATAGTTATAGGCGCCAGTCCTCGAAGAAACATAGGATTGATCAGCTCGCTTGGTCGGGTCCGAGGAATCGAGTACCTGGTCATTGAGTGCGTCCAGAGCAACTTGCGATTGGTGCGCGCTTCCGGTGAGCTATCGATGAAAATGCTGGGAAACAGGGCGCCGCGTAGGTTAATCGACGAAGCATCTAATCACAAGCGAGTTGTTAGTTAGGCCGCGGATTTTTTCACCAGTGCATCGTCAGGGATACCTCGCATAATACACGTTTTCCAGCCACCCCGGGTTGTTTCTTCTGATAGATTTGACCCAGCTAAAGAAAGCCTCGGCCCAAGTGGGAGTAGTGCGCCATGGTGTACAGCTTCTATTTTTCGGACGACATATGGTGCAGGTCTTACCTGTTACTGTAAATGAAAAAAAAAAAAGCGATGTTTTCCTGGGCGGAGATCTCGAGGGGCGGAGCGGAGCTGAGTTTGGGATGGGTGTGCTAGCGTTATATCAGAAGGGAAGCAACCATTGACTATACTCAAGGTGGAGTGCAGGTTTGAGGGCGTGTCGTCTTGTTCGAGTTGCCGAGTGGCGGAACTCTCTCCGTGTAGACCTTCTGTTCAAACCCCAGCCGCGAAAATTGCGAGGTTGAAGAATCGATCCGCGACGCGATATGCCGCAACAAAACAATTTCGAGTGTGCGCCACACAGAAGGCTGTCGGCCAGTCTCACGTGATCTCATCCCCAACAATTTCAGGCTGAGATTCCCCGAGTTGTGAGCCCGAGATTTCAGTACCGAGCGACTGCTGTATACATATACAGTTTGGATCGCCCGGTGAAACGGAATATTGCAGTTGCACCAGGACGGATGCAAAATCTGCGTTGACACAACCATTCAATTACCGCAAAGGCGGATTTCTAGAAGGCGCTGTGCGGAGAGAATGCGCGATGGTGTGCGCGTGCCAAAAGAGTGAACCATGCGGATATATGCGAAGGGACGCAGTGCTGTTATTTTCAGAGAGAATGGTCGAACAAGCTTATATCGCAACAATTGAATTCATTTCGATTCAGCTGAGGGTGTAGACTGCCGTTTCGGAATTACGGGATCAGACTGGAGGGGCGCATGCGTGCGTGAGATTGCAGATGAGACTAAAGAATGGCCGGAAGACGCACCGTCTGGCCTCTAAAGTGTCCTGTCAGCCGTTCGTCGCGCGCCATCATCATTTCGTCCCATCTTTCAAGGCCGTAGCGCGGGGGCTTCATACGGTTAAGCTCAAGTCTATATTCCGAGCGAGATCTATGCGCACTTTCCACTGATTCTGGGCACGGAAGGTTACATTGGCGAGGGTGCCTGTTACACCATACATGGTGACGAGAAGACCTGGCAGAGCGCGAAAGTAGAGAGCGTCAGATCCATAGTTCAGTTCGAAAGAGCTTGAAAGCGAGACCGAAGGGTATAAGGGCCTCCCAAGGAACAGGCATGGTGGTCGGCTGGAAGGTTCAATTTGGTCGTATTAGCATTGCAGGGCGACGACAGCATCGTGTAATATTCATAACGTCGTAAACAACATATTCATAACGGAGAAGAGACTAGGAGGGGAAAGAAAAGGTGAAGTTGCCATTGGGATATGGCGGCGGAGGATTAAACGGGGGAGGAATGGTCTGAGAAGTGCTACTGTTTGGATACGACCCTTCGAAACGTGGATATGACCCTTCTAGGCCTCCATGGCTTGATGAAACAGAGGTGGGGGAGCCTGTGAATGCACCTGAGTGCGGGGAAGAATAGTTGTAGTCTCCGTAATCGGAACCCGACATTCCGCGCGCACGCGAGAATATCATCGACTCGATGGAATTCGGTGAGTTGTTGTCCATCGGCGCGAACAGCGACCTAAGGGATCCTGATGACGCGGTACGTGTCGTGAGCGGAGAGAGCGGAGGATGGGGGCAATACTGGGGACACGGCCCGGAGTAGAGTGCTAGAGGCGAGTCCGAACCCGGACGATGATAGATGGGAGAGTAATGTCCATCTGGTACACCGAGGTAGGGAGAACCATGCGCGGTGTACATGGGTGCGGGAGAATACCCTCCAACTAGCGGGATCGGGTGGCCAGTCCCTCCACGCTGTGGACTTATGGTCCACGCGGTCGTTGGAAAGTCGGATACATTGTGGGATGGGGAGGAAAAAAGAGGGGAATGGTATAGGTCATCCGAGTAATGAGCGACGTTGTTGACCGGCAGGCTATGCTGCGTGGGAGGTGGGGGGAGCCAGTCGGAAGCACCGTGAAACGGGTATGCCACATGGGAGTTATCGAAGTTGGAAGGAACGCTGGGGAGGGGACCTCCGGAATATATAATCATGCGTCCCATCGAGGTGGTTAAAGGATCCAAAGGCGGTTTAAAAGACGCTGGAGGGTGTGTGGATGAAGTGATCTCGGTCATATTGTGACTCGGCTGCAGATGGTGCGAGAAAGTAAAAGACGGTTCGGTATTGAAATCAAAGGCGGAGAGGTCTTCCGCAAAAGGCATCGAAGAGGGTTCGGCCTCCAGCGCGTTCGGGAACTGCCCAAATAGTTCCTCGCCAAAAGTATCGCTGAGCGGGAACATGTCAGCCAGCGATGGCGATGGCGAACGCGGGGGTATGGGCAGAGGCGCAGGATCGTCGGTAGTTTCGGATTTGGAAGAACGGTGATGAAGAGTGGGTGAAGAAGGGGCGGTCGTAACGACGGGTGAAAGTGAAGATGTCGTCCTATACGCGGGCGGCGGAGATTTCGATACAGTGTAGTTACCACTCGCGTCGATCTCTCCTTGCTGCGATCCAGCATTCGAGGGTTGGGTTGCAGGCATCCAACGGGCGCCCCACACAGTCATCTATAAAGTCTTCAGAATTGTAGATTGCGCGACGATTGAGCTGACTCACATTGTCTTTCATATGCCGCATGTGCTGTGGGATAGCCTTTTGAACCTTCTGCCGTTTTCTTGGCTCTTCTGCGGGTACCTCCCAGGTCGGAGACCGAGCGCGTCCCTTTCCCTTTCCTGAGGTCGGAGACTGAGCGCGTCTCTTCCTATTTTCCGAGGTCGATTCATCGCACGCGTCCCATGCAGAGGATCCCTTCGCCTCAGGATCAGGTGATGCAGTCGAAGGTCTTTTCCGTTTCATAGCGAGAATTAAGAGTGCAAGTAGAGGTAGAAGGCTAAACGCCGGAGCGACAGAGGTGCAGAGGAATGTCGTTGATTGGACGGTGGCGGGTTTATAACACATTGCACTGTGCAGGAGCTGAAGTCAGTCTGGAGATCTTGCGGCTAAATATGCAAACAGTGAGGTTGTGACTCGGCAACGTGGGGATGGATCTCGGTTCGAGATAGCGCCCGAAATTATGATGGTGCGTGAGGTAGTGTTCAAGAGAAAAAATTTACTGTGGCGCATAGAGGTGAGAAAGTGTAATCAGGTCAACATCAGGTGTTTGGTCCTAAGGGATCAGCACGCGGCCGGATATAGAATGTGGCTCACACGAGGCACGACAGAAAGCTGTGATGAGAAATCTGCAGAATGTTCCAAGAATGAGCAAATGCACGGTGGCACCCACAAAAACACAGCGAATTGACGCTTGAGGCAGTGAGTGCAATGTTACACGTTGTTTAGCCGTAGCGCCCACCGCATCTTTGCAGCGGGGATATCTGGGGATATGCCATTGCATAACAGTGATCCGACCCCCAGGTTTCTCTCGAAGTCGAACACGGAATTCGTTGCGCCCCGACAATGCAATTATTCGGGTGAGCCGCCACTGCAGAGATTTGACGTGGAACGTTGAACGACCGGTAACAAGTGTTGCGGAGTTCGGGTTCGGAGGCCCAATGGTTTGAAAGGTGAGGGTTAAGGTACACACTCGGCACTGCTTAGTGTGGATCAGAAAGCGTGCGGGGCTGACAAAGAGCAGTTAAAACAATGTACCGCTTCACTTTGCTCCAAGTACCGCGCTTAAGATGTTGTGTGCATCGAACACAATTGAAGTGGAGGGAGAGTTTAGACGCCGATTTCCTAATTAAGCGAAATAAGTTCAACGTTCCCGCCACTAGATAGTCGGAAGGACCTACCAAATCATGGTGACTCGTGCATCCCGACCCTACTGTGGCCAAGGATGTACGAGAACGTCTTGCGCTGAACGGCATGAGTCAAACGGCGTCATATTTGTTTCAAAGAGGAGAAATAACGCACGCTGCTATAATCCTTGTCGCCTTAAGATCCCGTAGGACCGGGTCCGGAAGGAAAATGATGTATAGAGGACAACCTGGCTCGTGTGTACAACTGTAGATGTCTGAGAGATGCGGATAATATAATACAAATGAGGTCTTAAATTGTAGATGAGAGAAATAACGTGTCCCATAAATCATTTACTTCCTTTTTACGCCTCCTCCGGCCGTTCTGCGGGATGGACGCACGCCCCTCGGCGCTACAGAGGGTCGGTCCTCCTCTTCAAGTGTGGCGCCCCTCTGTCGAGACGCAGTGCCAGCAGCCGGCCCGCTATTAGCCAAACGCGAGGACGCTCTAGTAGACGAAGCATCCGGTGCTTGGGATTTCGGTTGCCGCTGAGCTTGTCGTCGGGTAAGAGGAGGAACCACCGGGGCCGGCGGCTCGTGCGACGTATTGCGCGTCGTCCTGCGCGGCTGCACTCGCGGAGCAGCGACTCTGCGCTTCTTGGCGAGCGGCGACGTTGGCTCGCTCGCACTCGTCGTGTCCGCGTCCGCGTCCGCATCCTCGGCGTCGCTGGAAGCAGCAGAAGAGGTGCTGGCCACAGAGCTCTCATCCTCCGTGCTCTCTAACATGGTGGTAGTGTGACTGGATATGTTCACCGTACGCCCACGAGAAACGGAATCATCCACTGGTACAACGAGCTCTCGTGAACGCTTTCGCCCCACGAGAGACCCGGCGCTAGATTCACTGGAGACAGATGAAGTGTCGGAGGAGATTCGGGAGAGGAGAGTGGGTAGCGGCACGAGAATAGGGGTGGCTGACGCCAGCTTGGCTCTTGACCGAGTCCTAGGTGCGGTTATTGTATCCTGCACTGTCAACGCGCCGGGTGTTCCTAATGTAACGTTAAAGTCGTCTTCATCATCCTCGTCGTCCATCGCGTCGTCGGGGCCAGTATTACTGGAAGAACCATTTTGAATCCCTAAAATATTATCGTCGTCGCTCGTGTCTCGCGCAGAGCCGGGGTTCGGGAGCTCATGCGGCGACAGGAGCGACTGCCCAAAACCCTGCTGGGCTGGCTCGGCGCCCTCTGGAATTGAGGAGAATTGTCGAGACGAGATATCGTGGGCGGAGGGAAGAGGAAGGCGGGATGAAGAAGCAAGCATCGGGGTTGGTGGGTAGGCAGAGGGAAATGGCGGATATTGTCTCCATTCATCCATCTGCTCGCGCGCGCGCCGGGCTTCTTCGGATTCCACTTCAACTGGCGGAGGAGGAATGGGGTCGTCGTCTTCGTCCTGGTACGCAGAACGAGGAGGGTGCCAGATTTCGTGAACAGATACCCTCCTAGGCTCAGGCATTCGTTCCGCAGGGACCCGAAGGTAAGGAGCCAAGTTTGGTTCCCCAGCCGTAGCACTTGAAGCATAGACGTCAGCTCGAATGGGTGCCGAGTATCGTCTCCGACCGCCAGTCTGCATCGGCATTTGAGTTGATACCGAGTGCAACGCCTGCTGAACCTCTGCATAAAGTCCTCTGTCCGGCTCTTCTTCCACAGGTTCGCGATGAGCGAATGCGGCGTGCCACCAGGTCGACACCAGGTGGAAGGGATACGTCAACAGCAAAAAGACAATGTCGCCAAACATACGGGCGACGTCGGAAAGGGCGTCAATGGTCGATGTGTACGGTTTCAGCACAGGACGGATAACATGGAGATAAATAGGTTCAGCGCCCTACAAAGCCATTAGATGAGTTATTCAGCAGACGGAATTTTAAGCACATACCCTCGCACGCGTTAGGATGAGAAACACGAGAACGAGCGATTTGATTTCGTCATAGAATGGGACGAACAAGGACACGATTCCTTCTGCCGTTCGTTCATAAGTCATGAAACAGCACTGTTGGTATCAGTGAATAAAGACATATTGGCGCATGTCTGCCTGCGTACCCATACAATCCACACCGCCAGGCATCCTTTCATATTCCGCTTCCGTTGCGATAGGGCTCGCACCGTCGGTTGACCAGAGTTCCGCGGGGAAGGACGAGGAAGTTTGAGGATTTTGAGGCTGTCATATATATTGAGGAACAGCATAAAGAGTCGTAGGATGGGAACTATGAGCGCCATTGCAGACTTGAGCCCGCAGCACAGTGCCCGCACTCCAGAAATTCAACGGATGATGTTACGCCGCGAGGAGGTGGGTAACAAAAATTGCAAATGAAATGGACTTGGGTCGACTGTGAGCCACTATAAAGAGGATAGAAGGACCATACGCTTGTGGTCGTCGTTCAATTCAAACGAGGTCACGCATGGTTCTATTTGGACTGCACGCCGATGGGAAGCTAGGACAAGCAACCGCTCACTGCTCGAATAGGCAATTTCTGATTTCAACGCCCCGGATTTTCTTTGGCTGGAGTCGTGTGACATACGACCTACTCCCGGTGCTGTTAATGTTTCGGTTTATGTACGAGCTCCTATTTAACTGTTTCCTTTCGTGCACACTGGCACGTCGGTGCCAGTGTATTTAACAGTGAAATCCTCGTCTTTTGAACGCCCAATTGTTTTTCACTGACCTTGCACTAAGGGGTTTCACACTTGATTATTTGAAGCCCAACTTGGGTCCCAACTTGATGTCCAACTTGAGGTGACGTTGAGACCCAAGTTGGGTTGAGAGCGAAGTTGGACGTGAGATCGGACTCCGGACCACGATCTGACATCCAACTTCGACCCCAACTTCATGTCCCAACTTCAATTTCTTGATTCGGTCGTGCCATTCGGCTTCCCGAGAGAAAAAAAACTCGAGTTGGGGACGGAGTTGGGGCCGAATTGGGATCAAATTGGACCCAAGTTGGGCCCAAATAATCAAGTGTGAAACCCCCTACTGTCAAATTGTCAGGGGCGGTGAGCAGCTCCACTCTGATAGACTTATTTTCTTCTTAAAGCTACACAGCAGGAGCGTAAATCACGTCGGCCGCGGGGCTGACCAGTATCCCGAGCTCAAAGGCTCGTATGATGTGGATCATTGCCGACGAAAGCACCGGGAGGGGCGTCCGGAGTGAGTCCCGGGTGGATATTGAATGTAGGACGAATGGGCCAGTTTCGCGGGATAATCAAATTGTACGCGGGTCACACAGTAAGCAGTTACTTCTCCTGACGGAAATGGAGATGCTGTTTAGAATTGGGTAACTGCGCAGCAGCTGCCGCTGCCGCCGGGTTTTCCGTCTTGGGCGGGAGAACCAAAATTTTAATTATCCCCCGGACTTGGACGGTAATGTAGCAGTACTTAGCATTGGGATCTCCGAGTGGTTTCGCCGAGTGGATATCAATGTTGAAAGAGAGAGGTTAGATGGAACACTCAGTATCGGTTGATGATTATACTAAAAAGCCGATTTCCCGATAAAGCCGAACTCACCTCCCGCCTGTGGAAAAAACAGAAGTTCGAATCCGCTGGGGCAGAGAATTCTCCAGAGAATTTCGGGTAGACATCGCTACCCGGACTCGCGTAGAGTCGCTAAACGTTTGCGGTGCTCTGAATCAAAGTTTGATGGATCCGGGCCCGTCCGTGGTTCAGTTCTACATTTGGTATGCACTACGTTCAGTTCAACTGACAATGGAATGGTATTCTGAGCTCACGAGCCCTCTTCTGATTATTATTTTACCTCCAACGCGACTTTTGAACCTTGAGTATATGGCGCCTGGTGTGGCTCCAATTGCAAGTCTAAGGCCTCTTGTTTGCGGCTTTGCCGTCTCGGACCTCAGTTCGATCGTGCTTGCCTCAAAACACCGACCCATACTGCTTTGCTCATCTAATTCACGCGTCAGAAAATATTCAACATGGCCTATTGCGTCTAAAACACCTTTCATACTGCCGCGCCTTCAACCAACACTCCAATGGTCCTGGTCAAAGCCGCCTAGCTCAAGGTCAAGCAAAAGCATTAAATTCTTCTCCTTCACACTCATTTATTTTCTTCCTCTTCAAATATTTACTGACACCTCGAGGCGTTGCGTCCATTGAACCTTCGACGCGTCAACGACGCGTCGAGATGAACCAGTTCATTCCTCTTACGAAACATTTTCTACCCGAAATTCTACCATCAGTCTACGCGAAATTCTACCCGAAGGTCTCGCATCAATTCTACGCGGAGTCTACGCGGAGTCTCTAGAGACAAATGATCCCAACGGATCCAAAGCTCTCATTCAACCCGAGACTGGATACGTAGAGTTGAAATTTCGGAACTCAATCAAAAACCGAAAAGCACGGGCTAAACGTCGCTCATTCAAGTGTTCGATTCTGAAGTCTGTGTTTGTACTACGCTAACGCTAGCGTTCAGCTGGGCCTCTAGCCTGCCTTTTACAGTCGCCAACCATTCCTCTTCAAGGATGCCATACATAGCGACATCCGTGTACCCATCTGCATCGACACCACACCAGTACCCTCGTCTCGTTCCTTCCAACGTCGCTCCAGCCTTCATCAGCCAAGTCCGCATCGCCAAATTGTCGACCGCGGTCTGGAACTCCACCCTGTGGAACTTCCGCTCCTCAAAAGCGTGCTCCAAGAGCATGTACAACGCTTCCGTAGCCATCCCCGTCCGGAAAAACGCAGGCGCAATGAGTATGCCCGCCTCACAGGAGCGGTAGTCGGTCTGGATGTGCGTCAGGGCGGTCGCGCCGACGAAGGTCCCGGCGGGCGTATCCGGCGTGGCGGACAGCGTGTGGATGTTGTAGACGACCATAGTGGGGTCGGCATCGCGCTCTACGCGCCTGGCGGCCGCATCGGCAAGCGAGAAGTGCTCCGGGAAGAAGGGGAGGTGGCGTCTAGTTTCGGGATGGGTGCGCATTGCGGCTACTGCCTCGTCGTCCCTCTCGGGCGGGGGAACCAGGATTATGCGTCCCGACTTGGATTTTATTGTCGCGTCGGCGATCATAGCGAGTTAATGCTAAGGAAACAATGTTCGAGTTTTGTTGAAGGAGGAAGGTTGCCCCAAGGCTACAAGAAGGACGCAGTCAGTGCAAGGGTCATTCCAGGTTATAAGTTGAAAAACAGTCGGAGTCAAGTGCAGGAAGACGCGGCTCCGTGCGCGTCGGATGACTCGCAGCACCAAAATAAACAACTCACCGCCCGCGGCCGAAAAAGGAAGTGTACGGCATGATGGACACCGCGGGCCGGTTCCCGAGAATTTAACCAAGCTAGGAAAGCATGGGAAGAGAGAATGGACCCACAGGCTCGCACCGAATTCAGGTTGGGCGACGGAGTATAGTAGATACCCCAGCCACAATCAAACCTCGAACTAAGGTCGAGATACGACGGCCGGAACTTCTGAACTTGCGAGTATCAGAAACATGAGAACTGAGGGAGTCAGATAACAAGAGAACTGAGGAGTCAGCTGCGCCTATCAGCCAGTAAGGATAAAGGCGACGAGCAATCATTCGCGTTTTTGGAAAGAATTAGCAGCCGACGGAAACGACGCCTAGGCTCTTCGCCGCGACGCCCGTGCGTGCTCTCCACGAACGCCACCAAGGATTCCACGCTCCGACGGAGGCTAATTGCGTCTGAGTCGTTGATGGGAAGCCCCCAGGAACACGCCCGTCGCCCAAATTATCAGCTTGGAGCAAGCTTGGAGCTAACGAGAAACGGTTGCATTGGATTTAAGCGAAGCAGAACTCCTCAGCCTGGCACTCTCCATGTGATTTTAGCCGGAAATTCGCGGATCTTTGGGTGGCGGCTTTTCTCGTTAACTGCCAGGGCGTGGGAAACCATCTATTCCTCGGGAAAGTAATAAAAATGTATTAGCATTCTAGGGGAAAATCAAGCAAGATTATTAGACTACACTCCGTGCGAACTTTGCTAAGAAATTAGGGCGAAAAGTCGGAGAGGTCAGCCCACAAACGAAAGTGATCGTTCAATCTTTGCCTCTAGCCTCCCCTTAACGGTCGCGAACCATTCTTCGCGAAGAATACTGTACTTGCAGACGTCAGTGTACCCGACACCTGGATCCAACCACTTTTGTCGTTGAGTGCCCTCGAAAGTAGCCCCAGCTTTTTCCAACCACCCTCGCATACCCGGGTTGTCCGCCCCAGTATTGAATTCCGCGCGATGAAGTTTTCGTTCCTCGAAAACATACACCAAGACCGTGTAAAGCGCGTCCGTCGCCAGCCCTCCACGAAAGTATTCCGGACTGATAAGGATACCAACCTCGCACCAACTGCCGTACTCTGTCTCGACGTGGAATATCCCCGTAGTGCCGACAAATGTGCGAACTTCATCTACTCCGTTCTTTCCGGCATTGCGCGCGTGAATGTTGAAGTCCACCAGAGTTGTATCAGTTGCTCGGGATAGCCGCCGCGTACGGGCGTCGTCGACCGAAACTTGCTCGGGAAAATAGCGGAGATAGCGGCGTGTTTCGGGATGCGCGCGGAGCGCAGCCGTAGCCGTATCGTCGGTCTCCGAGGGGGGTATCAGGGCAATGCGCCCTGACTTAGATGCAATTGCACCATCGAGGATCATAGTTGAATGGGGAAATTCTGGGCGAGAGCTTGGGTAAGCTGGAGTGGGGATGGCTCGAAGTGGTTTCGAGAAGACTAGAACGATTTTACAAGGCGGTATTGTCCTTTCAAAAAAAAAAAAGTAACGAAGATAGGACCGAGTCAAGTTGTTCGACGTGTGGCTGTGCACGATCACGTGCTTCTGCGACTCTCTAGAGCCGACCACCACCTCGTCGAACGCCTGAAACGTTGGTCCCTCAATCACTGTCGTCGAGGCCGTCGTAATGCCCAAAATCAGGACGACAAGAACCAAGAAACCGCCGGAGGGCTTTGAAGAGATTGAATCTGTGGGCTGAAATGCTGTTTTCGTTCTTGAGCTGTATACCAAGCATGTTTTGTCTAGATCCTCGATGACTACGCAAAGAAGATGCGGGACGCTGAAAATGAGTCCCACGAGGGCAAGCGCAAGACCGAGTCCCTGTGGCCCATAATGCGAATCTCGCACACGCGATCGCGATACATTTATGAACTGTATTACAAGCGGGAGGCAATTTCGAAGGAGCTGTACGATTGGTTGTTGAAAGAGGGATATGCAGATGCCAAGTAAGCTTTCTACTCTTCATTCATGTTTCTCGATCTGGTTCCTTACACCGTTTCTAGCATGATTGCTAAATGGAAGAAAGCGGGATACGAAAAATTGTGCTGCTTGCGGTGTATCCAGACCAAGGTTGGTTACTGCAGACAAGTATAGCTATCCTGACGCTGATAATTTCTCCAAGGACATGAACTATCAGGGGTCGACGTGCGTCTGCCGCGTTCCTAAAGCGCAAGTTCGGACCGGCACTATTGTCGAATGTGTCCATTGCGGTAAGTCGGACCTCAAACAAAATGCCGCTGATTGAATTGAATCGTCTCTAGGCTGTCGTGGGTGCAGCTCCGATTCGTGATATAACGGCACGGATTTAGCAGTAATTTCACCTGCAATCTGTCGACGCTGCGACACTGCGGACAGTGTTGCACTGAGAGAAGCTTCGAGTACCCTACTTTTGTACTACGTACACCCTCGTATTTTACAACGCCTTTGACTCGCTCTGACCGGCGTTTTCAGATTATTATCGAAGTTTATCGAAGTAGATCGAAGCAGTGCTTGCCGATTGAATTATTCCAAAAGTGTTCCTAGCTCCTTTCAGCATAGGTGATAGGGAGTGATAGGGGTCCGTATGGTGTGATGCCGTAACCACCGGAGACCCTCTCTTAAGGAGCGACTGTTTGATATGATCCTCCGGGCTCTTTCCTCTAATCGCTGCTACGATGGGAATTCTAGCAGACCAGCTTGTCGATGTAGCCAGGACGCTCAGTCCTCGGGCGGCGGCAGAACAAGTTCGTTTCCCGCTTACTCTTTAATCTTTGGCACTCAACAGCACTCGTAGGGGGGCGTAATATCTGGAGAAAATCCTGCCACCTTCAACGCCAGTGACCCATTCCCGCTATGGGTCATTCAAGTCAGTGCGTATCCTATTCTCTCAAGTTTCAACGCCGTATGAACGAGAAATCGCCTAGTAATCATCATTGGGATGACCCAGCTCCTCGCTCTTGGTCTTGGGCGAATCCGCCAACCGCGTGTCATTGCGGAGGTTATTGGAGGCGTTATTCTGGGTCCCTCAATCATGGGTCAGACCTTTCCTCTTCACCCCCTTCCTACATCGAGTAAACTCGTTCAACAGGCCGCATTCCCGGTTACCTCAACGCGGTTTTTCCTGCCAATGGAATGCAAATGCTTACACTTACCAGTACGATCGGTCTCGTATTGTTCCTCTTCCTTGTCGGCCTCGAACTCGACGTGCGGATTATGAAGCGCAACATGCGGGCATCTGCTGCCATCTCTATCGCAGGGCTCGTCATTTGTAACGGAGCGGTATTATCTTATCTCTATTTTCTCACACTCCTTTATCTACTCATTGACTCGATGCCGACGTACTTACATCTCTTCAATCACTCCCTATTTTTACTTACTATATATACCTGTACCGTACGTAGATCGTTCTTTGGTCAATCTTACTGTTACGCCACTTACTCTTGTTGGACCGACCAACCGACAAAACCTCTCTCTCTCTCGAAAACTTCTGTGCCGGGACTAGCCGCCGACTCTTCGCCGACAGCTCCCCGTCACATCTTTTTAAGTGTTCGACACCGTCGCTTCTCTGCTGGTTCCCCCTGGTCTGATCAACCTGGTCTACCACTCTGTTGCGACACCCCGCAAAATCCAAAGAACTATGTCTGCTGTGCATCACACTCGCAGCGCTACCCGCGCTGGAGTTCTTCCGCCTCCCGCCGCCATCTACAGCCCCGCTAGATATTCTTTCGGTTCTGTGGATGACCTGCTGGATATGGATACCCCCGCCATCGATCCGTCGATGAGCATCCCAGCCTCGGCGGGAAAACCAAACGCTTCGGCGTCCCTGGAAACTCAACCAAACGCCTCGGCGTCCCTGGAATCACTCCTCACTCCGGTGGTGGAGCAGTCCGCCAGCGCTGCCCGTGCTGGGGATGTATCCTCAGAGTCGGCGACGCCGTTGGCTGACTCGGTGGACTGGGGTGTGCTTGGTGATCTGCCTGCACCGCGTGGTGATGCTAACGACGGGGGCTGGACCCCCGTTACCCGTAAGACCGCGCGCTCCCATCGCGAGAGTACATCTGACCAGAATAAAAATAAACATGATACCAATTCTGAGTTAGGTTCTGAGAGCGAGTCCACCATTGCGCGCGCAACGCGTGAAATGAGTCATGAGGACCGTGAGGCCCTCGCGAGGCGCCATGAGGCCTATGCCGCTCAATTGCGAGGGGTGTCGGCTCAGGCAACCAGCTCTGATTCCAAGGAGTCAGAATGGTCGAATGTTGAGAAATCAAGTCTCAAGATCGACCATCAGGACAGCAACGGCTCATCAGCTGAGCCACGGAATACAGCTTCTACCGTTCCGCGTCGGGCGACGGTGGAAGAGGTTACCGACGAGGAAGATCCCGAATTTTCCCCGCCGCACGCGGGCCCGTCCCGCGATAAGGGCAAGGGCACTGATCCCCGCAACTGGGGTGACGTTGAGTCCTTGGTCGACTTTTCTGAGAATGATCTCGAGGCCCAGCGCGAAGCGCTGGCTAATTTTGCGGAAACCAATCGCATTATCAAGGAGGAACCGTTTTCGACTCCGTCTGATTTCTTCGCAAGTATCTTGGGTGATTCTAAGGAAACTCGTCCTTTGGCTAAACAAACAGAGCGTCGCCGGCGCTCAAAGAGCCCCAAGGCGAGCCGCAAGCGCTCAAAGAGCCCTAAGGCAAAGAAGGTTAGGGTTGAAAAGCCTCATAAAGTTGAACCCAAACCAGTTCAACTTACCCCCAAGCCTGTGGAGAAAGTTAAACTCTCCAAGGTTGAGTCCACAAAATCGAAGGATAATGTGGCTGCCTCTAACGACCCCGTTACGAACGAACACGGGTCAACGTCCGGACTGACTTTTGCAGAAATGCAGGTTCTCCTCAATGATAAAATCAACGAGTTGAAAGAACTTCAAAGGAGGCAGGATACTCACCGAATATATTTACGCCCTTCAGTCCCGAAGAGCGTGAAACCAGATATTCCTATCGCACGGGAGATTACTCCCGGGAGATTGGCCGCAGAGAACTTTTTTGCCAAGGCTCTGCGCGGCACTCCAACAGTCTCGGCTAAGCCTGAACCGCCGCCTACCGACCCATCTGATGATTCGAGTTCGAGCTCGAGTGAAAGCTCCAGCTCTTCGAGCAGTGATGAGTCTGGACCTTCGCGGCGCGGCGCGTCAAGCCCTCGCTTGTCTTCAAAACGCAAACGTGGGCATGCTCGCAAGCAAAAGATGCTGTTGAAGCCCATTCCTCCTTCGCGTTATAACGGCGAACCTAACGCGAATGCAATTCAACGATTTGCCCGTGAGTCGAAGACATATGTGAAAATGGGCCGTGTCCCCGAAGAAGAACAAGTCTACTTCATTTCATATTATCTTGACGGTAAAGCATTGAATTTCTACAACCAGGTAGTCGTACCTGACGAGGAAAGTTGGACTTTAAAACGATTTTTCATCGAATTGTTTGAGTTCTGCTTCCCGGTGGATTTCCGTAATGAACAGCGAAAGCGTTTGAATCGCTGCTTCCAAGGCTCTAAGGAGGTAGCCGAGCACATTGCTGAGTGGACTGAAATTTACAACACCATTGGGTTAGAAGACACCCAAGAGAAGGTCGTTAAAATGTTTAACAGCCTCACTTATGATATTCAGACCGAAATCCATCGCATGGGTCTTGATCCCGAGGTTTCGACTTGGGATGAGATCGTGAAGGCCGCTGAGAAAGCAGAAGTCTTGCTGAAGATTGCCGCCAAGAATAACGGTGCCAAATCTTCAACCCGTACGGCGCCGCAAGGTTCAAAGTCTAACGGCGCCCGGCCACAGCATCCTAATACTAGTGGTCAGCACTCTCGCGGAGGATTCCAGTTCCGTGGCCGCGGAAGCGGTCGTGGAGGGCGACCCAATTCGTCTCGCCCCCGCGAGGAGGTGATGCGGACCTCGGCCGTGGTGGTACCTTCGAATAGACCCGAGAAGTCGGGTGATAAATCAGATACCATGTCGCCACAGCGCCGTAATGAGATGCTAGCGAAGGGTTTGTGCTTCGGATGCGGTGAACCGGGCCACTTGGCTCGTAACTGCCCCAAGAGTAACTTTGTTGCCTCCAAGAAGAAGGGTAAACCCCCGGGTTTTAGTACTCACGCGGCACACATTCCCACGGTTGGAACTTCACGCGATGCTCTTTATGAGAGCACTGAGATTCAGGAGTCGTTCCACGTGGGTGCCATTCGGTTCGGAGACCTCAGCGCAGTCGAGGAGGGCGGGGAACCCCTACAATTTTTCACAAATTCAGTTGATTCCGACAACGAGTTTGACTTTGTTTCTGAACAAGATTCCGAGCACGAGTTCGACTCCGCTGACTCCTCACCTTCAAGTCCAATTGGGGACCTGTACGCATTTTATATGCCGTTGGTTCTTCAGTCGGCACAGCCGTATCCAGGGGACACAAATGCTGGGTCGGATGACGGCTTCCAAGAGAAAAGATTCTTCATGTATATGATCGCAGACAATAACTACGTTGTGATGGATCGTGAATGCGATGAAGAACTTATACTCAGTGCAGACCTACTCCGAGAGCCAGGATTTATGCCTGCACTCTGGTATGCTCAGATGCGACTCAAGGCATTGGGTCAGAACAAGAATGATGCCTTGAAAGAGGAACGTTACCTAAGTGAAATCGGAGATGTTCAAGCCGCCGCCGTGAAAATTCTCCTTGAGCATCATGCCTGGAAGGAAACTGAATACTCATCGTCTCTGGACAGGTTCGAAGTGGACGCTGCGGACCTACTGCCAGACTTGGTAATTTCGGATCGAGTTCACGCGGCTTGTTTCTACTTGGCTAGATCTCTCTTGCGCAGCCCAGAGTTCAACCTAATTGCATGGTATGAAAATGAGCTCGCAAATCACATGAATTCGGACACAGAGTCGTTCGACTTAGCTGAGGAAGGTGGAACTGACCCTGGTGTGGTATCCCTCTCCTCTGAGTCCGAGCTGGAATTTTCTAGCGATGAGTTCTCTTCGGTGCCTGCGGAAGCACTGCCACTGGCACCTTCGCACGAGACAAAACGACTGGTTAGTGACCGCGGAACTGAAATTCACTCAGCTTCACATAGCTCAATGCCTCCCCTGGAGTACTTCAAGCCCAGAAGCGACTCTGGGACTCATGATTCAATGCCGCGGTTGTGCCCAGTCAGTGATTTTCAGTCTGATAGCGGACGGAGTATGCCAAGTCTGCAAAGCGTTAGCAACTCATCAGACTGTGATTCAGACGACGACTCTGGAGATATAATTATGCCCGGCGGCCCTTCAGAAACCTTTGAAGATCGTTTGAGGCTCTGGGCTCGGGCCGCCGAGGCCTTTGGTGTTCGGTCTGAAAGCAACTTACCGCCGCCAAGATCACGCCGTTTGGGTGATGTACTTGGTAAGACAACGGCTGCACTGTTGAGTTTCTTCCAACCCTATCCAGGAGATGAGACTATCGCTTGGTCCGATGACCGAAGGGACGCCGTTCGATTCCGAGTTAACCGTCAAGATGACTTCTATGTTATTGAGGACGAGTTCTTCGAAGAATCAATGATCTTACCCATTGAGTACCTCCGTGTACCTTCGTTCCACCTCATGGAATGGTATGCTCGTCGGCGTGCAAGGGCCATGGGCATTGAGTACCACGAGGCATTGCCCATCCATCACTTCCCTATTGAGGAGATATTGGCTGACGCCGTTCAGCAGTATTTTAGGGATATAGCTCGAGCGATACCTGAGTTCGAATCTATCGCCATCGGCCGATTCCACCGTGAGCCGGATAATCTGGAGGGTCCTGATACCTTCATCATAACCATTCCCACCGGTAGCGCAGAGGGATTCAACTTACATGCTCACATTTCCGAAGAAACCTTGTTGAATCCTCGTCTTGACCTGACTGGCTGGGTTCTGAAACGCCAACTTCAGTGTATTTTGCGCGAAAACTCACACTGGAACGGGTGGAGTTCCACTCGGGATGAGAATTACCTCGGGGCATTGTTCAACCTTCCTGAGCCGGAAGTGGAGGGCGAGTTTCTTTTATTCTGTGGAGGAGCGCAGATTCCAGCCGATGGTATGAAAGGAATTTCGCGAACCGCTTCGATGCCACGCGTCACAGACCGCGTGGTAGCCCGTCCTCTTGTCATCGTTGTGCGTGTGAACGGAGAACCAGTGCGTGCATTGGTGGACTCGGGTTCCCTCGGGGACTTGGTCTCTACCTCTCTTGCTGATCAGCTGAAGCTAAAGCGAAAAGAGTTGGATGATCCAATTACCTTGCAACTTGCCGTTCAAGGTTCGCGATCCAAGATCAATCACTCTGTCAGGGTCAAGTTCAAATACCAAGACATATCGGAAGAGCGAAATTTTCTTGTCGCCAACCTCAGCGGTTATGACATGATTCTCGGCACGGCCTGGTTGTTTCAGCACAAGGTGAGCATCGGTTTGAATCCTGCGAGGGTTTGTATCGGAAGTGCTCACTCCGTTCCTCTTGAAGGTGTTGCAACAGCACGGGTCTTTGCTGGATCTGTTGGATTGAGCGAAGAGAACCTTCAGGCAGTGCGGGACGAGATCCTAGAGTATGCGAAGCCAATTTGCAAGACAGCTGCGGAGACGGGCTTACCTCCGCTGCGCGCAATTAATCATACTATCCCACTTATTGATGAGAATAAAATTCTGCCGTGGAGACCTTCGAAGTGTCCTGAAGCGTTGCGAGAGCAGTGGGACTTGAAGCGTAAAACTTACCTAAAAGCCGGTCGCTGGAAAGTCACCAGCTCGGGTAATACTGCGCCGATGCTCCTAATCCCAAAGGTGAAGAGTAATCCTCCGGGACTTCGCGTTGTTGTGGACTTGCGAGCCCGCAACGCGAACACCCGTAAGATGACTTCACCACTGCCTGATATGGAGGGAATATTGCGGCGAGTCTCACGTTGCAAATACCGTTCCCTCATTGACGGACAAGATGCATATGAGCAGATTCGTGTCGTACCTGAACATGTCTCACGAACTGCCATGAGTACTCCAGATGGGAATATGGTCAGTCTTGTTTTGCAACAAGGAGACTGTAACGCACCCGCAACCTATCAGTCACTGATGAACTACCTATTCGGGGAGTATATTGGTCGCTGGCTGGACGTCTATCTCGATGATATCATCATCTATTCGAACAGTCTTGAAGAGCATATCGAACATCTGAAGATTGTTATTGATATACTCAAGCGCGAGAAATTGTACTTAAGTGCGGGCAAGATGCAGCTTCTGCAGTCCGAACTTCGTGTTCTCGGTCGAGTCGTTGATGATAAAGGCATTCGGATGGACCCGCACAAGGTGGATACGGTGGTTAACTGGAAAACCCCGACAAACCGTGATTTACTCCGTGCATTTATTGGCTCGGTCACCTACCTTGGCGGAGATGTCCCCAGCGTCCATATTCCGATGGGAATCTTGAACGAATTGACAAGCGACTCGGTTCCGTACCGTTGGAGCTATACTCATCAACGTGCATTCGAAGATGTCAAAAACCTCGTTGGCTGTGGTAGAAATCATCGGCGCGTACCTCTAGATTACCGCCCCGAAGCTCCTCCCATATGGCTCGTCACAGACGGCTGTGGATCTGGTGTATCTGGGGTGGTTAGTCAAGGTGCTGACTGGAAAACGGCTAAAGTCGCAGCTTTCTTTTCCGCCAAGTTGAACTCAGCTCAACAGAACTACCCGGTCCACGAAATTGAGATGTTGGCTGGGGTTGAGGCCATGCTGCGGCATGCAGACATCCTGCAGGGATGTAAATTCACCTGGGTGACGGACCATAAAGGCCTTATTCACCTTGTGAATCAGAAGAACCTGTCCGGCCGGCAGGCAAGATGGATTGAAAAGATTTCCATCTTTGACTTCGAAGTTAAATACGTACCTGGCGAAGAAAACGTCCTCGCTGACGCATTATCGCGGATATACTCCAATGAGGCCCCAGGTACTGTTCGAGCGCGTTCAGAATATACCTATCACGACATTATTGACAACGATAATCTGGACATAAATTCCATTTCCATGCCTGTGTTCGCGGGAATGGAAGCAATGGCACTATCCAGTGATAGGGTAACCCGTTCGATGTCGAGAGCCGCAAAAGCGGAAGCGGACCTGAAGTCAAGAAAGTCCGACGCGAAGTCGGGTCAACGCGACGCCGACGCGGAGTCAACGTTTGGGTCCGGATCCCCTACGTCCCCAAAGGAGGGCGGGGGTACAAACAAAAATTCGAAGCAGAAATCCAAGAAGCAGAGAGCATCGCCGGTGTACAACACCAACGATGCGCAAGACGATGGAGGTGAAGAGCAAGCCAGGGTTGATTCCCGAGCACAGCCCCCTGCCAACGGCGATCAATCTTCGGATGCAGATCCCTCAAGCGACGCTCACCACGGTGTTGTACACCCTGGTCAGTCTCAGGATACAGGCCCCTCTGGATCTCCTCTTGAACCTCTACTTGACCATCTGGATGATTCCCTTCTGAATGTTGTGAACTCCGGCTGGCAAGGTCTTGATTTGACGAAGCTGATTTCGAATAATTACGGCGAAGACATCTTCTTCAAGCAGATCCTCGAGAACCCCAAAGCATTCCGCAATTTTGAGGTCGAAAATGGCTTGATATATCTCAAGGATTCCGACCACAAAATGCTCTGTATCCCCAAGATCACTTACCGAGGCAGAAATATTCGCGAGATTGTAATCTCGGAGGCACATTCTATCTTGGCGCATCTAGGGCTACGCAAAACTCTGGACTATTTGCGGGATCACTTCTGGTGGAAAGAAATCGTTGAGGACACCCGAAGTTTCTGTGAATCTTGCACAACTTGCAAGCGCAGCAAGCCTAGTAATCAGAAACCATATGGATTGCTACATTCACTGAACCCGCCACTGGCACCTTGGGATTCTGTTGGAGTGGACTTTGTTGGTCCACTGCCTGAGTCGAAGAACCGAGACGGAGTTTTCAACTCTATCGCCGTCATTATTGACCTACTTACTGGAATGACTCACTTGGTCCCGGCGCGTATCAATTACACCGCTCGTCAAGTCGCTGAATTGATGTTTGAGAATGTCTACAAACTACATGGACTTCCCAAATCAATTGTTAGCGACCGTGATTCTCTGTTCACGAGTGTATTCTGGAAACGGCTCCATGAATTGATCGGGGTTAAACTGCATATGTCTAGCGCATACCACCCTGAATCTGATGGCGGAACGGAGCGCGCAAACCGAACTATTACTCAAATGCTTCGTCAATGCATCGGTCCGAAGCAGAAGGACTGGGTGTCTAAGCTCCCAGCCATTGAGTTTGCCCTGAACTCCGCTCGATCGGAGACAACAGGCTATAGTCCGTTTTTCCTGAACACGGGCCGAATGCCCCGATCCCTGCTATGGAATCCAGACCGTAATCGGGAATACCCCGGTATTGCAAATTTCGCTTTGCAACGCCACCTTGCCATCATGGCTGCGCACGACAGCATGATTGCTGCCCGCGTGAAGCAAACTCGTGCAGCTAATCGCCATCACCAACCTGCGCCATTTGAAGAAAAGGACTTGGTGTATCTCTCAACCAAGAACATCAAGTTTGAGAAAGGTCTGGCGCGGAAGATGATCCCTAAATTCATCGGACCGTACCTTATTATTCGGGATTTTAACAATGGATCATTTGAACTGGATCTGCCATCAAACATGAAACAACGCGGAATTCACAATGTGTTCCATTCTTCATTGCTGCGGCCCCACATTCCGAATGATGACCGACGCTTCCCGGGTCGTCTTGAGAACCAGTTAGGGATCTCCCTGGACGGCGAGACAAATGAATGGGCGGTAGATAAAATTACCAACCATTATGGGCGCCGAACAAAGTCTTTGTTCGAAATTCTCTGGAAGTCTGGGGACAAGAGTTGGATGCCATATGACCAGGCAAAACGTCTTCAGGCTCTGCCCGAGTATTTGGAGGCTGTAGGTGTTTCAGATGTGAAGGAGTTGCCATATGGCTCCGGAAAACCACCGGTCGCGGCTCAAGATCTATTCTTAGGTTGTGTTGCGATCAATCTATTCGATGATAAAAGCGCATGGATTCCAGACGAGTTCGCCCCAACTCTGTCTTTACCCAAACCCATGCCTACTAACCCAGTTTTCCTGAACTCCTTCGACACTTCTGGGTTAACTCCCCGTCACGCCGACCAAAACCTCCTTCACTCTGTGTTGAAGCGCGTCAGCAAGCGCTACTTCACCTTCCAGGCTACGCCTGGCTCCGCTGTCACCATCATCGACGCACGCACCGTTCGCCTCTTCTGTGACTACAACGCCGCCATCATCCACGGCGACGACCTCCCGGAGCGCGAGCCGACATTCTATGTTCCCTTCGCCCGCGCCATGAACAACTACGACACCTCTGGCCTCAAGTGGGCCTACCTCGAGGACGAGTTGATCGTCTTTGACGATGCGTACGACGCCGCCGATGCCGAGGCGTTCTGCGTTCTCGACGCCGAGACCTCGGACCTCCCTGTCCTCGGCCCCAACGAGGTTGCCGTCTCCCGCACCTACTTCCAGCACGCCGAGCGTCTCCGTTCCCAGGCCGAGAAGCGCGAGGTTAAGTACGCTAACCTGCGCGAGAAGAAGGCTCACCTTGCCGCCGAGGGCGTCGTTGACGTCAACTCGAAGGCGGCGCGCGAGGGCTTGGCAGCCAAGCGCAAGATTCTCGAGGACGCCAAGGCCGAAGAAGCCGCCAACAAGAGGCAGAAGGGCAACGACGGTGCTCCAGTCGCTGGCCCATCTGGTGCTTCTGGCGACGAGGGTGAGCAGGACACTCACATGGGGTAGATCGTCGGGTGCCGACGACCTGGAGGGCGGATGTAACGGAGCGGTATTATCTTATCTCTATTTTCTCACACTCCTTTATCTACTCATTGACTCGATGCCGACGTACTTACATCTCTTCAATCACTCCCTATTTTTACTTACTATATATACCTGTACCGTACGTAGATCGTTCTTTGGTCAATCTTACTGTTACGCCACTTACTCTTGTTGGACCGACCAACCGACAAAACCTCTCTCTCTCTCGAAAACTTCTGTGCCGGGACTAGCCGCCGACTCTTCGCCGACAGCTCCCCGTCACATCATTCCACTGGGGCTCGGGGCGGCGTTGGGTGTGGGTGTGTACAGGGAGTTCATCGACCCCAAGGTCAACTTCGGATACTTTATTCTCTTCGTAGCTGTAAGTCGATCCACTAGTTGCGGCGACGACAGGTTTGATTGGATCTGAACCTTTTTTATATTTTAGGTCGCCGTTGGAATCACCGCGTTTCCCGTTCTCTGCCGTATCCTCACCGAACTCAAACTCCTCGATACTACAGTCGGTGTTGTCACCCTTTCGGCAGGCGTTGGAAACGATGTGGTTGGCTGGATTTTGCTTGCGCTCGCGGTCGCACTTGTGAACGCATCGACTGGCCTCACGGCCCTCTATGTCCTTCTCGCCAGCGCTGGTTTCGTGCTCTTCCTCCTCTTCCCCGTCCGATGGGGATATATCTGGCTCGCGAGACGGACTGGCAGTCTAGAACAAGGTTCTCCAACGACTTTCATGATGACGATTACGCGTGAGTTCCGTGTTTCCATATTCTGCGTAGCGCTGATTCCCGTACTCACCAGTGATCATGATATTATTCTCGGCGTTCTTCACCGATATTATTGGCGTCCATCCTATCTTCGGTTAGTTTCTTCTGCATTCAAATCTCGTTTTTTCCTGATCTAACTGTAGGCGGCTTCTTGGCTGGGCTCGTGATCCCGCACGAAAACGGCTTCGCCATCTCCTTGACTGAGAAGGCGAGTTAATATGCACATCTCTGTAGCGTCAATTAACGTTTCGGTAGCTCGAAGACCTTGTGTCTATCCTCCTCCTCCCCATCGTACGTTCTCCACGCACCGAACCCCAGTATATCCACTGAGTCCAATGCAGTACTTTGCTCTCTCTGGGTTGAAGACTAACCTCGGTCTCCTCAACACTGGGATTACATGGGCGTACATTGTCATAATCTGCCTTGTTGCCTTCACCTCCAAGTTCGTCGCCTGCGGCCTCACAGCATACCTTAGTGGTTTCAAATGGCGCGAGGCCGGGGCGATCGGTGCTCTCATGAGTTGCAAAGGGTGGGCCCTCTTTGAATGTATGCTGGGTTCGTTTCTGACGCTCCCCTAGCTTGGTGGAACTGATCGTGCTGAACATTGGCCTTTCGGCGGGCATATTGGATCCTCGCACCTTCTCCATGTTCGTTTTGCATGCGCTGGTCCTTACATTCATGACGACGCCCCTCACCCTCCTATTCTACCCTGCACATCTCCGTGTGCACGAAGGCTCGAATACCGCAAAGATTGGCGACGCCGATGCCCTCCCGCGCAGATCTTCCGAGAGCGAAGTCAAGACCAAGTTCTCCGTTGTTCTGGACAAGATTGAACAGCTTCCGGCGGCTATGACCCTCGCTCAGCTCATCCAGCCTTCCAATGTCTCCCCTCCATCATATGCTTCTAGTATTACCGACGAGAAAGGTCTGGAGGCCATGGCTCCTCCTAGTCCTATCCCACGGCTCCGTGTCAGCATCGACGCGCTTCGTTTGATCGAACTCACGAATCGGACGTCTGCCGTTCTCAAGTCGCAAGAGGCCGATGTGCTCCTTCACAACGACCCCATCGTCTCCGTGTTCCGCACCTTCGGTTACCTCAACCGCATGATCGTCTCCGCTGCCCTCTCCGTCGTCGGATACGACGAGTTCCCCGACGCCATTGCACAACACGCAACCGAGTTCGAGACGCAGATGGTCATTCTTCCGTGGTCTCGCGGCGCGACTTCGGTGTTGGCGGAGGAGGAGCCCGGGCGGGCTACCGGCGTTCGGAATCCCTTTGACGGAGTCTTTCACAAGACGACGACCCAGGACCAGACGAGTTCCGTCGTATACTCCGACTTTATTCGCAAGTAAGCACCGCATAATGTGTATCCGAGAACGGGATTCTAAATATTTTTTCAGGGTCTTCCAGCGGTCGCCGACGGATGTGGCGCTGTTTGTGGACCGCGGGATGAGCTTGGCACTGCCGTCGGGGGCGGCGGAGCAGCAGCTGTTCCTGCCCTTCATCGGTGGACCGGACGACCGACTCGCCCTTGCCTTCCTCGTGCAACTCTGTTCCAATCCTGCAGTACACGCGACGGTTGTCCGGGTGCGAAAGATCGACTCCGGGGTGGAGGCGACGGACGCTGCCGCCAGAACTGCAGGCCACGGCACTACGCAACTTGTGCATACTATTCTTTTTTTGCTTACCCGTCTTTATTTCTCATCATCTTCTGCAGACTATGGCCGCCGCCGATACTGTTTACGGACAACACAACACGCAAACACAGCTCGTATCCGACACTGCGGACAACCTGCTTTGGGATCGGTTCGCGACGGGGGCCAGTTCGCAGAACGCCTCCGTGCGCGACGCGCTGTCTCGGATCACCTTCAGGACCCAGGAGGCGCGCGAGCCGTTGCACAAAATCGTCGAGCTCGTAGACCTCGAGTCGTCGAAGATGTTGGGCGGCAGGAACCTCATGGTGATCGTTGGGCGGTCACGCCGGATGGCGGTAGAGTCGCACAAGGCGGAGCTGCACAAGCTCATTGGGAACTATGGTTCCTCAATCGGGTCGGCGGTACCCAAGACTCTTGGTGATGTTGGCGCTGCGCTCGTTGCCTCGGGGTCGAGTGCGAGTTTGCTCGTACTCCAGGCTGCTGTTTCGGTTTTTTAGGTGAATCACTTTTCTAAGTGTTGTTAGTTTACGACGTATATTACGAATGTCGCTTGTACAAACGAATTTCAGTAAATAATTAGGAAAGTACTTGAAGTGCTATTGATGCTATCCTTTGTCCTTCCTTTTTGCGAGTTCCTGAGCGTCTTTGCAAGCAAAGTTAATTTCCTTGGCTATTATTGGCGCGCGCGCTAAAGGTCCTTGACGATGGAAACCATTCCACGGAAACCTAGATTTCTCGACCTCGTTGAAGACGTTCTTATTCTCATTCTTTCATCCTGCGACATCGCCGCTGTGCTCGCAGTTGGTCAGGTTAGCGAGAGCATACCTTTTGCCTTCATCCGGCATTCACCCTCGCTCAGACCAACAAATATCTCAACCGCCTCGCGTCTACAAGATATCTCTGGTTTATCTTAGTCAAGCAACTGGTCCAACGCAACTTCATCGACAGTCACCCCCACGGCGACGCTTATCTCGAGGGCCTCACCACTCAACAGCTCATCGAGCAAGTGAAGAGAATAGCACATGGGCCGAAATGCTGGACAGACCCGAATCCTCAGACTGAGAATTTCCTCCGACGGACTGTAAACCGGGTCAGGCAAACGATTGTGCCTACTCAGCTCTCCCCCCGACCGTCCGCGCTCGTTAAATCCCAACAAATCGAGTTGCACCCCGAAATTGGCACGCCATTCGGCCCGTTTCCCGGCAGGAATCGTACTAGACTACTTCCTGGCGGAAAATATGTCCTCTATCTGAATGAGGGCCGCTTGGAATGCTGGAGCGTGTTCGAGGACCGGATTATCTGGAGGCATGTGTGCAGTATGGAGCAGACTACGGTGTTGGAGTTCGATACGGAGATGCTTGAGGGTGACCGGGCGGTCGTTGCGACATGCCAACGTACTTGGTCTCAGCCACAACTCAAGTATGTGCCCGCCTTGTTTTTACCATGCAGCATTGACTGACTCGTCGGACGCTAGTTACATTGAACTTTCAACCCTTGACTTTAAAAGTGGGGTCTCCGACCTCGCCCTCGTCAGTCGCGCCCTCGACTCCTCGTTTCACACTCCGTACACCGAATGCACCGTCTGCGGTGACTTTGTTGCAGTAAAATTCGTGACCATGCTGCGAAAAGTGCTGCTCATCAACTGGCGGACGCGCACCCGTGTTATGATCTCCATTTATGACATCGTCGCTCTTATACCAAGCTATCTCGTCTTCACAACATCATATGCTAGTGGTGAACATGTACTCGCCGCCAGCCCCCTGTCCTCAATCCCACTCTGGGAGCCAGTTACAGAGGACCCACCGTCTTCCGACGTCTCGGCGGAGGATATTCCCCTGAGGCATGCTGAGGTTCTCAGCCTGCAGGGCCCTCCTATTTGGCCAGAGCGGCCGCTCTGGGTCTTCCAAAACCCTCTTCAGGATGGACTCTTCCGGGTTTGGCTCTATGCCCGGGTCCAGGATTCCCAACTGCTATATCACTACACCCTCAAGGTTCGCACTCCCGTTTCCTGGCGACTCGTGTCCTTGACTCTATTGCCCTCCACGATATACGCCGTCGCTGCAATGTCGTTTTCGGGACACACTCTTGGTCGAAAAGAAAGCTACCGGGAATTGCAGATTATTCCTCCAGTCAGCCGTAAGGATGCCGCGCGGAATCGGGATGTCGATGATTTCGAAATCTTCTCCCTCTCTCTCTCCCGATACAGCGGAGCGTTGTCTTATTCTACCCGCCAAGACATTGTCATTGTATACTACGACTAAATTTCATCATGGCTGCTCATTTTTGTCCGTTTGTCGTCCAATTTTTTGCCTTCTAGCACCCCCACGGTGCCTCCAACCGATGCGAAAAAGCAGGACGAGAGCGAAACAAAAATTAATACTCGGCCGAATGGGTTACCGTCAACGGTTACTTGATTTGGTCAGAATCGCTATCTCCTCTTTACTTTTACTTTCCACCACCATGAAGGTCCTCAGCGCGCTCGCCCTGGTCGCAACAGCAAATGCCCAGTACTTCTCAGACGGCTGGAAACCTGGCCAGGCTGTAACAGCCGAGAGCGCAGCCCCCAGTGCCGGTGGCGGAGTTCCTCGTCAAAACGCACAACCAGCAGAACCCTTTTCGTTTTCCAACCTCTTTGACCTGAACAAGGTCCTCGGGTCTGGTCCCGTCAAGGGCCTGTTCGAAAGGGCTGGGATCAATATCACGGAGCGGTTGGAGGCTGCAGCGGTCTCGCCTTGGGACACGCGTATACCTCTTATCACGGACGAGAATTATTCAGACATGGTCGTGAATGAAGTGCTGACGCCGGAGGAGGAGGAGAAGCGCGTATGGGCTATCGTCGTGTGGGTCTCAACTCTCAATCTTGCTGAATAGTGTACTCATAACTTTGCTAGTTCGGCGACCAGCTCGCGGAATGAGGGTATTTCAAAATTCGTCGACAATGCGTTCGATGTCGCCTACAATGACACTCTCATTGCTGGGGACCTGCAGCACGTCCGTTTCGCCCGCATTGACTACCTCAATGTAACCTATGTCACCACGAAGTGGAATCTCTGGACGTGCGTGTTTTGCATTCATTTCCATGCTTCATTCATACTGAATAGCCTTACAGCGCCCCCTCGATCGTCATCCTCAAGGACCGTGGCCAGACTCTGCGTTTCTACCGCCCGAATCAGCTGCGCATCGCCAATGGTGCTTTCCGCCAGTTCCTCGAGATGGATGGCTGGACTGTTACCCCGCCGTGGAAGAGCGCCTTCGCCCCAGGAGGAAGTCGGTACGGACCTTTTCCTCTATCTTCCGATAGTTTGTTTATTTATTTACGCTTTCTTTTCCCTTCCTTTTCAGCGAATTTGTCCTGGAATTCTTCGCCATCTGGATGACCAAACTCTACCTCGTCGTCGTCCAGGTCCCGCGCTGGATCTTGATCCTCATATCCGGCAGCGTGGCCTCATTTGCGATAAATATCTTCCACGGCTTTGGTGCCAAGAAGGCCCCGCCGCCTCCCAAGGTTGCGGGTGGTGCGCGACCGGCGGGTGGTACCCCTGCCGGTGCGCCTGTTGTCGCTGCGCCTGCGCCCGCGCCTGCGGCTGCGGCCCCGGCTTCGCCTAGCAAGGCGAAGCAGCGTAAAGGGAAGGGCAAAAAGTAGTGCCTTGGAGTAAGGATGCGAAGTATGTTTATTTGACCGCGAAACAATATGCGATCCACGTACGCTATGTGACGACATGGAGTCTTGCTTGTAGTGTAGTATACTCACCGCGCTGTCCCGTGTAAAGGCTGGGTTTGTAACGTACTGCTAATTTTATTCTGTGAATGACTCGGGTGATCTAACTCAATGTACGTGGGGATGCGAACTAAAGCTTGGATATTATTTGCAGGAAATGTGAAAAAATGGCAAAAGACCCTCGCCTTGCCAGGATTGAAAATGTGTCGTGGACGTGGAAACACGACCAAACGCGATAAATTTAGAACTCTCGCTCGTATCCTTCACCGCTCTGGCGGCGTTGAACGTCTATTGCACGGTACTGGTCGACTGACCCCTGAGCTTTGGTGGTCTAATCGTCTACTTGGTCAATATTCTATTGGAATTTTCGACAATCTACTGCGTGTGTTGGCGATGATTCGCTCTCGGTGTCTGGCAGTGCTTTGGACATTAGTTTTCGCTCTCAAGTCTACCTATGCGGCCCCTACCGATCGTGCGTTTTGTTCTTGTTGTTGGGCGCGCAACCTACAACAAATTATCAATAGTTCCTTCTGCTGCCTCGTTCTATGTTCCCTCCCTCCCGGACATCCACCAGGACCCGGAGCACCCACTCACAATATTTGCGGGCCACCTCCCGTCCGACCCCGATGCGTCCAAGTACGACGCGAAGACGGTCACTGCGCACCTGTTCTTTGTGATGATTAAAAACCGCAGAATGGCGGACAAGAGGCGGATTATGTTCTGGTTTAACGTGCGTTACCCCATTCTTGGTATCCGGGGCGTTGGTGCTGAACAGGAACTCCTAGGGCGGCCCGGGGTGCTCGTCGTTTGACGGGCTCATGATGGAGGTGGGTCCGTGGCGGATGGATGGCAAAGGCGGGTTCAAGGTTGCGGAAGGCGGGTGGGAGGAGTATACAACGATGGTATATGGTGCGCATACTTCCACGTGCTCTTCCGCGTGCGCATATCCATTTCTCCTTGCGTGCAGTCGACCAACCCGCCGGAACGGGATTCTCATACACCAGCACGGACAAATATGTCCATACGTTAGACGAGGCGAGTCCTCGTTGCAGTTCCCCCGTGCACCGCTAACGGACAAATGTAGGCTGCTACTCAACTTCTAGAATTCATGCGTAATTTCTACAAGGTGTTCCCGGAGTATAAACATATGGATGTGCGTAAAAATCTCTAGCCAGGAACGCTGACTGAGTCAAACGCTTACAGACATTCCTCGGCGGTGAAAGTTACGCGGGCCAATGGATACCTTATTTCGGTGTGTGCGGCCTCTCCTCCAACGCCGGGCAGCTAGAAAATATCCCCCTTAGCCGACGCCATCCTCAATTCGAATATTGGCACCAATCTGCGTGGTGCGGCGATAGGCAACGGTTGGATTGACGCTCGGCGGCAGTACGCGTCGTACATAGACTTCGCGGTCAAGACGGGCATCCTCGAGGAAAATTCCGACGTATGTTACCGCCCACCCCCCTCCCCCCGCGGCTTCCCAGGTTTCTCAACATATTTATAGGCCTGGAAACGTGCAAAAGAGCGTACAGACGAATGTATGGCTGACATTGCAAAGATAACCTCCCCGGAGCCTATCACGGCGCCGAAATGCGAGGGGCTATTGCTTGATGTCACATCTGTGCGGGAAAAAATGTGCGTGTGCAGTTGGGTGGGAGCGGGATATCGTTTTCATTCCATTTTGAATTTCCTTGCAGCGTTAATGGTCAGCGCATGTGCATAAACATCTACGACATCCGCTTCGACGATGTCGCTCCAGCCTGCGGGATGAATTGGCCCCCCGATATCAAGCCTGTTACCACGTATCTTGACGTGCGTCTCGTATTCCCCGTTAGCCTATCTTTTCTAACCAAGTAACTTATTTCTCGTGCAGCGCAAAGATGTCGTACGCGCACTCCATGCGGAGAAGAACCCTGTGTCATGGATCGAGTGCCGCGGCCGGATTCACCAGGAAATGCACGAACGGTTATCGGATTCAGCGATCACCAAGCTGCCGAAGGTCCTCGAACGCATCCCCGTCCTCATCTTCGCCGGCGATCAGGACCTCATCTGCAATTATGTTGGCCTGGAATCGATGATACAGGCGATGGAGTGGAATGGAGAGAAAGGACTGGGGGTTGATATTCAACTTTGAGCAGTTTGTGATCGTCGCTGATATCCCTTCGTTAGACTGTCCAGACGCAGTCATGGAGCGTTTCCGGAGCGCCAGCAGGAACGTGGGTGTCCTCGCGCAACTTGACATACACCAAGGTATCCAGGGCGCCCTTTCTTTCTGCATTTTCCAGAACCTGTCGCTGAGCAATGCCATAGATCTTCAACGCCTCGCACATGGCGCCCTTCGACCTGCCGCATGTCTCGCATGACATGATCCTGCGGTTCATGGGGGTAAATTTCTCCGAAATCGTTGGCGGCTCGGCGCGGATACCGAGCAGCGTTGGGAGTGTGGCTAAGCCGCATTTACTCGAGGACCTGCCGACGGCGGTCACGGCGACGGCCGTCCCGGATGCAGGGAAGAGTCCCCAGCAGGCTAAGGCCATGTGGGAAGGTACGGGTTTCATTCCTGCGTCTTATACTTGTGATGCTAACGTCCCTCGCAGCGTACTACAACGCAGGCTCCGCGGCCATCGTGCTCACCCTCATCTTCGCGGCGATCGGAATCTTTGTGTGCTACCGGCGGCGGCGCGGCGGCGGCCCGCGGCTGCCCGTCAATCAGCACGGGGAGAACATCCCCCTCAACGCGCGCTCGGTGGACGACCTCAACGGTGAGATGGCGGAGGTCGAGGGGGACGACGAGGCGTTCAGGCACAGGCAGCGGGTGAAAGGCAAGGGCAAGGCGGTAGATGTGGGACCTCCGATATTCGATGTGGGGGACAGTGATGAGGAGGAATTTCGGGATGGGCATCCGGGCTGAGTAGAGCAGCTATTTTGGCGTAATTTTAGCTTGTAAATTAATATTATGGACGCGACTACGCGTTGTTTGGTTTTGATGTGCAAAGGGCTCTTGTGAAGTTCGGTTTTGTTAGTGCGCTCCAAGCCGAGCATTCGGTCGTTCTCAGTGCGAACGCGGGAAATACAAAGGAACTCACGCTCCAGATCCCTCCGCCGCACATATCATTGCATCCAGTACAATCAAGCAGCTACGATACATGGGGCCGGACTTGCCTGCACCTTGACATTGCGCGTCACGTAGGAGAAACTCCACAAGAGGAGCATCAAGGCGATAAAAGTGAACTTCCAGAGGTCGCGGATTGTATCGACTGCAGCGATGGCAACCTCTGTCCAGCTTGAATTTGGATACCCCTCACGGCGCGGAAGCTTTGGATGTTCATGAAGCTTTCCGGGCATACGACGCTTTGCCTCTCGAAGCAGCTGCAGAGACTGTTCCATCGCGAACTCCAAATCCTCCAGTGACAAGGCTCCAAAACCGCTGGATTGGAATTGGGACTGGGAGAATGGCTGAAGAGCCTCACTCCCCGGAAGTAGCGTCCCGTTAGACGTGGGTGCTGCCAGTGCCTGATTCTCTGCCCCGAGACAGACAAGCGCGCCATTGAGACGATGGTGGCCTTTGATGGGCTCGCCACATTCGGCGTGGATATGCTTCTTGCGCGCGCGAATTACACCGGAAACCAGGGATGACTGGTTGCTTCTGGTGGCGTGCATTCCTACGATATCGAATCAGCACGGAAGGTTTTTCCAGGGAGGGCCGACTACTTACCCAGAAAGATCGCCACACAGGGGCGCAACGATGGTGTGACAAGGCGTCCACAAAAGGGAATGATATTTCTCTTCGGGGATACTGCCGTAAGCGAGAGAACACACACAGATAGGGGCTTCATGCTTCACAATAAAACGAAAGACGGGTAGAAGACATCGAGATTGATTGCCAGCATCTCGCAGTTTTCAAACTCCGCCATAAAGCGGAAATGCATAGATAGGGGTCACTCCTATTGGCTTTTCTTTCGTCGCGATTTCCAGTTGTTCTGCCAGTTCATGAATAATATACAGTTTGTTGCGTGGATGATACAAATGCAGTTTATAAAGAAAAACAATTCAATGCCACGATGCCCATCCCGGATACATCTTTGCCTTTAAGCCTGTCAGCATGAACGGAGAATAAAACAAACGGAAACGCACCAAATTTGCTAAATCAGTTGCGTCGAAAATCAGCATCTGCACCAAATTTCCCGTGGAGACCTCTTTCTCCGCGGGACGCTCTTTTGACGACGCGGCCGCGTACATGCCTTTGAGCTTCCGCTCAATGGGATTGAGTGCATTCTTCCCAAGCATGCGTAAATCGACGGACGCCTTGACAGCATTGCGCCGTGATGGTTCACGTTCCTGAACGAGGGTGTCAGCAGCAGTATATGGGTGGGCCCACAATGCGCACCAGCTTGCGCTTCTCGTCCTCCCACTCGACCAGTGGGTCGTGGATGAAGGCATCGAGTACACTCATCAGCAAGTCCTTGTTGTCGCGCAGCAGCTGCATCGTAACCTCGCACGCAATCCGAAACACTCCTTCCACACCGGTAACACCCAACCCGTCGATGATATTCTGGGTCAGTCGGAACGGCACGCGCTCCGGCGTTTCCAGTGTCTTGCCCTGCGGAGCAGGTTGAGGCGATACAAGTTATACACCACAGCGACACCCACCTTCTCAAAGAGGCAGTTAAAATCGACGTGCACGACGTCTCCCGTGTTGACGTCCAGCATGATATTCTCGCAGTGACGGTCCCCCAGCCTGGACCATCGGTTATTGCCGCTTTCATACTTCTTCTGCACACCACGCACCCTAAGATAAAGCCCACCATGGACATTACGGCCGCGGTGCGCCCGTACGCTAGCCGGCTTGTGAGCCACGCGGACGGCTCTGGGAACGTCTCGATAAACCATTCGTGGAAAACCGGCGGGAAACTACGAGTCTGTTTGAGAGATGGTCATTCAAGAACTGCTCTCACGCACCTGGCCAAAATTTTCTTCTGAAACATCTCCGCCGCGTCCTTGTCAGATGCGTCTTTAATGCGCCGGAAAGTGTCGTTCATCTCACTGCTCTATGCGCGGTCTCAGTGGGATCAACGTCAACGCGAAAGCAAGGAGGGCCGTACCCAACTCTTAATGCGTCGCGCCTCGTACCCCTTCATCAGCACTGGTCGCAACGGGGTCGTGTTGGGAACCCATTGGATAAACCCGCACTCTTCGTTCAGCGTCACCACGCCGTATGTGCGAATGTCTGCGTACGTTAGTTTGATTTCCGGGCGCAGAGATCAACACTGCACTCACGCAGCTGCCGCCGCCGCGACTCCGAATTGGCCTTCAGCAGCTTGTTGAGGATGGCGTTAAAGTCCATTAACCGCGCGTCCTTGCGCAGGTCGTCCTTGGGCTTGCCGAGGAAGCAGTAGATTTGGCCGTTACTCCCCCTGATTGTGATCTTGCGCGGCTTAGCCAAGGAGCGCATCACCTCGATTTCGTCGAAAAACTCGGCAAACGTCGGGGAATTGAGCGGGAACGGCTGGTGATCGGACTCGGAAGACGATGTCGGGGGCAGGCTCGCCGTTAAGGATTCTTGCAGAGGGATTATCAAGTCCGAGCAGCCGAGCTTGAAGAGGTACGGGAAGTACTTCTGCATACTAAGGGTCCTGGTCTCATCCCCGACATGAAAGTCGCACATATTCAGCAGCTGGTTGGTCATCGACGTGCATTCGGCTACCAGCTTTGAGACGCCTGTACGAGTCGCAGCAGGGTTATTCTGAACGGCGGTCAGCTAGCACGAGGAGCGACGTGTGTGTACCCACTGTGAGTTTGTCGAGAATCTTCTTCCCTCGCTGCTCTCGATTTGACTTGGTCGACTTGACTACCGAGGTGAATAACCATAGCGCCTGTTTCGGATATTCTTCTAGGACTCGAATAATCAGTTTGGAGAGGTTCTTGTAAACCTCATCGTTCTCATGTCCGACTCGAGAGACGATTTGAGGAAAGGCAGTAAACCACTGATCAAAAATGATGAGAGCGAGGCTAATGCCGTAACGAGGCGCTTACCTTGTACACCGGCGCCTCTCTGATTATTTTGGCGACCACGGCGTTGAGCGTTTTAAACGTCTCTTGAGTAGTGACCTTTTGATTTTCTCCGAGATCCAGCCATATTGTGAGCAGTCGGGGAACCGTCTGGTAGACGTATTTGGAGCCAAATTTAATAGCTCTCGAGTACGACTTGACGGTCGAGGCGTTCATTTTCAAGCCTCTGTGGATCAGATTATTAGCGAGCAGAGTAACGGACAGACCACCAACCGAGAAGCCTTGTCCGCCGCTGAGAGATTTTTGTAGCACTCGTCATGGAATTGGCCGAGATGGAAATGCCCGCTCTCCCAGCTGTCAAATCATCCATGAGTGAATCTATTGATGCGAATGTTTTAAATTGATTACTCGGGTTGCAGTTCTGTCGCATTGAGGAAGTTGGTGAAGATGGGGGCGATTGCGTACCTCTCCGATTCGTTCATCCATCGTGCGCGCAGGACCAATGCCTAAGATGAATGGGTATAGTGCAGTTTTATAAACCGGACGAGTAATACGAACCTTGGCCTTCATCTTCTTGGTCTCGTCGTCGTCCTCAGTCAGATCTAGGACGTCTTTTCTGTCTTCTATCAGGCCGAGGAGGCGCATAGAGTTTTCGAGTTCTTGAAGAGCACGCAAGGGCTCAGCGGTAGCTCTGACCAGTTTGGCGTTCTCCATGAACGAGAACTCGTGATTACTTTGTTGGGCCTGCAGCATCGCACTATACGCCGTCTGCCATTGCCCAGCCTTCCGGGCGATCTTCGCGCTGGCTAACCAGGAGCGTCCGATATCTCTGGTCCGATGGGTTGACGACCTAAGACCTCAGTCAGTCAAGAGTCAAATCGAGTCAGACGAGGGAAACAATACATCAACGCAAACGCAGTTCTCCGCATGCTGAGAACGGGCTCCCGGGTTCTGAAGGTCGGCAATGTGGCGTCCAGGCGCGCCGACAGCGATGTGTTCAGCTGGGCTATTGTTCGCTGCCTTAATTGCGAACGCCCCTGCGATCCAGCGGGGAGGGATGCTAAGGCATTGTAGATAATTTCCAGCTCGTGAGTAAGGTGTAGATCCAGGACCGCCTCGTAAGAGCGTCGATACCCCTTCGCCCCAGCGGCCGCGATAGGAGTGCCCAAGACGGATCGAGCAGCCGAGAGCGAGGAGATGATAGCGGCGGCATCTTTCGAACGCATTGCGAGTAAGACTCGAGCCATCACCATGGCCGAAGTTTGCGCGGTGGTTCGATCGGCCAAGTCTTGGACGTCCTCCCAAGCCCCGACCATCCATGCGCTCTCAACTTGGAACCCAGCCAACGCGGACTGCCATTCGGGATTACGAGTGAGGACACCGCGTACATGGGTTCTTAGAGTGTCTGGACAAGGATGAGCGTAACACTAAGATTCACGAAAAGACGAACCGTAATGGCCCAGGTTTCGAAGACAGCGCAGCAGGCCCAGATGGAACTCAAGATTGTCGGGAGCCTGTTGTAGGCGGACTTCCCAACAACTCTGAGCAGACGTCCATCGACCGGTGCTCTCATGCTGTCGGATTTGATGCTCCAAGGACGGTGACAGGATCAGCGTCGACACACCCTCCATTCCGTCAGGTTGGTCGATGTGTGAGTAGATTTCGTGCAGTCGCTCGTAGTACGTGGGCAATTCCTTGTTTTCAGTGTTGCTGTAAAGAGCCCGTTCTCGCAGAGTGAGAATTTGGCGCTCGAAGTTCATCAGAGAACGAGCATATGCCTTGCACTTCAGCGCCGCTTTCGCCATCAGATTTTCGTCGATACTGGACAATATCGAGTCGACCCGGATAAGCTGCTCCTCGAGCTGACTCGGGCCGGCGTTTCGAGAGCGCTTCTGTTCATGCTTTCTGGTGTTCAACTCCTGCCGGACTATCCGAACCCATCTGTTTAAATGGTCCAGAAGGGTAAATACGACCTACGCCCTGTAAGTTCCGTAAAGATGGATCGTAACGAAGGGACCGACCTGAGCACTGAGTAACTTTTTGTCTTCATTTGAACGGCTGTCAGGGTCGACTTGATCTTCGAGGACAATCAAAAGCTCCGTTCGTATGTTTTGCGCGTCGGTTTCGTCTCCGGATATCAATATGTTGAGGATCAGATGTGGAAGTAGATGGTGGGCCACAACAACGTCCTTATTGCGGACTGCTTGTCGAAACACGCCAAAGATCATTTGGGCAGTGTTTCCCGACGCTCTGGTAATCAAATGCACGCTCCACCACTGTATCCATTCGCGGTACGTAGTGTGGCAGGGGTATATCGGATGGGTTAGATCTTGAGGCGTCGTATAAGGTGGCACTGCGAATCGACCCTCGAGGAGGGGTGCGGCGGTTTCCACGACGTGTTTTGGGAGACTATTCCATCGATTCCGGACTTTCATGGGAACAGACGTGTTGTTCCCAGTCCCCACAAGGGCCGGCGTAAATTTGCAGAACTTGAGAAGCTCTTGTATGCAATACGCGAGCTGGCTCTGGTATCTGATGTCGCTCGTGGAGCGAAAAGCGCCGACCAGAAGATCCTGAATGAGATGTAACGCGAATGTCATCGAATCGTCCTCGTTGGTGAAGTTGGTGAGCATAATCATCGGAGGCCCGCCACCGCCGATCTCGAATCGATCCGGATCGACTGCACCAAGAGCGCCAATGCACTCGAACGCCAGAAGCCGGAGGGCGTCGGTTCCATCGCCTTCACGACAGGCCGCAGCGAACAGCGCCGCGAGGATTTGGCCCACGAGAGGGTCAAACATATCGCCCGAAGCCAACCCGCTGACGAAATCCTTGCGTTCCTTCAACATGAGATTCTTGAGCTCCCCCAACGACTGGATAGCCACGGTAAGATTATCGCTCCAAACGCGATCCAAAATCTTTTGCAGCTCCTGTTTTGGCGACCACGACGCTCGGAGGTGTTTGAGGCGCTTCCGGACGGGATCTAGCTCTGGGATCGGAGACAGGTCTATTACTTCGTCCAGGTAACTTCCCAATTGAGGACCGATCTTTTTGACGAGGTATTCCATGCATTTATTGGCGAGATCGCGACCAACAGGCGAGAACGTCGACCAAGAAGACACGAATGCTGCACTGGTTGGCCCGACATGAGGTCCGATGTCCTGGGGAGTCGGCGTCGATAAGAATATGTGCCAGCTCTCGAGTGTAACCTCCGAGAGTTCTGGGATTCCGATCATTGTTTGAAAGGTAGCCATGATCTAACGACGCCATTCAGTTGAGGGGATAATATTTAAGAAAACAAGAGGGGTTCAAACCTGCGGCGCGACGGTACTGATGGAGGGACCAATCAGGTGAACCATGTGTCCCAAACTCCTCAGAATCCGCCGCTTCATCACGACAGATATCTTTCCTCTTCCGTCGCGGAGCATTTCATTCACGTACGAGACGACACCGAGCATGTAGGTCTTCACGAAAGAGGCTAATTCGGGCGATGGTTGGTCCGGTAACATCTCCCGCGCGACCTTCCGAAGAGCAGGTATAGCCTTGAGTTTCGGTCAGAGCTTTGGCATTAAACTGAAGTAAGTAGCTTACCGAGCTGGCGATCTCGGGATTCTCGTCGCCCATGACGATCACCAATTGGGCGATGAGCTGCACGATGGAGCTCTTAACGACGCTGTGGATGTCAATGCTCTTTTGGTTCGCGGAATCCGTGAGAACATTGAGTAGACATGCCAAGGCATTCTTCGTCTGCCCAGGGCCGCGCAACAGAAAGAGGTGCGCCAATATGTCGGCAGAATGATTTAGGAGGAGCGTCGAAGGTTTTACGTTGAGAGCTTTGCCGATGGCGTCTATTACTTTGACTTCGCAGGCGGCAAAAAGTTGGGGAAGGGTGCGCGGAAGGGTGGTAGAAATAAAGTCCTCCGGGGAAACATGCATTATCCGACAAGCCTCGAACAGAAGTTCGGGAGAAGTGCACATTCGGAGCACCAGGAAGGGCGCAATTTGGTCAAAGTACGGAAGCATAACGGCCATGACCGATTTCTTGTGATGCTCAGCTACGGCGATAATCTTTTAAAGTGTCAAGTAACGACCGGACGCATGAGAAGAGTGGCCTACCTGCATACATGCGGTCCCTCGCAAAACGGAGTTGGGATTGGCCAGCTGCGCGATCAGGAAACAGAGGACTTGACCTAAGATCTCGATGTTCCTCGTTCTTCCATGGTAGTCAGGCCAATCCAAAGTCAGTTAACGAAACACTTACTTTCCAATTAAACCGGCGGTAACTAATAAAGTCTCCTTCACTGGAATCTTGTTCCCATCGAGAATTTCGTGAAGCCGGGCGAACAGTGGCTCTGTGTGCTTCCACGCGTCTGGTCCCTCCGTAGCATATAGCGTTATGAGCGCCGCTAGGCCCGATCTGAAAGCCTGCAGTCAGAACGCACCCGTGAACACTTCTCAGCGTACTTACCCGGCACCCATCCGCACACTTCGATCCGGATCGACGACACCTCGGAGGATGGTGGTCGATGCATGCGCCAACCCGGCGCGATCCGGCGTGATCGTGTGATGCTTGAGCGCATCGCTGAGGACGGTATACGCGCGCCGCCGCACCCCCGGGGATACCTCGTTTTCGGGACCATCCAGGAAGCGCGCGGTCACGGAAAGGCCCGCCGGAAGGGTGGATAATTTCAGTCTCTTTGAGTGACTCGGGAGGTCCATTGCTTGACATCCGGAGAGGACACAACTGAACTTCGCAATCTTGTCCACGAGAGCCAGACGAGCTGGGGCCTCAGGGTCCATGAGTTGTCTGCGGGTATTATCAGCTTGCAACACCATCGTGGAAAATGGATGGTCACCTCTCGAATCGCGCCTTGATGTCGTCCACCGCGCGCTGGGCGTAGTCAGCCTCGCTCATCGTTTCGCCGTCATCCATCCAGGAGATGGTGATGGGGTATATAACTTCTTGGACGGATTCCCGTATCTGTTTCCGCCAGTCGGCGGCGCGGGCTGCGTCAGACTCGGTTATTTTATCGGCGAGCGATGTCTCCTTGGCGAGCCTGTCGTCCAAATCGCGGAGAAGTCCAACACCTTCATTGCCAAGATCGGGACGTGCTATGCTTTGTCGGGTTTGTCGGAGGACATTGAGGTGGAAATGCGGAAGAGAACTGCGCAGGTAACAAACAACCAAACCCTATTGCAAGCCATATTGAGAGCGCCATCATCTTCGAGAAATAGGAGTAGATACCCTCAAATCGTTTCCCATCTCTCTCCAGGCCTCGGTGCCGATGATTGCGAGGATCTCCATGAAATCCACTCTGGCAGGGGCGGTGAAGTTGGGGGACTGAAATAGATTTGGCATCTGGGAATCTATGACCTCCCACCCGACGGCGGGTCCTTCTAACAAACGATGTCGCAGGAGGCGGAAGAGCAAGTTGGGAATACAGTGGGCAAAGTTGGGAGAAAGCGACGAGAGCGCCGCCAGCTTCATCAGTACAGTAGCGCGCCTTTCTCCGGGGGCGGCACAGGAAGGAGAGAGACAATACGCAAAAGCTTTGCCGACCGTCTCCCCCATTTGACGAATCAAGTCCGTCATGAACCATTGGGACAGAAGAGGGGGGCACACGGAGTGGACAAGAATGGCGAGGGTCGTGCTGAGAAAGGTTGGCAGGTCGCCAACAGAGGCGAGGGTGAGAGTGAAGGATTTATCTTCGACGTCTGGACTAAGCGGCTCCTGTACGGTTGCATCTTGGACTGAATTCTTGGTAAAGAGTGTTATGGCCACGGGGAAAACGAGCGTGGAGGATCTGGAAATCAGGTCTATGACTTTGTAAGTGTCGGCGGTTGGTCGTTCGAACGGCTCCCTTGCCTGTAACGATCTCCAAGCATTCTGCGAGTATGGCGCGCAGTGTCTTCCACAGCGGCACCTTGGACTCTGCGATGTGGACCACCGCACCCCCAAGGCTTCGGAGCACGAGGAGCGCCGTCTGCAGTGCATCATTGGCCAACTCACGCGGAGTTGGGAGCCCCTCCATCGGCTCAAACTCGACATCTAACCACATCTCCACGACGTTGCAGAAATTAAGAAGCCTGGCAAACGTCCGTCGCGCAAGATCACTCGGCCCATGGAATATGTCCTCGACGCGATTCGAAACGCGTCGGATGACGTCGAGACTTGCTGCCGCCAGTTTGACCTTCTCGTGCATAACATGCCATTGGACCTTGTCTGTCGACGGAAACGAGGCGAGGAATGTCTCGGACAGGCCAGAAAGGACGGTGACCCAAACGTCCTTGTTTGCAGCAGGAATCCGGACGGTGGGATCTCCATCGAGGCTTTGTGCCACCAAGTTTCGTAGGAAGTCGAGAAACTCTTGCGGGGACGCGTTGCTGTTTGGATCGTCGAAGGTCGGGACAGGGAATTGAGCGGCAGGAGGCATCGCCTCCACAACGATGTAGAGGAACCAACGCGACGCGGTGCAAGGCGGAAGCAAGTGCAGGAAGGGCAGCCGAACGCGTGTGACGCTCCACGTGATGGATCAAAACGTGACTCGACGCGACGCGACGCGTCTTTCTCAAACCATTCTACGGTCATTTCCCCAACGCAGGATGGCCGCTGTGGATCGGCGGCACACTATCAGCCGGGTATTCTTTCCCGTTGAGCGTAATTAAAAAAATCGAAGACGCGTCTAGGATGCCCGCCGAACACATGTACACATTGGGTTGTTGTTGACATTTTTCAGCGCCCGAGACTGTTTCTTTGGGTAAGCAGCCTCTGAAAATGGACCTCGTCTTGAGCAACGGTGCGAACCCAAGTCTGACAAGTCAACCAGCTTGCATTTGTATAGACAACTTGTATTAGCTTTGAGTCACGCCGAGAGTGAGGCTCTCGATTGCATGCCAAATTGACAGCAATTAACAAACCGTCCGAGACAACTCCGACGCGAGGCACGAGCGGCTTGGGGTCGTCAGAGGATAAGGTAAGACGAGAGGCCGGGTAGGCATGATCGCGACGCGCGATGCGTGACGCGTGACCTCGTCACTCTCGTCCTACCACGACCAGCGTCTCGCTGTCGTGTTCCTTTCTCGCCCGCCCGCCGTCCCTTTTCCTGATTTCCGTTCCCACTCAAGTTCGTGCTCTTCAGCCACTTCTGTACCGTCAGTGTGTGGTAGTAGAGTTGGGTGCCGCGCTTCGCGCGCGTTTCCCTTCTCTCTGCTGGTTTTTCTCCCAGCAGCCACGCGCTCAGAGCCGCTCTGTAGCTCGGGGCGCATCCTGATCCGTTGACGCGTGGAGCCACCGTGCGAAGCGCGCCCTCCCGCTCGCCCGCGGACGCCCGTAGCGAGTCCGACGCGCGAAGCGCGTCTGAGCTACAGAGCCTATGGCTCTTCCCCCACACCCGCACTTGGAGGTTGCCTCTGATCGCGGGTCCTCTCTTCCAGTTTCACTGATGAGACCAGACGACAGCTTACCTTATCGAACATGACGCGAGCCCGAGACTGGACTCATGAGGCTGAAAGGGCCGTACCAGTTAAGTTAATTACTTGGTGTGCTGATCCGCAGTACTCGGCCTCACGCGGCATTGTCCATTTCGTGGGCGGCATGATGGGCGCGGTTGTTCCGAGAATCGGTTGCGTTCGGCCTTTTCGTTCAGGCTGATTTGCTGAAAGCTCCCATGAATAGGTTCACTTCTTCTAGTGAGGTCAATCCTAGACTTTATGTGAAGGAACTGTCAGAACTGCTGATGCAGTTCTCTCGACAAAAAATTGTGACTTTTCTAGGTGATTTTCCCTTTTAGAACCTTGGACCATTCCATTCAGATGCTCATGCTACTTCCTCTTACAGGTAGCATGAATGGAAAAAGTCTCGAACAAGCCGAACCAATGCCGAAGGTCATCCGTCTTTATTTGTCCGTATTTCACTGCCCTGATCGCTCCCACCATGACTCTCGCACATTCCCTTCGCATGAATGGTCCCCTTCGGAGTCTCAGAACCAAGCGTCGCTTCGGAACTGCCGATTCAACTGCCATGCGATCTCGCCTGACTCGAGACAATTACATTTCCGATCATCGATTCTGATTGGCTCTTATTGTGAATCTTGGTTGAATCCGGCTCTTGTCCTCCATACCAGGCATATTTCTGCAGGCGATACTCTCACGTCTCGGGGGACTCACGAAGCTCCCTCCAAAGAGCGCTTGGATTTTCAAATAATCTACAACTTGGGCAATCGTGGCAACTTGAACTTGCATATAATTCCGCCTTCCACCAAGCTCGCGGTCTCCGTAAAACAAAGAATGTGACGGGCATCTTTCAAGGCACATCATCGGCGACGTCGGCGACGTACACAGGAGCTGAACAATAGCCTAGAACACAACAAAGAACTCGAACAAGGATATCGGTCTCATGCGCCCCTCCTTATTGTCTTATGACTTGATGCTTCAGAACCTACAAGCGATGCAGTTAAAACTGCTGCAGACCCGAACAGACTCTATCCTCACCTCCCGCCGCGGTCCCTCCCTCCCTTCCCTCCCGATAACGACCCACCTCCCTCGATGATGGAGCCGGATTGGAAACCCTACGTCAGTTCCGCCGAAGCACTGCCCCAGTATGTTCGCCGCCGCAATATCCCCGATGTCCCGGAGGACGTCGAGCGCGACTACATCATGGAACATCTAAACGACCCGAATATTGACCTGTTAAAGCCGCCCGCGAAACACATCAGCCTCGAATCCATTCGAGTCACGGCGGAGAAGAATCCTGCCTATGCTGCCTCAGATATCGATGCCGAGTCGTCGGGCAGATCCTCGAGAGCAGCATCGAGGAATTCCACTGCGATTGAATTTGACGAGTACGTTTCTATATTTTTACGTTCCCCTTCCATTCCTTATGTTCTCCGTTTCAGCGAATCCCCGTATCCAGAAGTGCGCGCGGCAGTCTCCGTCGTCGACGACCCGTTTATGCCAGTCAACACATTCCGCATGTAAATATATCTTGCACTCAATCATGTCGTCTTGTTAATGCTCTCTCTCAGGTGGTTTTTGGGCATCTTCTTGACGATCCTGTTGGCCGGTGTGAACCAAATCTTCGAGTACCGGGCCCCATCCGTCTTTATCACTGGCATCGTCGGACAGTTGATTTCCCTCCCAATGGGCAAATTCCTCGAGTGGGTGCTCCCTACGAGACAGTTCAAAACCATGAACTACGTCTGGTCATTCAACCCGGGTCCTTTTAATATCAAGGTGCGTTTACTCGAACAATGTCGACCATGCAACTCACTTACCACTTACTGCAGGAACACGTCTGCATTACTGTCATGATCAACATCGCCTACGGTGGCGCGTATGCCACGGATGTCCTCGCCACTCAGCAAATCTACTTCCACCAGAAGCTTTCTTGGGCGTACCAGATCCTCCTCATCCTCGGCACCCAAATCTTTGGAATTTCTCTCGGCGGGATGCTCCGCCAGTACGCCGTCTGGCCGTCGTCTATGATCTGGCCCAGTGCGCTGGTCAGCTCTGCCCTCTTCAACACGCTACACAAGAACTACGGCAAACGCGATCGTGGACACATGACTCGCGAGCGATTCTTCCTCATCGTCTGCGCGTGCAGCTTCGTCTGGTACTGGGTTCCTGGCTACCTGTTCACCGCTCTCAGCGTGTTCAACTGGATTTGCTGGATCGCACCGACGAATACCAGGGTCAACACGGTCTTTGGCTCGCTCACGGGGCTGGGCATGAGCGTTATAACGTTCGACTGGTCCATGATAAGCTTCATCGGTATGTGAACAAGTTTTACCACGCGAAAGTTACTTACAGGTACCTCGTAGGGTCGCCACTCGTAACGCCGGTATGTACCCACCGCCTCCATCCCAGCCAATTTATATTAAATATTCATAGTGGTGGAGTGAAGCTAACACGATAGCTTCCGTCCTTATCTGCTTCTGGTTTGTGGTACCCATCATGTATTGTGAGTGTCCCTCCTGGTACAACTTCCGGCTTCTGACGCCGCAGGCACCAGTCAAAAATGCCTTATTCACCGCATACCTCCCGTTGTCCGCCTACGTCTCCTTCGATAACACCGGGATGCCATACAACATCTCTGCGATCATGGGAGAGGACGGCCAATTCGACCCCGAGCTGTACGCCGCCTACTCTCCCATATTCATGACGGCCGCGCTCTGCATGGCATACTTTGTCGCGATGGCATCGTTTGGCGCGATCTTCACGCATACCTTCCGTACGCACTCGTCATCGCTTTGCAAGCTTGCGCTAACGATTTCTTTTAGTTTGGTTTGGTCGCGACATCGCTCGTCGCTTCCGCACCGGCTTGAAGGATGAGCGCGACATCCACTCCCGCTTGATGCAGCGCTATCCTGAAGTGCCTGTCTGGTGGTATCTCGCCGTGGGCGTCGTGTCCACAATCTTCATCTTCGTCGCCATCGAGATATTCCCAACACAACTCCCCATCTGGGGCGCTGTTCTCGCCCTCCTCATCGCCATCTCCGCCGCCATTCCGCTCACCATGCTCCAGGCCATGACCAACCAGAACATCTACTTAGGGGTCGTCGAGGAGATGATTGCGGGTTACGCCCTACCCGGACGCCCCGTCGCCAATATCGTTTTCAAAGCGATAAGCTCCACCGGAACCGCGCAGGCGATTCAGTTCGCTGGTGATCTGAAGCTCGGCCACTACATGAAGGTGCCCCCACGCATGATGTTCACCATCCAACTCGTCGCCGGTGTCATCACCTGCTTTGTCGTCACCGCCGTGCAGAGCTGGATGTTCGGCAACATCGCCGGAATCTGCACGCCCGACGCCCCCGACAGCCTCGTGTGCCCGTCGACCAATGTCTTTGCGACGGCTGCTGTGACCTGGGGAGACATCGGGCCTTCCCGTCTCTTCGGCCCAGGAAACATGTACGTTTTCGATTATTTCTTTAGTCCCGAGCGTCTGTAACATGGTGTTATACAGGTATAATCCCCTTCTCTTCGGCTTCCTCTTCGGTGTACTTGCCCCCATCCCCTTCTACTTCCTCGCCCGCCGCTACCCGCTCTCCTATTGGCGCTACGTCAACATCCCCGTCTTCTGCGGCGGTGTCGGCGCCATCCCCGCCGCCTCCGGGTACAACTACGCCGCCTGGGCGCTCACCGGCTTCATCTTCAACTTTGTCGTCCGGCGCCGTCATTTCGTATGTCTTTTTTTCCGACCTCCGACCTCCTTGTATTCATTATCGGATTCACTAGCGCTGGTGGATGCGATACAACTACATCCTCTCTGCGGCTCTCGACGCGGGCGTGGCGCTGTCCCTCATTGTCATGTTCTTCACCGTGGTATACCCCAAGAACGGCGCGTTCAGCACCATCAACTGGTGGGGAAACACGGTCTGGCAAAACACCAACGACGCGATGGGCGTGCCCCTCCTCGTTTCCGAGACCGGGACTTTCGGGCCCGCGACCTGGTCTTGAGCTCGCACCTATGAAACATCTCTTGACTAATAATGGCTGCGCCATACACTGTATTTGACATCTTTCCGGGCACGATACCATTTCGCCCTCTCCACTCCACAACTGCTTTGTATCATTATTCATTCATTCTCTATTAGTACCTGCATTACATGGGCATCACGTTTTTACCTGCACTATACGCTATACGCTTACACGATTGCAATGAATTTTTTTCACGATGAAAATAGTTCGGCATTAGTCGGCATTGAACGGTCCGCTCCACTCCGGTGACCCGTCCGGCTGCTGTTCTTCCAACTTGAACTGTCCCTTGTGGCATACATTCACGAAAAAGAAGACTTCGGAGCATCCCATTACACGGAGGAAGACACTTCAAGGAACAAACGTTGCATGACGACTTTTTTTGCGTAGAGCCCCGTTGAAGGACATCCGACTGTCAACGGTTACATAGCCTCGCCAGGCATTCCAACTTGCCAAGGTAGGCATACCGTGGGCCGCTGTGTAAGCTTAAGGTTCCCAACCAAGCAAATAGGAATTCATCCAAACAAGGAATGCCGACAAACTTCCGTTTTTAATTTTGTTGGGAACCCACTCCGCATGCCCCACTCGCTTCTGACCGATCCTGAGTGGTCATATGCGACAAAGGGCGCCGCTTAAAGACTGTTTTCGACTCTCTTGTAGGCTCACACTCCGTCCTCCCGACTGTTTGTTAAAATTCTGTGAGTCCGAGTACTAGTTGCCATTGATACGCTTGCGATTTAGTTGACAATTGGTACCTCAGCATGGGAACGCTCAAAAACATGCTGCTCGCTTTCCTGGCTGTTGCACTGAATGTACATATTGCCGCAGGACAAACGGGGACCTTGGGCTTGGCTGACGGATTTTTGTCTTTCAATACATCGACATTTTCTGTTCAACTTGTCAAAGATTCCCAGACTCTCTATTCTCTTTCGCCGGCCGGGTCAACTTTCGATTTTATCCCTACGGATATGTGTGTTCGATGTCGCTTCGGGTTTGCTGTGTCTTACCTCTGTACGTCTCCTCAGGATGACCGAACGCCAAAACAATGGGAACTATCATCTTGGTCAGTGGTTAGTTTGTCCATTCCCATAATGTTAATCTGCTCCGCAGGTGACATAACTTTCCGGGGTTCGTGCTACACTAACTTCCTCAATGAACCGCCTACTGAGTCTGTTCCGCAGCACGTAAAGTGGGCACGACGACCTGGATCAGTGGGGATTCTTCGACGGCCCGGAAAAAATTGACCGCTCAGGCCGTCTCTGGTTCTACCATTGCCGCTGCCAATTTAAGCCCCACACTACCCACGACGTCCCTTCTAAATATAACCAGACGCTGGGTATCAGACAGCGAAGGCATCGAGCTCCTCTTCGATGTCACCACTCGCAGACCGTCGCGGTTGAAATCGGGGCATTAGGTGCACCATTGGAATTCAACAACGTAAGGCACACCGTCCTTCATTATATCCATAGTTGACGAGCCCAGATTTTTACCGGCCGCACTGCAACCCAAGTAAATGACCTTTGTTCGTTGTTTGATCCCTATATCGGGGCGGATGCTGGCTTCGTCCAAGTGACCCCGTTGTTGGGCACGTTACCACCCCTGGTGGTGTTGCCGGCCAGTAAAAGTCCTCTAGAAGGGTGGCGTTTTCTTCCTGAATCGACCAGCGCCACACCTTTCTATCAGAGTCAGACTTTTGAAGGTATGATTCTTTTTCAACTTTTCGTCCAAATCAATGAACTTTCCCAGGGTTATATGAATGGCAATTCCACACTCTGGCTTATGCGCAGAACGAGTGGGTCAACGTTACGCCCTGGAATGCTGCGACGTCGTTTGTACTCCAGCCTGGGCAGACACGAACATACGGGCTTGAATTCCGCGTAGCACCCTCCATCCGCGGCATCGAATCTACCCTTCAGGCAAATTCACGGCCAGTTGCAGTGGGAATTCCGGGGTACATCCTGCCGACTGATCAAGTGGGAAAACTCTTCCTGAATTATTCGTCTGCAGTGCAGACCATGACGGTGTCTCCTGCTGGGGCTTTGTCCTGGACGACTAATACCGATGCACAAACAGCTGGATGGGTTGGTTTCTCGATCACCGCGAATACATGGGGCCGGTCTCGTTTATCGATCACTTACGCGGATGGAACGCTACAAACAGTCCATTACTACGTCACGCACGGCGCCACGCAGGCGATTTCGAATCTCGGAAACTTCCTGGTACGTCCATGCGCCTTTGGGGAATATTGCTAAACCGTGTTCAGACCACGGAGCAATGGTTCAATGATTCTACTGACCCATTTAAACGCTCTCCCTCCATCATCAGGTCGGTCAACAGTCTTGTGAGGAACGATAATATCCAACCGTGTGAGGAACAGTTACGACAGGTCAGTCAACGCGCCTGTGAGGGACGACAATAGAGCCTGGATTCCCGGACTGAGCGACGAAGCCGGAGCTGGATCTTGGTTGGCCGGCGCTATGAAACAATTTGTACAACCATCTGCTGCAGGTTCGTTCGACGACGTCTCCTTGGCCAGAATAATTATTCTCATGAATGATCTGCAGAGGTTGCGAAATTGGAGCAGTTTATCAACCTCACCTTGTGGGGATCTGTGCAAAATTTCAACGGTAAATTTATCTCATCTGAGGTATGCCTACCTAACTTATCCGCGGTATAGCTACGGTGAAAAAGGTAACACCCACTACCTCGCGGTCGTCTCTCTTCGATTTCAACTCCCATCGCAGTCAGTTTACTTCTTTCAACCCGCGCTGGTCCCAACCTACAAGTACCCCACGACCATCTCCTTCGGTGGTACCTGGAATCAAGCCGCTTCATTCTTGACTAATCGTGAGTCCAACGAAAACGGGAGGGGCTAAGATTAATCGTTTCCCTACCAGGTGCTTATGTGTGTATGAGGAGGAAACCACGAGGATGTAAGCTGAAGAGCCTTCTCAGGACTATGTTCATGTTACGGCTGCCTATGTGGCTCTTTACCGCGTTGCGCGAAATTATCCTGCCCTTGTATCGACCCACACTTGGCAGTGGTACATAAACCAAGCGGTGCTTACAGTCCAGGTTCGTTCGACGCGTCGTGAACGTGTTCCACTGACCTGTTTGGCCGCCAGGCCATGATGAGCAAACAGGATGGCTTCAACACCGACGGCCTCATGGGGGAGACCATAATCCGGATCCTACTCGATGATCTCATGCGTGAAGGGCTCACTGCGAACGCTACCTTTGTTGAAGCGCAGATGAAAACTCGCTGGACTCTATGGTCTACTGAACGCTTCCCGTCTGTCGCCTTTTCCTTCATGCTGTGAAGCTGACTCACTCAACACTTCAGGTTTGGGTCCGAGATGGCCTGGGACTCGTGAGTTGTTCTCTTTGGTTGCATGGTTTGCCGGCATTCGCGCCGACGACGGCAGATCTGCGGATCACTAAGCCTTGTGGGCGCCGGTGTCGGCACGTCAACGGCTTCAACGTTCTTACCTACCGCCCGTCAGAACAGGACAAGAAGGGGTGAGACCGAAAACCAGAGATTGAACCTTACTCATATATTTCAGGTCTACATGTGGAGCAAATTCTTCAACGACACGACGACCGCCACGAACGCCCTCAATTCCATAATTGCATATCAACCACTGATCCCGCACTGGGGTTACAACGGAAATGCGCGACGATACTGGTGCGGAAAGTTCAAGAAAGATTCTCCGACTTGATTGATATTTTGTCTATAGGGACAACGTTTTCGGTGGAAAACTGGAAAGAATCGAACGACAGATACATCATTATGGGAGTGGACTCAACGCTCTGCCCCTACTCTCTGCCTTTGAATCATCCCCGACCGATTATTTCCTTCTGCGCGTGGGACACGCCGGATTGAGTGGCCCTATGTCCAATATCGATCAAGGTACATACACCAAAGTGTTTAGTAGTATTCAGGCGGTTTATACCAACCCAGAGGGATTTGCGTCTGCGTCTTTCCACTCGTTCGCGGACACGGTCAGTATGTTAATCCACACTTTCGTGTGCTCACGTCGAGTATACAGCTCGCCTGGGACGCTTATTCAGGAGATTACGGGTCAGGAATTTCGCTCTTTATCGGCGCGGTCATCTTGTCAACTCACCGATACACAGCCCGAACTTTTCTGGCCTCGCCATGGGCACTACTACCACCATCATCAACCACCCCGATTTTGGTTGGCAGGCTTTCGGCGGTATCGTCAACTCGACAAGTCCGGCAGTCCTAGTTCAGGTCCGCGACGCCGTCCGACGTCGGGTATTCATTGCCCCCATCGCTGCCCTGATAACCGTCGACGCTGGGGCATTTTCAACCGTCAGCTACACGCCGAGCACTCAGACCGTCGTTGTGACCATTACCCCGGCCCCCGACGGTGCGACCGGAGCCGCTAATGCTCCGAATGCGAGGTTCCTAGTCTCACAGACCGTCGCGGTCCCAAATGTTGGTGTCTTGAAGCCCACTACCACATTGCCTGTGGACGCTGGCGCCTTTGTCGCCAATTATCAAAATGGAATTGCTCAGATCACACTCAAAGCGTCGTGAGTGGGTGAATTAAATGACCAGGCAATATGTAGTTCTTTGTTCTGAATCCTTACCCGAATTGAATCTGAATTCCGAGTTTTCAACCTTTTCAACCTTTGTTTTCGCGTTTTCGCTGGCATCGGTTCCGCATACCAGGATGGGAACCGGAAGGCCCAAGTCCGACCACCGCCGCGCGCGATCCCGCGGATCAATAAATAAGTCGCGTAAGACGCAAATTCAGATCTATTCAGATGCACGTCTGGACGGTCTGGTAAGGCCGTGAGCATCACCACCGCAACTTTCTTTTCTGCACCCTCACATTCTCAGTCAGGCACCCTCGCTGGGACGATGAATCGCCTACTCCGCCACCTAATACCCAGTAAGCTTACGACGACGGCATGGATCATCGTGTTTGCGTACTTTTCCCTTCGATCCCGATACCCTGGCATTGAGCCAGTCTTCCAAACACTGTCGCAACTCGTTCTCTATTCAACTCTGTATCTCATCGCCGGCGGTTACCTCCTCGATGGATTTATATCGCTCCTTTCGCTCTTGTTGTCCGACACGGATCCCGAACTCCCAGATGCGCCGACTGGTTCTGGTGCAGAGCCTTCCCTTACGCACCCGCCTCACGATGCCGAATCCCTCGTCTCTCAGAGCGACGCGGACCAGTCGAGAGGTGTGCGCGGCCTCCTGTCAAGGCTCGCGGCCGCCTTCATATTTGCTGCCCTGGCATTCTTCGTCGCCTCAGTATTGCGGCCCAGAGGTTCTGGCCTTGCTGGGACATACCAAGTCCTAACGGGGGTCGCCCGGCACACAGGACTCATAGGGACTATCTTCATTGGCCCTCCTCTCGCTCTTTCCGCACCCATCATCCTACTCCGCATCATGTGTCGTCCCCTCCTCCTGGAACCGCATAAAAGCGCTTGGAAGTCTGCGGCGGCGCTCTATACGAGGATATACATCAGCGCCTTTAGTTGTCTCCTTGTGATAGAGGCACTTGTCTCTTTCGCCCCAAATCCTCGCAAGTCGTTACACACTTAATGTGGCAGGGCCCGATCCTGTCCTATCTGCTCTACTTCTTGAGCTTGGCCATGTGTGCTTGTGGCATCCTCTGGGTCTTGACGGACCAAACTGGGATGTATCTGCTCGATCGCGGCCTCATCTATCTGTCGCTTACACCCCCACCTCGCTCTCGAATCCGGCCGCTCGTGCATTGGGCACAGTGGATAGTCGTCCCGATCTGCATGGTATTCAACGAGCACATTTACAATGCCGCTGCCATTTTCGAAGGGCTCACGCCTGCCGCTATCCTCATCGCGCAGTTATTCGGCGCCGTCTCTGCCCTTTTCCTCCTCGACCTCGTCGTCTATTGGGCCTATTTCTTTTGGAATTATCGACAATCGGCCATAGACACGATGGCCGTCACACTCGTACAGAGCAAGCGTCACACTCGTCCAACTTGCTCTGTACGATTCTGAAGGACAGCTCATCTTGAAGAAAGTCGTCAGGTCGGACGGTTCTTCAGATGTAGAGGTGCTTGCGGGCTCGGACGAGAAGTTGAAAGATAAAAAAGAGGGTAGCGAGTTCGCAACGGTATCCTAGACCTCACAATCATGTTCACCCTGCGGTCTTCCGTGAATGAATGTAGTTTTGTTCGTCTCTCAGGGGCTTGCCTAATTAGGTCTCAAGCGGTTGTTTGCGCATGCGCTTTTGATCGTTGATCTCATCCGCCTTGACCAAAATGCCCACCATCGACCTCCGGAGACGGCTCGTGGAGCTCGACGCTCAGATCCTCGAACAGGAAAGAGTTCTACGCGACCTCCAACAAACTCGAATCGCCGTAGAACGCGAGCTTCGCGAGACTGCGACGTACCCGATTCTAACGTTGCCTGTCGAAATCACGACAGAAATTTTCCACCGGCTACCGCTCGAGGTCGGCGACGAACTGGGACCCCAACTGAACACGGCGCCTGTCTCCCTCACCGCCGTTTGCCGGTCCTGGAGGGGCATTGCCCTTTCGACTCCCACACTTTGGTCGACGCTGAGCATCTCATTCAATGACATTCCCCCCACGGTGACCGCCAAGCCAGGATTGGTGGAATCCTTCATTAACCAGTGGCTTGGGCGTTCTGGGGAACGTCCTTTGTCTCTTACCTTTATTCTTCACGACGAAGATCGCTTTCCGATCAGTCGTCTGCGAGCTATCGTTCACCAACACGCTCAACGCGTCCGATTTATCGAGCTTGACTTGGGCGACGACCAGTCCCTTGGGCTCCTCGATCTGCACGCTTTGCCTCTTCCCCTACTCCAGGCGGCGATGTTTGTTGCGACCCTGGCATTGAGACTCGCGTCTTCAGCAATGCCCCCCTTCTCCACAACCTGCATGTCAGAGGCTACTCTCCGGTTGCTCCTCGCAGGTTTCACCTTCCGTGGCTGCAGTTGACGGTGTTTGAAGGCTCCATTTGTCATCTTGATCTATTCATCCTCGCCCCCAACCTCGTTGATGTCAAGTGCTACTTCACTGGTGGCGACAGCAATCCAGGAGTGATAACCCATTCCCGCATAACATCCTTCGCTGTAATTGATACATCTTACGATAAAATCCTTCAATACCTCACGCTTCCCGCTCTACAACGTCTGGATCTTTCTCAAGTGTCCACCTATGACTTTCTGGAGTCATTCTTAAAGCGGTCTTCCCCGCCTCTTATATCCCTCCGGGTTCAGGTGGCCGACCCCGGTTTTGCGCAGTGGCACCAAGCCCTGGTTCATGTCGCCGCCACACTTGAGGATATTGAAATATCTTTCGCTTCCGCGGAGGTTATGGCCTCCATTTTGAGCCGCTGGGAGAGACCATGGGAGTCTCCGCCTTGTAGGACCCTCAACGTTCTCCCGAACCTCAAGACCCTCCATCTATCAGAAGTTTCGGGCTTTGTGAGCCAGTATCAGCTGGTCAACTTCTTATATTCACGCTCCAGCAAACTGCGTTCATTTCAGCTTGTCTGGGACGAAAGTCCCTTCCTTGATCAACGGACTCGGGCTGGGACCACTGGGATGCCCGACACGGAGGATACGATTGTTGGTCACTTTTCCAGGCTGCAGGCTGCGGGCATGGATATATATGTCGGGACGGAAGTTAAAAATTATGCAGTAACGATAGAGTAGCAATCCGAGTATCTCATGTCGCCACAGTACGACGTGAATCTCCCTAAAGCTGTAGAAAGTAGCCGATGTAATTCTTTTTGATCGCATCGACTTGTTGCTAAGACTTGCTCTCGTCCTGCACGATGAGAAAAACCACCAAAGCCGTACTAACGGTCCTCTATATCTTCCTTCTTGGATATGCAATGCTTGGCTACATCAGTGCTAGGGTGTTCTTCTCTTACTTGTTCACTGTCTATCTATATCTCGTGGTCGGGATCACGCTGCTGGGAATCGTTCAAACCGCCGTTATTACCCCGCTGGATCGGGCGCTAAATGAGGACGAGCGCGTCCCAGAGCTTAACCCGGCGCCCGTACGACGACCTCACGATGAGGAGTCCCTCATTCACTCGCCAGACAGTGATCCAGAGGACACAGAGCCGTACGGTGGCTTCTGCGATGAGATATCTGTCATCGGGGCGACACTCCTGGCCTTCGTGGCCGCCTCGATGTTCGTCACTGCAGCCGCGATACGGCCAGCAGGAACTAGCGTTCTCCTTGGGGCATATCAGGTCCTGAAGCGGGTCGTCCAGCGCACGGCGGCTGTTCTTCTGGGGCCGCCTCTGGTGATTTTTGCGCCCATCCTCCTCCTCTGGATCAATGTCACTCGGATTGGCGATGATCCGCACAACAGCCTCTGGTACAAGAACTCCACAATTTACAGGCGGATAACCACCGCTGTCTTTGTCTATTTACTGGTTATAGAGGGAATTATCCTCTGGCGGCCACCAGCGTTTGAAGCAGTCCTTGCCCATCTAGCATGGCAGGCGTCGATTCTGTCCCCTTTCTTCGACTGGCTAGGCTTCGGGGCCTACCCCCTCACCCTTTTGTGGTTCCTCACGGACCGGGTTGGGGTATATCTCCTCCACCGCGGGAAGAAATACCTGCGGGCCCACGGATTGGCTAAGCCTGCTAAACCCACGACTGCCACACCCAGTAAAGCAAAATTTCCACCTAGGTGGAAACGTTCTCTGAAAGTAGTTAGTTCAGTAGTTAAAAAAGACTACATAGATTTTACTTCTTTCGAGTAACGCTGAAAGTGGGACGGAAATGGCCCCTCTCAGACCCCATTTCCGCCGAAGGTGCTTTGTCTAAGATCAGCGAGTCCGGATTTGGCCACCGAAACGGCCGAAATCAACGTCCATTTTCGGCGCTGGGAATTTGTCTTCAATCGTTTTTTTGCGACAGGGCTACTGAAATGTGACCTTTCAGTAGCCCTGTCAAACGCGCTGAAACAAAGCCTTTCGCAAAATTGTGAAAGGGCCGCTGAAAGGCCTTCTTTCAGCAAGACCCCCGGGTGCACCCTAAGGTGTACCTCCGGGTACACCCGCAGGTACACCCGCAGGTACACCCGCAGGTACACCCGCGGACTGGGTCGTTGACCTTGAAGGGTTTTTATTTATTAAAGGTGACCCGCCCGCACGACGCGAGGAGGGTCTATTTATTCAAGTAGATACATACTTACATAGGCTTTCCCTACGTATCTACGCCCCAATCCCATCGATTCTGCGCCGCCCAGGTCGTCCTTCATCTGTGCGAGTTTTAGTCTAAGGCTTTTCAAAGTTTTTCTTTGCGAACACCCACACTTGAATTTCACGACAACGTTCGAGCGTGGTTCATGCCCGTAGGTGGGCTATTTATTCGTTTGGAATATACATTAGAGTATCACCTGCAAAACAAAACGAAGTTAGTAAACCAACGAGTAAGAAACAATGGAAGGGACGCACAGTATATACATTACACCTTGCTTTTCGCCGCCCCAATAAATAACTACAGTATACTACACGATTGGAAACCCAATCCCCGAGCGCTATATACAAATTATCGACGTTCGCTATACAACACGAAAATGTATCTAAGCCCACGCAATTTTTTCATCAGACGCCACCAAAGACATCAACCAAGCATCCCGCAAGTCATGTCTGTAAACGATAAGCAACCAAGCACACACAGAAAAAAAGGGCTCACCGAACAAGGTCAGACTGTCCGAGGAGAGCTAGAACATCGCAGATGCGGCCCCCAACTTCTGAGAAGCTTCCCAAGTCTCGCAGCCACCAGTATTCCGTGTGAACCTTCTCCGGCCGACAGGAACAAGGCAGCGGTGCGCGAGGCGCGTCGTCGAGGAACAAAGAGTGGGACATTTTCTCTGGAGGGCGCAAGGTCAGTCAGAGGACTCGAGAGAAGGAGACGTGAAGACTCACCGGCGGCCTTCCGCTTCTTCGGGTAAAAGCAGGACAGCCAGAAGTGCGTCTGGCGGAAGTTGCAGCCGTTGTAGCCCTGCTTGCCGATTTGGGAGGTTGACGGTCTCGCCGACCTTCACCCGTACCTCCGCGAGGAATTCGGCGACGGTGATGAGGCCCTCGTAGTATGCCCCGAGGGTTTCGTCGGCGACGACCGCGTTGAAGTAAGTCGCGCCGTACCCGTCGTTGGCGTACGAGTCCGGGAATTCCGCGATGGTGGCGACGCGAGAGAGCGGGCGAAGCGCGCGACTGAAAGCGCATCAGCGACAACGACGACGACGAAGAAAGACCGACGACGCCTACATTTCGGCTACGGTGGGCGGGAGGCGATTGTAAGTGCGCCGCGCCATGATTCGCAATTCGCAAATGCGAATCCAGCGGCGAAGGCGCTTGAAGCTCGTCGTCCTCGGCGGGCGACCGAAGCGGACAGTGACGACGGCGGCGGCGACGGCGAGCGCGACGGTGCACGAGACCAATTGCGAAGGATTAACGAGCGATGTACACTCGGAAATCGCGTCCAGGATGCGGCTGAGGTTCATGGTGGTGGTGGTTAAGACGAAGAGCGAAGTGGTGGTGGTGGTGGTGGTGAAGAAGAACGAGGAGGCCGTGCGAATCCAGTGGCGGAGACGCTTGATGCTCGTCGTCCTCGGCGGGCGACCGAAGCGGACAGTGACGACGACGGCGGCGACGGCGAGCGCGACGGTGCACGAGACCAATTGCGAAGGATTAACGAGCGATGTACACTCGGAAATCGCGTCCAGGATGCGGCTGGGGTTCATGGTGGTGGTGGTTAAGACGAAGAGCAAAGTGGTGGTGGTGGTGGTGGTGAAGAAGAACGAGGAGGCCGTGCGAATCCAGTGGCGGAGACGCTTGATGCTCGTGGTCCTCGGCGGGCGCCCGACGTAGAGAGCGACGACGACGGCGCCGACGAGCGCGAAGAGGGCGTAGAGGAGCGAGTACGCGCGATTAACGAGCGATTCACACTCGGAAATCGCATTGGTGAGGTCGACGACGACGGCCCCGGTTAGCGTGAAGAGGACGTAGAAGACCGAGTACGCGCAATTAACGAGCGATTAACACTCGGAAATCACGGTGGTGAGGTCGGCGCCAGTGTTGCGCATGATGGTTAAGAGCAAGAGGTGGTGGTAGAAAGGAGAGCGACGGTGGTCGTGGTGATCGAGAGGAAAGAAGTCGCCGTGGAAAGAAGGAAGATTGCAGTGGTCGTGGTGAAGAAGAATATAGTGATGGTTAAGACGAAGAGAAGGAAGTTGAGTCGGGTGGAGTAGCGGTTCCTCGCGAGTTCAGGTTAGAGGAGGACGCGGAAGATGGTGGTCGTCGACAAGGTCGCAAAAAAACAGCGACGATGGCTGTCGACACAAACGGGAAGGGCGGGAGGGTATCATGTGATGCCGCAGGGTCCGTGCGCTGAGCGTCTCGACTCGCATTCTATACCCAACTTGACCCTCCGGCACGTCGCCCTCGTCGACGCCCTCTGCACCCGCGCCCTCGTCTGCGCGCCCACCACCTCCGAGCTCGACGACTACCCCTCCTCGACTTCTCCTCGGCGCTGACGGCGTTCTGAGCCGCGCTTGGCCGCCGCCACCGTCTCCACCAGCAGCACGAAGATGGCGCTCCTGGCGTCGCACGAGCACCAGGACGCTCAGGAGCTGCTTCAGCTCTTGTCGGAGTGCGTGAGGGAGGAGGCGGCGAGGTGGGGAAGGAGGGTTGGGGAAGGGGGATTGGAATCGTTGCTGCGGCGGCGACGGTGTCTACCACCTCCACCTCATCGATTGCGTTTCCGGCGGCAGGGTGTGTGACACCGAAGTCGCGGATAACAGCGACGTTTGGCACCCGCCGCCTTCGCCGTTCGACGGGCTTACTGCGACGCGGCGTGCGTGCGGTGCGGGTATACCGCCTGCGATCCGGCATTTCTCGTTTGGTAGCGTGCAGCTTGCGCTCGACTTGGGCGGTGGTGGGGAATGGGGTGGGGTGGGGTGAGGGAATTTCCTGCGCGTTCTCACTCTCTTTGTCGATGTTCTCCCGCACGCGTTCCTCTCCTTCATCTCGCCGTCAAGACTACCCTTACTGATATACCTCCCAGACCCCGCCGGCTCAAAACTGTACGTCGCATGGAAGGCGCGCGTGCGGTGGGCGCTCGAGGATCGAGGAGGAGGAGCTGGAAGGCGGGTGGGAGGCGTCAATGACGAATCTTGTGGCGCTGCAAACGGACTGTGAAAAAATGGAGGTGAGTGACGCTTAGATTGAGAATGAGGAGTAAAAACAACTACCCGTGCAGAGGCGCGGGTCTTTTTTGAAGTTGCAGTCCGTATCGCATACGTCGGGGGCCTCCGCCTCTGTCCCAAGAGGTGATAAAGCTACATGTAGAATATAGTCAAATTCGGAATATCGGGTCAGAAAATCCAGCTAACCTCAAAGGCTCTCTTGTTGTTCAGCGGGTGCGGGGAAAGTTATTTGCTGATTTTCGCGCCCGTATCGACGTGTAGGGCGTGAAATGATTCATAAAATGACAAAACCCATGTCAGCTGCAAAAGTACGAATTAGCTCGGTGTGTATGGGCTGCAGAGGTCGCAGGATTTACCAGAAGTATCTCGGAGGGTTAATACACCACGACCGAGAGTCTTGGGCGGCTGGGGTAAGAGGTGGTAGAGCTACAGTGGAATATAGTCAAAAAACGCGAATATAGGGTCCGAGAAAAACTGACCTCGGGCGGTATTTTTCTATTCGGCGAGAGCGCAGAGGATAGCAGAGTAGATTCCGGGAGGGATTTCGGGTATGGAGAGCGGTTTGGACCAACGCCGAATGATTACACCCGGAGAGGTCAGAGGGTGACCCCGAGTCTTCAGACTATGAACTTGGGTGCAGGCCGGCGCACAATGCGATTAAATCCTAAGAATGCAGAGGAGGATACTGTGGCAATCTTGAAGCCATTGAGAGCCTCGATTAACGATTGACGCCCTAGAGAGGGTCTTGATGAATGCAAGGGTCGTGAGTTTCGCAGACACAGAGGCAGCGAGGATGTATGGGAGACCAATGGGAACGCTTTGGTGGGCCTGGGAAGCGCATGAGCTTGGAGCTCAGCGACTTGCGCGCAACAGGGTACTTGCGCGGGTCAGTGGCTCAAACGTGGTGGAACGGTTGGTGGTGGTGGAGGAGCACAGATAAACGAGCGGCATACACCCGTCTACCCAGTCCTCTCAGCCACAACGGCCAGCGGGCGATTAACACCCGTGGTCGTCGTCGTCGAGAACAATCCTCGATGGGGCGGGTCACGACCCTGGTCACACTTTCCTCATTGGGAACCCACCAAAAATAATAATAATAATCCAAAGTCGTCTTGCAGCTCAATTCAGACGGTGTGAACACAAAATGAATGCATTTTTACAACAATCGCGGTATATAATACATGTTATTTCAGGCTATCTACAGGTCGTGTGTATTTAATCAACGTCCATTCTCGCATCGGTGCCAACTCTGCGGGCGATTAGGTTTTCGATGATGTCCTGAGCGACATGCTCGTAACCCTCCAGAGACTCCATCATCTTGTGCTGAAATCGCATATTCTTGCGCCATTGTGTTGTGGTCGCAGGTATGAAGACGTTGTTGGCGAAGTGCCCCTCGCGCTTCCTATACCACTCTTCACAATGGTATGTCCAGGGGGCCGTTGAAAGAGTGCCTCGCACCCACGCATGCGGTTGAGGCCAGAGGGAGACAGTGGATGTTTGTTCTGAACCTAAGTAAAAGCCCAAGTTAGTAAGGTGTAAAGATTCACGAATATATTGACATGCCGTTCTCTCTGTCTGGTCTAGGTTGTACCCCCGTCCCCACATTATATACGCCGCAGACAAGGTCGAGTTCGTGTTCGCCGAGGAATTCGTGCCAGTATGCAAACTCAGACCTTCCGTCCCAAAGGCAATCTCCGTCATCGTACATCGCCTCGTCAAACTGCCGGAGGAAATCGACGTCCGCGATCGTTTCTCTCGCTATCCGCGCGATTGCCCCACCATACTGCAACGCAATACGGCCGCGCGGACCATGCATGACACGGTCGGAGCGTAGTGCGAGGTAAATACTATAATCCTCGTGCGTGAATTTGTACTCGTGCGGCCGATACCCCAAACCAGAATCGATGGCTCGCTTGACATGAGTCCGCAGGATTGAAGTACGTGGGCCTCTGCTTGATGTTGCGGCTCATAAACGCGAGCCAAAATGTGGTACCGCGAGCCAGTAGGTGCTGGACGACATCCGTGATGTCGGGACCCCATCCTCGGCGAAGGACTTCAAGAAGGTCTGTCGCTCGGGGTAGCAGGACGACTTGACTGCCATCCCCGCCTATCGTGGCGGCGAAGAACGTAGTAGACGCGGACGTCGCCCGTCCGCATGCTTGTCAACGATTCACAGGTAAATTGGAAAGGCGAGGATGGCCACTCCGATCCGCGATGGTAATCGAGAAGGAGCTTGTCAATCCTTCCCGCGCTCCTTGCCTCGACACACTGACCAAAGAATGTGGACAGTATGGACACCAGACCCTCCGAGGCCAAAGTGGGACCGATATCTGGCACGCCGATGATAACCGGCAGGAGCTTCTCGTCGACTGGGTTTCTTGGGCGGGTCACGGGCGTCGAACTTTGCCACGCGCCTGTCCGACGAGCAAAGCGGGTTCACAAAGCCGAACCGCTTGTCAAGCGTGTCCCACACATTCTGCCCGATCGACTCGTAGACGGGGTCATGTTTCTGAGGCGCCCTTCCAAACCTGCTGACGACCGGTTTTCATGAGGTCATTCGAGCATGAGGCGATGTCGCGCGCCTGTGGAAGATCGTCTTCCTCCACATCTGGACCGAGATCCACGCCCTCAGGTACCTGGTTTTCGGATAAGTCCGCCTCGGCGTCGTGTGCTTGTAAGGGGTTGGTGGCAGCCGCAGGTAGAACGCTGGCCATGGTGGCAGTTCTGGGAAACGGTGGGATGCCAGTCGACATGGTCGTAGTCATCGTCATCTTCGTCATCTTCTCCAGGGTGAGGGTCGTAGGGCTTCCCGAATGCAGGATCGTTTTCGAAGAGCACACACACGTCCCATTCATTGCGAATAGCGTCGTACCGACGTTGGGAAGATGGATAGTCAGCCCAGAGGTCCTCGACCTCTCCTCGATTCACCCGCTGGCGGATGAAGTGGCCACCATTGTCTTCCCATACGAAAACGAAGCAGGTCTTTGAAGGGACCCGACTTTTTCGAGCGTGCTCTTCACGCTGCGTGCGACGCTGTCGCTCAACGGTGCTCTCCTTGGCAATACTTCTCTTGTTCGACTCCTTTCGCCGAGAGAAGAAGGCGTGGATTGACTCGCCCGCTTTCTGGGCGCTGTCTTTAGGACGGGGAGGGAATGGAGTCGCAGGAGGAACGTATGAGATATTTGCGACGGAAGGAATGGCAGGTGCGATAGCGGACCCCGCTGGCTCGTTGGGCTTCGGATCCCATCCGAGCTCGTTTTTCGCGGGGGTGTAGGGGCTGAAAGCCATCGAGCCCTTGGAAAATCGGTCGAGGTCGGTAGCTGGTGGGATGAAGTTATGGAAGGATTGGGAGATGCGACTCGGATATATTTCGCGCGGCAAGGGGCCCCAAGAAAGATAAACGGGGATTGGTTTCGTCGAGCGAAGAATAGTTACGATTAGGCGCTCGATGTCGGCACGCCTCTCGCGATCCAGCATGGATATGTAAGGTACTCTCTCGCCCGGGATATATGCGTCCAAGGGAGGTTCGACCTCGTAAAAGCATCCAACCCGCTCCGCGTCAAAATTTCGCAGTATTGTCTTCTCGAGCTCGTCCAAGAGCGGCGACGAGAGGTGCTCTGCTCCTGTTCCACTTACCCGGAGCGCATCACGCCAGTTAATCTTTGGCGCTGGCCTCCTCGGCGCGTCATGCGAGCGCGGGTAGTTTGGGTCTTTGGCCGTGGCCTCCTCATACTCTGCGTTCGCATAGAAGTATTCCTCCCATGCAGCATCGATGTCAGCCTCATACTCCTCGGCGATCCAGTATGCCATTGACACGATACCGATCAAGGGATAGAAGAGCTGTCTGGAGCGCCATGCCACGAAGCGCGCCGCTGCCTCCGTCCGGAATTCTTTGGTGAAATTCAAGCGACCAGAACAGAAATATGGGTTGATGAGTTTGGGGAAGGTCGGGAAACCAAATGTCTCTCCCATATGGATGAGGCGCGTAGACACTACATGGAGGGTCAACTCCAAGGCTAACCACTCTCTTTGGACGCCCTCCTCGAGGATGAAACGCTGATCGTTGGTTCGGTTTGAGGTAATCTCTACGATAGGTAAAGTCTGTAGGGAATATCGCAGAGAGTTGAGGTAGGGCTCCCGCCAGTTGTAGTATTTAGGGACAAACGCGAGGTAGGCAGCCTCGGGCTTCAGGTATCGTGGCTGCCTGAAGTTTGGTATGCCCTGGGGGATCTCTTCCAGGGGTTTTGCTTTGTGGCCGTCGGGGAGGTTTTTTTGGGGGAGGGGAGAATTGAGCACGACCTCGGGGGCGCCGTAGTGGGCACTGTAAAGGTGTCCTTGCAAGGCGTAGTGCCCTGTAAGGTACCCTGGGGGCTAATGAAACGGTAAGTATTCAAACCGGGTCATCTTGGGTGAAAACACGTACCAAAACAAGCGGCAGGGATTGAGTGGATTGCATTTCAAGTCCGAGAGGGTTTGAAGGGAGGTCGATGTAGAATAGCAAGCGATTTACACCTGGAATTCTATAGACGCGTCCCAACGGCCAGAGAGAGAGAGCGAATGATAAAACACTTGGAAGTTCGGATGAACGTAGAAAGCGACAAGCACCTTCTAGTTCGTGGTTCGTGGTTTAGGTCAAGAGGGTCATGCGGGTCACAGCGTGACCCGCGACGGGACTTCCTAATTAGGATTTGACCTCCTGCAAGTCAACTTCGATGTTGGGTGCTTGTCGCCCAACATCGCGTCCAAGAAGCGGACATTCTCAGACGTTTTCTGGGTGCATGTCGCTCATCAAATGTCTCTCTGCTCTCCTATTTGGCCTCAGTGCGTTTCTTGGGTGCAAGTCGCTCACCAAATGCCCCAATTGGCCTTCTACCGCGTTTTCTGGGTGCAAGTCGCTCCCCAGGAGTCCAAAACGTTCTTCTACGGCGTTCTCTGAGTGCAATTCGCTCAGTAAATGCTGAAACCTTGGACGAAGTCACTCACTGAATATTCTCGTCGCTGCTCAACGAACTCCAAGGTACCTCATCCTGAATTGCTGGCCGCATGGATTCTGAAGTTCCAATAGATCAAAGAACAATTTCACTCAATGAGGCTCATTAAGCAGAGCATCTGGTACGTTTTACTCAATACGACAGCGACTTGGGTTTCTAAAATTTCGACGGTCAAGAAGAAAAGATGAATTCGTGTATCAAGTGCAATTACATATCTACATTCCAAAGCAGTACTGCCCTAGTTGGCTCGTGGAATCACGACCTCGACCTCCATCATCGTGAACGACCCCTCAGAAAAGTTCAAAATCTCCTCGATATCGGGCAAGAACGTTTTCTGAACCGTAAGCCAGGCCGGGTCGTACACTGCGCGGGGCAATCCAGAGGGGGGGGAACTTCTCCGACTCCTGCTCAGTACGGACCCGCGCGTGCTTGCCGTGGCCGCCTGTCAGTACCGCCAGCACAGCCTCGTCGATCTGCTCCATGTACTTGTTGACCCTTGCGAGGCGCCACGGGCATCGTCGGATAGCAAACACGACGACGGACGCCAGCGCACCACTTTGTGTCGGCATGTCCCCGACTTCCGACTCCTCCGACGACATTCCCGCGTTGCCTAGCTCCGTCAGCAGCTTCAGGAACCACCTCCAAACCGCCACACCCTCTGTGTCTCTCTTCCCTAAGCAAATCTTGATCATCTTCTCCGCTACCTTCTTGCGCATAGCGAGTTTCTATCGAGTCGTTATTCAACAGCACGGCGCCAATCATGACTGTCGCTTACATTCGATTTGCGCGAGTTCTGAACGGTTTTCAGACGACGCTTCTCAGCGTACGCTACCGCACGCGTCTCCGCTTCTTCTTCCGTTTCCCCTCCTTGTGGCTGGTGACGGTTCCATTCGACGCGCGCGTCCTTGAGGTGGTTGTACAGCAGGGCCATAAGATACCCCGATTTCACGTCGGGAACACCGTAGCGGGTTGAATCCAAGTTGCGTCTTCGCAACACTTCGTCGACGCACAACTGCAAGATCTGCTTGTTCCACAGACACGTCGCCCAACCGGAGCCGAAAAACAGCTTGGACGTGATCTCGGGCTGCACTTGGCCCGCTGTGCACCTCAGCGATGTTGGTTCGTCCACACCCTTGTAATGAACCCAATCTTTAGCACGGTTGAGCCCAAACAGAAGGCGCCAGAATATGTTGACAATTTTCTAACATGAAATTGGGTCACATAACCGCAGAAAAAAAAAACGGAGTAGACCGACCTTCCAATTGAGATCCTGGTCGTGCGAAATCCTTGCCTGCTCCTCCTTTCGGTCCTTCTCGTACTCTGCACCCACCCCGATCGGCCTCCTTCCACTGCTTTTCCGCTTCCCCACAAATTCGGCGACCATCTTCTCCATCATCGCCCGCATGCGAGCTTCTTCTCCACCATCCGGAGCGGAAGGTCCTGCTGAGGGTCCCGCTGAAGGCCCCGCTGAGGGTCCTGGCTCAGTCAGTGCACTCATGGTCGCGACTGGGAAGCGTCCCGGTCTGTCCCGTATGACCGACTCGAGTGTGCGCTGTTCCCGGGTTGCAGCTGAGTTATATTCGGGTCTCAGAGCTGGCGGTCCCTCTGGGAACTGGGGTGGCCCCTCGGTTGTTGCCCGGGCGCCTTGTCTCTGGGTGGAAAAGCGGGCGGCGAACGCTTGCATGGCTGTTTCATGCTCGGCCTTGCAAATCATTTTAATATTCGTCTGAAAGAATGAGACGGATATTTACCTCTCTTTTCGCTTTCTCCTCCGCTATCTTCGCTTTGTCGCGCTCGCGTTCTTGGGCCTGGGATTTGAATCAGCACCGGCCTTCTTTTCCTAGCAACAGTATCGCCACTCACCAGTTGGGCCAGCTTCGCTTTGTGTTCCGCCTCGCGAGCAGCCTCGGCCCGCCTCACATCCTCCTGCAGTTGATCGGCAGCCTGCTTCTTGTGCGCAGCTAGGTCGCGGTTGAATTGACGGTTAAGACCGTTCCGAGCGACCTCAAGTTCCCCTTTCATCGTTGCCACCTGGTCCGACCACTGTTGGTCTAGCGCGGACTTTTGGGACTGCAGCCACTCTTGTTGTTGCTGTTGCAAATCTTGCGTCTGAGGCAATGACGGTCAATCGATGACGGAAGAACTGAGAAGAACCTGGCCAAGAGGCATACCTGCTGCTTAAGGGCGTCGAGTGCCTGCTGCGCTTCCGCCAATTTACTGGCCATTTCCTTTTTCTCGCGCAGAGCTTCGATAGCTCTAGTCCGCGCGATGTCGGCCGTTTCGTTTGCCTGTACCGATATCAGGGTATGGTCGAATCTCAAGCGAAGCAAACTCACGTTATCGAGTCGAGCCCGCACACTGCCAGGGGTGGCCACCGCCCTTCTCTTGCTCTAAAGAAAGTTAGTTTTCAAAGCGAGCCTGTGGATTTGAAACAACGAACGTTCTGGTCGCTCTGGCGTTCGTCGCTCTGGCGTTCGTCGCTCTGGCGTTCGTCGCTCTGGCGGGCGCATTGGGCCGTAGAATCTTCCTCCATGGGAACCCCCTCTGCGCGAGTCGGCGGGGGATTGTTCGCCGCGCTGATTGTGTTGACGGCGGAGGCGTCGACCATGCTGGTATCGAGCGGGTGGAGTGATGCGTCGAGCATTGGGGTGTCCTCCGGAGGTGGGTACGCATGAGGGTCCCCGTGCGGGTCTGCCGAGTCCGGGTAGTACCCAGGTAATTCGGACATCGTGGAGGGTGGAGAGTCGATTACGGGAGTCGATTTTCGGAGATCCGTTACAAGGCGATTCAACACCTTGAACAGCGGGAGATTCGTACGACCGTCAAGCGGTGAGCGTATCCTCTATATATTCGTCTTACTGAATGAAACAAGGGAACGATTGTCACTGAATGAAACAAGGGAAGGATTGTCACTGAATGAAATAATGGGATCGACAAAGAGGTGCCTCGTGAAAATTTGAAAGGGCTTTCTAATGAATGGGATCAGGGTACAAAGGTGCCTCGTGCGGTGAAAATAATAAAGGCGCTGTCAAAAAATTCGTCGGCCGCGGGTCAGGGTGCAAAGGTGCCTCGTGCGATGAAAGCCATAAAGGCCCTTTCAACAAATGATTCGGGTCAGGGTACAAAGGTGCCTCGTGCCGATGACCCGTAGGGTCATAGCCGTACTCAATTTACATCTTTGTTCTTTGTGCTTTTTTGCGTCCAATTCAATTTTGCTTCATTTACTTTTTCTTGCATCGCACAGAATCAAAGTTTGAAAATGTGAAGGATTGAATTTTAAATTGCGAGTAATCTAAGGGGACATAGACGGAGAGGAAGGCGAAAGTAACTAGCAAGACGGTAAAGGAGATAGGTGGGAGTATCAGAAGCGCGAAGGGGAGGTGATGTCTAGTGCGACCTGGGAAATGCGAGACGCCATCTAAGCCATGGCGTTGGGGACAGTGATGACCAGCTCCTTGGGGAGTATAGTGCGCTGGGGGCTTTGGAAATTAGCGATGGCGTTCAAGGAGCTGAACTGAAGTTAGAATCCAGGTCGGAAGGAACACCAAATCTACACATACCTAAGAAAGACAAAGTCTGCCAGGAGCTGGTCCTGGTCGCGGAGATCGACAAGCGCGTCAGGGTCGTCAGAAGGGACGCTCATGATCACCACGTCGCCAGAGATGAGGTTGGAAACGAGGTTGGGGGTCAGGACCTTCCCGCGCTTCAGGAAAATCCGGAAGCGCGAGACTTTGGCGCCGTGCTGAAGTCGCACAGGGAAGTCGTGTATGTGGGGCTGACGAACGTCGGGAAAATGAGCCTCGACGAGGGGTCGATAAACAGGTTTGCGATGGGGCCCGTGGAAGCCCGGGATGAGACGCTCCATCTGGACGCGCGTGAAGGCAACGCTGGGCGTGTCGTGTGCAGTGGAATAGAGACGCGAGTTAAAGGTTCTGATGGAGGACTAAGAGCGTGTCAGATATGGACGCAGACGGATGTAAACGCTCCTCTGACCTTGTGGACGGGGATTGCCTTGCGGTAGCTGACCATGATGATGGCTGGAGGGTGGAGGGTGGAAGGTGCCGGAGTGCGGGGTGAAGGGTGCAGTGGGGAGTTGGAATGTTGGACCTTGAAAGGGTGGAGGCTTTTAAACGACAGTCTCTTTGTCCCCGAATGACCTTATTTGGAACTGAAAGACCTTCTTTGTAACTGAAAGACGCGTTTGTTTTTTTGTTTCGGAAGTGACCCGCGCGCGACCCGCGAACCGAGAACTCGCTCGAGGATGGACTCGAAGCTAAGGTCGCTGGCGGTCGTCCAGCGATGTACACCGGGGACCGCGCTGGACATGGAGTGCGTGAAAGAAGTTAGTCAATCAGATCTCAGAGCTCGGACCGATCACCGAAACCGAGTTGGGGTATGACGAAACTGCGGACCGAGTCCCGATCGCGATTTGATGCGCCATCGAATAAACACTCAAAAAATTAGACACTACCGACAGAACTCCGGGAGATGCTAAGAAAGCAGACGATTGATTGACGCTCGTACAAATATATATAGCAATGCGATGTAATATACGAGATTTACTGGGAAGCGAAAAGTGCATCTATTTCCACAGGGTGTGTAGCTAAAGCACCGTTCCGCCACGAGAGTTGGTGCAGAATGCCCCGTTGGTATAGAGTGTAGGGCATGCCTGGCAGCAACAAAGGCAAAATGATGGACAAATCTGGATGAAAAACGCCCGGTTTGCGCGCGGTAATAATATGGATGAGGTCGGGCTCTCCCAACATCCGAGACAAAATAATGCGCTGAAGTGCTTGGCAAATCGGGCTCGACAACTGGTCGACAAGGCGAAGAAGGTCGTTTGGAGCATCAAAAGCTTGCCCTTGGGACTGAAGACGCAGCTCCTTGATCGAAGGAAAGGCGTCTAAAATGGTTTCCAAATTTGTCCTCGTAACGATTGAAGCACGGCGAATGTGGCTGAAGAAAGAAGGGATGACGGCGCCCTTTTCCCAAAAATGTGCATGGACGTTTAGTTCGATTGTATGAACCGCCGGCAGATGGAAAGCCACGAGAATATCCTCCATCATTGCCCCCGCTTCAGGGTCGGAGCAGTAATAGAGGTGGGTCAAAAATGGGAGGGTCAGGCTCTTCAGCTCGTGAGGAGAACCCCGTTCGGCGTATCGGAGGTTGTGCAGGAAGAGGTGGGTGAGGGAGTGGGGCGCCATTACAATTACGCGGACATCCTGCCATTTCCACTCAAGGCCTTGCAAGCGGAGTTCGCGTACTGACCCCCAAGGGCAAATCAAAAATGCGGAGTCAAAGGAAGCCCTCGTCAATGAAGGTGCACCACTGTGGAAGATGGAATCGATGGGCGATTGAACCCTGGATAATGCGGGGGTATTTCCCATGACCTGCAAGTCGACGAGTTTCGGAGCGCTCTCTGCAGACAACGTGTCGCACACGCGTGCTGCATAGGATGGCGAACTCCAAGACAGTTTGAGTTGAGAGCATCTAGGGAGGGCGCGCTGCACGAGGATGGGTAGGAATCTCGATAGATAGGCCTCCATGTCGGGGGCCTGAAGCAGTGGGGATGGCCACGGTAGGCTGATGCCGACAAAAAAATGTAGAAGCAGGGGTAAGGTTCCCGCGAGGTTAATAGCGCGTAAGAAGCGCAATTTGCTGGAGGATCGAAAGGGATCCACGTAAATTATTTGCCAAAGTCGTGGATTGGAGAGAACTGTACGTCGCCAGCCGCGATTTACAAAGCAAAGAGCGTCCTGCGTCGACGCAATTTCTGTTTCAGGCACGGTCTGTAACAACCACCAGATAATATCAGATAGCGTTTCAGCGGGCACAGACATGCCAGTGTCGGGTTTTTGAACGAGCATAGAATATCGACGGACTCTCTTGGCGATTAAGTGGACGTGTGCGTTGAAGGGAGGTGAATGTAGAATAGCAAGCGATTTACACCTGGAATTCTATGGACGCGTCCTAACCGCCAGAGAGAGCGAATTGACAGATGATAAAACACCTGGAAGTTCGGATGAACGTAAAAGGCGACAAGCACCTTCTAGTTCGTGGTTTGGGTCAAGTTTCAAGGGCTGCGGGTCACACCGTGACCCTGACCTGTGCCCGGACCTTGGCGGGCCGGCCGACCCGCCTGGCCGCAACCCGCCGACCTCCAAGTAGCTCTCCAAGTAGCTCTCCAAGTCAACTTCGATATTGGGTGCTTGTCGCCCAACAATCGGGGCATTAAATGTCTTCTCTACTCCTCTTCTCGCCTCCTGTTCTTGGGTGCAAGTCGCTCACTAAATCGCAAACCAAATTCCTTCACAAGTACGCAAAACGCTCGTTCGCTCAGCTCAACACAGAATCTGGTAGTTTTGCCTCAAATTTACTCCCAGCGTTCTGAAATTTTAAGCGGTTAAAAACAAGTCAATTCATGTATCGCGGACCACCACAGGGAGTTAAGCAACTATAGAGATTTGGAGACAGATGTAATCAAACAGTATTCTAACGAGTGGGAAATGCTAGTTTTTGTTCACCGCATTCCGTTTTGGTATCTTGGATGTAACTCGCGCAGGGGCCGACGCTGTAATGAGTTGAATGGTCTTCCGAGCCGACTTTTCGACGGCGCGCGCGGCGGAATTGTGGAGTTTGCCTTGCAAACAAACCCCGACGGGCCAATAGTTCTGATACTGAGCGAGCCATGGGTACTCGGCGATCATCTGCACCTCAGTGAGCTCAAGATAACCCAGATTGACGGTCCAATTAGAATCGCACCTTATCGTTGACCTTGTCTCTGTCCTCCTGTTGCTGAAAGCTGAGCGCCGTCCTCGCACTTAAGTGCACTGTGCACAGGGTATCGAGGCGAGACTAAAAAATGGTCAAGCCAACGTCCAAGGAATTTCAGAAGACCTTACCCTAAAATCCGCGTACTTCTTGCTCTGTTCCGCCTCGGTCAAGTCAGGATAAACGTCTTTGAATAAGGCCTTGACGGTTTGGACTTTCGCGCCAGAGGGCCTCGCAATCTTCTGACTCGACTGGGAACCCGAGTCTGAGCCTTCGGATGGTGATAGCGAACTCTCTCGAGTTTCGGGCGAGGGCTGGCGACGCGAGGGGCCAGGTGTAGGTGCGCGAGGAGGTGCAGGCGTCGGCGCGGGTGCAGGCGTCGGCGCGGGTGCAGGCGTTGGCGCGGGTGCAGGCGCGGGCGCGGGCGTCGGCGCGGGAGGGCCAGGCGTCGGCGCACGACAATGAGCGGGAGGAGGACTGGGGGTACGACGGGGATCAATGTCCTCCAACATCCGCGGGGGCGGTAACTTGTCGAAGTAAACGTTTGTTAGGAATATGGGCAATGTGATCGGGCTGGGCGGACGCCGCAAAGGTCGAACGGAATGTTTGGTCGGTGAGCTAGGGGCAGCCATGGAGAGGTTGAGAGAGGACCAAGATTTAAACCCGTATATGAAGGCTTGCGCGGTGTCAAAGAGCCACCCGCTCTTTGTTTTTTGTTGTGTTTCATCAATGTCGCTTTGACCGGAGGCCGCGGCTCGGCGGTCAAAGGTCACTTTGTCGGCCACGAAGTGCGGTGTCAAAGAGCCACCCGTTCTTTGTTCTTTGTTGTGTTTTCATCAATGTCGCTTTGACCGGAGGCCGCGGCTCGGCGGGTCAAAGGTCACTTTGTCGGCCACGAAGCGACTCACAAAGCCACTCCCGTATAAAGAAGACGCGAGCACCCACTCCAGTTCCTATCGCTCTCTCATCCCCTCCACTTTGATCTACCCCGATGCCCGTTCCTCGCCTTCCTTACGTTCAGCACCGCGGTATAAATCACCCCGGGAGTGTTTTGACTCTCGCCGCCACGGAGAATGGCACTATTCTCGCGACTGGCGGTAAGCCTCTGTGAACGACCAAGTGGGTACCGCACTCACCGCGCCGCAGGCTCGCACGGAACCCGACTTTGGAACATTGCCGACATGTCGGAGATCCCACGTGCCAGCCCCCTCAGCGGTCGCGGCGCAACTTTGGTCGTGATTTGGGCCCGTCAAGCCGAAGAGGCGCACGATGTTCTCTACGCCGGTACACAGAACGGATATTTCTATTGCTGGCGCCAGAAAGACGGGGTAAGAATGAAGGACGCTTTCAATCCAATTCATCCTCGCTGAACTTGTTGCCCCAGAGGTTCGAAGAAACCTTCGTAATTCAGTTGCCCACCGGTGGCGAGATAACTGCAATGGCATTCGACTCGACCAACAACCGGCTTTGCCTGTGTAACCGCAACGACGTGGTGCAGTCCTGGGCGATTTCCACGGACCCTTTGACCGGCAAGTGGACCCCCACCAACATCTTCAGCAGAAAAATCCCGAATCTGGGGCCTCAAGCGATCACCTTTGCGGCCTTCGATAACAGTCAAGACCGCGATATTATCGTGCTCGGCTTCCATAACAGTGGACCCATGTGAGTGTACGCGGTTTGGAGGGAGGAAAAGTTAAATTTGATATTGCAGTTTCACGATCCGGGGTAGAACAGGAGAATACGCGTCAAGTTGGTCGGTAGGGTCGAAGATGTATGTGGTATTTCTCGAATCGTGATTTGAATCAAGGGCTGACCACCCTCGACGCAGTGGAGACGCCGCCTTCAATTGGAAGGATGGCATCTTCTGTCTCGACGACCCTCTATCTGGAGCCTCCCTCTTCAGACACTCGGACCAGGTCAAGTCCAAGACGTACGAGATTGACTGCACGCGCGGGCTTGGACGTCCCAAAAAAGTCCGGTTCGGCGAGCAGGGAACGACCGTCGTTTGCGGTAGCGACCATGGATGCGTGTACGTCTTCGACACCCGCTCAGGCGCAAAACTCGAGACTCTGAGCGTGGGCTCGAATGAGTGGGTCCAAGCCATCGCAGTTCGTCAACTCCACTTCCTACGTGCGACGGCCAACTGAATAGCATGGTCAGACTGCCGAAGTCGACGGCGTATCTGTCATCTTTGCAGCACAGACGCGTACCCTGGACAGTTCTGAGGAGATCTTCGTCTGGAAACGAGCTCAAGCAGCGGCGAAGACGAGCACCACTCGGGAGAAGATCGTCCTAGTCGGCAAGGCGATGTTCGTGTTGGGCTTCATGGTGTCTCTATACCTGAATTTTCGGCCACACTTGAAGGTTCCGAAGTACGCGTTTTAAGCAAGGGTGGGTGGAGGTGCAAGTTCTAGTCATCTATTCGGATTAGAGACTCCCTTGTGCGGTAGAAATTAGAGGGTTTTGCATGTAACGGCTTGACGAATTGATTTTTCATTCACTATCGAAAAATTCAGGATTCAAGTCGCGGGTAGAATGAATGGGACGACGACATACATCGTTCAGAGTTGGTTCCAGCATTCAACGAGCGAGTGCGACCCCAGAAACGTCGAGGTCAATTGGAGCATTTGATGAGCAACGTGCACCCAAGAAACGTCGAGGTCAATTGGAGCATTTGATGAGCGACGTGTACCCAAGAAACGCCAAGGTCAATCGGGCATTTGGTGAGCGACTTGCACCCAAAAAACGTCCGAGCTTGCCCGCTTGTTGGACGTGATGTTGAGCGACAAGCACCCAACATCGAAGTTGACTTGAAGGAGGTCAAGTCCTAATTGGGAAGTCCGGGTCGCGGGTCGCGGGTTGCCGGTCTCCCGGGCCGCGAGCGGGTTGCATCACCTCCTCCTGACAGTTGCCACAAGGTCGATTTCCGGGTGTTTACCGCTCGGAACTCACAGACCCACGGTTTTCGAGTGTGAATCGCTCGTGAAACCTACCTGCAGCTTCTCGATATTTCAAAATGACTCTCTGTTCGTCCCTCGGTGTAAATCGCTGAGCGGCGCCGCCGCTGCACTCGTCGCCAAGGCTATCTGTTCAACATTCCAATATGGACGTCCCTTTGTTGTCGGCTCAGAGAGGATTGATGGTGGATATAAAAGCTCCGACCTGGAACACGAACCCATCTCTTGCGTTCTCAAGAACCCCATCTCCTGCGTCCTCAAGAGGTGTGAACCGCCTCTTGTTGAGTACACGCGAATATCCTATTGTTGAATCTGCCGCCATGTGCCAGGGTCAGGCAAGCCTCTGGCGCTCCAAGCGCCTTCCCGGGCCTCACACGGCCACCGAAGTACGTCCTTTCCTTGAATTTTCAAGCTGTAACTAAATAATTTCGACAGCTGAAAAGTATCCCTGGTCCCTCAACTCTCGCAGACCCTCGAGCCGACGACAGTATTTTTGCTGAGACAGAGAGTGGTCCGAGGGCGGTGATTTCACCGCTGTATTTTAACTCAGGTATGAAGACGACCTCACTTTATTGTTCCGAGCCTCACTGGCCCTCAGCACACGCATTGGACAATCCTATCCAACAGCCCGAGTCCATGTCTCACATTCAGATTCTGCTCGGACTCATCTGCAACATCATCCTCGGTCTCTCCATCGGCCGTACCAGCTTCCTTTTGGACTCAATAAAGCTACTGGTCGGATGGGCCATGTCGGTGCATCTTAAGCCGGATGCGCCTGACAATACCTCACACGATGATTTGCAAAAGCAGATTCTCTTGGACCTCCCAACCGACCCGAATGCGACTAGGCGGGTGCTCAATATCGCCTCCCCCGTCAACAATTTGCCTGCTTGGCGGGATGCCGATACCCTCGTCGAAGCCAACCCACTTCGCTGTCCTGAACTGATGCGACTCCCGTACTGGGATTCTTTCCGCACGTCTGTCCCCGCCGACTTCATCCACTGCTACTGGACTTCGCCCATTGTCCCCGACTTCATGCACGACCCTGTGGAGGATTTGTGGAGGAGATGGGTATTGGGGGAACATCGCCCGAGGAGGATGGGATCACGGACGTGGAATTCCAGGGCGTCCAGTCGTCGACTAGGGTGCATCAACTCGCGCAAGCGGGTGAGGACCAACGACATTTCGGAGAGGCCCGCTTCCCTTGGGCTGCCCCGTGCTCTGTACGACAAGGCCCAGCTTTCGGCTCGGACCCTCATTGATCTCTTCATTCTTGTCCAACGCACCGGGCGATTCCACTCACTTGAAGGCTTCAAGAACTAGATTTCATTTAAACTATTCTGCTTTCTCTTCCTCCTCCTCATCCGCTCAGCGGTCTTCTTCATCGAGCCCACAAATCACACACACAGAATGGAAACGGACAAATTCCTGACTTAGTATACGATACTTTTTAGACACTTAGCGATACATTCATGAATTGATTTTTTCCTTAACCGTTTCAAGATTCAGTTTAAATTGAGGGAAACATACCAAATTCCACATTGAGTTGGGGAACCAGCGGTTGGCATTTGTTAAATTTGGTGGAAGGTCCGCGGGTTGTGGGGGGCCGCGGGTCACGGTCGCGGGTCGCCCGGCCCGCCGAGGTTCGCACGCATGGGTTTCATCACCTCCTCTTGACAGTTACCTCCAAGACTTCCAAGTTGCACAAGGTCGATTTCTGGGTGTTGACCGCTCGGAAAATCGCACCGAATGTAAACGGTTCACGAGTGTCAATCGCTCGTGAATTGTGGACCTGCAAAATGTCAGAGCGCAATTCCTGAGAGGCGCGGTTAGTCGGCAAGGCCATCTGTTCAACATTCCAGTGGACCAATATGTACATCGCCTTGTTGTCCAGAAGCAGAACAAGATGGTCGCACAGTATAAAAGCTGGCGCGCGGAACGAGATTTTTCATCTCCTTTCTCGAGGACAGGTGTTAACCGCCTCTCGTTGAGCTACGCGCAAATCCATCGCCATGAGCAAGGGTCGGGCAGCCGGCCCCCTGTGCAGGTGTTTTCTACAGCCCGGGCCTCACCAGGTCACGGATTGGGTGGAGCATACACGCGCGCAGAAGGAATATGTAAGTCGCTCGATTCCAAGTACAAGCCGTAACTAAGCAATCGAATAGGCAGCCAAAACGGCCCAGAAGCCAGACGCAGAGGTAAGTTATTCGATGCGGCTCTCTTGTGTGGTACCTGACTCGCGCGCGCAGAGGGAAATCACGGAAAGAGTGGCGCGTCTAGCCCTGGCAGATGACCCTCAGCCATCGGGCACCTCGACTTCCGCTGGCCCTCCTACCCCCGCGCAGATTATTGCTGAAGCAGAGCAGAGCATGATGGCGGTGTTCTCAGAGGCACTCAAAGCCCGTCCAAAACAACCCACCCGTGAAGCACAATCCGCGAGAGTGCTGGAAGGCCTCGAGTCCAGAGTCCAAACCGCCCTCACAACCCTTCGGCATGCTGACCGCGCTTCGGAGGACACGCGAGGTTTGTGGGAAATGGTTGATGGGCTGAAGCGCGAGCTTGCAATCGTTGCGGAGTCCTTGAAGCCGCTCAAGATCACGGCGGAGAGAGAAGGAGTCCTTGAGCGGATGCGCAAACTCGAATCGGAACTGAACGAATTCGCCGCCGCCCTCCCTCCCGACCAACGGCCCTTGTATTATGACTCAGGTATGAACCCGGGCTTGCTCCATTATTCCGAGTACTCACTGCCATTTAGCATATGCGTTGGAAAATCCCATACAACATTTAGATCCCATGGGTCAAATTATGATCCTCCTCGGACTCGTCTGCAACGTTATCCTAGGTCTTTCCATCGGCCATACCAACTTCCTCTTCAGCTCCATCACGCTCCTGATAAAGTTGGCCATGTCGGTGCATATGAACCCGGACGCCGGCGACGATTCCTCCTACGATGGTCTGCAACAGCAAATTCTCCTCGATCTACCTACCAGCCTGTACACCGCAATGCAGCGACTGAAAGTGGACGGCAAAACTGTCTTATATGCAGCTTGTCCATCGTGCCATCACATTCATCCACCTACTCTCTCGGCAACTAAAGCGCCCACATGGCCCACCGAGTGCGAAAATGAGATCGTCGGAGTAGACGGTCGATCCAGATGCAGCACCGCGTTGTTGGTCGAGACCAAAACCCACCCCCGTCCGATTAGGCCATTCCTGTCCCATTCGTTCCTCGACTATCTCGCCCGTCTACTCTCCACTCCTGAGATCGAGAAGGAGGTGGACCGCGCTTGCGACGATGCGTTGGCCTGGAAATTTAAATTCCAGGGTAAGCCGGAGTTTGTGGACAACGTGCTGCACGGTACCTTCGTCCAAGAGTTCGAGGGACCGGATGGCAAGCTGTTCATCGACCGAGGCGAAGATAAGAAAATGCGCCTCCTCTTTGGCTTCAGCCTGGACTTTTTCCCGCCCCGTGGCAGTAGGCGACGGTCGAGTTCTGCTTCTATCGGGGTGCTCACCGTTTATTGTGCCAATTTATCGCTGGCCATTCGCCAGAAGCCCGAAAATCTCTACGTCAGCATCCTCACTGGCCCTAATGGACCTCACAAAGAACATATAAACCCATATCTCCGACCCACGGTCGATATTGGGGTCGCCGGGTGGGAGCGCGGTATCCACCTTTCGAAAACTGGGGCCAGCCCGGAGACCGGGCGGACCCTCAACCTCGCCTTCGCCTACGCTGTCAACGATCTGCCCGCAGCCCGCGACGTTGCGGGTGCTGCTGGGCATACTTCGAACCATTTTTGCACCGTGTGCAACTTACATGGACGTCGAGAGACGTACCGGACCGACTGCGAGAACTGGGTGCGACGAGATGTGGATGAGATGCAGAGTCAAGCTGAAGCTTGGCGAGATGCTGATACCCTCGATGAGCGCAAAAAGATCTTCAAGGATACCGGACTCCGCTATTCTGAAATGTGGCGGCTCCCGTACTGGGACCCGACCCGCATGCTCGTCCCCGAATTCATGCACTGCGGTTTGGAGGGCATAGCGCACTACCATGTCCGTCGAGTCCTCGGACTCACTGCTCACGATGCGCAAAAGAAGGACGAGCTTCCCCCCGCTTTCCACTACCACTTTCTCGAGTTCGACCAGGAGACGACGGAGCTCCCGGAGTCAGTCACACCCCTGCCGGAGGGCATGCGCAATTTCGAGAGAGACATCCGGGGTATACATCGGCTCCTTGTCCGCAGCTTTACCGATGCCGATACCGGTGACGACGCCGCCAGCGATGGCAGTAGCGAGAGCGAGACGGGCAGTCACGGCGACGACCCCGACACGGCCGCAGTGCCCAACACGGGCAAAGTGGAGGAATTCACGGAAAAAATATTGTGCGGCAGATTGACAAAAAAGCTCAAGAAGTCCCTCATGTTTGTCTGCTTGTCCCTCAACTTATGGGCAGCGGATCAACCCATGCGATCGCACGAAGAAAACCTGAAGCTAGCGAAAAAAGGAGCTCTCGCGAAGGCTCTAGTGGCCTGGGTAAGTCTGTTCGCAGTACAGTGTGATCTGTTCATACTGATCTTCATCCCGCTAGCGTTTGAAACTACCGCTTATCGACCCCAAATACGCTCCCCGCCCAAAAACCATCTCCATGCCCGACCTTCGCTTCGTTCAAAACGTCATCGCAAATACTACCACCCCGTCGTGGGTGCACCATGTCCCCAGAAACTTCGGAGAGAAGGGAGCTGGCACTCCGAAGGCGGACGAGTGGCGTCTCATGAGCACCATATATCTGCCCATCGCTCTTACGTTGTTATGGGCGGAGATGACCGGGGACCACGCCGCTCATTTCAGCCCGCTCCTCGACCATAGCATGGCGATCTTTCAAGCCATCACCATTGCGTGCCGCTATACACTTTCATCCGCGCGCGCCATGGCGTATCGGGTGTTCCTCCAGCAGTGGCTGGGAGATCTACATGGCCTATATCCTCATATGAAGACTCCCAGAACGGTGACAAATCCCCACGTCGCGCTGCACATATACGATTTCATGCTCTTGTTTGGACCGGTATTGTCCTGGTGGGCCTTCCCGACTGAACGCCTTATCGGTGAGCTGGGAAAGGTCAACTCAAACGACCATCTTGGCGGTATGTGACTCTCTTCGTGCTGATTATCTTGAACCTTATTGCGCTCAGGTCAACACGAAGCGACACTCTTGAATACTTGGATTCGCGGTGCGAACCTACGTCGGTGGATCAATCGCCCCGATTGCCCTGCAGCCCTCCTGGAGTTTTATCGCCTATTCACCGTCGTTCTCGGCATCAACCTCGGGGACAAACCTGAGGCCGGAAGGACCGACACCAAGACGGCCGATTCTTCCCCTGCAAATTACCACTATGACGGTGTCCAATACTCCAGGGCCAGCACGCACCTAGGGAATAGTCTCGTCATATATCTCCAATCTTCTGGCAAAATCGACGCAGGCAGTATCGAGGAGATCGTTGTCGACAAGCAGCAAGAAGTGGTATTTAAAGTCCGACGGCAAGCCCCTCTGCCCGAGGGCAAGAACGACCCCTTCATGCGCTTCCCACACTTTCCTGCGAAAACGTACTCGTCAGAAATGATGGACACCGTTGATACCATTCATCCTCGCCTTATAGTTGGGCACTACGCGCGCTATGTTTTTTCGGATGAGCGTGCGGTAGTCTTGAATCTGTCTAGGGTAATTTTTTTTCGCTTTCCCTTTCCGCCCACCATTAACTTCCTTCTTTTCGTAGGGCTGAATTGGGCCAAGACTAACGACGACTCGGATTTCATACATGTTACCTTCGTCGCACTGTACTTTTATACTAGGATCAATTGAATTATGCATTTATTCACCCACCGTACGAATGAGAACTTTTCATTATTCCCTATACCAACTATCGACTGTAAAATATTTCATGGTCAGCTGTAATTATTTTGCTGGGTTCCGAATTAGGAAGGAGGTTGTGACAAAAGGTTGTGACCCGCCCCCAGGATCGTTCTCGACACGACGACCACGGGTGTTCATCGCCCGTTGGCCGCGCAGGTTGGGGAACTGGGTAAACGGGTGTATGCCGCTCGTTCATCTGTGCTCCTCCACCACCAACCGTTCCACCACGTTTGAGGAGCCACTGACCCGCGCAAAGTACCCTGTCGCCCGCAAGTCGCTCATCTCCAATCTTATACGCTTTCCAGACACCATAAATTGTTCTCAGTCGTCTGGTCTGCCTCCCTGGATGCCCCGGTGTCTGGGGAACTTGCGACCTTTGCATACATTACGACCCTCTCTGGGTGTCAATCGCACACCGAGGCTTCATGCAAAGCTCGGCACAATACCGTACACTGCCGGTCAAGACTCTACTCAGTCGCGCCCCACCCGACCCAAATTCATTCGAAATTGTGTTCAAGACTCGCGGTCACCCTCTGACCTTCTCCGGGTCTCAATCACTCGGCGTTGGTCTGAATCGCTCTTAACGCGCCAAGAATCCGCAAAGATCTATTCTGCTGCTACTTGCACTCATGCTGAACAGCGAGAGAACCCCGAGGTTAGTCTCGCATTTTATTTTCCTTTTTTCTTCTCAACTGACACCTCGACTATACGATCCAGCTCCATCCCATTTTATCCCGGCCGCTCAGTATTCCCGGCCGCGGTGTGTTGCATTCACCAGCTGCTTTTGGTGAGTCCTCTCGAGTTCCCGTTCACTCCACCTCGAACTGACCCTTAGTCTTACAGTCGGGATTAATTTTGATATTTCATAGTCAATTTCGCCCCCACGCGCCGTATCGTCTCCAAAATACTCAAAGATCTTCCTGCGGTTACGCTGGGTAGCAAGAAGAACGCTGAGGTCGGTTGTATCTTCTGACCCGCTACCCTCAATTTACGCATGTTCCAACCTAGCTCTCCCACCTGTTACCCCAGCCACTCAGCAAGCATCCTCGCTCGTCATGCATCACACTACGCGCTGCTTCCGGTAAATCCTCCCGTCGACCCGCGGATGCTCTACGCGCTCCCGGTATGGTACAAACCGGTTGTCCCTGGATCGGACGTGAGGCGCTCGGGCACTGTCTGGATCAGCAAGGCACTAGGGAAGGTTCAGAGGTTGGCCGCGAGGATAATCGCGGGCGGGCTGCGCACCACCGCCACCGACACCCTCGACTTCCATTCCAACCTCCTCCCCATCCACCTCCGCCTCAATCGCGCTGCCTTCAACGCAGGCGCCCGCCTCGTCACTCTCCCGCCCTCCCACCCCCTCCACCGTGTCGTCAAGCGCTGCCAACGCGTCCCCCGCTACCACCGCTCCCCCATTCACCACCACCTCCACGCGTTCCCGCTGCTCCGCGGCAGCTTCGAGACGGTCGACCCACATCACAAGCTAGTGTCGGCGCCGCAGGGAACACTCTCGACGCAGATCGGGCTGTTGAAGGACGAGGCAAGAGCGGAGATGGAGGCGATCACCAGGCGCGGAGGGTTCTGCGTGTACACGGATGGGTCAGGCTTTGAGGGCGGAGTGGGAGCGGCAGCGGTGGCGTGGAACAAGGAGACGGAGGGGGAGGTAAGGACGAAGTACTTGGGCACCGAGACGGAGCACACGGTATTCGAGTCCGAGGTCGTCGGGGCGGTTCTCGCTCTTGACATCATCAAAGCGACACCCAGGCTGAGCAGTGTCGACGTCTTCACGGACTGCCAGCCCGCCATCGTCGCCCTCGGCTCGCCACGCCCCCAACCCGGCCAATACCTCATCTCCATCTTCCTCGTCCCCGAGACGGTATCACACTTCTTCCTCACCTGCCCCAGATTCCGCCGCCAACGGCTCGACTTGATGCACAAGGTCGGGACCGCGCGCCTCTCCCTGCGCCTCCACCACTTTCTCAATCTTTGGGCCCGTCCCCGTCAAACTCTCCCGACTGTACATATCGACTTATAAATAATTACTTACCGCACGAATTTTCGTACGCAGTTGTTTAGGTTTTTCCTTCTTCTCTCATTCGCCCCCAATGTTACTAGTAATACTCGTTTATGGGAGATTGGAGGCAACGCCCAAGTGGTACACGGTGTATAGTCAGGTTTTTGGAGGGTGCCAATCTTTTACGCGGGTAAACAAAATCCAGGCGAACCCCTCACCCTCACTGCTAAACACTGTACATACCAACTATCGATTGTAAAAATATGCATTCAATCTGTGTTCACACCGTCTAAATTGAGCTGCAAGACGACTTTGGATTATTATTATTTTTTTGGCGGGTTCCCAATGAGGAAAAGTGTGACCAGGGTTGTGACCCGCCCTCAGGCTTGTTCTCGACGACGACGACCACGGGTGTTAATCACCCGCTGGCCGTTGTGGCTGAGAGGAATGGGTAGACGGGTGTATGCCGCTCGTTTATCTGTGCTCCTCCACCACCAACCGTTCCACCACCTTTGAGGAGCCACTGACCCGCGCAAGTACCCTGTTGCGCGCAAGTCGCTGAGCTCCAAGCTCATGCGCTTCCCAGGCCCACCAAAGCGTTCCCATTGGTCTCCCATACATCCTCGCTGCCTCTGTGTCTGCGAAACTCACGACCCTTGCATTCATCAAGACCCTCTCTGGGCGTCAATCGTTAATCGAGGCTCTCAATGGCTTCAAGATTGCCACAGTATCCTCCTCTGCATTCTTAGGATTTAATCGCATTGTGCGCCGGCCTGCACCCAAATTCATAGTCTGAAGACTCGGGGTCACCCTCTGACCTCTCCGGGTGTAATCATTCGGCGTTGGTCCAAACCGCTCTCCATACCCGAAATCCCTCCCGGAATCTACTCTGCTATCCTCTGCGCTCTCGCCGAATAGAAAAATACCGCCCGAGGTCAGTTTTTCTCGGACCCTATATTCGCGTTTTTTGACTATATTCCACTGCAGCTCTACCACCTCTTACCCCAGCCGCCCAAGACTCTCGGTCGTGGTGTATTAACCCTCCGAGATACTTCTGGTAAATCCTGCGACCTCTGCAGCCCATACACACCGAGCTAATTCGTACTTTTGCAGCTGACATGGGTTTTGTCATTTTATGAATCATTTCACGCCCTACACGTCGATACGGGCGCGAAAATCAGCAAATAACTTTCCCCGCACCCGCTGAACAACAAGAGAGCCTTTGAGGTTAGCTGGATTTTCTGACCCGATATTCCGAATTTGACTATATTCACATGTAGCTTTATCACCTCTTGGGACAGAGGCAGAGGCCCCCGACGTATGCGCTACGGGCTGCAACTTCAAAAAAGACCCGCGCCTCTGCACGGGTAATTGTTTTTACTCCTCATTCTCAATCTAAGCGTCACTCACCTCCATTTTTTCACAGTCCGTTTGCAGCGCCACAAGTTCGGCATTGACGCCTCCCACCCGCCTTCCAGCTCCTCCTCCTCGATCCTCGAGCGCCCACCGCACGCGCGCTTCCATGCGACGTACAGTTTTGAGCCGGCGGGGTCTGGGAGGTATATCAGTAAGGGTAGTCTTGACGGCGAGATGAAGGAGAGGAACGCGTGCGGGAGAACATCGACAAAGAGAGTGAGAACGCGCAGGAAATTCCCTCACCCCACCCCACCCCATTCCCCACCACCGCCCAAGTCGAGCGCAAGCTACCAAACGAGAAATGCCGGATCGCAGGCGGTATACCCGCACCGCACGCACGCCGCGTCGCAGTAAGCCCGTCGAACGGCGAAGGCGGCGGGTGCCAAACGTCGCTGTTATCCGCGACTTCGGTGTCACACACCCTGCCGCCGGAAACGCAATCGATGAGGTGGAGGTGGTAGACACCGTCGCCGCCGCAGCAACGATTCCAATCCCCCTTCCCCAACCCTCCTTCCCACCTCGCCGCCTCCTCCCTCACGCACTCCGACAAGAGCTGAAGCAGCTCCTGAGCGTCCTGGTGCTCGTGCGACGCCAGGAGCGCCATCTTCGTGCTGCTGGTGGAGACGGTGGCGGCGGCCAAGCGCGGCTCAGAACGCCGTCAGCGCCGAGGAGAAGTCGAGGAGGGGTAGTCGTCGAGCTCGGAGGTGGTGGGCGCGCAGACGAGGGCGCGGGTGCAGAGGGCGTCGACGAGGGCGACGTGCCGGAGGGTCAAGTTGGGTATAGAATGCGAGTCGAGACGCTCAGCGCACGGACCCTGCGGCATCACATGATACCCTCCCGCCCTTCCCGTTTGTGTCGACAGCCATCGTCGCTGTTTTTTTGCGACCTTGTCGACGACCACCATCTTCCGCGTCCTCCTCTAACCTGAACTCGCGAGGAACCGCTACTCCACCCGACTCAACTTCCTTCTCTTCGTCTTAACCATCACTATATTCTTCTTCACCACGACCACTGCAATCTTCCTTCTTTCCACGGCGACTTCTTTCCTCTCGATCACCACGACCACCGTCGCTCTCCTTTCTACCACCACCTCTTGCTCTTAACCATCATGCGCAACACTGGCGCCGACCTCACCACCGTGATTTCCGAGTGTTAATCGCTCGTTAATTGCGCGTACTCGGTCTTCTACGTCCTCTTCACGCTAACCGGGGCCGTCGTCGTCGACCTCACCAATGCGATTTCCGAGTGTGAATCGCTCGTTAATCGCGCGTACTCGCTCCTCTACGCCCTCTTCGCGCTCGTCGGCGCCGTCGTCGTCGCTCTCTACGTCGGGCGCCCGCCGAGGACCACGAGCATCAAGCGTCTCCGCCACTGGATTCGCACGGCCTCCTCGTTCTTCTTCACCACCACCACCACCACCACTTTGCTCTTCGTCTTAACCACCACCACCATGAACCCCAGCCGCATCCTGGACGCGATTTCCGAGTGTACATCGCTCGTTAATCCTTCGCAATTGGTCTCGTGCACCGTCGCGCTCGCCGTCGCCGCCGTCGTCGTCACTGTCCGCTTCGGTCGCCCGCCGAGGACGACGAGCATCAAGCGTCTCCGCCACTGGATTCGCACGGCCTCCTCGTTCTTCTTCACCACCACCACCACCACCACTTCGCTCTTCGTCTTAACCACCACCACCATGAACCTCAGCCGCATCCTGGACGCGATTTCCGAGTGTACATCGCTCGTTAATCCTTCGCAATTGGTCTCGTGCACCGTCGCGCTCGCCGTCGCCGCCGCCGTCGTCACTGTCCGCTTCGGTCGCCCGCCGAGGACGACGAGCTTCAAGCGCCTTCGCCGCTGGATTCGCATTTGCGAATTGCGAATCATGGCGCGGCGCACTTACAATCGCCTCCCGCCCACCGTAGCCGAAATGTAGGCGTCGTCGGTCTTTCTTCGTCGTCGTCGTTGTCGCTGATGCGCTTTCAGTCGCGCGCTTCGCCCGCTCTCTCGCGTCGCCACCATCGCGGAATTCCCGGACTCGTACGCCAACGACGGGTACGGCGCGACTTACTTCAACGCGGTCGTCGCCGACGAAACCCTCGGGGCATACTACGAGGGCCTCATCACCGTCGCCGAATTCCTCGCGGAGGTACGGGTGAAGGTCGGCGAGACCGTCAACCTCCCAAATCGGCAAGCAGGGCTACAACGGCTGCAACTTCCGCCAGACGCACTTCTGGCTGTCCTGCTTTTACCCGAAGAAGCGGAAGGCCGCCGGTGAGTCTTCACGTCTCCTTCTCTCGAGTCCTCTGACTGACCTTGCGCCCTCCAGAGAAAATGTCCCACTCTTTGTTCCTCGACGACGCGCCTCGCGCACCGCTGCCTTGTTCCTGTCGGCCGGAGAAGGTTCACACGGAATACTGGTGGCTGCGAGACTTGGGAAGCTTCTCAGAAGTTGGGGGCCGCATCTGCGATGTTCTAGCTCTCCTCGGACAGTCTGACCTTGTTCGGTGAGCCCTTTTTTTCTGTGTGTGCTTGGTTGCTTATCGTTTACAGACATGACTTGCGGGATGCTTGGTTGATGTCTTTGGTGGCGTCTGATGAAAAAATTGCGTGGGCTTAGATACATTTTCGTGTTGTATAGCGAACGTCGATAATTTGTATATAGCGCTCGGGGATTGGGTTTCCAATCGTGTAGTATACTGTAGTTATTTATTGGGGCGGCGAAAAGCAAGGTGTAATGTATATACTGTGCGTCCCTTCCATTGTTTCTTACTCGTTGGTTTACTAACTTCGTTTTGTTTTGCAGGTGATACTCTAATGTATATTCCAAACGAATAAATAGCCCACCTACGGGCATGAACCACGCTCGAACGTTGTCGTGAAATTCAAGTGTGGGTGTTCGCAAAGAAAAACTTTGAAAAGCCTTAGACTAAAACTCGCACAGATGAAGGACGACCTGGGCGGCGCAGAATCGATGGGATTGGGGCGTAGATACGTAGGGAAAGCCTATGTAAGTATGTATCTACTTGAATAAATAGACCCTCCTCGCGTCGTGCGGGCGGGTCACCTTTAATAAATAAAAACCCTTCAAGGTCAACGACCCAGTCCGCGGGTGTACCTGCGGGTGTACCTGCGGGTGTACCCGGAGGTACACCTTAGGGTGCACCCGGGGGTCTTGCTGAAAGAAGGCCTTTCAGCGGCCCTTTCACAATTTTGCGAAAGGCTTTGTTTCAGCGCTGCCGAAAGCGCTGCTGAAAGAAAGCCTTTCAACTGGCATTTCGGCCACCGTGAAAAGGCTTTGTTTCAGCGCGTTTGACAGGGCTACTGAAAGGTCACATTTCAGTAGCCCTGTCGCAAAAAAACGATTGAAGACAAATTCCCAGCGCCGAAAATGGACGTTGATTTCGGCCGTTTCGGTGGCCAAATCCGGACTCGCTGATCTTAGACAAAGCACCTTCGGCGGAAATGGGGTCTGAGAGGGGCCATTTCCGTCCCACTTTCAGCGTTACTCGAAAGAAGTAAAATCTATGTAGTCTTTTTTAACTACTGAACTAACTACTTTCAGAGAACGTTTCCACCTAGGTGGAAATTTTGCTTTACTGGGTGTGTGCTGTTGAACCTGCCTCCAAAATTCGCCCTGTCGTTGATTTGGTGGCAAGCTTCATCGTCCCACTTGCGATGATGTGCAACGGCTACGTGAATAACACTCCATCCATTCAGGAAGGGCTTACTTCCGCCGCCATTCTTGTTGCGTCGAGCACCGCCGTCATCCTCTCGATCTTCCTTGGCGACCTCGCGCTCTATTGGACATATTATTATTGCATCGGTCGACGAACGGCCGAGGAGGACCGTTCGTCTCCCGTAGATGTCATGGCGATTGCCATGGTCGCTTTCGCCGTTCGCGACACGGCGACGGGAGAACCGGTATGGAAAACATTTTCAAAATGGAGTAAGAAGTGGGAGGAACAAGAAGCGGATGGCGCACAGTCGGAGCACAAGGTCGACGCAGAGGTGCAGGGCGAGACCGAGAAAAGTGCAGATTCCTAGGGCGTTAATTAGGAACTGGATCGCTCACTGTAAAGATTATACCCGAACCGGACATTTGTCCAAGATCAATTGGGATTGCCAGCCAGTGTGGAATACACTTCAACTGCAACGGGTGGCCGAGCGACAAGTCGGAGGAGGGAGGGTAAAAGCAAGGAAGTTCTCGAATGATCAGATTGCATGTTTACAATGCATTGGAACGGCGGCGAAAATAAAGTCAAGTTCCTCGACCGAAACTGAATCAAGAACTCGACTCGCTCAACGCAGGACGTCTCCAATCCACTTGCCAATGTCGATGATAGCCGCAGTACGCTCTGGATTATACCCCGCAAGGGCATCGAGTACGGCGGCTGGAATGGGATTTGCTGCTGGAAACGGGGCGGGGGAGGACAGGCCGGGTGATCTGGGAGCAATGCTGGACGAGACCGTTGCAGAAAGGACCAGCGGCGCCCCCAGCTGGATGAGCCGATCCCATAACGTGACCCCACCTAGTTCTCGTCGGCGAATGGTGGCAAATGAATCAAAGCAGCGTACTGGGGGATCCTGGCCCATGCTGACAGGAAAGCCGATGTCGAAGAAGAGCGCGACGTTGAATGCCTTCATTCAAAGCTCGACGAAAAGGCCACGATCTACGGGGGGAAGTGCCAGGGATAGCCGGCAAGAACGTCCGATGGGACAGCCTGACGAAGAGAGCGGTGGCGAGGAAGTACGTCAAGTAGAGGGCTCTCCACTGCTCTCCATGGGTGCTGGTGGAATCCGAACATGGCTCGACGTGTAGGATTCGAGGATTCGTGCGGTTTGTAGCCCCGTATCGACGTCAAATGTGGGACCATTTGTGGGCTCAACGGTCAAAAGAGAGGCCTATGTCGTTCTGCTCGAGGAAAAGGGGAACGAGAATGCAATACGAAGAACTCTGATTCATAAAAGTATGGGGTAAAACAAGTGGCCAGTGCGTAATACGTATACCAAGGCTGAAAAAAATGTGTCGCCGAACAAGATGGACCTGAAAACGATTAGTTACACAGTCTTCCACGGGAGGAGAGACAAGGAAACAAAGAAAGAAGCTCAGAATATATTTCTACTATCGGATTCCAGAGGATCAACATGCCCGAGGGTCTGATGTCCCTATTTAGTTTGTCGTCGTCGCGGGCGTTCGTGTGTACGAGGGGAAGTGAGGTGGGAGGAGAAAGCTCACCTAAGGGAGACTCGTCAAACGAAGAGCCGGGTCGCAGGTAGACATGGTTTGGACATGGTGGTCGAGGACAGGAAAAGATCTGGAGGGTGCAGCCAAACATTGGCCAAATTAACGGCACAATTGATTCATCCAATCTTGGCAAAGTACTAGTCTTTTGAAAATCTTGGTCCAGTCTGTGTGGAAAGCAAAGGAAGACATATTGCAGCTTGGTTGCAGCAGCAAAATAATAATACAACGCGGTCATTTCTATAGTAGCTTCAATCATTTCGTGGCGTTCGTCTGCCTTCCTCCGAATCCTCCGGCTCAGGTTACACACTTGCATGTCATGCGACTGGCGGGGGGCCTCCAACTCGACAGCTGATACTGGAGCTACGAGTTCACTGGCTGAACCAGCTCGATCGCTGTTGACTGACCAGACTTCGCCCCAAAGTACCGTTTCACCGCAGACTGCAGCTTGGTCTCTTGGAACCCCGCATCGAGCGCATCGAGGCTGATGCCCTTGGTCTCGGGCTGGAAGACAGCGCAGACCAATACCGTCACCAGCGAGCAAATGCCGAACATGAAGTAGGGTCCTGAGTTGGAGCGCGCGAGGAACAGCGGCGTTGAGAAGGCGATGACCCAGTTTATTGCCTAGAGAACGAATCAGTCAAAGAGAATGAAAGGGGAAGGGGGGGAAGACTCACCCAGCTGAAACACTGCGCGAGGCTCGTGGCGGGCGCGCGGGTGCGCTTGGGCTGTATCTCGCTGGCGATGACCCGGATGACGACCGCCCAGCTGGAGATGAACGCCGCAATAAACACGTAGATGAGCGCAATCAGCGTGCGCTTGCCGTTTTGCGTCTGTGCCGCACCGGACGCGTACAGAGAGCCCATGACGAGCATGCATCCGGCGATGACTGAGCCGCCGCCAATCATCTGAGTGCGGCGGGCCCCTGGGTGGGGTGAGCATATGGAGGAGCGAACGGGAAGGGGAAGCATACATTTGTCCTGAAAGAATAGAGACCCGGCAGTAAGAACTACCATGACGATTCCGGACACTCCAGAGGCCAGGAAGGACGCAGAGGTGCTGGACAGACCTGCTTGTTGGAAAAGAACTGGGGCATACTGTAGAGAACATTAGAATAAGAAATGAACGGAAAGCGCCGACTTACGTAGAGGACTGCATCGATCCCGCATGCCTGCAGTACTCGTGAGAACTAAGCCATATGAAACCGTCGAGGCGTACCTGCTGCATTCCCATGAGGAACAGACCAAAGAAAGTGCGAAAGCGGACATCCTTCGCCCACAGCTCTTTTGCCTGTTGCTTGAAAGTCTGTTTTGCAACCACCGTGGCAGGTCGGTCAGCCTCTCCCTCCTTGCGAATTTCGGTCAGTTGGAGCCCCAGCATGACAGTAGCGGCCTCGGCGTCGACTGGACGGTGGACGCTCAGCAGCCAATGTGGGGAGTGGGGAAAGAAGGGCGTCCCGATGGCGAGTATTATGGCGACGACGGCTTGGAGACCTAATGGTAGCCTCCACGAGAAGCTGCCTGCATACTTGACGGTGCCAAAGCACGTAAAGTATCCTTGTATCGTTGTGTGAATATCTTGTGTGCCGCGAAAAACAAAGTATCCACCTGAAGCCACGCCCAGCGTGTTGGCAAGTTGCACGATAGTCATGGTGCGTCCGCGCTTCGATGCGGGGGATATTTCGATAACATAGACCGTGATACTCGATATGAAAATCCCCTGGCCAAGCCCGGTCAAACCTCTCCCGACAAAAATTTGCGGGAGGGCTCTTGCAGAACATGCAATGGCGCATCCCGCGGAGAAGATGAATGCGCCGAGCGAAATCGTATATGTGCGGGAAATGCGATCCGACAACGCCCCCGAAAACATCGAGGAGAGCGCGGCCGTCGCGATAATTGTCGCGACGAACAGACCTTGAACTGTGGCCGATATATCCCCAAACTGCTCTTTGAATTGAGCCATTACAATAATCGGCCCGATACTGGAACGCTTCCGTTAGCCGCTGAGATGATAAAAACGAAGAATAGACTTACCTGCCGGTGTCAAAGCCCCATAAGAAACCTCCAAGGGCGGTGAAAAGGGCGGGCCAGACGTATGTCGGAACCCTAGGCCGTTTCAACGCCCGGACGAGAGGTGCTGTACTGGTCGATGAAACTCGGAGTGGGATACGCGGGCGCTGGAATTCCATGGCAGATTGGCTGAATAGTCGATTTTTGGAGTCCTTTGTAGAAACTGCGCCAAAATTGATTGGTAGTAAAGGACAAGAGCGAAGATAAGGTCACTTGCACTACGGGCTCTGCTTGCCGTTATTATATGAGCTGGGCTCGGCCGATTGAATTTTTGTGTTGGGCAACCCCTACGCCTCGGCCCTCGGAGCGACTGGCTGTAAAATGAGCCTGTCGGCCGAACACGACTTGCGCTTTTCGATGGATAGCCCACAAAGGGCGATTGAGATAAGATTGAGATAAATTTAAATCTGCAGGTGTCTGCAAGGCCAAAAAGTGGTTTGGATACTAATAGACGTTTTGGGATACATATGGTTTTGGGAAGCTGCAACGTTACACACTTGATATCTTAATATCGAGTTCCTGTACAGTAGGCGTGTTGCTCGACATTGGGGACAAACTCGAGGACGACCAACGACGGACGCTGACAAGGAAGCTGCGCGTCGGATGAGATTCGGCCCAAATCGGGAATCGGATATATTCGGTTGCTCAACTTGCTCTTGCTTCTGACCCTGGTCTTGCCACCCGTGCAATGACTTGACCTTTCGAATTCCTGGGAGACTATTCCAGGTGCTTCATACAGCTCGGTAACGGTGTGCTATTTCGGCCACAAACCCGAATCCGACAGCCTTTGTTACAGGATCGTCGAATAGCTAATCGCCCTCCAGCGTCTAATCCCTGCTCTCAGTAGCTAATACCCCTCACCCCGCCGCGCTGATCCGGAAAACCACCACTGGCACTCTTGGGCTTCGAAGGACGCCAGTATCATTACAGCCAGTAATCTATAATGGTCTGACGAACTATACTCTCGCTCGATACTCCCAGTCCATCTGAGCGAGTAGTGCTTGCTGGAAATACTCTACCGGCAGGCCTTTGGGTTGCGGCCGCAAAACCGGATTAATTGCTGTTCTTGTCGCGGAAGGAAGGAAGTAATACTCTCAATGGCCAATATCCCTCACCCCTGCCGTCCTGATCGCCGAAAAACCAACTCCTCCTGTGCGCAGAATGGACTAGCAGAATTGACAGTGAAGCCTGTGCAACACTACGGTGATTGGTGGCGTATTTGGCTCGCAGAAACGAAATAAAAAGGACGCTTGAATTTTTTTTCGAGGCTATTGTCAGCATGTCGTCCAGAATGCCCCGCGACTACACCGATTTCACTCATGACGAAGAACAGCCCACCAATGCCAACGTCGACATGAGCACCATTGAACTCCGGGCTGAAGATTTATATGACCAAGAAAAGGTCGACCTCGTCACTCTTGTGATGGGTAATGTCTTTAAGCTGCTTCAATGTGACGACAAGGGTCTTTCACCCGAAGAAGTTGAGCGCCGGCTTGGCCTCTTCGGTCCCAACAGGCTCGAACAGGAGGACCAGAACCCGTTCTTACAGGTGACCTTTTTCCTCCCTTCGTTTTCGCCCGTGTTGATTTATTAGTTCTTAACTTTTATGTGGAATCCACTCTCCTGGGTCATGGAGGCCGCCGCGCTCGTGGCCATCGTCCTTTCCAACGGCGACGGCCGCGCCCCCGACTGGGAGGACTTTCTCGGCATCACCCTTCTCCTCCTTGTCAACTCGGGCATCGGTTTTTACGAAGAGCGCGGGGCCGGCAACGCTGTCAAAGCGCTTATGGACTCGCTCGCGCCCAAGGCAAAGGTCAAACGCTCCGGTCGCTGGTCCGAGATCGATTCTGCTGAGCTCGTTCCGGGCGACATGATTTCTTTCAAGATTGGGGACATTGTACCCGCCGATTGCCGCCTCACCGAGGCAGTCAATGTTTCCATCGATGCGGCGGCATTGACGGGCGAGTCCCTCCCAAAATCCAAGAAGTCCGACGACTTTTGCTTTTCGTGCGTAGCCTGTCAATCAGTTTATTTTGTGATTTAATCCCCCACTTCAGTGGCTCCATTTGCAAGCAAGGAGAAGCCGAAGGCGTGGTCATTTCGACTGGCGCTAATACCTTCCTGGGGCGCACGACTTCACTTGTAGGATCAGAGGACGATTCCACTGGGCACCTGCAGAAGATTTTGGCTCAAATCGGGTCCTTCTGTCTCGTTGTTATTGGAATCTTCGTACTGGCGGAAATCCTGGTCCTCTACGCCGGCTTCCGCTACAGCTACCGGCGTGGGCTGGACAATATCCTAGTGTTGCTCATTGGCGGCATCCCGATCGCGATGCCCACGGTGCTCAGCGTGACGCTTGCCGTCGGCGCGCAGCAGCTCGCCAAGCACAAGGCCATCGTGACGCGCATCACCGCGATCGAGGAGCTCGCGGGGGTGACCATTCTGTGCTCGGACAAGACGGGGACGCTTACCACCAATAAACTCACCATCGACCGCGAGACGATCATCACGTACACGCCTCAGTTCAGTGCGGACGACGTGATCCTGCTCGCGGCGTACGCCTCGCGGACAGAGAACCAAGATGCGATCGACGCGAGCGTCGTGCTGGCGCTGGGCGACGCGGACCTGGCTCGCGCGGGCATCACGCTCCTCGACTTCAAGCCGTTCGACTCGAACAGCAAGCGCACGGAGATCACGTACCGCGATGAAGCGACGGGGCGGCTTAAGCGCGTAACGAAGGGGATGACGGCCAAGATAATGGAACTGTGCTCGCGAAATAGGACGGCAGACTTGGAGGATCGGCTAGAGGCCGACGTGAAGGATTACGCGCAACGGGGGCTGCGCGCGCTCGCGATCGCATACGAGGAGGTCGACGGAAATGAATTTATGGCCCCGGGGAATGGATTCGAGCTGATTGGCCTTCTTGCGATATTTGACCCGCCCCGGGGGGATACCAAGCAGACGATTGACGAGGCGCTTGCGCTTGGGGTCAAGGTCAAAATGGTTACCGGCGACCAGCTTGCGATCGCGAAGGAGACCGGACGCAGGCTCGGTCTGGGCGACCACATGTATCCTGCCAAGGTGCTCAGAGAAGGACCCGCAGAAGATTCACCTTACCGCAACTTGGATCAGCTCATTATGGATGCGGACGGATTTGCGGGGTATGTGTCGCCGCTGTCGCTTAAACTGCTGCTCTCATTTCAATTGCAGAGTCCTCCCGGAACACAAGTATGATATAGTCAAACGACTGCAGGGATTAGGGCATCTTTGCGTCATGACTGGTATAGTTTCCTCTTACTCTCTTCTTCGTACACTTACCTTGGTTTGCAGGTGATGGCGCCAATGACGCACCCGCCCTCTCCCGCGCCAACGTCGGAATTGCTGTGGAAGGCGCAACGGACGCCGCTCGTAGCGCTGCCGACATCGTACTCACTGAGCCCGGTCTCTCCACCATCGTCCACGCCATCCGCGGCTCCCGCATCATCTTCCAGCGTATGCGCAATTACTCGATTTACGCCTGCGCTGTCACCATCCGCATTGTCGTCTGCTTCGCCATTCTTGCATTTGCGTACAAGTTCGACTTCCCGCCGTTCATGATCCTTATTATTGCCTTGCTCAACGATGGCACGATCATGACGCTATCCGTGGATCGAGTCCTGCCCAGCAACACGCCGGATAGCTGGGACCTCACCGAGATTTTTAGCTACGCGGTCGCATATGGATTGTACCTCACGCTGTCGACGTATGTGCTTTCTCCCGCGTGGTCTATGTCCGCTCACGATGTTCCATCGCAGTGTGAGCTTCGTAGTTATCATCCTCCAAACCACCTTCTTCCAAGACAAATTTGGCGTGGCCCTCGGCAGCTCCCCCGTCCAGCACAACGACTACCAACTGAATATGGTGGTCTATCTACAAGTCGCAATTATTTCGCAGGCCCTCATCTTCGTCACACGGTCTCATGGGTTTTTCTTCATGGAGCGGCCGTCGACAGCGCTGATTGGAGCCTTCTGCGTGCGCCCAGCTCATCTCGAGTATCATCGCGGCCTATGCAAACTTTGGCTTCACCAAGATTCACAGTATTAGCGGCGGCTGGATCGGCATTGTCTGGGTCTGGGTTCGTTACTCCTTAGCGGGCGTCTGCGCAAACGAACTGATGAATGCCTCGCCCCAGAATATCGTGTGGTTTATTCCATTGGACTGGATCAAGTTCGCGATGAAGGCGACGGTGATCAAGCACCTCCGTGAGAGGCGTCTGGCGCAACAGGCCAAGCCCCCGACGGTGGACGTCGGCAGCTCCGACATATCACGCATTCGGTCGCACACATCCCGCCACGAGAGCTTGTATTCGAACCGGGTTAGCTTTATTAGGCGCGCGGTGCGTAAAGTAGGCTTTGGTCAGAAGATTTCGGTGCAGCCTGAGGAGCTGCAGCGCTTTGGTACGATTCAAGCACATCGTGTTGGCGTTACATTGGCGAGAAATCCGAGCCGTACTGTTGAAGCTTGACACTTTCCTCTATGTATTTTCGAATAGACAGCTTCTTTTGGGAACGCCGCGGCGAAGACGGTCCGCCATCAACGTTGCGCTGATGTTCGCCGATGTTCGCCTAAGAATCAGATTCTTCCTCTTACCTTCACTCTCAGCGACGACTCTCTTTGAACCAGCATCTTCCCTGATAAACCATGGGGGATTCTTACATCAAGTACAAAGTGTTGGTCACTGGTTTCGGCGTAAAGGCTCTACTGTCCTCCTCGCGCCAGTTGTTATTAAAATGTCTCTCAGCCCTTTGGGACGTACAAAGAAAACCCATCCTGGCTGGCCGTCAAAACCCTGCACGACGCCGTTATTCCCACCGCGCCCACTCGCGGGCAGCCTCCGAAAGGCCCCAAACCAGATTCCATCCATCTTACCTCTTTGAATATTCCCACTGTGTACGCTGCAGTGCTAAACACCCTACCCGATCTGCACGCTCAGCCTCCGGTTCTCCCCTCGCTCTATACGCCTCCTACTACCCGCCCCCTTCCGGAGGATGGCTTTAACTTGATCGTCCATGTTGGTGTCGCGGGCCCGGGACCTCTGCGAGCCGAGCGCCTTGCCCACAAGACGGGCTATCAGCTTCCGGACTACGAGCGACAAAGCCCACCAATCATAATTGGCGGAGGCAACTTGCGTGGGTTTGGAAGCCCGCGTTACGGTGATGAGTTCGCCAATGAGCTGTTCACCTCGATCGACGTCGATACTCTTGTAAAGGATCTGACGGAGGGCCTGAATCCATTGGTCGGTTGTTTTGCCGGTGACTGTCCTTTGATAGCTGCTGATTCTTTGGTTTGCAATAGTCGATTGTGACCTCCGACGATCCAGGCCGATTTCTCTGCGATTTTATTTATTATTGCTCACTTGCTGAGTCCCAGCGTGCAGGCCGGGGGACCCCGGTACTGTTCATTCACTGTCCTCCCATCGACAAGAAGTTGAGCACCGCTGAAGTTGCGGAAGGCGTCCGGCGAATCATCTCGCATGTCTGCGCGCACTTGTAATTTTAAACTTGGGATAAATTGTACAACAATAAATTTTCACTTTGGTTTTTTGGAATCTGTTGTACGAACCCTTTGAATTCTTCCGTGGGCTGCTCGGCGACAAGTGCTGGAGGGCACGATTTGGCTCAGCCAAACACATCAGCACAGCTTGACTTGCGGATAACCTGCGCTCCTTTCACTGCGAAAATGGCTCGGCCTCGATTTGAACCCTCACCGTGCTCTATTTCCTCACAAGTATCATCTCTCGGCCCCTCCTGGCTACCCTTATTATCTGCGCCTGCCGATTTTCCTCTTGAAATTGTCAGTCTCTGTCAAGCCCCGGGAACCTCCATTCATCCGAGCCTGTAGTTCGAAACCGCTGTTTCTCAACTAATCCATCACCCGGAATACAACTCAACCCTGATATTAAGGTCCGACCTTGTAAATGAGACTACTTCGGACTTTCCTGCGCTCATTCCTGCACTGGACGGTCTTGTGCCACTCTCAAATATCCACCGACGTCTTCTGCCCCGACGACCAGGGCGTGATGAGCCCTTGGAACAGCACTGTACTCTCTACGGCTCTGAATCGGACCCAAACACCCTCATCCTGACTCCCATCATCCCCCCAGGCGGCTCCCTGCCTTATTATCACCCTGCTGTTTCGCATCTTGGGTTTCGTTACATTGATGCAACCACGCCCCCCACCCTCCGTCTTGAGGTCGTGCCTTTGTCGGCCGATGCTGAAATAGACCCTAACTCTCGTTTATATCGCACCGGTCTATCGCTTCTTGACGCGCTGCATCGCTATGGGTGGGGTGCCCTCACCAACTACAAGAAACGCGTGCACCACGACTGTGTCGTTCCCCGTGAGATCTACCAAGACTTATACCTCGTCATGCGAGAGCGCTTCAAAGGGCTCGTAGATACATGGGTCGAGAGTACAGATCCTCTCAAGCACGTTTTCGAGGTGGGTTGACGGCTCCCACGCGTTTGAGCGATCTAACTGATGCACTAGGACATTGGAATCGCCACATTCCTAATCCTTCTATGGAAAGACACCTATCCCCCGCCCCCTACATCGGATGTTCCCCCAGACGAACCTTGGCTTGGCTGGGGCCGTCCCCCAGGCGGATTTCTCGATTTCGGGTCAGGGAAATACTCTTTTCTCCCTCGACATCAACTGACGTCCATGCTAGCTGCGGCAACGGTCTCCTCACCCACATCCTCCTCTCCTGCGGCTACCCGGGCCTCGGGATCGACCTTCGCGCGCGCACATCGTGGACGACCTACCCCGCACACACCCAAGCCCACCTCCGCGTCGACGCCTTCGACCCGCAGAAGACGCTCGCTGCTGGCGCGCCGGCGAGCATGTACACCACGCCCGCAGGTCAGTTCGTCATTGCGAACCACGCGGACGAGCTAACGCCCTGGGCCCCGCTCCTGGCGACGCGCGCGCGGGCCAGTGGATTCCTCAGCATCCCGTGCTGCGCGTGGATGTTCGACATGCGGTTCGAGCGCGGGAAGGCAGGGGTGAGGGCGTTTACCCCCGCGGGAGGTGGAAACGGGGAGGGCGAGGACGACCTGGCGGCCCTCGTGGAGAGTCTGAATCTCGGGGCAGATAGCGGAAACACCTCGGGGTATGCACAGTATCGGATTTGGCTTGCCCAGCTGCAGCGGCACTGTGGGTGGGAGGTTGAGTGCGAGGTTTTGAGGATCCCCAGCACGCGTAATTGGGCTCTTGTCGGTGCGTTGGCCCACTTACCAGATTCTCCGCTCTAACACTTTTCTATCTTAGGCCGGCGACGCCTAGGCGGACACGAGGAAGCGCAGGCGAACGTCGATGCAATTTTGCAGGGTGTCTCTGATAGAGGGATTTTCAAGACGCGCACCCCCGAAGGAAAGGCTGGGCACTAGGCGATGTTTGGCGTTGACCCCTGTTCAAAACAACCCATATTGCCTCGAAAAGGAAATTCTTGCAAAACGAAAGTGATAAATTGCAACGGGAGTTTGCATGGTTTCCCTTGTTTAAATGGCATTTGCTTGCTACATGGCGAATAAATAGATGTACAAGTGTTGTGTAAACGGTGTCGCGTAACGATTGCCAAGTAATAAATAGGTAACGGGTGAAATGTACCAAAAGGAAGGGGGTAAATCAAAGCTGGTTAGGGTTCAGTGCGTTGTATCTCGGGCAAAGATTTTTCCAAGCGTCTGAACGGAGTTTCAGTTTGGAGTCGTTCACGCGAAACGGGTTTCACTTACTTGGAACAACCTCCTTGGAGACCGTCTGGACGTCTTCGGCAAAGACAACGGCGAGGCCACTGTTTTCCACCAATCAGCTCCTGGAGGTTTGCAATACGCGGAACTTACACTTCAAGGTGGATGTCAATGTGGCTGCATTCGAGCGTTAGGAGGTTGGGTTCACGAAGAGGAGGAAACATGAAGCGTACCAATGCAGAAACCAAGGACCGGCGTTGTCGGTTACGAATCTGGAGTGGGACGAATAAGCATTGCTCGAGGGGCATCGATAGCACGCAAACTCACCTAAATGTGGCGTTATCTCCCGGGAATCCTAAACAGCGTAAATCAATCATCTGCCTCAGCAAACGAAGTGAACGACGCACCGGTGTTGATAACATCGCGGACCACAGGATTCTTGAAGTTAAACTTGTCTGACCCCGCGCTCTTGACTACGAAGAAATTGTGCTGGACGCAGGACGGTAAGGCGCGGCATAGTAGCAGCGTACAAACAAGTACATACCCCGTGCAAGTGGAAAGGGTGTGGTCCACCTCCGTCTGAGCCGCCGGGGATGCTGACCTCGATAACTTTGTTGGGGGGTAGGGAATAGTAGCTGCCAGAGGGCAAGAGGTTCTGCGCGAGTTGGGTACCACTCAGAATTTGCAGTAAAGCAGGCGCAGAGGGCGGGTAAAACGACTGCAACCCCGTCAGCACGGTGCTAGTATTGCGGGTAGGATAATGAAACGCACCACGTTGTTGAGCAGGTACCGCACCACAGGATTGACGCTGACGCCGATGTTGAGATTAATCACGACATCAGCGCCTCCGGGACGTGGGAGTCCGGGGACGGCAACGGGCACCAGCGGATGGAGGTTCGTCTCGACAAGCGGGTTGGCGCTTGTCGTGTTCTTTGTCGTCGGGTCACTGTTCGGTGCGGCAAGGTATCGGAGGATGGCCGAGTTCACTCCGCCGGTGAAGCTGGTGTCTCCAAAGTTCGGTACGCTCCTGATCCAATAGTTGGAAATCTTCTGGTTGGCCGTCAATACAAATGAGTAACGTTGGCCCGTGCTGATAATACATTTCAGTTGGTTTTCGGGTTGAATATGGAATGACCCACTAGATTTGAATGCTGTCGACAACAAGCGGCTGGGTCGACACGCCGTCAGCTTCAATGACGGTCATGGTGTGACCATCGATGCTAGAAATGCGGTCAGTACCGATATCGAGATGGGATAAAAAGGACTAACCTGAAAACGAAGTTGGGTTCGCACGACATTGAAATTAGCCGGAACCGATACTATGATCGTTGCATTATTATTCACCGGATTATTGTACGTGAAATAGACAACTCACGCGTAAGCCCGGAACGACGGTAATGACTGAAAGTGGGGATGCGGGCTAGAATTGTGGTCAGTACAACAGCAAGGGGATAATGGTGCAGGACCATGAGGACATACTCCGCCGGCAAATCGCCCCTTGCCGTTGATCGTGTTGGTGGTGTACAGGTAAGGGATCGAGGCTCCCCGCGCGGGAGAGTGAAACCTGAAGTAAAATCAGTGGTCGTTGAAATAACGCGATTCAAAGCACCTACCAATCAGCGAGCGAAATGATGGTTGACGCTGAACAGTTCAACATAAACATAGATGTGCGAATGCTTTACGTACCATCATCGATGTCCTAGGTTGATAATAAAAATCAAGGTCTTTAGGAAGAGTTCGGACTTACATAGAAATGTTTCAAAGGATCATTCGGGTCATATATAATCAACGGCCCTCGAAGCCCGTCGCAATACTGGGTTGCTGGGAGGGCGTAGAAATGAGCTCGTGCCAAGATTCCAGGGAAACCACAAACACAAATGGGAGTGGTACCAGAACGTGCTAACAATCATTAGCGAGTAAATTAGACGGGGCGGAGTAATTACCCAGCCTAGAAAACGAAGTTGGGTCATTCGGTATTTTTGAGATAGTTGTTGCACACACCTGGCCAGTCGGAGTAAAATCGTAAAGGAAGCTATCGTTGGCAGCAATAGGACATTCTAAGAGAAAGGGGTTAGAAGAGGAAAAATCCACGGTGGCAGTACGCACGAGTAACGAAAGAGGTTCTGATGCAGATGTTAGAAGGTCGGTCAGAAGGAAAGAGAAGGAAGAACATGCCCGTCAGCCCAGCTTGTGCCATCTTGAAAGACGCCGTGCCAGTGCTAGATGATGTTTTAGACTGTGACGAATAGTTCAGAGTTAGAGGTGAACGCTTGCGATTGAAGTAGACCGGAGCATTGTGGGGTCGGTCAAGGAATCGACAACGTTGATGGACATTCGGTCCCCCTGTATAGACTTGAGTATTTATTGTTTCTTCCTGGAGTGAGGGTTTTGTATACTACCTTATTGAGAAGGATTGGCGTTCCGGGAAAGGTTCCACCAGCCAACACGGCTCTAAATCGAATTTAGTCGTTCTTCTGCCCAAATAGTGTGTGCGGGCGTACGATCGGGAGAACCCGTCAAGGTTAATATTTTTGTTGACGATCTGGAGGGTTGTAACCCTCCCTGAACCGACACTGGCACTGACGGCAGCAGCGGAGCTGCCTGAAAGCAACGAAAGGGCTAAACAAACTGCGAAATTCATTGTGAGGAAGAAAGCAGTTGGCGGGAAAGGAAAGGAAGCAAAAGGGAGAAACCAAACCTCTCCGAGCTGCCCAGTATCTTTAATAAGGTGATCAGCGCCTTTTTGCCGATCACGCAAATTGGGCGCAGGTCAACTTGAAACTCTGCGATCCGCGCATGAAAAGCCCGAGACGTGATTAAATCCTGAGACGTGATGGGGAGGATCTCACTTAAGTACCGTTTAGGAAGGATAAGACTCGAGATAAATTGATCAGCGCGGTTTGAGCGCGGTCCCTTTGGACCTTGCTCTTGGCCTTTGAGAGCCTCTTCCTTGTTTGCTCGAAAGCTCTTGCAAGACTCGGACGAGGAACTGAAGCCGCGACCGGATCTAGGAAAAAGATGGCGGTTGGTAGGTATAGGGAAAGCTCGATCAAATCTTGGCCTTCGCGGCACGTGGGGGCCCAAGTGAGCCCAAGTGCCGCGAAGGCCAAAATTTTCAGTCTAGTTCGGAGTAAATTGAACAAATAAGTGCTTGAATAATACCGCCGACTCCGGACAAATTTCGAGAGATCCAAGAGAACTTGAACTGGTAGGGAGAATCGTTGTCATCGGCGCAGACTCGTGGGTACTTAGTCGAAACGGGGGGGAGGTCGCGGGTTCCCCATTTGTCTTTATAGAGGGCGGTCAAAGCAGGCCAAAGGGTGGCAGTTGACTTTGAGTTGAGGGAGCGAAGAGGTGTTTGGCCCTGCGTGGCAAGAGCATCATTGTGTCAACGATTGCCGAGCACAGCCACAATTTACTATCCCACTTTTGTCACGATGACAATCTGGGGGCGCCGTCACGGAGCGTGAGCGTCGACAGGTGAATGTGCGCAGGGCGACGCAACAAGTTTCTCAAGCTTCCCCGCGTGAAGGTATAATAATCAACCAACAGTGGAATCAGTTTGGAATCAGAAATTGGCGAGACAGCGAGACGTACTAGGGGCGGAAGCTAGACGAGGGAGGTTTCGCAGTTGCACGTGCGCGCTCACGTCTGGCATTTTGAGAAATCCGTCGGCCAGAGTATCGAGCAGAATGCGGGGGATTGATTTTACGGATACCTTCGTCGAAAAATGCGCGCGTCGAAAATGGGGGCCCCAGCAAGGAGATCAAGCTAAGTCGCACACGAATCACTCCATGCACTTTGAGTATCACCACGTTAATGAATGACAAAGACCCCGTGACCGCGTTCAGTTCAGTTCACATGTCGGGATGTCCCCAAGCACAACGGAAAGAAACGAAAATAATTTCCTTGAATTGTGAGGTCTTCTTTACCTTGGATTTAAGTCAGATACACGAGCAAGAGATAATTAGATCAACTTGGCTCATGGCCGAGCACGAGAAAGATGAGGTTGAATACTGTCTCTTCAACAAATCCCAAACTTGATACTGTTCTGCCGCGTCGATATCAATCCTTGAAATTTTGATTCCATTGCATGGCAAACGGTCGGATTCCTTCGGTGAGACTTCGATTCGAAAGAGTGGTCAGAAGAACTTTTTGTGACAGCCCCAGTCTATAGAGCCTCCGCTCGAGCTTCAAGTTGAAGGAAGAGAATCAGCTAGGGAATTTTATGACAATACACATGATAGGGAGGAATGACCGGAGCATCGAACAGGCGACGAGTAACCCTAGTAAGACGATACTTGGATCGCGGAGCTCTTCGGATGTGTCGTGTCGTAAGTCGCCTGGGGTATAAATCCCGTCTCCTGCGGAAGAAAATTCCGGTCTTCCGGCGACGGAAGTCCGAGAAGGATTTTTGAGGTCCTGCTTTCCATCGGGAAACATGGCCGCAGGGAGTGGCACTCGAGGTTTGTCTGCCGAGCAGGTTCGATTTTTCGGCGACCACCGCATCGGATCAGCTGCACAACGAAGAACGTCGCTTTTTGCCCCACAAGTAGTGTGCCTCAACCTGCTGACTCGAAATATAAATAAGGTATACGCATGCGTAGGCCGAACCAAGCATTAGACTACTTGGTTTGTTCGTCAATTCGACGATTAATTCCTCCGAGAAGAACTTTAATCAATCCATCTGCGGTGACAGGACTCAATTTCGAGTACGGGGTGGTATCAACGATATCCTAGAACAGCACTCAGCCTAGATCGACATTCCAAAAAGAACAGAAGAAAAGCACCCTGATATTCCCTGTCTTGTGAAGGTCATCATCGAGTTCCTTGAGCGCTTTGGTGGCTCGTCTGTCGTCTCCTATCTGCACGAACTGGATCCCCAACTGCACAGAATGAGACCCGCCACCTGGGAGTGAATATTACATACTTGTATCATACAAAGATTCGACATGGCCTTGAGTCGACTTGCGGCGTCGATAATCGAAGTTTTGGGGTCATCGGCTAAGTAGCCAGGTTTAGGGGAGGGTTGCACACTGACAAAGTCAACTCACTGGCCTCGCCATCAGAAATAACAATCACGTTTGTTCGTTTAATGGCCTCGCCGGACTTCTTATCCCTGGGTGTCCCGTCCGCGTCGATCTGTGCCTCTTCCAGCAAACGAAGACGGGCCTTCAATATCTGGTCGAGGCGTTCTCCAGTGGGGGTGGCACCAGAAGGCTTTACTTTGTCAAACAAAGCTCGTACCTCTGACGGTGACTAAAGCGCTCGTTGGAATGAATATCTCGTGCGCTGAGCCAGAGAAAAACCTTGATATTCAGAGTCTCTCTTCGATGGTTCAGGAAATATATATCGATTCCGTCGGTGTCGTATTGTTGAGCTGTTTCGGCCAATTTCTCCAGAGCCTCCCCGGCCTAGAAAAAGGATGAATGAGTACCAGCCGCTGTACCTCGAACCTTCAATTTCACCTCATACCAACGAGTCTTGCCTTTCTTGGAGCCAGGTAGTGTCATGGACCCGGAGTCATCGACGAGGATGACTGTGTCATACTTCTTTAAGATTTCCAAGGCATCTTCCATAGTCTCTCGGCGCATCGGTTTCTTCAGCCCTTCAGATGCATTGATCATTCAAGTAAATCGCAGGAAGAAGAAACCAGAACCTACAACTTGAAGATTTGTACTTGCTCGTCGATTTACTGCGCCTATGGGTATTCGGGACTACTAAGCTTTCATAGGATGGAGGCGCGGTATCTCTTGCGTCCGCAGAGCGGCTGCGAGTGTGCCCGAAGACCGCGGAGAGGAAAGAACGTCTCCGGGGACCCTCTGCTTCCCCAAGAAAGTGAGGAGGCCATTGCCCGGTCTCAACTGGTAAATCCGAGGCTGACTTGGAGTAGGTCGTCGAAAAGATAAACGGTTTTTCCATGTAGGAGCTGACGACGGAAAGTGATCAAGACAAGAGCTGGACCATGAGTGACGCTGGCAGCCACGAAGTGGGCGGTTAAAGAAATGATGGTGATGTGTTATTAGACCGTCACCTATTTTGGTCGGTGATGCCGCACGCAAGCTGCATGCGTTCAAAGTTATTTCTGACTTTTAGTAATGCGCTGAACGCGCGTTCATGCAACTTGAAGCCCTCTCTCGACAAGGATCTGTGCGCAACGGACCCGTTGTTCGGCCACTCAATTGATTCAATTGATTCGTGGATATTTCGCTCGGGATAGGATAGGATTGCCGACGCCAGGTCCCGGATCGGAACGACCAGCGTCCGTACTACAAGGTGTACTAAGTAACACATGCTACGGATGCATCTTGTGAACTAGCCCGCCTCTAATGTTGGCTTGTGCGGTAATCATTTCTGGACTTCATAATCACCAACCCACGGGAATTGAAGTGATGTGTCGACATCTGATACGGGAATTGGCAACTGGAGAAAACAAATAATAATTGAGAGAGCCGGCGAGAGGTTATCTGAGATCGGTTCAATTCTAACCTCTTCTGGCAATATATTCCGTCGTATGACCCAAGTACACCTCTACTCGTATCCCATCATATCGAGATGGAGATATATATACCCACAATTACCACGCGCGGAAGGACATTCAAGGACAGGCATCAGTGGCAGCTGCACGTGTGTTCAGTTTCTTTCTGAAAAGTTTTAATTGGTACACAATGAGGTGCCAAACAACTAATTTCAACCGTGAAAGAACGTACGCAGAAGGGTAGAGAAGCCAAGAACCAGCGCCCATATGTGAGCGATGCGTGAACAGACTGTTAGAGCTCATCGCTACGCGCGGAAGGTAAAGATCCTGGCCTCCAACTTCTGGCCTCGGAGGTGGCAGGTACCGTCCAACCGAAGTTGCATGCAGAAATAAGCGTGGAAAGCATGCGGAGGTCGAACGTTGCTGTCACAACCGCTTGTGATGAGATCACTACCATCAAAAATATCAAGCCGAAAGTAGTAACCTGCCGCTGAAAGGTGAGAAAAGTTTGGGTTTAGATTTCTATGTATCTCTAGCCACCGCATTCGCAAATACAAAATATAAAGAAATCGGAGGAAGGCAGTCTAAGTATGTACATCTACACCACTAAGAATCAAAAATGGCGCCGTAGGCCGGGATACCTCGGCTTTCCATACCAAAAACAACTCGCCGTGTGAGCTTAGGGTTCGAAATAATAAATACCGCCTCCGCTTGGGATTCTACCACAAGCTTGTAGGTGATAGCCACCATATCTGGTCGACCGTCGGTGCGGGTATCTAAATGTGAATGACAAGTCAACCTCGAACTCGGTCGAAAGGAAAAGACAAACCCCAAATCCAAGCCTCCGGATCAGCCCTCTTAACTGCCTCCACAATTTTGTCCCCATATGTGACTTGCGGACTCGGTGTTGACCAGAAGATCCGCCGCGGGGTAACATCTGCATAAAACAGGGAAAGACAGGGCCCAATGCCGCTACCTGTGGCGACGACCACGATCTTCTTGAATAGCTTCGAGGTATACAACAAGCCATGCATGGGAAAGCCGCGGATCCACAATTTTTTCGGCGGGTGCGAGATGCACTCACGCGTCCAGTCGCCGGCGTTGGAAACAACGAGAGAAAAGCCTTTCGGGCCACTGCCGTCATCGTCCGGGACTGTAGCAAACGCGTGCCATTCCAGTAGAGGTCTGGTTGAAATTTTCAACCCGTAGAACGGCGCCATGTCACGATATTTGAAGTGGAGGCGGATGGCGTGGCTGGAGAGAACTTCGGGGTAGACCTTGTGTCGACGCAGGCGCCCCCATGAAAGAATTGAACAGCTGGTAGAAATGCAGAGTGTCCAGAAATTTGGTGTACTGATGAGGTAGCGGCCGATAGACGGTGGGCCGGCCTCAAAGACTCGGTACTCGTTCGCTGAAAAGATAGAGTGCATCCAGAACGTCGTGAGCGCGACCCAGCCCGAATATCGATGCACCGCCTCGAAATAGTCGTGGTAGCGCCGCCTCAGAACGGGATGCGCGGCAGCGAGGATGAAGATGAACATGGTGACGAGGACGTAGGAAGTAGCTAGATTGGCAAGCGCCCATTTATTGGGGCCCGCGATGTAGTCCCTGGTGGTCACCGCGGTGTACATGATGTACCAGACGACAGCCGCAACGCCGGCGCCGCTGTGCGCACCGCCGTAATGGAACACCTTGGCGAGACGGGAACGAAGCCATAACGGTGCACTGTGGGGACATGCCACCGCTATCTCATATGCGAGATTCACAAAGTTTTCCTGTCGAAAGAGAAGTGTCACCATGAGATTGGCCGACGCAGCGCTTCCAACGCTCGGGGCCAGCGGGCGACCGTCCGTGCGAACGACGAACACGATGAAAGCAATCAAGTTGGCGAAGAAGATTATCGTGAATGTCTTGCGGTAGTATGTAAACACAACGTCTGCGAGGCGAATTTAGTCAGAATGAACCGAAGTAGGCGGCTGGGAAATTCCGTACGATGCAACCATCTCGTGAAACTCGATTGTCCTAGTTTCGGCGGGAGTTCCAAGTCAGCAGGAACGTCCGGCTTGACAACCTCCTTGACCTCCGCCTTTTCAACGTCGCTCGAATGAGTCGACACTGCAGCAGAGTTCGACTGCGGCGTTGGCGTCGTCTCGGGGAAAGTCACGGCGGCCTGCTGTCATTAGGCAAATGGTAGGAGGAATCCAAATGGCACTACTCGCCTCAACCATCTTGCCTGGGGGTAGGAGGAGGAAGATAAGGTGAAGGGTCGTTGGCACGCTCTATTTAAGGCAGCGAGCATACATCAGCATCGGTGAAAGAGCGGGAGGGAGGGAAAATACAGGAGATGCAACGGCGTTAAAAATCAACTTCCGGCGGCAGAAAGGCAGCGCTTTGCCAAGGCGAGGGGAGCGTACCAAGCTTTTTACGACCGAAGCCGTGGAAGAAATGCAGCATAAGCGTGAGTTGAGGCTGGCCAAAGCTTCCGTGCACATCTTCGAATCTTGGCGTTGCAACAGAATATCAGTTAAGAAGAAGACGAGAACCGCCGATGCAAATGTTATCCGAAAGTTGGCCTTGATCTCCGAGGGGTACTTCCAGCCGCCAGAAAAGCCCACACTGAAACCATGGGCGCCGGTATCGTGTGATGGAAGGAGTAAACACGCAGCAAGCAGCAGAGAACACATAGGGCCAGGAACTACGAGAATACGGGCCGTTGAAATTATTTTGGCTTCCCGCCGGCAACTCGAATTTTGGTGATTGAGAGCTCCGTTCGGAAAAAGCAGTTACATGCGTATGGTAACTTCAGTATCGCCATCGTGAGATAAACCTGTGGTTAAATGTTAGCAATCTCGCTTAGCGATACGATGCTTGCCGTCGGTGCCCTACGCTCCGCGAGATACTGACTGGACCAGCTCATTAGGTCCGCAGTGGCCTGGCTATCAGCGTCGCCAGCAACGTGGGTGAGGGAAGAAAGCCGAACACGAGGATCACATTCCCCTCCCACAAGGTTCAAAGCACAACGGAAAGAACCTGCACTACCATGATGTAGATAGGCAGAGATGCAGAGATCTTGCTCACGCCAAGGGACCGTCTGGGGATTTGACTTATCGAGGGCGAGATGTTGGCGATTTTGGTGCGCGAAATTTGATTTCGATGCGTCTTTTCAAGATCAACTTGGGAGGAAAATGGCACCACTAAGCCGTTCGCCGCCGTCTGATAGCGCCGTAGGCTCACTGACGCGGGTGTCAGTGCTTCGACTGCATCGTCAAATGCCCGGGCGACGAACCTTGTTCCATATCCGCTGTTCAGCTACAAAAAAATGGCGTTGATCTGGTGGTCCTGGGGCTTGGCGATAGTCTTCCAGAGGTAAAATAGATTGATTTTCTCCAAAATTTCGTGCCTCAAAATATTCCTTGCTCAGATAAGGATCTTGAGGTACGAAAGTTGCGCCGGCTCTGGAAATTCGGCGGCCCCAGGAAGGAAACGTTAGGTGGCGGGGGAGGAAGAGTTTCGGTGGCATTTCCAGCCATCTTCTCTTTACTTTCGCCGGCCTCAGGGGCCTGGGCGAGCCTCGGGCCTGGGCTTAAAATTTTTCAGGCCCAAGCCCAAGGCTTAAGCCCGGGCCTGAATATCTATCACCTACAAAGGTGAGCTTGCTTTAGGTTCGGAGACTGAAATTTGTTTGTCGGAAGCCCCACTCACTACAAGCGATGCTGAAAATTCAGGGTTAAATCTGAAAAGACAATGGAGGAGGAGGAGGAGATGCATTAACCGCGGGTCCCTGGAACCCCATTCACCGAAAGGGGAAATGCGGGGAGTAGGTTCGGAAATACGATTTGGAGGCCGCTTATACTGACGTCGAATATCACGTAGAGTGGCAAGCCTTCGTACTCTTCAACTCTGCGTCTCAGGCCCGGGCCCAAGCCCGGCTTCGGGCTTGGCTTGGCTTCAGCGGGCTCGGGCTTGGGCTTGGAGAATCTCAAGCCCAGGCCGGGGCAGGCCCACTCAGGCCAAGCCGGGACCTCAATTTGCAGGCCTTGCGCTGGGAACTAGGCCAATTTCCTGAGTTTTCCCAATTCCTTGTTCCGCGATACCGAGTGTGGAAGTAGGAGAGTCGCAAGCAAGCGAAGCAAATAATTATCTAAGCAATTAAATTGCGGGCCGTGGATCCGTTGATCTCTTCTTCAATTGATAATTTATCCTGCCCTCACACTCCTGGGGTCCACGGATGTTTGGGCATGGAACATGAGGTCCAAACAAGTCTTCTGTTTGGGGATATTTTTGCCGGGTACCCAAAACAAAACCAAAAATAAGAGATTTTTGGCGAAGTTTAGAGTCAATAAAATGCAGTGTTTGCCCTAAAGGCCTTTATGGCGGGTGAGAATTTGGCAAAGGCCTTGCAAAGGGCAAAGGCTTTGGCCAAAGGGCACGGCAAAGGCCTTTGATCAAATTCCCACGCGGTCCAACACCGGCAATTTTATTCGTGTTACACACCATCTCTACGCACGGTACTCTTCATCTGAGTCTGTCTCCACACCCCCGTCGTCTGGAATGTCATCCTCAGCAGCATTAACCAGCACATCCTTCATTATTTTCATGACCTTCGTGAACGGTTTGCGTCATATGCTTTTTAATTGCTTTTTAACGCATCCCTTGCAGTAGGTCCTCCAGTGAGGTTTATTCTCCTTGACCGTGAAAGAACCCCTTAGCAGGGTCAAGTCTGACATTTGTTGCGCCGGAGGAAGAAAAAGAGAAAAGATCAAAGTGACAAATCAAAATGACGTGGGTCACACGTGATGGTCAAAGGCTTTGGCAAAGGGCAAAATCTTGAGCGAGATCCCCAAAGGCCTTTGCAAAGGCCCCTCAAAGGCCTTTGGCTGGGAAAGGCCTTTGCCCTTTGGGCGAACACTGATAAAATGATTTGTGTTTGCGAATAGAACGGGACGGAAAAATCCTAAATCTTCAGCTCGCTTTTGAGGGAGAAACAGAAGGGATGTTTACCGGCTCAAACAGTTTGAAGCAAAAGAGATTATGTTTTGGCACAATAACATGTTATCTGTTTGACCCCAAAAATGTTCTAGAACAGAATTGATGTTTGCGAGCTTTTTTTTGCTCCGAAAAAAAGCTAATTTTTGGACCGGGAAAATATTCACAAAAAGAATCAATTTTTGGGTTGCTGTTTGCACCTGAACTAAGGCGCGATTGGTGATTGACGCATGACGGTGAGACGCAGTGCCGAGAAAAAGCCAACAAGCACACACTGAGAATTCGCTGCGTGCACCCAAGGTACCCGTCGCGTCCCGCGCTGGCGTGCGTGAAGCGCGCGATGAATGTTTCAGGTGCAAACAGCAACCCAAACATTGATTCTTTTTGTGAATATTTTCCCGGTTCAAAAATTAGCTTTTTTTCGGAGCAAAAAAGGTCGCAAACATCGATTCTGTTCTAGAACATTTTTAGGGTCAAACAGATAACATGTTTATTGTGCCAAAACATAATCTCTTTTGCTTCAAACTATTTGAGCCGGTAAACATCCCTTCTGTTTATCCCTCAAAAGCGAGCTGAACATTCAGGATTTTTCCGTCTCGTTCTATTCGCAAACACAAATCATTTTATTGATTCTAAACTTCGCCAAAAATCTCTTATTTTTGGTTTTATTTTGGGTGCCCGGCAAAAATATCCCCAAACAGAAGACTTGTTTGGACCACATGTTCCGTGCCCAAACATCCGTGGACCCCAGGAGTGTCACAAGAGGCGCGCGATCTTGTTATCGGACACACTATCAACAGCACGTGATGCTTGGGCACCTTCCATATCGGGGCTGATTTGATGGTGCGATGCGTACTCTGTGCTGCTCTTCCAGCCTGCTTTCGATGCTTGTATCCCTCAAGAATAATGTTTCAAGGCTCAGACAGGGCTTAGGTGTAGCAGCTACCCTGGAGACTCCCGAACCATTGTTCCAATTACACTCAATAATAATCTCCCGTCGACGAACCTGCGACTCGTAGTACTAGCCTGTCATCTAAAAATCTGGGAATCCTATGCTCCGTCATATTCTGGATTTCTTAGAGCTCCCAACTCTCAGATTCCTATTTGCCCGTTGAAGATTACTTGTTTTTGGCTATTTTGCACTCAGAGAAACCCCAAAAAATCACTTTTAATGGGAAATGGGCACATGGGAATATTCTAAGGGATATGTAGCCACCCCACCGTGCCTATGGATCAAATCCAGCTGAAAAGTGGTGGGGAAAAGTGGCCCGATATGGAAGGTGCCCAAGCATCACGTGCTGTTGATAGTGTGTCCGATAACAAGATCGCGCGCCTCTTGTGCCCTCATTCCCGGGGCTGATGGCTGTTTGTAACCAAAACATCGGCCCCAAACATGTTTTTTTTTTTTGATTCACTGTAAAAAAAAAAATAAAAAAAAAATAAAAAAAAAAGGGTGCGAGCGCGAGACTCGCTAAGCAACGTTTGCGCGCCCGTTAGACTTGAGTAAATATCATTTAAACTCGACTAACTGGCTTGCGTTGGGGGTGTGTTGTTGTGTAGCGAGAAACGCGACGGGTCCTAGATTCAACCGTGAACCGCTAATAGGGTACTGGAGTTTGTGGAATGGTATGGAGGAGAGGTGGATGAGGAACGGTCGAAAGATTACGCGCGTGCGGGAGCACGCGGGGGCGCGTCGAAGGCCGGACGGCCGTAGATTAGGCCTTGGAGTAGAATTGGATTCTTCCGGATGTAAATCTGGAAGGTGTCAGAGGCCCAGCGCCCAGCGGCTTGAATAATGTGAGGCAACGCGCCGGCTTCAGCCAGACGGGTCGCCCCACCTGCGCACATGGACTGGCTGGCTATTGAGTTCGGGAAGAACTTGCGGAGCCGGGCCATGAACCAGGACCTCGTGGGGACGGTGCCGTTTGTTCGTAGCCAAAGCTGGGGGTGAAAAGGGAAGAGTTTGTCGCGCGAGGCCAGGTAGTCGCATGTGAACCAGAAATAAACTGTGTTTGACCACCCAATTGAACAGCAAACATCCACCATTTTTCGAGCCCAAATGCTCACAGAAAATCTGATATGTTCCGCAAATCTTCTGTGACCAAAAATCAAACTGTTTCAGCTCAAAACAGTGCAAGAACAATGAGATTTTGCATGTTTGTGCCTCAAACTAGAGAGTTTTTCCTGGCCAAACTGACGGCAAACATCTTACATGTTTTGGCAAGTTTAGAGGCTTGAACATTGTTGAAATTTGGGAGTCAAAGGGGACCTAAAAATCAGCTATGTTCAGCTCATTTTTGAGCAGGCTCCGAAAATTGTGCTAAACAGAACACATGTTTGGAAGCCATGTTTCGGGCCCAAAAATCCATCAACCCCAGGAGTGCCTCATATCGCGTCTATCGTCTTGAATTCAAATCTGGAATGACTGAGGGTTGGGCCTCTTCGAGGCGGGGGCTGAACCTTTAGGTTGAATTTGACTTTCTACAATCTCGACAGATTGAGTAAAGAGAAAGTTTTTGACGGCAAAATACAATTGACATTCCGCAACACTCGCTCAATCGGCACGCCAGCGTCAATCAGCTCGCATTGGGCAAGAAACAGACAATTTTCTTTTCCCTTTTGGAGTGGATTTTCTTACTCAGGACTGTTATCGGGTTTCCTCATTCCGAGTGGACAACAAGTCCCGATGATCTCGGCATATCGGCACCGCTTCGCGGCTTTGCTCAACTTATTCAAGGTGTTCATGCCACCGGATCCTGCCAGCTTGTAGGTTCACAAGTTCACAATGAAATATCTTTTGGATGAATTCTGCCCTGTTCCAAGTCATGATTGAAGATGACCCTAGAGAAAATGTAGTTTGTGAGAAGCCGGCGGTGCCGAGTGCCAGTTCCCCAAGACCGGGTCTCCCAATCATTGACACACAATATTCAAGGGGCTTTTCGCAAGAAACTAGACCTCTCATCAAGTCCTTTTTGCAGGATCCTCGCAGCATTGGTGACCCGCAGAAGCATTTCACTGCCATCGAGTCTCTCATCCTGCCGGCTTGACTCCTGAGACCTGATCCGCGAACCCGAACAGAATTGTAACTGAGTCATTTCTGCTTACAGATACTGATGTGGCCACAATTTTGATGGTGTGCGATACTTTGCGCAAGTTAGGGCTTTTCACCAAACTGAGTTCCTGGAATGATTCTCTGAGGCATAATAAATTGTTTTCATAACTACCAGAATATTTGAGTACCGTGAGCTATCGCTACATCGATACCCTCATGACTAATATCATCTTACTCAATTTGTTTGTTTGTATATGTAGCAAAATTGCACAAAACCCAAGTGCCCTTCCCGTAAGTAGCCGAACCTAAAGGTCCAGCAATAACTGTCGCCTACGCCGAAACCTTGCCTTTCAATCCCTCCGACTCCAGTTAGGGCACGAACAACTCGAAATTCCACGAAAGTGCCAGTGGCGACGTCAAAAGCCTGTCACTCCTGGAAAGCCACGATACTGCACCGTATGCAAGCAGCCGCGCAAAGGTCACCCAAGGCAAGGCTGTCCTCAGAACGCGACATCATCCGACTCGGATTCGCCAACACGAAGCGTCGCGGACGCGCTTCAAGTTAACGAGAATCTTGCATCGTCGGACGCCGCGGCGTCGGGGGATAGTTCGACTGGGAGGAGAACAGCGGCGAAGTTGACAAGAAGCCCAGAAAGCCGTTTACGCGCATGCCCAGCACGCTGCTCACCCCAATTAGCAGCTTTGTGTATTCCCATGCGTCCCAGTCGTCCTACAAAGACGAGACGCCACCCGACCCCGATGCCTCTTTCTCGTCTTCTATCCCCATCTTGGTCTATCACAACTCTCTGACGCCGATCCCTTACTCGGCGACTCGACCCCGCGCGCGCGTACCCCGGCTGGTAATCGCGCCATGCCACACTGCCTTCACCGCCTCCCTCACCCATCGCCAAAGCGACCGTCTACGTCCTCCCGCTGACGTCTCCGCCATCTGCAACGCCGTCGCCGCGCACGCTCCCGCTCGACCCGATCTTCGTCGCTTTTCTGGTGTCTACGCTATCTGTGCGCGCCTTTCCTCCACTCCAGGGTCTTGGCAACGATCTGTGGGAAGGGAATCAGAGGGAAGGGCAAGGTGCGCACTTGTTCCTTCTTTGTTTCGTGCACGTCCCGCCCGCCTTCTTCTTTGGTGTTCCACCCTCCTCCCGCCTTCCAATTCCTTGAGGGTCTGCGTCCTCACGTACATCGCCGCGATCGTTCCGCGGGACCCGCACCATCGACTGCGAGCTGATGCGTGTGGACGACGCACCGCCGTGTATGCGCACGCAAACTAGCCGCGGACGAGTCTGTGGATGGTGTGCCGGATGTGCCCGCCCCGCCGGCGTCAGTATCGTGTCGAGTCCCCTCGCATGTCGCAGCTCCTGCACTATCGTGCGCGCGCCGGCTCTGCGCGGACTCGTTTCTGCGCGCGCCCGCGCTCTCCACGTTCCTATCCTCCTCTCCCCCTGCTCTCCTCGTCTCCCCCTTCTCAACCCCGCCTCCGTATGAGCCCGCGCGCGGCCTCCCCACCCACACCGACTCGACGCAACGGCCGCACCGCCCCATGTGTCGTGTATGTGCGGCAAGTCTCGCGCACCCACCGCTGTGCTGCCTTCGCGCGAACGGCAGCGAATTCGAGGTCAACCGCCGGAACGAGAAGGAATAAATAGAGACTCACTGGAATGTAAAGGTGAACGAACATAGAGTAAGGTCGAGTCTTGGTTGGTATCACTGATGTTGAATCGAATGAACGAAGGCCCGAGTTAAGGGTTAGTGAGTAGAGTCGAGTCGAAGATTGGACGGAATAGACATGCAGTGAACTCGAATCTATGTAACGTCCACTGATTAGCCCGCACTAAGACCGGGATAAACTCACCTCAAGAAGAGAAACTCGAGGTTGAACCCATCCCCGAGAAGCCCGAGCTCGAGTTCTACTCGACGAATTAATTGATGAAAGGAAGAGTATCACGTACCGCGTACCTGGTGAACGAAAAAAAACGGTTCATTGTATCCATGTTTAAGGTTAGCCGAGGATCTGCCGAGTCAGCCGATCAGCCGGCATCAGGACTCTCTCACGGTTCAAATTTCGGCTGAGTGACCGGACCTGACAGTACACACGAAGTACGTGAGAGGCATCCCAGGCTCCCTCTCGATTTGGGGTATGCAGATTTCCTTCAGCGGTACTTCAGTTCCATCATCCGTTTATTTTGCTCCTTGCATACAAAGGGTTCCTCCGCCGTAACCGAGACGCCAGATTAGAGTCCAATACCGGCAAAATACAGGTCTCAATTTACAATTCAGAAATCAACATAAAATCAAAACAAAATCAAGCCAGTCCGTACTACGCCAATTGATTGCCGCTGCTCGGTATTCCTTGGACAGTTCAATGTTATCGAACTATCCTTCTCCTTAAGCGGTGGGCGACGTCTTGTAGTATCCCTCAGAGTTGGTAATGTGGTTGATGCTGCCGTCGGACTGATGCTGCCCTCCACAGTACTTGGCAGAGCTGACAGTGAGGACCTTTTTGTACAGCGTGCAAGTGTACTGTTGATATCCCTAATAAACGGGGTCAACGAGGGTCATATTCAAGCCAAGTCCGGAACTCACCTTTGCGTAGACGTCGTGGTAGGCTATTTGTGAAGTTGAGTTACGCCGAAATAAGAGATGGTATCAAACACGTACTGTTGTAGAAGATGCATCCGGAGATTGAGTCGCACATGGCCTGGCAATCTTTTGGAAAGGGAGTTTAGTTGTTGGATGTACGCCTTGATAGTAGGAGAATTTACCTTCGACAACCTCCACGAGCCCATAAGTCAGATAGCTACCGTCCTCGCAGCCGCAGTCCAGGTTATAGAAGGCCCTGGTGTACGGGGGAGAACTGTACGGGGCCTTGGGGCAGTGGAAGAATGGGAGAAACTCTAACAGCCCGCAAAACACCTGACAATAAGTAGGTCAGTAAGCGCAAGCATCTAACCCAGGTGGCCATACCGAGTCCAAGATTGAGAAGATACCGAGGGGCGCATTGCCATTGCCGTAGTACCATCCGGGAGTGTGGCCTGCATTCCACGGGGGGGTAGGTGCCCCGTAGTAGTTCCCCGGATTAAGAGCCGCCGCAGTAGCGATCGTCTCAGTGGAGAAGTTGGCTGCCGATACGCCAGTGGCGACGAGGACAAAGGCGGAGAAAGTGCTGAAGCGCATGTTGGATGTAAGTAAAGTGGGTGTTTGTAAGTCTGTGTCTGAAGAGGTGGAGGCACAACTTTCAGCGGGCTTGGAGGGCCAACTTTATACGATTTGGGAACACCGAGTGTTCTACCAGGAAATCCCAGAGATTCCACTTCAGATGACATCCGCCAGCCACGATCAAGGATGAAGTGCGGCTGGCGGGCGCCTCGGTGAACTGAAAACTCCTATTAGGACAACACATTTACGGTAAAAACGTCAACTGTCCGTAATAACCGTCCGGCATAGTCACCCCTATTATCTGAGTCTTGATTGAGACCCGCTTTGATGTTGGAGGGTAGATCCAAGGCAACCAGTGCGGAAATTTACCCCATATGTCCGGGAAGAACACTAAGTTGTCCAAAAGCGAGCCGTGGCGAGAAATAAAACTATGAAGACACGAGTGTTTCAGCAATGAAGGTTGGTGGGAGTTGGGTGACAATATCCTTGTTGTGCCTGAAGTTCCTGGAATGATATCGAGGCAGTGGATACAGTCCTCAGAGGTTACAATGACCTCATGCTCCATCAGAGTGTCTTGCCTTTCTGTCCATAAGTTCGCGTTGGCGCTAGAGCGGCGGTGTTATTTGTCCACCTGGCCTCCCTGACCTGCTCTTCTGCTTCCAATTAAGTTACAGAACCCAGATTTGACCGAAAATGCTTCATTGACACCGTCATGCAACGAAATGCTGAGAGGTTTTCAAATGTAGTGGAGCTGACCTAAATTCTCACTTCCGTTGCCACGGCGGTGATATTTCCACCGCCATCTCTGACCACAACTGCTTCGCGCAGAAGTGCCTGCTCCTAAGTCTCATCATCATTTGCGCTGTCTTGTCTACATGGTTCTGGACATGGTTGAACTTACGTAAATCGAACATTGTTCCACCAATCAAATAGGGGTGCTCAATTCTTAGCCCATTTTGATGTTGCCTGTGTTCGAAATAAATAAATAGTTCAAACAAGGGCAGAGCTCATTTGAGCCATCAACTCCAGTATTCTTCTGGCCACCTCGAAGTGGAGCCCAGTTCTGCGCAGGATATTCGCAAGATGATGAAAGATTCAGTCCTGAAACCGACTCACCGAGGTCATATTTGTCTCGCCTCTACGTTAACGTTCAATTGTCCATACAGCGGCTGATGCCAATTTTGACTAAGAAAGCTCTTTAATTCCACTGCCAGGCCGTGGAGTTGGTTGAGGCGATGCTTCCTGTACCCTCAGCGGGTAGCACATGCAGTGTTGCTAAATGAACATGTGTCAACCGCAGTAAATATGTCTCATCAGCGGCCTAGGCCTGTTTCCCAGTCCAGGAGACGTTGCCGTGTCGAAGTCGCAAATTAAGTGCTCCCGACACCATTGTGTTGAAAAATAGGGACAGACGCAAAGGATTATTCTCGGTGTTAGAAAGGTGTCCGACTTCTTCCGCCCAGTTGAACTTCGTCATGAGATACACATCTCTACCTGGGGATGCCAGCCCCGCACCACTTCGACGCATTGCCGTCGGGAAAGTGAGGTTGTCGGTCGAACGTTCTAGGATGGTATACCCCTAGACAAGGAACAGTCGTTACACGCATGTGCTCCGCACCTAGAAGTAATTTTCGAATATTACCGTATCTGCAAAGCCGATGCTCCCCCCAATTAAATGACGTTGATCTGGTGGTCCTGGGCCGTGGCGAACGATATAGGAAACATCAATAGATGGCGAGAGAGGGAGTTTCGGTGGCCTTTGAGTATATGGGCGACGAACTGTGTTCCACATCCACTTTTCAATATCACAGGCCTGGTACTGTGGTGATTTTGGTGTGCGAAAGTTGACGATACGTCCTTTCCATTGCTTACCAGTAAATCGCATCGTTGAGTGTCCGGCGACGACCCTTATTTCCAGATCTTGACGGCCACTATTATTCGAAGGAACAAGTTCCGGTCGCATCTACAACCCTCTTCGACAAATTGACTCCTTGCGGTGTTTCAATCGGCGCATGAGGAGTACTATTTGAGCGCTGTTCCCTCCTTCCTGTCTTGTATCAACCTGTTCAGACCACCAAGGCTTCTGAGCCAACATGATGCAACTTGGATGCAACATTGGATCGGTGTCAGTCTTCCCGCTCAAACCTGGAGGCCTTGCACTTGAAAAAACAAGCCAGTCCGCGAGTTTATTTCTACTTCTCTGTCCGCGACACCGAGTATGCAAGTGGAAAACGACAAGCAGTACGAGTTCAGGGCAAGTTCAAAGTATTGAGGGAAACGAAGGCGCGGATAAGCTCGCAGGAGAGGGCGCGCAGAAAGAACAGCCCGATTTGATAGATAATGTCGCCCAACGAGACCTTGTTCTGCGAGGAGCAAAGCTGAACGCGATGACGCAGTCCCTGGCCTACAAAATAATCCGACGCATGAAGGTGTCCGGAGACGCGTACCAAGAAGCGCTAGACCGGAGTGCAACGAGACGATGCATGGAATTTGCGCGCCGCGCAGCATGTAGCGCAGATGAGCTACTACCGCCCAGGAAGGCCATCTGGTGAGGAACGAGGCACACGGACTTCTCCAGGAGCATTCACTTCTTCATGTGGATGCTCTACACGACAGGTACAAAGTCGGCGGTCATTGGACCAATATCCCGGGCCACACAGAGAAGGTGGTTCGCGCAACAGAGTCCATAAAGCACATATTAACGGGCTGTGACGCAGACGAGTCATGGCAAGGGAAGACGAGATCAAGCCACCGACGGTGGGCCTGAGTATCACCTACAAAGGTGAGCTTGCTTCGCGTTCAGAGACTGAAATTTGTTTGCCGGAAGCCCCACTCACTACAAAATTCTGGGTTAAATCTGAAAAGACAATAATGGAACCCCCCAAGTCGAAATGGCGAAAAGGGAAATGCGGCTCAAAACGTCGTAAGTAGGTTCGGAAATGCGATGTGGAGCGTTATACTGACGTCGAATATCACGTCGAGTGACAACTGGTAAGCCTTCGGTACTGTTCGACTCTGGCCTGGCCCAAACCCGGCTTCGGGCTTGCCTTGGCTTCAGCGGGCTCGGGCTCGGGCTTGGAGAATCCAAGCCCAGACCGACTCAGGACGGGCCCAAGCGCCGGGGCCAAGCCCGCCAAGCTGGGACCGACCGACTCTTGGAACTCCTAAGAGTCGGTTAGTCTCTTGTAGACAGACGCTACAACAAATCTCGCTCGTACCTCGCGTGTTGTAAGAGTCGGTCGGTCGGTCCCGGGCGTCAATTTGCAGGCCTTGCGCGGGGAACTAGGCCAATTTCCCCAGTTTTGTTCCCAATTCCTTGTTCCACGATACCGAGTATACATGTGGAAAACGACAAGCAGTACGAGTTCAGGGCAAGTTGAAGGACGAGATCAACTCACGGATTCACGGCCCGCAATTTAATCTAATTGCTTAGATAATTATTCGCTTCGCTTCTCCCCCGATTGTCCTTCCTTGTCCTGCCCTCATATCGCGTCTATCGTCTTGAATTCACATCTAGAATAACTGTCGTACTACGCCGAAACCTTGCCTTTAAATGCCTCCAACTCCAGTTAGCGCGCGAACAACCCGAAATTCCACAAAGGTGCCAGTGGCGACGTCGACGCCAGAAAAGCCCGTCACTCCTGGAAAGCCACGATACTGCACTGTGTGCAAGCAGCCGCGCAAAGGTCATCCAAGGCAAGGTTGTCCTCAGAAAGCCGCCTCATCCGACTCGGATTCGCCAACACGAAGCGTCGCGGACGCGCTTAACGAGCTCAATCTTGCATCGTCGGACGCGTCGGAGGATAGCTCGACTGGGGAGGAGAACAGCGGCGAAGTTGACAAGAAGCCCAGAAAGCCGTTTACGCGCATGCCCGGCACGCTGCTCACCCCAACTAGCAGCTTCATGTATTCCCATGCGTCCCAGTCGTCCTACAAAGACGAGACGCCACTCGACCCCGATGCCTCTTTCTCGTCTTCTATCCCCCATCTTGGTCTGTCGCAACTCTCCAACGACGATCGCATACCCGGCGACTCGACCCCGCGAGCGCGTACCCCGGCTGGTAATCGCGCCGCGCCACCTCCCGCCGCCGCCACCACCACCCTCGCGCGCACGCGCACCCTAACGGGCGACGAGCGCGCCGCCTTCACCGCCTCCCTCACCCACCTCGCCAAAGCGACCGTCTACGTCCTCCCCACCGCCGACGTCCCCGCCATCTGCGCCGCCGCCGCCGCGCGCGGGCTCAGCACGCACGCGCTCCCGCTCGACCACGCGGACACGCTGCTCGTCGTGGGGCACACGACGGCCGCGGTCGAGGTGCTGCGGTACCAGGTCGAGGCGAAGATGCATGCGCTCGTGCCCCCGCCGCCTCCCGGCCGCGGGGTGCGGACTGTCAGCGCGACCGCCAAAGCGCTGGTCGTCGGCGCGGTCGGGGCGGCGGCTGCGTGGAGTGTCCTCGCGTTCAGCTAATCTGGAATCGCCCTGCGTTCGGCTGATTCGGAGGTGGCGCGGTTTCTTGGAATGTTTTTCGCTTTGTACTTGCTATCGCTCCTTCCTCCTTGCATGTCTGTACACCTATCACATCAGTTTTGGTTTCTGGAGCGGTCTACTTATTCGCCCTCTATTGCATCTCCCTCCACTGCACGTTTTGGAATTCGTCCTCAAGATTGCACAAACCTAACCTTCGTATCCCCGGACGCTTGTTCCTGATACCGACTAGGGATCAGGTCTGAAACCCGTAATTGAAAGCTACTTTTTTCCCTGCGGCTGTACCGGCCATCAATTGATGTTGTATTCATTTATCAATACTCCTATCAACTCTGCGTCTGCGGTGTCCGTGTCGAGGGCCCATGGTGCTGAAAGTTACCGTGTAGGTCATAGTGGTCAACAGCTATTAAAGCTTCAAGTGTCGTCACGGTGGTCGTCGAGCACCAATTTTATTTTTTCAGGCTCTGTAGGCGGCCGGGGCAGTGTAGGCTCGCCCGGAGGGCGCTAATAAATTTCTTCCCCGGACGGTATCAGGATTGCCCGGAGGGCCTTGGTATTTTGAAGACGGTAAGTGGAATTCAGTAAGCCGAGATGTGGCTTGGGGACGCTCGAAACCAGCCTGTGAGAGAGAGAGACGAGTCTCGATACGACACTTTTAAGTTTTCATTTAAGTAGCTTGACAACCACTGTCCCTCAGACCGCGCACGAGTCTAACCGATCTCCGTAAAAACACAATCACAGGACGTGCTACGCCACATCGAGGAAGGGTGCCCATCAGGCGTCATGGGGATCTTCAGCTTCGACGCTTCGAAAGTCAGATTTCTCGCTTTGACCGCACTATTTCGGGACCACGTCTACAAAGCGAAACAAAATCTCAAGAACCGTCACAAAGGCACACGATACAAACCCTCAGTTCCTACGTATGGCAGTATGGTATGAAGTAAAAGTAAAATAGCAACACCTGGTAGAACAATCCAATCCGTCGGCCAACCAGAAAAGTAAAGATTATGATCAACGAAACCAGGAACCAAAAGAAAAGACGACGACGAAGATAGGTATTTAGGTATGTTCGCGAGGGCTCTCGTGTGGTGAACCAGTATGTGGGGGGCAAGCAGGGTACGTAGGTAAATCGTCACGGGTATGTCTGTCTGGCTATCGCTATATGCAGCGGAGAACTCAGAAAAGGGCGGCAAAGACGGCGCCGACGACGGCGGCGGCAGCGGCGGCAGGGATGCTGTTGGCGCCGCTGCCGCTCGGGGTCTGGCTCGTCCCGGGGGCGGACGCGGACGCGGAGCCGGAGTGCGACAGAAGGGTGGCGGTGGAGGACGCCTTGGGCGAGGTGGAGGTCGCGCTCGGGGAGGTCACGGGGGTGGTCACGGCGGTACTGGTGGTGGTGGTGCTCACGACCGTGGTCGACGTCGAGGTGGACTTGGGCGCGCTCCCGGTGCTAGAGCCGCTCTGGGAGCCGGAGGAGCTGGTGGTGGTGAGGCAGCTGGCCGAGCCTGGAAGGGGTTGAAGCTGGAGACGGGTAGGTAGAGAGACAGACGTACCACCGGTGCCGACGGTGAAGGCGGCAGAGGACTGGGAAAGACCGGTGTTGTCCTTGATGGTGAGCAGCATGTCGGTGCCTGGGACGTCGTGTGAGTGTCGCGCTTTCGAAGAGAAGAGAAGACGGATGTACCGGCGGGCAGGAGGTCGACCCAAGTCAGAGAGGTATTCGACAGCTGACCGAAGTCGACGAGGGTGGTCGTCTTGTCATTAGGGTCGACGATGCTGTCAGCGTAAGTGAGGAGGAGTACAACGAAGCGAACAACATTTTTCGCACCTCTATAAAAAAAAGTGAAGCTAATTAGCAGCAAAAATGTGTGAAACGTACGATGAAGTACGGCTCTGCGAGAAAAAAAAGGGTTAACATCGAGGAATTGAGCAGAAAGGCAAGACGTACCCTGTCCACCGCCCCAGGTGAGCAAAGTGGGCTGGCATTGGACCGGCGCCGGGCTAGAAACGATGGAGATTTGAGAAAAAAACAGAGCCACGTAACTAAGGAAGCACCGACATTGGGGTATTGATAATGAGCGCAGTCTGGGCGTAGACAGCACCGACGAAGGAACCAAGAACGGCGAGGGGAGCGACGATGGACTTCATTGTAACCTACGATTCTCACTGCAAAGGATTGCTTTTGGAGGGAAGAAGGGAAGAAACAAGAGGGCCTCTGGCGCCCGTGTGGGAATCACGTTGCGCGGATTGATCCGAAAGATGCGATGATCGTATCCGATGTCAACACCTGATGTTCAAAATGATTGGACTTGAACGAAAATGTGGAAGGAGTCGGATCCGGGTGCAGGGTGTATCCTCCATTCTGTATGGGCCGCCAGGTAGTGGAGTATAATGTATGCAGGTAAGGTGTTTTTTCTATCCTTGAATTCCGTTGGACATAAATTTAAATGCCGGTGACGCCGATCATCGTTAATTCATTGGCCGTGTCACGGTCCGTCGACAAAAATACCCTGAACTCGGACTTTGAGGCCAGGTCCAGAACCGGACAAGAGGTTTTGCACCTCAAACCTAGCCCCAAACCGTACAAAATCGCCCAACCCCGGCAAAAACTGGTAGATTCGGGATTTTTGGGACCTAGCCTTAAACCGGGGTCCTCTTTTAGCTTCACTCAAGGGTTGAGTTCTTCGCCAAGATTCCAAAGATTTCTTGGCGTCGGCGACGAACTCAATTAATAATTCCCGTTATGAACAAGTCGTGGGAAATTCTCTCTCTACATGAGCGGTAAGCTTTGACCCGGAACGAGGCGGGGAGTGGTGTTCGACACGAAAGTTCAAAACGGTGGTTGGCGGTACTAGTAGGATCGATGGAGGAGACGCCATACAGTCCCCTGCAGGCAAATCACGCGTTATCGGACATTGAACTAATGGATTCTGCAGCAGATCTAGAGTCGAGTGACACCTTGGCTCGGTTTTTTGTTCAGGTTCAGATGAGACTCCGCGAATTTACCGCTGCCCTTCTTGATACTTAGGGGACTCGTAAATCGGTCAAACACACCGCGGCACGAGCCCGCGGAATTTGGGGCTTCAAGTAAAATCCATCAAGTAAGTAAGTAGGTGTCAAGCTTGGGTTTCGGTGATCTCGGGGATGTTGAGTTTTGACTATCGAACCCGTCACCCAGATCGATTACTGCTCTGTGAATTTTCGACCAGAGCATGCATCTGCGCATCGGTTATGCAAGTCCTATGTTCAGTTTCAATTATTGCTCTCATTCGGCGGTCTCGGCGATGTTGAACATGGGACGGCGCTCAAATGAAAACTCGATGCAAAGCTGATATCAACCCACAGGCGTATTAAAGTAATTCCTATCATGTGCACTGGGATTCAGTGGGATTCCCTAGCTGACTCTCTTCACCGGTGTAGCGAACGGAGCCTCTATCGACCGGAAGTTCTTTCGAATCGGAGTCTCACGCTGAAGGAATCCGACCGTCTGCCAGGTACTAGAATCAAGGATCGATATTGCATTGCGGCAGAAGAGTGTTTGGCATTTCTTGAAGAGACAGTCATCTCGGCCTATAAACATCATGAGCCAGGTTGATTTAATTCCCTCTTGCTCGTCGTGTATCTGAGAATTCAAGGTTGAAAACTCACCAGAATCTCGCGAATTTCCAGGAGTTGTTTTCGTTCAAGTATTTCCACTGTGCTTGGCGGCATCCCGACATGTTAGACTGAACGCGGTCACGGGGTCCTTGCTGAGGTCGCCATGTTCGACGCGCATTTCCACGAAGGTCTCCCTAATTATCAGTCCCGCACATTCTGCTCAAAATTCTAGCTGAGACGTGAACGCGTGCGACTCTGAAACCTCCCTCGTCCAGCTACCGCACCTCGTACGTCGCCCGTTTGTGAAGTATGGGTATGAAACTTGAGCAGATAAGCTGGTACTTATTGCGTCGCCCTGCGCATCGCCTCTCGACGCCTGCGCCCACGACACCGGGGAGGTAATTCAGGTAAGTAGACTGACAAATGGGTATGCGCGTCGTGCCGCGAAGGCGAAGGCTGATGTCATTTCATCATCCAAATTTGATCGGCGAGCCATCTTTCTAGTCGCGCCGTCATTCCTCGTCCGCGTCTTACAAGTAATACAAGAGCTTGCGATCGCAAGAGGCTCTCAAAGACTACCAAGGGTACACTGAACGGTAGAGAAATTCCATCCTTCCTAGTAAACGGTATGTACATTTCCTTCCACCACGCCTCAAACTTCTTCTCACCTCTCGGGCTTGCTCCCCCATCATTACTACTATTTGAAATTTCCGGCTTTCCCTCATTCGGCGTACAAGAGTACTTATAAGCAGCGTCTACACTGTTTCCCGTTCTCCTCCATGTGTTTCTCGAACCCGGACATTGTTGCAGTTGTGTCCGCCTTGGTTTGTGCAGCGCTGCCGTCAAAGAAAACGCTAACCTCTTCCAGGCGTGCCATTACTTGGTCTTCAAGCGATATGAGCCCAGAGACGAGCGAATCCTCGTCGGCTTGGTCGTGATACCGCCTTTGATCATCGGGCTTCTTCCACGAGAGAACTCTCTAAACATATTTGTCTCCGGTCTACGGTCTTACCTGCTGTACTGCTCTACCTTGGTCCTTTCTGTCCTCGCATACCGGCTCTCCCCGTTTCATCCGCTGGCAAAATATCCGGGCCCAGTGGCTTGCAAGACATCGAAACTGTGGTTAACCTGGATTACATCCCGTGGTAAATTGCATGTATACCTAAAAGGCTTACACGACGAGTATGGCTCAATTGTCCGCATTGGTATGGCACGTTTCACATCTTCTTGTCCCCAACCTACTCATTCATCATATCAAAGGCCCGAACGAGCTTTCAATAACCGACGCACCTCTTGTATCGGCGATAATGGGTCCAAACGGGATGGCCAAAGGCCCGAGTATGTTGGCCACTGGTGATTTAACTACTTGCTCATGCGTCTATGCAGTGTGGGATGGGCGCGTAATCTCGCCAGGTAAAGGGGCACGAGAAAACCTCCTTGGCATGCATGACCTCAAGAAACATGCTGTCTTGCGCAAAGTATGGAACAGAGGATTCCTTCCTACGTCTATCAAGGGTTATGAGCCAATACTCGTTCGACGAGTTGCTCAGCTAACTGAAGCCCTGAGTGCCCAAAACGGAAGCGTCGATCTTTCTCGTTGGTTGAGTTTCTTCGCGTAAGCGCTCTTCGCCTCTTCCTTCTTTTAAATGACCATGGGCTGATTGTTTCTTCCTAAGGTTTGACATAATGGGCGATATCGCGTAAATCTTCCGACACCACGAGAGGTTCGCTGCTCAATTTTGTTACCTAGCTTCGGAGGAGGGTTCGAACTCATGCGTGATGGAGACACACATGGTCTCTGGCGCCAAATGGAAGCCGGGCTGTAGTGAGTACCGAGTACTTGGTTATATCCGAGTCGTCTTCCTCACTAGCGCTTAGTTTCCCAGCGTTGACTCAACACATCCCCTGGGTCATCCCATTTCGTCCCTATCTCCCTGGCGGTAAAGGGGCTCAGGCTCTTGGAAAATTCGCTCTCGGTCAAGCTAAGCGACGCCTGGAGGAGGGGTCCATCCACAACGACCTATTTTACTATCTCGCAAGTTTTTCACATATGATTTATGTAGTATATAGACTGACTACTGGGCAGATGGATGACAAGCGGGACAATGCCGAGCCGTACCCGCTTCGTTTCGCGGTATCAAACGCTGTTATTGCAATCATTGCCGGGTCAGATACGTCTGCGACTGTGCTTTCCAATACTTGCTACTTCCTTTTAACCCACCCCGAGTCCTACACGCGCCTTCAATCGGAGATTGACCAGGCGCTTCCCCTCGGGAAGGAGCCCGTTGAAGCTTCAATTTTGTCAAGCCTGCCCTACCTCAATGCAGTCATGTACGTGGGCCCTGTAACAGTTAGTCCACCCGGCTGAATCCCGAACAGCAAGGAGTCCATGAGACTTTATCCACCGGTGCCGACAACACTTCAGCGGGCACCAACACCAGGAAGTGGTAGCAAGGCGCTTTCCGAAAGGTATATATCCATTCACATCAAATTCAACCAGGACTAAACAGAAAACCCGTCAGTTTCGTCATTCCGGAGGGGACCGCGGTGAACGTTCCGCCATACGCGCTGCACCGTGATCCGCAATACTTCTCCCCAAGCCCGGACAAGTTCATGCCTGAGCGTTGGCTTGCGGCGGAGGACGACCCGACCTCCATACTTAACGAAGACGTCTTCATCCCTTTCTCAACGGGACCCGCAAATTGTGTTGGGAAGAATTTCGCGATGCTCGAGATGCGTATGGTATTGGCCCATTTACTACAGACGTTCGAGATGCGGTTGGCGGACGGGTACCAGAAAGAAGAATACGAGGCGGAGTTGAAAGAGTTCTTCATCCTGCAGAAGGGTAGGCTGCCCACCGTTCTCACGAGGCGTCAGGCCGCGTAGCGCTGTTAACAATATTTATGGGAATCGAACCTTGTATATTGCTGTCGTAGAGCAGCCTCCCCATTTTTCTCAATCTCAAAATGAATTCAGGGAAGCACATATCCATTTTAACTAATAAACCGAGTTACGACCTCACTCCGCTAGTGTTTACGGCCATTGTGGCTCTCAACATCGCAAGAAAATATTTGATCCCTGTTGAATATCCCCGAGATCGCCGAAACTTGTAGAGGACTGAACAAACTGCAGTCAAGCTACGAGGTTCTTTTGCGGTGTTCAATTTCCCTCTTATATGCGTGGCTACTTGACCGATGGCCCCAAAGATCCGTTCGAGGCGACTCCTAGTCGTATCAAATTTCAGATACAAACTGATTTTTGTCAAACAGTTCAATTGCCTTCCGTACAGTTTGACGTTCCGTGAAAACTAATTGGAGCCCATCTCTCTGATTATAGTGGAAGGAAGCTGGTGTGAAACTCTAACGAATCGTTAACGAATCGTTTATTGCATCACACATCAATGTGCCGATCGCCTGCTTCGGCCGGCATGTTGAAGATTCACATTGCAGCACCATTCTCGCACAGATGCCCAATGGTCAGCTCGGACTGTTAGAGAATTTACCCAGGGTAATTGACGGGGAGGCAATTTAAGCGCACTCGACTGCTTCGCCGTCCGGTGTTTTTACTGGTCTTCAACACGTGTTTCCCACCAGGCGTGCACGCTGTCCCAACGTGCATCTGAGGACACCCAGAAAAAAACGTTCAGACTGCCTGAAAAACGAGAACCTTGAAGAGCTTAGCATATATGTCTACGCTTTAAGTAGCTAATCAGCTAAGGTTCAAAATTTCCAACCTCCATCCGTCCAACTTCACGATATCCGCATATTGATTCGTGCGACAGATTGGATAACATGCTTGCCGCACACCATGCTTCGGCGCTTATAATAGTGCGTGCCCGGTCTACATGCCAGAGTCTCGGCCGATAATAGGCGGCCGCAGTTGGATAAATACGCGACGAAGGGTAGCATTCTGATCCCCATTATCTACCCCGACTTTCTTTCATCTCATGCATATGCAACCATTCGAGGACTCCGACCCGTTTAGCGCGGACCCTCAAGCACCCTCCTGTATTCCGCCGGCGGACGCCGATTCCTGCCATCGCGAGCATCCATTCACCAAGATGCTTCAACTCCTTGCCCCTAGTAAGATCATCCACACCTCTTCAAACGCTGCGTGGGCTAATGCACGATGCAGGAAGTCCACGGAAGGCCAAGAAACAGTCAGATAAGCTCATTCTGAGAGTTGATACGACAAATATCCAGATTCTACGCTCCAAAGCTGGTCCTTTGGAGTGGACACACCAGGTCGGTTCCAGTTATTAACCTCACCCCGCCGCGAATTTATTCTCATCCATAGACCGACCAACATGCATCAGACGACTCAGGAGTGATAAGCGAAGACGATGAGGTTTACCCTAGTCCAGCAACGACCATCGGTAGCCCCAGTTACAAGCGGATGGATAGCGATGACTCTGAAAGGCTGTTTCGAAGTCCACGGAAGTGGCTTCATCAGAAATTAATAGAATAATGTAAAGCTATCTATACTCTAGGATTAATATTTGTGTTCCATGCGAAATCGACGTCTGCAATACCATCTCTGTGAATAACCGCTTCCGTGGAAGCTTCAGATGAAGATGAAGAACTTGCTATTCCTGTTCTTAATTTCGAAGTTGAACCGCAGGACTAGGATTCAGATGTACGGGAAAATGCCCGATGTCTCCGTCCGCTGACCGGGATTCAGGCGTCCAGCGCGACATCAACTTGCCGATGTTCCGCCGACCACAACAGCAGCTCGTCCTAAGCTTCTGCAGGTGCTTTTGAGCTTAACAATCGACTGGGATTAACTCAACGCACCATGCTGCAAGAGCGGCGAGAATTGAACCAATGTCGGCATCCTTTCGGGACTCATGCCGATCGGCGCCATCGAACTGAGCTCCCGCGGCGCAAGAACCTGTCTTCAGAACTCGTTAAAAAGGTTATTGTACCTGCGAAGCAGCCCAGTATCGCTTGTGATGCTTGAAATCTCGTCAGTCTACGTCGTTCGTCCAGTTCACGCGAAATTCCTACGGTTCGATTGGACCAAATTGAAGTTGCGAGCGAGATACAATCGACCATTATGTCCGGAGGAATTGACTTCAAAATTATAGCAAGTAGCAGCGACTATCCAGACCTATTAGCATATTACAGCCAGAATTATACATCCTCCGCACACCAACCGAGCCCGATGCTCCCTTCCTTCATTCCTTCACCCAGTACACAGGATTGAATACAAGCCGATACGCCCGGTGATATCGATACAAACTCGCCTGCGACGCGTCCGCGCGCGCACCCTGCTGAACCGGAGAACTCTGCACACCGGTACCGAAGGCGTCCAACTAAACTGGCAGTAATGCGAACTGCGAACCGTGGACCGTGGACCGCGAGCCAGCAGCTAGCCGGTGTGGAGCGCAAAGTCGAACGTGACGGGGAAGTGCTCGGGGTTCTCGACGAGGTCGCGGAGGATACGGCGGGAGTTCAATCTGCAAACGCGAGGACGGAGGAAAATGAAGTTGAAATGAAATGAAATGAAAGATTGGGGGGATGAATGAATGATCGGCAAAGTACTGCAATGCGGGGTTGACGTACATGCTCAGGAACGAGTTCACGTAACCTGAAATGGAGGGAATGTTAGTTACATACACAGGCACCACGACAACGCGAATGAGCGCGGAAGGAAGAAGAGACGTACAGTTGCTGAGGAGGATGTAAGGGACAAGGAAGGTACCGTTGCTGGGGCAAACGAGGAACTGTCGGGGATTTATGTCATTAATTGCGCCAAGCGGACGGAAGGAGCGACGCTGGGCGTACCAGGACGAGGAATAGCGTCGCGTCAATGCTGAATGAGGGAGTATAGTTGAGTCCAACTAGACAGACAGAATGGAATGAAAGAACGAGCAAAACGCACCTCGTCAACAGTCCGACGTTAACCACCAGAAGCGTCAAGGTCGTAAGCAGCGCGCCTAGGCTGCTCCACAGAACGAGGATGAGTAGATATTCTGGGAAGACAAGCAATGAATTGAATTCCACGCACCGGCAACCATCGTGATCCCCGTCCTCATCACATCCGCCCGCGGTCCCGTGTTCCTCCTTGTCGCCCTCCGTCGTGACAGTCGAACCTAGGCGCCACGACCCCGTAAGGCCCGCGATCCCCGTGAGCAGACTCCCCCGCAGCGAAGACCCGCCCAGCGACGTCGGCACCATCGTGCTCCGCGTCTCATCCGTCGCAGGCGAGGGTGGCGCGCTGCGGCGCCGCGACACCGTGAACGAGAAGAGCTTGCCGCGCTTCAAGCGGTGGCGGTGGAAGAGCCACACCTGCGCACTCGCGATGAGGAGGTCGCACGTCACGGTGGAGGCGAGGATTATCCCGGCGGGGAGCTGCGTTCGTGGGTGGCGTTGAATTAGTTTAGTTCGCATTATTTTAAGTAGCGGGATACGGATGGGCTTACATTGCTAACGCGCGTCTCGTCCCAGCGCGGGTTGCGGATTCTGGGATGGATGCCAACGTCAGAAAGTTGAGCCACAGACTAAAGTGGGCGAAGAGTACGTCTTAGCGGTCATGGCTGGGAAAAACTCAGTGTGGTGCGAAGTGGGTATCACGATATAAACACACCTGTTCCGCTTCCTTTATCCCGAAGAAGTTGGCGACGGTAGAGTCATTCATGGAGTTGGAAAACACACCTAGTGCCACGAACGCGAGAGCCAGCTGTTGAAAATGTAGGTAAAAACAGGCAAAGAATCGAAGAGAACGGACTATTGAGGTCGTAAGGTAGGCATTACCGGCGCTTACTGCGATGAGTTAGCGCGAGTGCAACGAGGGAAAGATGAGACGAACAGCGCCAGACACGGTAAGCGTAAATCCTACACGATGTTGAATATCAGTACGGAGACCAGCGGAAACATCACCCACATTTGAACCGTGAATGCGACCACACACTAACCACAAACATGATTTTGAGATTTCCACTTAGAATCGGAACTCACTGTGATGGCCATGGAAGCCTGTGGCGGGTAAAAAAATAAGCTTCAATTGATACGGAATGAAAGTCGGGCTCACGCTGAAAGGTCTGGAAAAAGCTGAGGTCAATCACGAGAAAGGTGCGCAAATGGTAAGGAAAAAACGCACCTGGAAACGTACTGCAATGCAGTTTCGTCACCGCGCAAACGGATGGTGTAGTCGTAGACCGAGGTCAAGGTAAGGAAAACTTGGGACGTGTCGAGGCATCTGGGTGGGTGAATTTAGTCCGCCGCGAGTACATTGAGGAGGGAAAATGAGCACAAGAGTAGAGCAACCTTTCGAAGAACGGCGGCGACTCTAAATAAGCATAGGAAACTTTTATGGAAAAGACGCGCGCGTACAATGAGCTTCATGTGTCGTGGGTCGGTGGTATATTCGCGATAGTATGCGAATGCCTGAGTCAGAGTGATGCCGTAGAATCTGGAAAGCGCGATAACGCGGCGAAAAAAAAAAGTCACGTTGATGGTCAACAACACGAGGAGCGCAGAGAATAGCTCAGGCGCACATAGTCGCGAGCACGCAGCCGACGAAATGCGCTGCGAGGAGGGTCATGATGTGGGAGGGCAAGAGGCAAGAGGCAAGAGGCAAGAAGAGATGCGCGTAAGTTGCGCAAGGGAGAAAGGAACTTGGGGGAAGAAGCCGAATTGGACTCGCTCGTGCCCCTTTATCCGCCGGAACCTTGGCGTTTGACGGCGCCGTAACATGAGGCGTAGTTTGTGTGTCCTGATTTTCTTCCCTCGTCCCCATGCCTCCATGAACACGCTGACATGGCTCACGCTCTGAGCCAACCAATGGCGAATTTCCCCACCCCATTCTTTGACGGGCCTGGACTCACAGAAAAGTCCCTACGGAAGCCAAATTCATGTACCTGCGTACGTCTTTGACAGATGGCTTCCTTGAGGCGCGTCACCGTTCGGTTGGACGGGCAGGACTTCCGAGCAGGCTCCGTCGCTGACAGTCGTCGCTGAGTGCCTGTTAATTAACCATTACTTCAAACAGTATGAGCGTTCGACGTTGGCACAGTCCGCGAGCACTGGAGCTTTGGCGAGCGATAGGCTTCGTGGTACGATGTGCGCATACGGATAGATGACAGAGAACAGGGCTCCTAGTGAGAACATTAATCCTGAGTCCTGATAAGACACATGAAAGAGAAGTACGACCCTGATCACACCTGCCCTGATAAATGAACTTTTGAGGCGCGGCACATTGATAGAATGGATATTAACACTGAAAATTGAAGCGGTTGGCGTTCCGAAGGCCGCGTGTTGACCTGCATGTACGTCAAAGTAACGCAAATAGTACTTGCCTTGTCTTTTTGGCAGAATTTGAGCTGATGGTAGGGCTTGAAGGGCGAACGTACTGTCAAGGTCAGTTTGGAGCCACCATAAGATCCTTGCGACGCGGAGGCATTACTCGCTCGCTGTCGTTCATTTAAGGCCTTTTTTTAAACCAAAGAAGAAAGATATAGCACAGAGGTGTGAGGTATCCAGAGTCGTTGGTATCCAGACGTTGTCCGGGTGGAAGTGGAGGTTGTGGTCAAGCCTTCAATGTTTGTTCGATGTGATCAATTTTAGTCGATGGCATCAATTGGATCACAAGTGGCCGTGGATTTCAACATTTTGGTTCAACTAAGGTTCAACGCGGTGTTCGTGAGGTTTTTAGGAAGGAGAGAATCCCGCGGGTATTGACGGTTTAGAAAACAAAATGGAACAACGGTTCTGATTCGCTCGCATACATGACATGATGAACCAAGTCCCAACTTTCGTCCTTACTGCGCGTCGGTAGTTAGCCATACCTGAACTGCTTTCCGCATCCCAACAATAGGTGGATTCGCACTCGACGGGGTGACTGACAACGCAATAAAATCCTACATTGCAACACATTCAACAACGGTCGCAAAAATGAGTGCAAACACACCTGCACCATCAGGCCACGGCTCTTGAAGCTCGTAACTTCAACCGCCGCTCTCTTGATCTCTCCCGAGTACGAAACCGAGGTTGGAGAGTTGCCCTGAATTATATTATGGGCATTTATTATGACCTGGATATTTAGACTGATACGTACCACGATCGTGAACGTACCCTCGCCAATGTAGTCGTCGCGCCACATATCGGTTTTAGCATCGGGATTCCGGGGATTTCTTTTCATGCATGAGTCGAATAATTCAGACCCGAGTGTAAAACGGACCTGATGTGCATCCTAGACTGCCGCATGAGCCGAACCTGCGTCGCTCCCGTGTTTCCGGAGTTGCCCGTCGTCGGTGCGAATTGTTGGAAAGCGGCAAGGGAAGACGCGTCGCATTCGATCGTGAGGTAGAATGGAATGGGCTCTGAAGCACAGAATATTCCCCGTGCTAGTGGGTGGCGTTGAATTTAGAACAAGAGACTCGCAGAACATTTACCTGGAAGATGCAATCTCGCGACAATGTCCTGCACGCCGTCTGCTCCCGGGCTGGACTTGATAACGGATTCGTGCCGCTGCCATTCTGGATCGTCGATAAACCCTCCATCGGCATATTTCAACGAAGGGGGGACTGGATGAACTGGGCGAGTACGCGGGTTGTAAATAAATGGCGTGGACACGGTCCTTCAATTCGGAAGTCGGTTTCAAGAAAAACATACACAGCGGAGGGCAGACATACGTATTACCCGAGTGAAGCAGGGACGCGGGATGGAGGATAGATGGGTGTTTATGGATGATAGCGCTAATTGAATACTGATGTGGTTCGGTGAGTTCAACCATTAAATGTTCGAATATTAATGTGAGTTACTTCAACAGTGGCCGAAAAGCCCGGAATTCCGCTGCGCTCGACGGAATACGTGGGAGGGAGCGCCTGGAGGATAAACTAATTTAGAACGAGCGTAATTGCTGAATATTATGCCTACTCACATGCGTCTCCCCGTCCGCTTCGAATGTAGGAGGAAGGGTAACCGAAAAGGGTAGGACTGAGGGACGGACCAACTCTGAGTCCTTGCCCTCTGCGGCCCACAACACTGTGGTCTCTGAGACCAGCATCGTATCAGAGTGTCCATCCTCGCCAGTTTCTATCAGTCGAAGATGTCCGTCCACCTAAATTCGAACATTTAGTCAGACAATCACCGCGCTGATGAAGGAAAGAGTACCTTGACTTCGACAGTAACAATGTGGTCGGTCTTTGTGAGTTCAACCGTACCGGCCACTACGCCCGCAATGTCGTAGACAGGGAGATCGATGTTGTCGTGTTGGGCGGTAAGGCGTAGTGTGGCGTCACCGTGTTTGGACACTGTGGTGAAGACTCCGGTGGCTGCAGGGAGCGAGCGGGCATGCACGATTGGAGGCTGTGCGTGGCCAGCCGAATCATGCAAGGTTTCGAAATAAGGGGGAGGGCTGGAAGACATGATGGGATGTTCGGACGCAAGAAATGCACGCTGGATATATAGGTCAATTATCGGAGCGGAACTTCCGCCACCAGATGTATATACTAACAAGTAATATAGCCTCTGTTGGATTTAGAAGTTGGTCCTTGATGGCGTCTGTGTTGAGTTGAGTGAATGAACATAACTCACAACGGTCCGAAAACATATTTCTATATCTAGCCGCTATGGCGGGCGGTCTCTGCAAGCCCTCATAGGTCTTTCAGACCACAAATATGGTAGCTACTGAAGCACTCGGCCTCCTAAGCGATTGTGAGAATTTCAATACAGTTCAAATTTAAACATGATGCATCTAAGTCGTCATGCCTTGGTTAACAAACGGAAAAGAAGATTTTAAACACGCGGTGAAATCCACGGATGGAGAGCAAAAGCTGGTTCTGTGAGCATCTTGAATAAACTTGAGAATTTTTGTATGGATATATACACGAGCAAAATTTTGCTTTTTAAATATTCTGTCGTCCAAGATTTAAACCCAAGGATGACCTGAAGAAGGAGGGGTCAGCTCCCATCCCTGAGGTACTCAGCGAGAACTCCTACCAAGTTCGATTTCCATCCCACCTTCAATCAACTCCTTCAGAGCGATATCAGTATCTCCCTGGGGCTGGGCCTGAAGTTCATAGACGAACATCTCCCACGACTGATGGAACGATCGCAACTTGGCCCCTCCGTCCTGCGTACGCGTCCGTCTGGAGGTCAGCGCAGGGACTAGAACTTTGTAGTCATATGGCGAGCACCAGGACAATTCCAGCTCCCGCAACTGTGGCAAGAAAGTGGGATTCTCGGCACGGTTCAGCAAGCCGAGGAATTCGACTACGTATTCGCTCTCCAGTTGCGACAACTCGAGATCCGTGAGGGCGCGCATGCTGAAGAAGGAGCGGACAGGGAGTTGTACAGCGGATCCGGGCCCCGAGAATTTCAACAACGACGTCGATCGAGTTATGAAAGGGACTATCGTTTCACTGGAGCTGAAGACAGAGATCTCGAGGGTTTCGAGTGCCGGGAGTGTGAGGAATGGGAACAGAATGTTCCCCTCTTCGAAATTGGCGAGGGATTTCAGACCGACGTGGGAAACGGTGGGTGTATTAGGAGCGAGATAAGGCTCGTGGAAGGTACATTCGATGAGCGATGGCGCTGAACCCAGAACGGTGAGGCATTCTGCGGAAGAGAGCCCCTCGCAACCAAAGACGGTCAACTGCTCCCATCGAATGGCGAACAGTGAAGGTGCTGCGTCACCCAGATAGATGTCTCGAAGTTGTGATGCTGCGATGAATGTTTGGATGAGGTTTTCGGCGTTGATTTCCGCCTCGTCAACGTCCACACCGGAAAAGCTTAGGGAAAGCTTCTGGAGGATGGAGAAATCGGGAGTGTGGTCCTTGTAGTAGCGCGGATCGACATAAAGGTCCAGGACCTGGATGTGCGACGCGAGGGAATTGAGCGCCGTGGGGATCAACAGCTGATCTGGCTCTGCGCTAAGTCCACTCAACTCCAAGGTGATAGGACAAGCACCGGAGCGCGCGAGCCAGTCAGAGAGGAATTTTTGGTTTGTGCCTAATTCCAGAAAGCTCCCTGGAAGTTTCGACAAGTCTAGGCGAAGATTCGTCCACAATCGCGGAGTCGCAATGGCTGTGAGCCTCCATGCCCTGCAAATGTGAAGCAGGATAATTGGAGCACGAAATGGACGCTTCAGCGTTGGATCGAGATATTGAGACTCGTCAAGGCACCATACGAATATCTCCGATGTGATTTCGGGTGGAAGGGACAGGATGGGGACGATGATGTCGTCCGAACGGGTTATGAAACAGATTTCGTCGACGGTGGAGACCATTTCAGCCCGATGCGCGGTGCCAGTGGGATGGTGGCAAGGATGGTGGTGGAACAAAGAAAGTACTTGAGGTTCTGTCAATCGATTGATGCGCCTGATGCAACGCTGATCCGTATAGATCCGAGCTAAGTTCCCAAAAAAAAGAAATCTGCAAGGCATTTCGAGTGACCGCGCCTTGAGGCTCGTGACAGCCACCTTCAAGTCTGCAACAGTTCTAGAGGCACGTGAGCTCAACGTCAACGGGCACCGGATGGGTGCACCTCATCAGGAAAAACCAAAATTCTATGATAGAACATGGCCTTTTATGGGGGTCTTTGATGGTCTATCGGTGTCTATGAGGTGACCCCCCGGTTCTATGAGTGTCTTTGATGGTCTATCGGTGTCTATGAGGTGACCACCCAGTTCTATGAGTGTCTATGGAAGTCTTTCAATGTGCCCGCGGTGTTTATGGCTTTCCTCGGCGGTTGATTGATGTGATGCAGTCTATGAATCTATGTGTTGACCAGCCTTTTGTTTTAAACTGTTCTGGCTTTCAAAACTGTCATGTCTGGGGAATTATTCTGCATCTTGTGCTTTACTTAAGTGGTTTAAGGAACAACTCCAGTAGCTCTTTTCGAGCTTTTTGTTTTGGGTCTATTTTTAGATCTGCAAATACTTACGTGCCTTTGCAAGAAATTTTTCTGAGTTGCTTGCTAGGAAAGTATTCATGCTCAGGCACTTTCAGAGAGGAGGGAGACATGAATGGTGACAGGCAAGAACTTGAAGAACCACTTACTTAACTTACTTAGGAGAAGTAAACTGACCTGGAGATCAAGTGTCCACCTATCAGAGTGATCTCCATTCACTTGTATGGTCTCTTAGTCCAGTTGGTAGTGGCCTTTCCACCGTATTTTGTCCGAACCCGCGAGGTCGTGAGTTCGATCCCGCTAGAAAGCATCTTTGTTTAATTAGATTAGATATCTTTACTAAGCCCGGTAGTTAAGTTGTTCGTTGAATGTTTGAAAGTAGTTCATAATGCATGTATAGTACCTTAACTGAAAGTAGTTTACATTCATTCAAATGGAAAAACAACGTGAATAGTAAGAAAAGACCTGAAAAGGTACCGCAGTGCAGCAAGTTCTGCAATAGAAACCTGAAATGCTATCTAACATATGTTTTTGTACGGGTTTTAAACTGCTGTGAAGCAAAAAAAAAGTTCACAAATCTCATAGGAAACAGGGTAGTTTCATCGAAAACAGGGATTTATGGGTGTCTATGGAGTTGACCCCCCCCCCCTCCCACCTTGCTATGGGGGTCTCTCATAGAAGGCCATTGTCTATGGTGTCTATGACGTCTATGTGGGTCTCTGTGGGTCTCTGGGGCAAGTTTGGTTTTTCCTGATGCTGAGCTTCGGGAATGGAAGTTATGGAACCGCACTAACAGGAATGTACGATCCATGCCCTTCTTTTTTCTTCTTATCCTTCAACCCTGACCGGGCAAGCTGTAGTGCATGTCGCCTTGGTTGAAATTGGATGCGATTGCAAAACTCAGTTCCTCCTTCTTTCCGGACCTCAACCAATTTAGACGCATCTTAGATCGTCAGGTTCCAACTCAAATGAATCGGCTCAGACGCGTCTCACAGTTGAAGACGCCCAGGCGCCAGGGTCTCTGGTACATGTAAGTGCGCTTGTCGTCGATGTACAAACCATTCCCACAGCATCTCCAGATGTTCAACATAACAGGAACTGAACTCAAGATCGTCATCGCTGCGACAGGCACCACGGTTGCGTCGACGACGGAAGATAGAGACTGGTTGAATTGACTACTCCACTTGATTTAACCACTGGCATGAGCTAAAAATCTCAAAGGCAAGAGAAGAGACGCTCCTTGAACGACACGCCAACTTGGTGGCTAGCTCCAAGAATGCAGGTGCGGCGGACCAACGACCCTCAATCTATTCGTCTGACCGGCCCTGAGCTATTATTTCACGCGCAGACTACATAGCGGGAATGGTTCCTGAGCAGCTTACTCGCCTTATGAACTGGTTACTGCACACATACTTTGATATCTCACATTGCGGCGGTGGAACGGTCCGGGAGCTTCAACGGGAGGGACCGACAAAAGACTCTGCCTTGCACTGGTTGGGAGATTTAAGTTTTTCAGCACAATTTACAGTGAAAAATGTCGTTGGGTTTTCAGACATTTTTCACTAAAAAAGTAGGTGAAAAACTCAAATCATTTTCACTATTTTTTGAGCTCGAGGTGAAAAATTCAAAAGAAAGGCAAAAAGTGGTGAAAAATGTTTGAATTTTTCACCTTTTTTGGTGAAAAATGTCTGAAAAACAAACGACATTTTTCACCATAAATTGTGCTAAAAAACTTGAATCCCTCAACCAGTGGTTGACTTCCCATAAGGATAGAAGTTTTTCTTTTGAATATTTTCGCATTTCCGGCAGTGATGCCAAGGCAGCTGTCAGGACCCCATCACTTCGGGGGACACAAAAGCGGTAAGGATTTATTCGAATCTACTATAATCTGGAGAGGGGTACCCCCCCCTCTCCAGATTAGAATAAAGATGAATAAACTGTTTGGCGGTGCAATGATGCTTCCCGCCGTTGTCTTCAACGTCCAAGTGGCCGATTTTGCCCCATGAAAAATTCAGTGGGCTCTCGTCGCGCCTCAGAGCCCATTCCGGCCGGTATTCTTCCAAAACAGCTGAACTCATGTTGTGATTTTATTCGTGTGAACAGTTAGCTTTTGGCGCGTAGGTTGAATATTCTAAACTGGGCTACCATCACTGGCACCCTCGGAAAACCTCGAAAAAATATTCTACCCTTATGGGAAGTCACCCAGTGTTGGTGTTGGCAGTGAAACTGATGAGCGAACTTCATACTTTGATTCAAACTATTGCACTCTACAATCAGAGTAGGGCGGTGACGAATGCTATACCTTGAAATTCAACGGGGTGGACCTGAACGTGGAACTTCGGAAGGTGAGCGACCGCAAATGCGGAAGGAATCTGGGATTCTGAGCACGGTTCAACATCGCGAAGAAGTCGAGAAAAAAGTAGTCGCCCTGTTGGTAGAGCTCGAGTTGCGTGAGCTCTGGCATGACCGCGAACCAGTCCACTGTGAACGTTGTGATTTCGCTTTCGGCGGAAAAGGATCGCAATGAGGTTGACGAATGAGCGAGGAACGCAAGGAAGTTGTTTTCGTCGATATCCACTGAGAGGCGGAGGTGGCGCAGGGCCGGTAAGCGGAGGGCTGGAAGGATATGCAGAGAACAACCGGGCATAAAATGCAGAGTGTGCAAATGGCTGCCGGTTATGACATCGATGTGAGAGTAGACGAACATTGGGTCGGGTTCTACGGAGCATGCAATTTCTGCGAGGATCGGGTGACTCTTCACGGCCCATAGAAAGTCATCTGCGGGACAACTTTCGCAAGCGACTTTGACGAGTGTGTCATGTGAAGGATAGAACATTGAGGGTATCGCGTTTTCGCTGAAAGACACTTGGGATAAGCGGGGTGCATCGGAGAATAGCTGCGAGATGGCAGGGCATTCTCCATCCAAGAAAGGAAGAGCAACCGCCAGCTTTTCCAGAATTGGAAACGGTCCAGTGAAGTCTTCGATTGCTTCAAAATGCGCCGTCCTGAGTTGGAGACAGATGGTCTGCAATTGAGGTGCGTGGTGACGGATAATAGCGCCGATCGCGTCCGACCCAAAAGCGTCCATGCTCATGTAGCCACGCACACTGAAGGAGAGCGGGCAGGTACCGGCTCGACCAAACCAGTCTCGTATGCATTTTTCCAGATCGTCTTCGTCCATTTCGTGGGGGAATTCGCCAAGATTTACGTGCAGATCGACCCACAAACGGGGAGTCGACAAGGCGATGTTTCGCCACATTCGGCAGACTTGTAGAAAAAGAAGAGGGGCGGTGAACATCGAGGGATGAGCTTTAACGGGGCTGCTGAGTTCTGGGGAAGGGGGCAGGCATCGAAGGAAGATATTGGAGGTGATTTCGGGGGGGAGGGTGGCCACGGGATACACGATGCCATCCAGCTCGCTCTGAAGCTGTTTCCTGGCGTCTTCGAGGGGCTTCAGGCGCAAATGGAGCTCAGCAATCGACGCGTTAACCTCCGCCAGGCGCGCGCGCAGGTCTGCATTGAAGGAGGACATGATGGTGGAAGGACAAAAGAAATTGATGGTTCGGACTTCTGCGGCCGAGGAATTGAAGAATAAAAAATTGGACGAGATTCGTGCACTCGGTTTCCCTTGTCCCAGCGTCCCAGACAAGAAATAATACAGGATATACGTAGGTAAACGACCACACGCTCTAGATCTAAACATTCTAGCACCACTACTTCCAGTAACGATTAGCAATTTAATTCCATGCGACCCTCGCATAGCGCCCCAAAACCTGATTCGACCACACCGGCGCATACACACTCGCGTCCGCCCTCGTATACACGCGCTCCGTCTGCAGCTCATTCAACGTCCGGGTGAGCTGCCCCTCAATGAAATCTACGAAAATGAGGTCGACTTTCCCATCAACAGGCTCGGGCGTGCGCGAGGCGATAAAGTCTGGGATGCGGTAGGCGGGGATGGGGAGGTGTGCGACGTCGTCGCCGACGCCGGGGCAGGCCTGTTGGGAGTTGAGTTAGCTACGAATGAAAAGTGAGTGACGATTCGCGTACGTCGGTGGTAACATATCCAAGCGTCAGCTCGCCTTGCAACGTGGCTGAGCGCTCCGAATCATAATACTGCCGATGCATATCCTCCAACCAATTTGCATACTCCCTTTCTACCTCCCGCTCCACGCGCCATGCACGCATTTCCCTCGATTCGCCCTCCTCCCGCTCACTAGGCCAAAGCCGCTCCGCGCCTTTCCCGTTCAGTGCCGGCAATACCTTGACTGCGACCTCAAACGGCACATCCGGGAAAAATATATATTGATTCACAAACGGCGACACCGTAAGCTCGTCGTTGCGCGTAAACGGTCCCTTGAAAATGTCGAATCGCTGCGAACCGGAGCTGATTATGAGGAGGGAGGGAATGCCCTGGGCGGCGCGGCTGGAGTTGAGCGCGAGGACGGTGGGGACGGCCTGCCAGGTGTTAGAATGCGGGAAGGAAAGGGAAGAAGACAATCACCTCCTCCACGGTCAGCGTGAGTATCGAGTCGTTAGACGGATACGGTGCCCTATTCCACGTCAGTAAAAGTCATACTCCCCGACAAGACGACATACCCTGTCATGCTATAATCCCTCGGCGCAACCCCGTACTGCTCCGTCAGTTGGAATCGCTTCTCGAGTTCGCGTAGACCTGCGGTGATATTGCGACCCTGGTCAGTGCCGAAGGTAAAGTCCGTGCGATTGGTGTGGTACTACATCTCGTTAGCCGCACTTCAGAGGGGAAGGTCGGCATGGTCGGTACCTGGTATGTAACGACATTCGCGTCAAGGTACCTTCGGCTGAAGTTGAGAGGCTGAGTATTCCCTTGAGAGTCCAAATCGACGCTCAGCCATCCTGGAAGAAAAACGACCTGTTCATTTTCGCCTTGTTTCCCTTGGAAGGGAGCACCCACCAAGCGTCTCCATATACCGCCCGCTCGCAAGCGAAACCGAGCGCTGGTCGAGCTGCACTGAAGACGTCGTTGTTAGCGTACATATCCTTTGCGCCGGGATAAAAGGAAACCTACGGCAATCCCGCACATGGAGGTGGCCGCCGAAAATGAGGATCGGCGTCGTAGGGTGCACGGCGCGGATGGCGTTGAAGACGAGGGGCCCTTTCGCAGTTAGTGAGCTCACCAGTACTTTAAGCACAGGTCCAAAGACGCACATCGATCCCGCGCGACGGGCATGTGCCTGTCAGCATGCGCGTCAGAATCGTCCTCGGACAGCGGACGGTTGGGGTAAGCTCACCCCACTAAGAGGAAGAGGTCGGGTTCCTCGACGATAGCGTCGGCAAACTGGGGCGAAACAAAATCAACAGGAAAAGGGATGTAAGAGTAGGGAGAATGCGAACCCACTGCTCCTTCACCATATCCTCCACGCGCTGCACCGTCGTATTCACAGCGTTCGTCCCAAAGTTGAAGATGACGCCAAAAGCAGTGACGCTGCGGCCCCTACGCCAATTTGAGCATCAGTATAGCAGGATAGAGATAAGTATCGAGCGTACTTTCGGGTCTTGAATTTGCGGAATCGGTCTGCAGTTTCGCGTTAACAAGACTCAATATAAAGAAGGGAATGCACAGACTGCCAACGGGGACGCTAACGCTCCGGTTATTCGCGTCGTATACGGTGATGTTGACATTAGAGGAGAGGTAGCGGTCCTTGTAGTGCTGGCCAAAGTTCATGTGCCTGATATTTTGTTTGATTTATTTCAGAGAGGTGAACGGAAGCAAGAAAACGGACATATCGTATACATTCGCGTATACATATAACTCGTGACTGAGGCGGCGTGAGTGCGCGAAATAACAGACGAGGGAGCCACCGACTTTCCGATGGCGAGCACGTCGTATGGCATTTGCTTGAAAAATTCGTTGGCCTAGTAGCGCGTTATCAGACCATGAAACGGCCCAGGAACGGTAAAACGCACATCCTGAGCATCGACGCCTCCAGCAGGGAAGCCATCCACAAGACCCGTTCCTGTCCTCGCGTCAACAGCTGAATATTGGCCCTTGAAACAGAACAAACCATCGTGCAAGTCCCCCGAGTCGACCAAAAGCAGATCGACGTCCTTTTCCTATACCTTATGCGTCAGCGCAACGAACAGAATCCCATGGTTGACTCAGACGAACCACAGCCAGCTCCTTCATATGGGTAACGAACGCCGAATAATCTCCCCATGTCCCACTATTCCAGTCAATCCTCATTCAAACTTCTTCAATACCGCACGGACCTGTAATTTGGCTCTGGGAACGAGCCGTGCTCATGCCCAAGGAGCCTACGGGTGACTGACTCCATATACGAATTCAAAAGCCACTGACGCGCACTCACCACCCATGCGTGTCGGTGGTCGAAATTATGTTGATGTCGCCCCATTCCAGCGGTCGGGAAGGCTGTGAGGGCTTCAAGGGCTGTTTGAGAGCGCTAACGGGCCATTGGGACGCGGTTTCGAGCGCGCGGGCAGTAGAGAGGGCCCCAACGAGGACGAGACGAGTCGTGAACTTCATGGTGCGGTGTAGCGATAAGAAACGCGCGCAAGTGAATCAATTACTCGTTAGAACAGCTTATAGCGCTGCATAAGACGTTAACAGCCTTAAATTAGAGGCCAGGGAGGGAGAACGGCAGCAAGGCCAAGTCGACCGAAATGGGCGCCGGAGGAAGGGGAAGGGCTCTAGATGTAACAAGCCACAACAAGCTGCACGTTTCGAGAAAAATCGCAATGGTCGATAAAACGATACCAGGTGCACAGAATTATAGGTTGTGTTTAGTATTTTTAGAGCTCGCGGTATTTCCGCAACAACGGATCCTTCAACATCCTCTGTATCACCTCTGTGGCCAACGTCAACGACACGGTCGCGCCATCCTGATACCAGTTCCCCGCAGTCGAAGACGCCGGCATCGCCTCCATAATCTGGACGAGGCCATCCAGCATGGGCATCACCCCCTGCGCGTAGTAAGGTCGTCCGCCCCCGAAATCCATCTCGTACATCCCAATCCGCGTCCACGCCGTGAAGATGGTGTTCCTTCGACCATAGAACACGGGCAGCATCCGCCGCGCGTCGATGTCGAGCGCCATCTGGTGCAGCGCCGCTCCGATGCGCCGTGGCGTGTATGCCGCGACCGCCGCGCGGATTCGACGCGCGAGATGCGCGAGGGACGTGCTGCGCGTTCCTCTTACGCGGGCAGGGAGGACGGGCGAGCCCAGCATGCGCGGGCTCAGCGGGGGGTCTACGCGGGTGCGCAGGCCGATGATCGTGTGCAGATAGAACTCCTCCTCCGGCGGCTCCGGTATGCGTGCGTGGATGAGGAAGGACCAAATGTGCGCCTGGAGGGCGTCGAGGTGGCTGATAGTCTCCCCCGGCGAGGACGCCGCCATCCAAATGCGTGCGAGCTCCTCTGCGCTGAAGTGCAGCAGGTAGTTGCTCACGGGCGCCTGGAAATCCCATTCTTTCCAAGGCAGCGGTGGGCCAAGCTCCAGGGTGTCCGCGATGGACGCAAGATGCGGGGGGATTGTTGACAATTCGGGCGCGGGGGACCCGTCTGCGGATGCCCAGTAGTCATACCTGTGGATCGGCAGCTCGTGCACGATTTTTAGGATTTCGGGGTCAGGGGAGGGCGCGTCGATATCGCCTGACGCCGCTTCATCGAGTGATGCAGGTAAGAAGCCGGACTTCAAGTTCAGCGGCGGGAGGTTCTGCACCAAGGCGCGATGCACCGCCGCCCAATCATTCACGAACGTCGTCAGCGCATGCGCGTCTGCAAGCGGGTGAGACGACTTGAGCGCGATGACGGCCCCGCCACATTTGAATGTCGTCACTTGGACAATCATACTGGGCAAGCCTGCGAAATCTCCGCCGCTGTGTGATGCGAGGCCCGGGGTGTTCGGAAGGAATTTATCCACACCGAGAGCCGAGGTATCGAACGCGCCCAGACCAGAGCTGCGCTGTTCCAGCGGGGGGAATACGGCTGAGACATTACTGTCGCAGCTAGCCACGACAAACTCCACCCCAGGGTCCGTAGGCGTGCCATAGACCACTTCAAGGCGCCGAGATCGTGAGGTATGAATTCCACCGGCGACATACTTCGTGTATCGAAGTTGACCGGCCCAGTGCGGATATGCGTTCAGAGTCTGGATTAGCGACGTTCTGAGGTGTGCTGGAGTGAGAGTGAGAGCAAGGTCTCCTTGCCCTTCAAACGCCCATAGCGCTGCCGCTTCTGGGCCCGAGGACCCAAGGCTGGAATCCGATATGGAGAGCGAGACCGTACGACTCGGAGTGGAAGACAACTCGTCGGGAAATAAACGACTGGTGCTGGTGACAATGACCTGGGACATAGATTCTGGCTGTCTGGATAAGGTGAGAGGGGGGATGGGACCTGAGGCGGCGAAAATTTCCAAATTTAAGATGAGAACACTGATGTATATCCTGCCACCTGATGGGTGGAGAGAACCATTCTGAATTATCGTGAACATCGGAGGGAAGCTTCAAGCTAAGATGCCTGAATTGAAGCTTGGAGCGCCGGCCTTTCATGACTCCAGAACGTCGCGAGGCTTGAAATTTGCTGGCGATGTTTGATATAAGCGATCGACCTGAAATTTTGTGATGGCCAAGGTTAGAATTGAAGTAGCAATTCGCAGTTATATTGAGACATACAGAGTCTCAGAAATCTTCGGTGTCTGCCTCCGTTGGGCCACTGAAAACTGCAAGCTCAAACTGGTAGGAGAGGAACAACATCGAGAGCGGGGACCGTAACTTCCGCGCCGTAGGGATGACGGAAAGAGAGCTCCGATCATCTAAACCGTCCGTAAGCGCTTGGAACGAAATGCGAAAGCTTTGCAGATGCTCTCTAGCCGTTGCGACGACGTTTGGGATGTCCCCGCGTAAGGTGCAGAGTTTGGAGTCGGGGAGCCAGGGGCACAGGACCGATCCTGGAAGGAGCACGCAATGGCCATTGGCTGGTGTCAGGTTGAGCTGCAAGTCGGTCGGCAGTCGTCTCTCGACCTCCAGCTTATTTATGGCACTATGCACCGCGTAATAGGCCGTGCATTATATTGCAGCTTCGTGTCTTGCGAAACGTTGTTCTGTCGTCAACTCGACGTCGTCGACAAGCTCCTGCACCCGCAAGGGGCTCAAAGGAGCTCGCAGTAGTTCTAGCACGTCCAACAGAGAGAAAAGGGGCGACAGTGAGACTTGAGGTGAGGCCTCCAGAAACGACAAGCAGCAACTTGAAATCGTGGCAAGTTCGGAGTTGGCCGCCGTCCGGAATATGGAACTAATTCGCTCCAAAGTGGGTTCCTCGTAAATTTTGCTCCAAAGATGTTTCGTTCCCTCTCTGAGGGCTCCAGAGTGGTAGAACCAAGGTAGAACCAAGGTAGAACTTGGCAAGGTGAAGTCGAGAGGCCGAAGGAAGTTGTAACTAATAGACCACAACAAGACCAAGCCGACGGCATTTCCGACGTTGACCGGAACCACCTGGCACCCATCCACGATGCTCAATGACCAGACGATTTGCGTTGGTGAAGATTGCCTGCTGTCAGTGGCACTAGAAAGTCTCGTTGTGGACCAAATCATCCAACTTGAAGCTTGCTGAACTCTGCTCTAGTACCTGCTCTGCACCGGCTGAGGCTCCACCACGGTCTCTTGGTTTGAGTCTGCTCATGCTAAAACACACCCAATCCAACGCAGGAGGAATCCCCTTCACCTGGTTATATGATGATATTACTAACTTTGAGCAGGGAGACCTGACTTTGTCGACGAGAACGGGCCGTCTCAAAATCCTCCTGCCGAGTCACCCTCCGCAATCCAGTTGTTCCTAGTACACCCCGGCCTAGTCCATTCTCCATCTGGGTGCCTCTGCAGCCATTCAAGCCTCTTGCGATCGTATCACCGTCGGGTTTTAGGCTTAGCTAGGCTTTCAGGAATCAGGGTTACTTGGGTGTCCTGCCAGTGAAGGGTTCAAGGCTGATACAAACAAGGAAATCATTTATGGTCTATGTTCTATTTCTGCGGGCTCTCCGCTGGGAGAGCTCTGGGTGCAAGCTTTCAGTATCCTGTTGAGATCTTGCCTGTCGACGTCCATATGCATGCGACTGTCTGACACGGACAGACTCAACCATCGGCCCCCGCTGCCACAACTCTCCTGACCCTGGCCTTTAGGTTGCACAACGAAGGCCCGTGTCCATCGACTCTCCATGCTGCACGCGACGTTCGGTGGTCGCAGGCATTCCTACTTGTCTTTATCTTCTCACACACTCGACGGGGTCGGAACGCCGCTGCGACCGAGAATAACTGCCGGGCGTTGTTCTATCACCGCAAAATCTGGTCCATCGTCGTCATCTCCATGGCATCGCCCACAATTTGAAGCAGCGGCCGCGCCGCCAACTTTCCGCCGATCAACGAGTTTGGATTCAAATCCACTGCATCTACGTTCGTGAAATTTACTGGACTCTCCCTCATAAGCATAATGTCCTACCTCTCGTATCTTTTCTACCCTTTCCCATCGGCCTAAAGCTTGTTTTTTTTTAAAAGAAACATGCGCGATCCTCATGGCGGACGAAATTAAATCTTAAAAAATGTGCTGCAGGATGGATCAATTTAGATAAAATAACCTAGTACATCCTGCATAGTTCTACACCTCCTCCTCGTCTTCGCTACAGTATAAAATTTCTCGATCAACGGTGGAGAAAAAGTTGAGGGTGCGATGATTTCGTTACCCGGACCGTCATCGCGTGACGTCGATTTCTTGCCCTCTTCCACGTTCCTCGACCCCTCGCCGTCCCCGCCGCCGACGATGAGCCTCTTTGGGCGTCTACCAGCGTCCATGAGCCTCGCCCTCCTCTCCCTCCTTCTTTTTCGCCCTGTCCTGGCAGACCCAGCAAACCTCCCCTTTGATGACTGTTTCACCGGAAATGTATCTGCAAAACTCACTGTAGACACTGTATACGGCCAGGTCTTGACCAGCACGGAGCTGGGGACATACCTCAATCTCACCGTGATAGGCAACAGTGCGCAGGAAATTGTTGCGTCTGCAGACTCAAGCTCAAGCCTCGGTGAGTGAAGCCCGCGGGACTGGATTTTTATATCTACGACTTGGTTTGAGCCTATTCCGCCTCTGGAGCTCTCTCTAGCGCACCGGGCAACCTGGGCAGCAAGGGGGAAATGGGGGAAACGACGGCACGCGAGCACGATTATAGTGCGAGTTACCATACTTGGGCGGCGAACTTGGTCACGAACTGAAGCTCCCAGTGGCTCGTGGCGTACCCTTCCTAGGATTGGTTTACGCGTTACTCTGCCACCGTTGACCTTTCTTTTGACATTTCGACAATACTTGCACTATTCGAATGCTTGCAACCCTTACAACCCTTGCTGACCGAATACAACAGCCACGCTCTTCACGACGACCTCAGTGCTCACGCTGAATGTGTGGACAAACAGCACCTTCCTCTGCGCCTCTCTACGACCTCCCTCGCCTCTCCAACCGCTCAACGCAAATAGCACCGACTACTACTGCCCAATCGCAGCAGGCCCATTCGCCCTCTCTACTGCTATCCCCTGGGGAACCAGCCGTCCTCTGACGACTCTCAACACTCGTATACGAGCGGTGGATCCATTTAGCAAAGAATTGCTATGTCTCACGGTCAACACCACCCCGCTCAGTCCCTCCGGCCGCTTTTCGCCGTACGGCATCGCTCAAGCCATCTTCTGGGCCACAGTGTCCCTCGCCATCCTCTACTGGCTCGTAGTTGGCATCGCACGCGTCGTGTCCGCGTGGGGGCGGGGAATAAGTCGTCCCGGGCGTTCCTTGTGGGCTCGCGCGCAGAGCGCCGGCTTCATCGTCGCTAGCGCCATCAGTGGCGAGCGGTTTGCGACGTCGCCGGCTCTGATGCGTTTCAGCACGCCCTGTCTCCGCGACGTGCTGTTTCACACCCAGTGGTGTGCTGCTCTCGCCATGGTCGCCGTTCAGTGGCCGGCTTTCGCCTGTGGGTGCAGCTTTATTTTTATTTTTCATCTAGACTCATTCGCCTCAGATCCTTTGTTGGCGCAAACCGCGTGGGCTACTCTGAGTTACAGTAAGCCCTCTCCTTTTTGTTCCTCGTCTTTTGCTAAATTGTTTACCACAGACATCACGCTAACAAACAAAGTGCATTGGAACCCGCTGTACACTTTGCCCTACAACCCTTCCTCCAACTTCAGCGGCCAGCTCGCGGATCCAACGTCGTCGCTGTACATCAACCCCAATGTCCCCAATCTTTTGTTCACGTTGCCATCCAACGCGACTTCCGGCATGTCGATGTTCGCATACACCATCGGTGTGCAACCACAGGACCTCTTCAAGATCTGCATCATCCTCTTCCTCGGCATCGTCGCTGCCACTATCGTCATCTCCTTCATCGTCTGGTTCCTCGACCTCATCGGCAGCCTCATCAGCGGCGCCACGCTGCACAACCCCGGTCGGCGCGCGCGCAGCCCGGGCCCCAAGGAGCTCGAAACCGCTGCTAGCGCCGACGAGGCCAAGGCCGCGATGTTCCGCCCCGCCTCGCGCCTTACGCTCTCCGGCGCCGGCGCGGGCCTCAGCCTCGGCGGGTCCAACGCGCCCACGCGCAAGCCGTGGTACCGCATCCGCACGGAGATCAGCTCCTTCCACGGGAGCGTCCTCCACGGGAACCTCGTGCGCATCCTCGTGCTGTTCCACCTCCCGCTCACGATCTTCGCCGCGTACGAGATGACGCGCCCCGGTGACGTCGTTGCGGTGCGCACGCGCGCGCTCGCGGCGCTGTCGTTTGCCGTCCTCAGCGTCCTTATCCCCGTGATTCTGGTTGTGAGGGTGACGATGACGACGACGAACAAGCTGTACGACGAGACGCGCACCTTGCTCGCGCTGGGGCCGCTGTACAACCACTACCGGCACGGGAGCCAGCTGTTTGCCAGTCTGTTGTTTGCGACGAATCTGGTGTTTGGGATAGTTATTGGGGTGGGGCAGAAGAGCGGGACAGCGCAGGCGGTGGTGATACTCGTGGTGGAAGTCGCGGCGGCGCTGGTGACGAGCATCTGGCTGCCCTGGGGGAGCGGTGCTAGTATGGGGCTTATTAGTTTTTTGTTCTGCGTCGCGCGGATTGTCGTGGCCGTGCTGTTGGTCATCCTCACGCCGGCGGTGGGTTCCTCTCCTCGTTGCTTACTTGGTCTCGATACTCATTCCTGTTGGTAGATATCCATCGGAGACGGGTCGGGCGCGTGGGTAGCGTACGGGATCCTCGTCATCCTCGCGCTGGTCTACCTCGCCCTCTCGCTCATGCTGCTCATCAAAATCGTCGAGGCTGCCGTCCGCATCATTGGGCGCGTCGGCTTCGACCGCAGTAACCACAGCGTCGATAGTGGGCTGCTCGGGGCCTGTGGGCTCCTCGGCTGCTGTGGGTCGCGGAAACGCCGCGTGCCCCGCCACCGCGCTGGTCCTCGGCAGGCGCGCGCCCGGGGCTACGCCTCTCCGATTGCGCGCACCTCGGACACCTCGTCGACATACGCCCCCCCGGCCGCGCTCGGGACGGACTCCAAGAAGGACTCGATCCATTCGCAGCAGCCGCCGTCCGTGCTGCGCCCCGAGCACGCGCTGCGGCCGTACCGCGAAGACAGCGACGACGAGAGCGGGTACATCATGGGCGCGTGGCAGCCGTTCCCGCGGCCGGGGTACATCCCCGTCAAAGACCCGACGCCGCCGCTCGCTGCGCCTGTACCGTCCTCTGGGTTCTCGCGCGTGGGCGGCGGACGGGCACATATCGACGCGCCGTATGCGGCGATTGCGCCGGGGGAGTCGACGCCGACGCTCGAGTGGCCGGCGATGGACGCGGAGGAGCAGGAGGAGGCGGCGCCACCGGTCTCGACGGTAGTGCGGCGACAGAGCCCCGAGGCGGTGCCCGCGGGGGCGGCGGGGCCGAGTGGGGTGCCGCGAGGCGCGATGCTGCCGCACATGCGCACCAAATCGCAGACCGCGATCATTGAGGATGCGCCGATGCTTGGGGGGTCGGCGTCCTCGTCGCGTCCGCCGTCGCGTGCGAATGTGCTCCAGCAGCAGCAGCAGATGAACGACGACGACGACGAGTCGGAGGAGGTTGGGCATGGGCAGAGGCGGAAGAAGCCGTGGTATCACATTCGACGGCATCGGCCGCACAGCGAGGGGACGCCGCCGCCGTCGGCGTACCCGCCACAGGCGGACGCGGAGCAGGCGGCGGCGGCGACCGCGGGCGTGCCTGCGGGGCGGTCTTTCGTCGTGATCCGCAAGCAGCAGGCGTCCCCTGCGCGTTCGCAGCAGCTGTCTACTGCGTCGAGTCCCACGCCGACGCGGGGCTCGTACCGGACGGACAACAGCCCGGGGGTCGATGCACGGGCGTCGAGTGCGACGTCTTAGATTTCATTTCTTCCCTCCGTCCCGTTCCTTCGTCTGATGGATTATTTGGATCATGTCAATGTACTCATTCACTCGGTTCGGCACGGACAACCACACATACACCTGTTTGTTATAAACCATCTTGATTTAACTCATCTGACTATTACTATTGGCACGCCCGCTTAATTACCGCATCTGCACGGACACTTTCCAGACCACACCACTGCTCTGTTGCTATGACCTGTCACGAAAATTTGCGCGCAATGTACATGTATGTATCTTTTTTCCGACACTCGAGTCGTGACGACGGAATCTACCAACTTGGAATTACTTATAAAGAGACTATATCCTACTTCGATCGACCGGCCCAATGTGAATTGCCATCCCGCGCTCGACGAGCCCTCGAAACGAGGCAGCCGTCGCGTCCTCCAGGATCATATACTCTCCCTTTGGCCAAATCTGGCGGAATGAGCTAAGAATGGATGTTTGGCCGTCCGCAGTGGTTCTCGAGGAGAGTGCGCTGAACATTGGCGCAGTCACCGAGAAAATGCAGTCGCGGAAAGTGAGCGACTGCAAATGCGGAAGAAATCCGGGATGTTGAGCGCGGTTCAACATGGTGAAGAACTCGAGCAAGAAATCATCGCCTTGGCAGAGCTCGAGTGCTGTGAGGCCTGGCATGGAGATAGCGAACCAGTCCACCTTGAGTGTCGTGATTTTGCAGGAAGCAGAAAAGGATCGCAATGAGGCTGACGAGCGGGCGAGGAATGCAAGGAAGTCACGAGTTTCCCTGAAGTGAATACCCTCCGAGATATGAAGGTTTTGCAGGGCCGGCAGACGGAGGAGCCGGAGGGAAGGGTAAAAACATTGGGGCAAGAGATGCAGAGTGTGGAGATGTTGGTTGGTTATGATATCGGAGTCGGAGTGAGCAAACAGTTCACCAGGCTCTACGGAACATTCAAATTCCCTGAGGAATGAAGCGTTCTGCATGATGGATAGAAAGTCATCCGGAGAACAACTCTCGCAGGTCACTTTGGAAAGAGTGTCGAATGGATGGAGGAACATTGACGGGGATGCCTCTTCCGTGAATGACAACTGGGACAACCGGGGTGCATTGGAGAATGTAGGTTGGAAATTTAGCATCTGGTGGCCAACTTCCTCATCGGGGAAAGGAAGGGCAATCGCCAGACTTTGCAGCATCGGAAAGGGTCCAGTGAAATCCTTGATTGCTTCGAAATGTGCCGTCTCTAGTTGGAGACAGATGCTCTGCAGTTGGGGTGCATAAGCACGAAGAGTAGCGCTAATCGCGTCCGACCCATAAGCTTCGTCCATGCCCATCCAGCCACGCACACTGAAGGAGAGTGGGCAGGCACCAGTCCGACCAAACCAGTCCATTATGTGTCTTTCCACATCAAATTCGTAAATTTCGAAACGCATTTCTTCGAGGTTCAAGTGCAGATCGGCCCACAAATGGGGAGTCGACAACGCGATGTCTCTCCACCTTCGACAGACCTGTAGAAAAAGAAGGGGGGCCATGGACGTCGATGGATGAGCTTTGTAGGGGCTGCTGAGTTCTGGGGGGGGGAGCAAGCAACGGAGGAAGATATTCGAGGTGATTTCCGGTGGAAGTGTGGCCACGGGATACACGATGCTATCCAGCTGGCTCTGAAGCTGTTTCCTGGCGTCTTCGAGGGGCTTCAAGCGCAAATGGAGCTCAGAAATCGACGCGTCGACCTCCGCCAGACGCGCGCGCAAGTCCGCGTGGAAGGACATGATGGTGGAAGACAAAAGAATTTGATGGCTCGGCTCAGACTTGCGCGGTAAGTGAAAAATCAAAATTGGATGAACGCCGGGTTTACCGCCCGGTCCGCTGGGTTGTTATCTGCCAGTGGCTGTACAAGTTATCTGCCATATGCTGCACTGACCCTTGTTTAGCTAGCTTTAATTCACAGAAATATTTGAGGGACTAGTTTCAGTCCAGGGGAAGGAAACAGCACCAAAAAATCAACAGAAAGAGTCCACTGTGCGGCGAGATTCGTTAACGGCAGATAACATGGCAGATAACAGCAGTTCACACGGTTGCCACACGCATCAATCGCGACCTCGCGACGCGTCGCGCGCACAGTAGGTCTTTTTCAAGCGGAAGGCTCCCTCTAAAGAGGTATTAGAGAGGTAACCTACCCCTCAGCTCAGCTTCTAAATTTTTTACAGCTCTTCCTGTACCAAAAGAGAGATCTCACGCCGACTTCCTCTTTGTCTTCAAATATTGTAAACTGGAGGTGGAGGTGGAAATGGGGATCAATGGAGCATAAAGCGACTAATCTACATTCAGATATGTCACCAGGAATTTGAGTGAGCACCCTTTAACCTGTATTCACTTCTCTACTGATGAATCAGTTCAAATAACACAAAGTACTTAAAATATTGTTTTTAACATCGCTGGCACTATCCCTAAACCTTCGTGATATCATACAGCATGGCTTATTCAGTTTTACAACGTCCCGAGAGGCTTCCGGCGTCTTATTCCGAGGTTTTAGTGAAGGCCATCAGGCACATCAATCCCGGCCATCAAAGGATCAGAGCGAGCGGTTGAAAATGATTGGAGAGGTTTGCAGCTCAAGAGCCTTTCTAACCCCTCCAGAATCCTCTCTTTCTGGGAGATTTTTTCGATTTCTGCACCCCCAATACCCAGTCTATTGGGGGGAAAACCACGCCGGGTTTACCGCCCGGTCCGCTGGGTTGTTATCTGCCAGTGGCTGTACAAGTTATCTGCCATATGCTGCACTGACCCTTGTTTAGCTAGCTTTAATTCACAGAAATATTTGAGGGACTAGTTTCAGTCCAGGGGAAGGAAACAGCACCAAAAAATCAACAGAAAGAGTCCACTGTGCGGCGAGATTCGTTAACGGCAGATAACATGGCAGATAACAGCAGTTCACACGGTTGCCACACGCATCAATCGCGACCTCGCGACGCGTCGCGCGCACAGTAGGTCTTTTTCAAGCGGAAGGCTCCCTCTAAAGAGGTATTAGAGAGGTAACCTACCCCTCAGCTCAGCTTCTAAATTTTTTACAGCTCTTCCTGTACCAAAAGAGAGATCTCACGCCGACTTCCTCTTTGTCTTCAAATATTGTAAACTGGAGGTGGAGGTGGAAATGGGGATCAATGGAGCATAAAGCGACTAATCTACATTCAGATATGTCACCAGGAATTTGAGTGAGCACCCTTTAACCTGTATTCACTTCTCTACTGATGAATCAGTTCAAATAACACAAAGTACTTAAAATATTGTTTTTAACATCGCTGGCACTATCCCTAAACCTTCGTGATATCATACAGCATGGCTTATTCAGTTTTACAACGTCCCGAGAGGCTTCCGGCGTCTTATTCCGAGGTTTTAGTGAAGGCCATCAGGCACATCAATCCCGGCCATCAAAGGATCAGAGCGAGCGGTTGAAAATGATTGGAGAGGTTTGCAGCTCAAGAGCCTTTCTAACCCCTCCAGAATCCTCTCTTTCTGGGAGATTTTTTCGATTTCTGCACCCCCAATACCCAGTCTATTGGGGGGAAAACCACGCCGGGTTTACCGCCCGGTCCGCTGGGTTGTTATCTGCCAGTGGCTGTACAAGTTATCTGCCATATGCTGCACTGACCCTTGTTTAGCTAGCTTTAATTCACAGAAATATTTGAGGGACTAGTTTCAGTCCAGGGGAAGGAAACAGCACCAAAAAATCAACAGAAAGAGTCCACTGTGCGGCGAGATTCGTTAACGGCAGATAACATGGCAGATAACAGCAGTTCACACGGTTGCCACACGCATCAATCGCGACCTCGCGACGCGTCGCGCGCACAGTAGGTCTTTTTCAAGCGGAAGGCTCCCTCTAAAGAGGTATTAGAGAGGTAACCTACCCCTCAGCTCAGCTTCTAAATTTTTTACAGCTCTTCCTGTACCAAAAGAGAGATCTCACGCCGACTTCCTCTTTGTCTTCAAATATTGTAAACTGGAGGTGGAGGTGGAAATGGGGATCAATGGAGCATAAAGCGACTAATCTACATTCAGATATGTCACCAGGAATTTGAGTGAGCACCCTTTAACCTGTATTCACTTCTCTACTGATGAATCAGTTCAAATAACACAAAGTACTTAAAATATTGTTTTTAACATCGCTGGCACTATCCCTAAACCTTCGTGATATCATACAGCATGGCTTATTCAGTTTTACAACGTCCCGAGAGGCTTCCGGCGTCTTATTCCGAGGTTTTAGTGAAGGCCATCAGGCACATCAATCCCGGCCATCAAAGGATCAGAGCGAGCGGTTGAAAATGATTGGAGAGGTTTGCAGCTCAAGAGCCTTTCTAACCCCTCCAGAATCCTCTCTTTCTGGGAGATTTTTTCGATTTCTGCACCCCCAATACCCAGTCTATTGGGGGGAAAACCACGCCGGGTTTACCGCCCGGTCCGCTGGGTTGTTATCTGCCAGTGGCTGTACAAGTTATCTGCCATATGCTGCACTGACCCTTGTTTAGCTAGCTTTAATTCACAGAAATATTTGAGGGACTAGTTTCAGTCCAGGGGAAGGAAACAGCACCAAAAAATCAACAGAAAGAGTCCACTGTGCGGCGAGATTCGTTAACGGCAGATAACATGGCAGATAACAGCAGTTCACACGGTTGCCACACGCATCAATCGCGACCTCGCGACGCGTCGCGCGCACAGTAGGTCTTTTTCAAGCGGAAGGCTCCCTCTAAAGAGGTATTAGAGAGGTAACCTACCCCTCAGCTCAGCTTCTAAATTTTTTACAGCTCTTCCTGTACCAAAAGAGAGATCTCACGCCGACTTCCTCTTTGTCTTCAAATATTGTAAACTGGAGGTGGAGGTGGAAATGGGGATCAATGGAGCATAAAGCGACTAATCTACATTCAGATATGTCACCAGGAATTTGAGTGAGCACCCTTTAACCTGTATTCACTTCTCTACTGATGAATCAGTTCAAATAACACAAAGTACTTAAAATATTGTTTTTAACATCGCTGGCACTATCCCTAAACCTTCGTGATATCATACAGCATGGCTTATTCAGTTTTACAACGTCCCGAGAGGCTTCCGGCGTCTTATTCCGAGGTTTTAGTGAAGGCCATCAGGCACATCAATCCCGGCCATCAAAGGATCAGAGCGAGCGGTTGAAAATGATTGGAGAGGTTTGCAGCTCAAGAGCCTTTCTAACCCCTCCAGAATCCTCTCTTTCTGGGAGATTTTTTCGATTTCTGCACCCCCAATACCCAGTCTATTGGGGGGAAAACCACGCCGGGTTTACCGCCCGGTCCGCTGGGTTGTTATCTGCCAGTGGCTGTACAAGTTATCTGCCATATGCTGCACTGACCCTTGTTTAGCTAGCTTTAATTCACAGAAATATTTGAGGGACTAGTTTCAGTCCAGGGGAAGGAAACAGCACCAAAAAATCAACAGAAAGAGTCCACTGTGCGGCGAGATTCGTTAACGGCAGATAACATGGCAGATAACAGCAGTTCACACGGTTGCCACACGCATCAATCGCGACCTCGCGACGCGTCGCGCGCACAGTAGGTCTTTTTCAAGCGGAAGGCTCCCTCTAAAGAGGTATTAGAGAGGTAACCTACCCCTCAGCTCAGCTTCTAAATTTTTTACAGCTCTTCCTGTACCAAAAGAGAGATCTCACGCCGACTTCCTCTTTGTCTTCAAATATTGTAAACTGGAGGTGGAGGTGGAAATGGGGATCAATGGAGCATAAAGCGACTAATCTACATTCAGATATGTCACCAGGAATTTGAGTGAGCACCCTTTAACCTGTATTCACTTCTCTACTGATGAATCAGTTCAAATAACACAAAGTACTTAAAATATTGTTTTTAACATCGCTGGCACTATCCCTAAACCTTCGTGATATCATACAGCATGGCTTATTCAGTTTTACAACGTCCCGAGAGGCTTCCGGCGTCTTATTCCGAGGTTTTAGTGAAGGCCATCAGGCACATCAATCCCGGCCATCAAAGGATCAGAGCGAGCGGTTGAAAATGATTGGAGAGGTTTGCAGCTCAAGAGCCTTTCTAACCCCTCCAGAATCCTCTCTTTCTGGGAGATTTTTTCGATTTCTGCACCCCCAATACCCAGTCTATTGGGGGGAAAACCACGCCGGGTTTACCGCCCGGTCCGCTGGGTTGTTATCTGCCAGTGGCTGTACAAGTTATCTGCCATATGCTGCACTGACCCTTGTTTAGCTAGCTTTAATTCACAGAAATATTTGAGGGACTAGTTTCAGTCCAGGGGAAGGAAACAGCACCAAAAAATCAACAGAAAGAGTCCACTGTGCGGCGAGATTCGTTAACGGCAGATAACATGGCAGATAACAGCAGTTCACACGGTTGCCACACGCATCAATCGCGACCTCGCGACGCGTCGCGCGCACAGTAGGTCTTTTTCAAGCGGAAGGCTCCCTCTAAAGAGGTATTAGAGAGGTAACCTACCCCTCAGCTCAGCTTCTAAATTTTTTACAGCTCTTCCTGTACCAAAAGAGAGATCTCACGCCGACTTCCTCTTTGTCTTCAAATATTGTAAACTGGAGGTGGAGGTGGAAATGGGGATCAATGGAGCATAAAGCGACTAATCTACATTCAGATATGTCACCAGGAATTTGAGTGAGCACCCTTTAACCTGTATTCACTTCTCTACTGATGAATCAGTTCAAATAACACAAAGTACTTAAAATATTGTTTTTAACATCGCTGGCACTATCCCTAAACCTTCGTGATATCATACAGCATGGCTTATTCAGTTTTACAACGTCCCGAGAGGCTTCCGGCGTCTTATTCCGAGGTTTTAGTGAAGGCCATCAGGCACATCAATCCCGGCCATCAAAGGATCAGAGCGAGCGGTTGAAAATGATTGGAGAGGTTTGCAGCTCAAGAGCCTTTCTAACCCCTCCAGAATCCTCTCTTTCTGGGAGATTTTTTCGATTTCTGCACCCCCAATACCCAGTCTATTGGGGGGAAAACCACGCCGGGTTTACCGCCCGGTCCGCTGGGTTGTTATCTGCCAGTGGCTGTACAAGTTATCTGCCATATGCTGCACTGACCCTTGTTTAGCTAGCTTTAATTCACAGAAATATTTGAGGGACTAGTTTCAGTCCAGGGGAAGGAAACAGCACCAAAAAATCAACAGAAAGAGTCCACTGTGCGGCGAGATTCGTTAACGGCAGATAACATGGCAGATAACAGCAGTTCACACGGTTGCCACACGCATCAATCGCGACCTCGCGACGCGTCGCGCGCACAGTAGGTCTTTTTCAAGCGGAAGGCTCCCTCTAAAGAGGTATTAGAGAGGTAACCTACCCCTCAGCTCAGCTTCTAAATTTTTTACAGCTCTTCCTGTACCAAAAGAGAGATCTCACGCCGACTTCCTCTTTGTCTTCAAATATTGTAAACTGGAGGTGGAGGTGGAAATGGGGATCAATGGAGCATAAAGCGACTAATCTACATTCAGATATGTCACCAGGAATTTGAGTGAGCACCCTTTAACCTGTATTCACTTCTCTACTGATGAATCAGTTCAAATAACACAAAGTACTTAAAATATTGTTTTTAACATCGCTGGCACTATCCCTAAACCTTCGTGATATCATACAGCATGGCTTATTCAGTTTTACAACGTCCCGAGAGGCTTCCGGCGTCTTATTCCGAGGTTTTAGTGAAGGCCATCAGGCACATCAATCCCGGCCATCAAAGGATCAGAGCGAGCGGTTGAAAATGATTGGAGAGGTTTGCAGCTCAAGAGCCTTTCTAACCCCTCCAGAATCCTCTCTTTCTGGGAGATTTTTTCGATTTCTGCACCCCCAATACCCAGTCTATTGGGGGGAAAACCGAACGCCGAGCTTCGCAGACAATATATATATGCGTAGGTAAGATAAACACGCTGGCTTAGATTGCAAGTAGAGACTATATCCTACTTCGATGGGCCGGCCCAACGTGAATTTTCATCCCGCGCTCGACGAGGCCCCGAAACGAGGCAGCCGTCGCGTCCTCCAGGATCATATAGTCCCCCTTTGGCCAAATCTGGCGGAATGAGCTAAGAATGGATGTTTGGTCGTCCGCAATGGTTCTCGAGGAGAGTGCGCGGAACATTGACGCAGTCATTGAGAATGCCCAATCCCGGAAGATGAGCGACTGCAAATGCGGAAGAAATCCGGGGTTTTCAGTGCGATACAACCTCTTGAAGAAGTTGTATAAAATATCGTGATCTTGTACGTTGAGCTCGATTTCTGTGAGGCCTGGCATAGAGGTCGCGAACCAGTCCACTGTAAGCGTCGTGATTACGCATGAAGCAGAAAAGGATCGCAATGAGGCCGACGAGCGGGCGAGGAATGCGCGGAAGTCACGAGTTTCGTCGAGGTGAATATCCTCCGAAATACGAAGGTTTTGCAGGGCCGGCAGACGGAGGAGCCGGAGGGAACGGTAAAAACAATAGGGCAAGAGATGTAGAGTGTGGAGGTGTTCGTGGGATATGATATCGGAGTCGGAGTAAGGATGCAGGTCATCAGGTTCTATGGAACATTCAAATTCCCTAAGGACTGAAGCGTTCCTCATGATGGATAGAAAGTCATCCGCAGGACAAACTTCACACGTCACTTTGACGAGTGTGTCGTTTGAAGGACGGAACATGGAGGGTATCGCATTTTCGCTGAAAGACAGCTGGGATAATCGGGGTGCATTGGAGAATATCTTCCAGGCAAGGCTATCCTCATCTTCCCCGGCCTGGAAAGGAAGAGCAACCGCGAGCGTTTCCAAAATCGGAAACGGTCCAATGACAGCTGCGATTGCTTCGAAGTGTGCGGGATCTAGTTGGAGACAGATGCTCTGCAATTGAGGGGCGTGGTGACGGATAATCGCGCTGATCGCGTCCGACCCAAAAGTGCCCATGCCCATCGAGCCACGCACACTGAGGGAGAGGGGACAGGTACCGGCGCGACCAAACCAGTCCGCTATGCGCTTTTCCAGTTCATCTTCGTCCATTTCCATGGGGAGTTCCTCGAGACTTAAGCGCAGATCGACCCACAAACGCGGAGTCGACAATGCGATGTCTCTCCACCTTCGACAGACTTGGAGAAAAGAAGGGGGGCCGTGGACGTCGATGGAAAAGTTTTCACAGGGCTGCTGAGTTCTGGGGAGGGGAGCAAGCAACGGAGGAAGATATTCGAGGTGATTTCGGGCGGGAGGTTAACCACTGGATACACGATGCCATCCAGCTGGCTCTGAAGCTGTTTCCGGGCGTCTTGGAGGGGCTTCAAGCGCAAATGAAGCTCAGCAATCGACGCGTCGACCTCCGCCAGACGCGAGCGCAGGTCCGCGTGGCCGGACATGATGGTGGAAGGACAAAAAGATTTGATGGCTCGGCTCCGAAAGTTTCACTCTCCGACTGCTCATCCTCCGGACTTGCACGGTAAGTGAAAAATCAAAATTGGATGAACGCCGAGATTCGCAGACAATATATAAATGCGTAGGTAAGATAAACACGCTGTGCAAGTAGAGACTATATCCTACTTCGATGGGCCGGCCCAACGTGAATTTTCATCCCGCGCTCAACGAGCCCCCGAAACGAGGCAGCCGTCGCGTCTTCCAGGACCATATACTCCCCCTTTGGCCAAATCTGGCGGAATGATTCGAGGATAGATGATTGGTCGTCCGCAGTGGTTCTCGAGGAGAGTGCGCTGAACATTGGCGCTTCAATTGAGAACGTGCAGTCGCGGAAGGTGAGCGACTGCAAATGCGGAAGGAATCCGGGGTTTTGAGCGCGATCCAACATGGTGAAGAACTCGAGTAGGAAATCATCGTCTTCTTGACAGAGATCGAGTTCTGTGAGGCCTGGCATGGAGGTAGCAAACCAGTCCACCGTGAGAGTTGTGATTTCTCTTTCGGCGGAAAAGGATCGCAATGAGGCGGACGAATGGGCCAGGAATGCGAGGAAGTCATGATTTTCGTCGGGATTGTCAATATCCTCCGAAAGGCGAAGGTTTCGCAGGGCAGGTAGACGCAGGAGCTGGAGGGAATGGAAATAACAATTGGGCATGAAATGCAGAGTGTGCAAATGGTCGCCGGTTATGACGTCGGAGTCGGAGTACTCATACATCCCATCCTCCTCTATAGTGCATTCAAATTCCCCGAGGAATGAAGCGCACTCCACGAGGAATAGAAAGTCGTCCGGAGGACAACTTTCGCAGGTCACTTTGGAAAGCGCGTCGAATGAATAGGAGAACATCGTCGGTGTTGCTTCTTCCGTGAAGGACAACTGGGACAACCGGGGTGCGTTGGAGAATGTAGGTTGGAAATTGAGCATCGGACTGTCAGCTTCCTCATCGAGGAAGGGAAGGGCAACCGCCAGATTTTCCAGCATTGGAAAGGGTCCGGTGAAATCTTCGATTGCTTCAAAATGTGCCGTCTCTAGTTGGAGACAGATGCTCTGCAGGTGGGGTGCATAAGAACGAAGAGTAGCGCTAATCGCGTCCGACCCAAAAGCGTCCATGCCCATCCAGCCACGCACACTGAAGGAGAGCGGGCAGGTACCGGCGCGACCAAACCAGTCCGCTATGCGCCTTTCCAGTTCATCTTCGTCCATTTCGAGTTCCTCGAGACTTAAGAGCAGATCGACCCACAAACGCGGAGTCGACAACGCGATGTCTCTCCACAATTTGCAGATCCGCAGGAAAATAAGGGGGGCCTGGGACATCCGTGGATAACCTTTAACAGGCTTGTTGAGTTCCGGGGATGGGGGTAGACAGCGGAGGAAGATGTTGGAGGTGATTTCGGGTGGGAGGTTGGCCACTGGATAAACGATGCCATCGAGTTGGCTCTGAAGCTGCTGTCGAACAGCTTCAACGGCGGTCAAGCGCGACTTGAGCTCGACAATCGACGCGTCAGCCTCCGCCAGACGCGCACGCAGGTCCGCGTGGACGGACATGATGGTGGAAGACAAAAAATATTTGATGGCTCGGATATTGAAACCTGATTCGACCACACCGCATGGTACGCACTTGCATCCACCCTCGTATACACTCCGTCCGCAGCCCATTAATAGGACATAGAAACTGTTATAGCTTGAACATGAACTGCCCTATGAAATGAACGAAGATAAGGTCGACTTTTCCCGACAAAAACTCGGCGCCCGCATGCGCGAGGCAGCATTTGGCTCCTTTGGTTTTGTTCGCGAGGATTCGGGCCAAGGATCGTCTCTTGAATGACTAGTGCCCACCCAAACCACACTCGGGAGAAACAAACTTGAAAGCAGCTACGAAATTTTGAAAATGTCTTCTTAGTAAGTTGGAGTCTGAGCCTTGCCGTCATTTCTTCACTGAAATTGTGTGTGAGGCCTCGGAGTGCACTAGGACCGTAGAAATCCGCAGGCTTTCTTAGGGCTGAGATTCTGGGAAGGCTGGTAGAAGGCGCTTGCGCGTGCCGCCGGCCCGCAACGCGACCACGTGTTCGGATAGGCGGAACCGACGCGCTTCTTACGCGCTTTTGATCTGCTCCTTTTTTTGAGAGAGAGGGATCTATCCAGATCCACAGCAGAGCGCCCTTATTCTCCCCACTGTTTTCGATCCAACGAAAGTATAAACGAGTTCGGTTTAGCGAGTCCGTAGTGGATGAGTAGAACTGCGATCATTTCGGAAACACTGATCGACAGGTGGCGTAGTGGGAGTTATATTTGCAGAATAACCAGCGCAACATGGAATGCACAGAGGCAGGGAATCGAAGGGAAAAATGAGTGAAATATCACCCAAAAAACCGAAAACCATCCAGCGCGACGGGGCCAAATTTCCCACGGTTGAAATTATGTGCCGACAACGGCCAGATAGCTGCTGCTGCACTCCCTTCGGCGCCAGTACAGTCCGGTAGACTCTTAGGGCGGTTGCTGAGAGTGCTGGGTGGATTATTTACCGTCCTTGACGCCAGAAGGTTTGGAAACGAGCTGTCCTTTGTGCACATTGGACCAGGACGGTAATGAGGTAGATAGGTTGTCAATTTGTTGCGAGAGTCATAAGACATCGGCCTGTGAATTTTCTCAGGGGCACTCAATTGTAAGTATTCACACTTCATATGTCCTACATACAATGTAATTTTGACTGTACTCGCAAGGAAATGTGAGAAAAAAAAAGCAGTAAAATTACCCCGACCTGTCAACTTCTCCAAACTGCTGACCGCCGTATACTTCGTGGAATTTCTCACCTAATATGAGGTTGGTTTCCAGCCTCTCTGTTTTGGTATAGCCTGGGGTGTTTTTCCTATTCACGTTCCCGCCCGGTTTGTCCCCGATGGTAGGGAGACAGTAGGATCGAACCACTTCGTATTTCCGACAAAACATGAGGAATATCAAGTACTGACACGTTTTGCACAACCTATTCGGCGCGATTGTAACAGGCTCTGTACAGTGGCCGAGTTTCTTTTAAATTCTATAAAACTTCGCTGGGGTTTCCGGTGTTCTAATCACCCTACAAGGACTGAGGTCTAGGGTCAATGTAGGGGCAAATTGAAGGGTATAATCCGCTCTTGATATCGAGAGACGGCCCCAGGAACTCAATACCTACCCTTTGCCGGACCGAAGAGATAATGTCGTTTAAGCTTTCCGAAGTGATCGGAGTTCTACTCATCTACTCAACACTGCGGTTTAGCTCGGACTTCTCGGCAATTCGAGTCATTTGGCTTCGCGGTGCCGTGAACCCAACGTGAACCTCCTAATTCCTGCTTCCTTTCCTTCCACCATGTCTCTCATCGATTATCGCGGCAATTGCCACTGCGCCGCTTTCAAGTTCACCTTCAAGGCTCCCGAGCTGAAGCAAGGACACGCGTGTACCTGCAGCTTCTGTTCGAAGGTATGCCTACCTACTATATCGACCGTGGTAAATATTGAACGACGGCAGAACGGATATCTATGGGGCTTCCCAGCGGCCGATTTTACTGTTGTGAAGGGCGATGAAGAGACGACGCTCAAGACTTATCAGTTTGGAAAGCGCACGATGGTTCACAAGGTCAGACAAGAGTGCTACTTTTTGCGCCTATCGAATATTTCCCCCCAGTTTTGTCCGACATGCGGAACAACCGTGCTGGCGCGCCTTCCCAGCGCCGATGGTTCGCCTCAAATCGGAATCAATGTGAGTAGCACAGCGAACCGTGTCAAATCGCAGCAAGATGAACTCTTCAACACAGATTCGTGCCCTCCGCGATGTGGACATTGAGGCCCTCGAGGTTATAATTAGCACCAAAGGCGCTTCTACCGAGCCGCTGTATCAGGCCCCCGAACCGGTCGCTACAGGTACCATCCCCGAAGGATCAACTGTGTACCAGGGGAGCTGCCACTGTGGTGCGGTGCGCTACGCGTTGGTGAACCCAGAGAAAATCACGGCAGCCAAGTCGTGCAACTGCAGCATTTGCTCGCGGGTGCGCCTCTCTCTTCGCCTCATCATCTTTGCGAACGATCCCTAAACACGAAAAATAGGATGCAACGGTGCGGATTTTCCCAGAAACGACGTCAGTCATCTTCGCTGGCGTAGACGAGTCGGTTGCCGAGTATACATTCGGATCCAAGAAAAGCTACAATGGGTCAGCCCTGATTATTCCTCCAAAGAAAATAATGTTCTGAGCTCTAGTAGGTTCTGCAAGATCTGTGGTGTCCCGATATATGGCCGCTTTGTTGGCCTTAGTCCCGAGTATGACACCAAAACGGCGTTGAACATTCGCACAATAAATGGGCTGGATCTAGCTCTCGTGGAAATCACGATGAGCGACGGCAAGTCGTATCCGGGGGTATATGACCCGTAGTTTTCGAACAACAAACGTGTATGTAGCTCAATTGGGAAACTCGGAGCTGACTCGGAATGAATATACTTGATCTCAACTTCTTGCTATGTTGATTCAAGGCTCAGTGGGTATGCTTTGGTTGTGGTTTGGAGTTGGAATCCGCCGGCTGAGATACAGAAATGTTGGGATATGACAGGTAGCTGAAACAAAATTAACGCGGTCACGTGAACACCAAACGACGTGTCGATGAGTCAGTCTGTCGCTTACGCACCCATACGACACATACTTGAGCGATATGGAATCGATCGAGCAGCCAGTGATCTTCGCTACAACTCACCCACCACGAAAATGTCAAACCTCATCGATTATCGCGGCAACTGCCACTGCGGCGCTTTCAAGTTCACATTCAAGGCTCCCGAGTTGAAGCAAGGACATGCGTGTACCTGTAGCTTCTGTTCAAAGGTGCGCCCACTCCTATCTTCGCCATGAAAAAACCTCGATGCCTCGGACGCAGAATGGATATCTGTGGGGATTCCCAGCGGCCGATTTCGCTGTTGTGAAAGGCGACGAGGATACGACGTTGAAGACGTATCAGTTCGGAAAGCGCACGATGGCGCACAAGGTCGGTGTTCATCTGCGCGCAATGCTAAGATCAAACTGAATCGGCCCTCGCCCAGTTCTGTCCAAATTGTGGAACGACCGTTTTGGCGCGCCTCCCCAGCGCGGACGCTTCGTCGAAAGTCGGGATCAACGTAAGTACGCTTCGAATCCAACGCGAGGACGGTGAACATAATAAAATCAAATAGATCCGAGCTCTCCAAGACGTGGATTTCGACGCCATCGAGGTGGTCACCAACGCCAAAGGCGCTTCTACCGAGCCTCCCTACCAAGTCCCCGAGCCTGTCGCCACTGGCCCCGTCCCCGAGGGATCGACCGTGTACAACGGGAGCTGCCATTGCGGCGCGGTGCGATACGCGTTAGTGAACCCCACCGAAATCACTGCGGCGCGCGGGTGCGATTGCAGCATTTGCTGGCGGGTGCGTATTATCCGTCCCCTGGGAACCTTTGGCAAACAGTCGTCAAATACCAGGATGCTGCGCTCTGGATCTACCCTTTAACGACCTTGGTCACGTTCGCTGGACGAGAGGAGTCCTTGGCGGAATATACGTTCGGGAGGAATCTCACGTACCATGGGTTTGTGCCCTACGTTCTGCTGGATGGCGTTAAGCTGACTGAGGGCCAGCTTCTGCAAGACATGCGGTGTCGCGCTCTTTGAGCGTTTCGTCGACGAGGATCGGGAACTGACGGCACTGAACGTGCGCACGATGAATGAGCTGGATATCGACTCGTTGAAGCTCACGATGCTCTACAACAAGACGAGGTTGCCGCTCTATGAAGTTTAGGAGGGGACGTATTTTGGGGAAAACTGCAGATATAGATTTGATGAACAGGTGGGACATTTGTTGGAAGAACGTACGCTCATTTCTGGCCATGGGGCATGAGCGACCTCCCACTTCGGCTGCTTGGAGCAACCTCAGTAGTATCAAATTTTGTATCACAGCGCCCATCCAGATAGCAGCTCTCATGGGCTCAACCCAGGATTCCACCAGCGTACGTTGCGTCGTGCCGGTGGATGAGATTCTATCACACGTTGGCGGGTATCTGAAGTTTGACCCTCAACCATCCCATCGCGCGCTGCGTGGAGCAACTCTAGATCTAGCCGCTGAAGTGTGCCCTGTTTGCTAGCCTTTCGTGAAAATGAACTCTGGCCATCGGCATAGTAGTACTTGGTCGGACTTTAGAATGGACCGGGCTTTTCGAATCGCCGCCTGTGGTACCAGAAATTTCGAAGCGTTGCCGGTAAAAGATTCAAATGAATCTTCTTCTCGAAAACAGGTTTCGACCCTAGATTTCATCAGGGTACTTGGCCTCGCGGACAAAAGCTCTATCACCTGATACCGAAGTTAGCACGCCCGCAATATTGCGTCCAATTATCCCAGCAAAGTATTCTCTGGGAACCCGTGCTCATAGTCCGGGCGTACGATCCACCAGACAGCCTGAAATTATCCCCAAATAATCAGGGTCTCTTCGACAACGAGGTTTCTGGCCGGTCTCGAACCCCATCTCGGTGGCGGCTTTATAATCTTTCTCCTTCGGTGCTCGAAGACGCCTCGTCAACGGAGTTTTCATCTCCGAGAGTTGCGGATGCCTATGAAGAGCAACAGGCACGCAGCAAGAAGCCTTCTACGCAGGGATCGACGTCCTTCGAGGGTCTAATTGTGTACCTTGCGATTATATGGACGTCATACCCGCGATCCGTTCAAAGCGGTGAGCGGGTGGATTGAGCTTAAATTTCAGTGAATTGAGACTGAGAGGAAGCCGGCAGTCACCCTTCTGCAAGTAGCTTCCGGCCTAGGCCGCCCCGAGGATCGTCGCATTCGCCGTTATTGGAACACAAGTTTTCAACCGTGGGTAAAAAGGGTAAGTTGGGCTGAGACATGATTCAACCGTTTGGGATACTGTAGACTTGAGATAAAGCAGGATTATGGGACGTTCCATCCCACTTGTTGGACGCTTCCCGTCGCGGTCAGCGCTCATACCTTCAAAACTCCGAAGCTCTGAAATGACGCACCAAATTTAAAGAGATTCAGTCGCGTAAACAAGCCGCTCGTTCAATCCGCATATCCACCATCCCTCAGCTCCTTCAACGCCACCTCTCTTTTGGCTTCTCCTTCTGACTCCTCTTCTGTGTCCTTTGTGCTTGGAGGGAACGACATCCACATCCAGCTCCCGTCCTCCTGCTCCCCCGCATCCTCATCCACGAAATCCTCGAAATCCATATTCGCCATGTCCAAGTTAACAATCATGGACGAAGCCTCTTCGTACGGCAGCCGACACGCGCGGAACTCGGCGCGTCCTGCCGACCTCGAGCTTGTAGATCTGTTCGCAGACAAGGCACGTCGACGTCTCGAACCCCTTCTGATCGATAATAAGCCAGGTCGCTCGACGAGGACACCCATTTTGGTCATCAAGTCTTCGTTCTGGCGAATGAAGGTGTTGATTTCGGCCATCGAAGACAAGGTGAAGGCGTTATTGTCTGAGATGTCGGGAATGGGGAGCACCGTCGCGGGCGGAACGTCGGACGGCGCTTCTTTAGAGGTGATGAGCGTCCAGTGACTGTCTTCGGGATAGTCCGCATGTTCAAAGTCCTGGATCAGGAGAAACGCGCGGTTAAGAGCCTTGAGAGTGTTCAAAAGAATCTGAGATTGTGAACGTTGAGGTGGATTCAATTACCTTTGGTTGGGGTTTCGCTGCCGTGACAAATACTCCCATAATTTTTCAACATTTGCGGGCGTTGGGCCTCAGTACAACGTTCAAACGAAGCGACACTTGTCTTGGTTTGAATCTTGGAGATCCCGCCTTCGGAAAAACTGATTGCCCGCCGGTCATCGATTTGGGTTTGATTGCCGGGTTCCCTCTTGCTCTGAACTTCCATGTCGCGAATCTTGGCCGAATGGCTGTCGAACCTGGAACTCCGCTCCTACCGGCGGTATCCCTTTACGCGCTCGGGACCCTCGATGCTGCCGTTGTGACACCGCTCAAAACGAGGCTTCTTGTAGAAATAGAACTCTGGGATCCCTAATGATACCCCATTCCTGGTATTCTCCGCCGTGTTTAATCGGTCTTCCGTGCTCAATTGCGAGCCTCAAATTGGGACGAAGAAGAAGGGAGGGAAACTTTTGAGCTGCGCTCGTGGCGCGAAGTCTCGAACCACCGCCGGGAATTCTCTTCGCACGGACTGACTGAAAATGGCTCAACTCAAAAACCTTTCAGCATGGCTGGAGTGCGAACGAGACCCTATTACCTTGTACTAAATCTCAACCCCAACCATTCCACGTTGCCGGAGTTCTCTTTTCGCGGCTTCGCCAAAGCGGTTGCACACTATGTCCGCGGTGTGCTTGCTCCCACTACTCCTGTCGCAGATCTACTGCCTGGCCAAATTAAAAATGAGTCCACCGCGTGTCCGCAAAAATCGCTTTTGACTTATAGGCCAGCATAGGGGATTTCGAACCTTATACACTGCCGGTTCAAACTCAACCTGTGTGTATTATCACCAATATTGGAATTTTTAAGTGCAACCAGAGGGGGTGTCCTTGGAGTTACAAGCAATTATAGGTATTTATAGCCGCTTATAAGACCCCATAACCATGCCTCCTTCCCTATAAGGTTCGAAATCCCCCTATTCTAGCTTATAACTCAAAAGCGATTTTTGCGACACGCGTCCAATACACACTGGCAGGAAAGGTTATCTCCAGCGATCAATCCCCGATGAAAATCGTCTCCTCTTCGACAATGGCCGGTCTCGAATACCATCTTGGCGGCGGCCATATAATCTTTCGCCTTCGGTGCTCGAAAACGCCTCGTGAACGGAGTTTTCATCCCCGGGAGTTGCGGATGCCTATGACGAGCCACAAGAAGCCTTTTGAGCAGGGATCGACGTACATACTTCTTCGAGGGTGTGCTTGTGTGCCTTGCGATTATAGCTTCCTCAGCCTGGACGTCATACCCGCGATCCGTTTGAAACGGTGAACCGATAAATTACTGCGCATCCTGCTAAAGACCGAGAGAAGTTGGCAGGCACTCTTCCGGCCTAGGCCGACGCAAGAGTCGTCGCATTGGCAAAATAGGTCAACCGCGAGAATATTATAAAGGGTGGGCTGAATATTTCCCAGACTCAACCAACCACCCGCCCACTTTTCTGCGCTCACACTCATCCTCTCGCTCTTACTCATCCTCATCATGTGCACTTCCTCTACCACTTCCCAGCCCACCACTTTGCGCTGCGCCGCACACACCCAGAGCGATGGCCAGAGC